>LR990654.1:26065380-27265380 GCA_905147715.2 Xestia xanthographa
CGTTCCATACATGAATGGGTTGGATTTAGGTACGTTGAAAAAGATGGCACAAAAAATTTAAAAGGATAGTATTTATAAAAAATTATAGTACACTTAAATTTTTTTGTTAATTTAACGCAATAGTCATTAAAATCAACACCAGTTAAATATAATAAATATATAATAAATACTATAATTATAGTACAAAATCCAACCCTTGAAACACTAACGAACACTGATCAACAGATTTTAAAGATTTTTTCCTTTCTTCGCTCTTCGCTGTGGCAGGTACATTAGGTAACATTCATTGAGCTATTACTACTACGTATAGAGAAGACAGCGCGAACAAAATATGTGCAACAAGCGCGGCAGTGCGGGGCGCGCGGGGGGCGGCTAATGAGTCATAGATGCGATGTCACCGTTAAGAGGCGACACTTTGTTTATATTCTGCCTATTTCATTGGATACCCCTTACGTGCACATTGTTTGACTTACAATTTTCGTTATAATATTTATTTTAGGTATAAACTAACTTTACTCTGCGGAACAAATAATATATTCTGGCATATATACCTACCTATACTAACTGGTTCAGTCAGGGTTATGGGAAGTCTCATTCTTAAACAAATTGTATTGTATTCCTAAATAAATAATAATTTTATTTCAGGCCTTTACTTGTACGAACAATTAATCAATTAAAACCAAACAATCTAAAAAAAAATTAGGTACGTAGCTAGTTGATTTTCTTCTTTCATGAATTTATCTTCCTTCAATTAATAAATCCACATTCTATTCTTTTCTAAATGTGTAAGCTTAGATTAAAAAATGTCCAGATTGATAGTTGGCCACTGAGAATTGAAGCCAAAAACACGCGGGACTTATATCTCGCGTCGTACGATCCATACGTCAGTCGCCTAGGAACGTTCCCCGCGTAAACTACGTCACGAGTATAATTACTTGTGAAATGATATATAGTGGAATGTGCCACTATATATCATTTCACAAGTAAGTATTCAATTTCACTTTGTATTTCTTGGTTACCGCATTTTAAACTTATGTAAACAAAAAGTATAATTTGACATTACTGTCACGCCATATTTGTTGAGTGTTGCCAGGGGCATAATTTTTTTTACCCATTATTTGTAACTTAAAAATCTTTTCAGAACGAGAAATTACAAAAGAGTTTTGTTTACATAAACGATGTTTTTTTTTTATAAATGTAAAAGCTTTGGCTCAATGAGAGGTTTTCCTTTTGAGGTTTTAAAAAAAAACTCAGTTTCCAAGAACTCTATAGATGGCGTTGAACTTACTATGCCAAAGCCAAAACGCTTGAAAAAAAAAACATTGTGTCACGTCACATACTCTCGTTGACTGACACTTTCATTTGCTTAACCTTCCGAATATAACCAACATTTCTCGCGCTTTGTTAAAATCAGTTTTTTTAGGTTCCGTTCCTTGCATTATCATACTTACTCCTAGCGCCATCTATCCAGCGACTAGGGAAGAGCTAAAAAGAAAATCCCTCATTACTGAATTCGAAACGCTTTGTCCATTGCCTCAGTCTCATTTAGAGTCAGAGTCAGATTAAGAGTCAAACTAACTAATCAGATTCGGTCAGACACGTTCAGAATCAGTCGGACTCGGTCAGACTCGTTCAGACTCAGTCAGATTCGTTTGGACTTTGTCAGACACGTTCAGGCTTGGTCAGATTCGGTCTAACACGTTCAGACTCAGTATAATTCGGTCGAACTGGGTCAGACTCAGTCAGAATTGGTCAGACTCGGTCAGACACGTTCGACTTGGTGAGATTCAGTCAGACTCGGACATACTCAGTCAGATTCGATCGGACTCGGAAAGATTCGGTCAGACTTGGTCAGATTCGGTCAGAATCGCGTTTTTTGTAGTTAACAATAATTTCTGATAAAGCCGCACATGACAAATTACACAAGAAATAACGTTGAAAATCACCAACCGTAATGATAAAAAATCATGTCATTACTGTTGATGATATATTTTACGCTGAACGTAAAATACTGAAAATCTCTCACATTTATGGGTAAGTCTCCGCCACTGGTATTACACGCACATTGCATACAAACGCAAATCCGATACGTAATACACTACCGAGCGCGGCGCTCACTCACACATTTATAAAAAAGTGCCTTTACTTAAAACGTTCCGTTTTGTTTCAAACACGGAATCTGGACATTTTTTAATCTAAGTGTGTAAGATTATTATTTTCCACTATAAAAATATACGTCAGGTAATACTATCTACACGACTTGTTACACAGCCAATGTCACTTCTTAAATTTTTAGTCTATGACAAATGACGCAAAATGGCGTCCGCTAAATATTTTGCTCGAATTACATTTTAAAAATGATTATCTAGTTACTTACCGATGGAAAGTTATTCCTTTGCACTTTGCCGTGTTGCTTGAATTATTAGTGCAATATCGTAACACACACGTAACCATATTAGTTGAATTTTCACGTTTTATTGCTTAAATAACAAATAAGACTTAAAGCGCTCAAGAGCGAGCAAGCGACTGAGTGGGTTGTAGCCAGCTGGCTGAGTTCGAACGGAGCACAGATTTTGTTCGCGCTGTCTTCTCTATACGTAGTAGTAATAGCTCAATGGTAACATTAGACATTTTACATTTACTTATTTACTATTCATATAGTTCATCGTACTCTGTGTTTATCATTAATAAATACTCTTTGCATTTGCAATCCAGTTACAGGTTAGGTTAGACCCAGTGTTGCCAGGGCCCTTGAGTCCAGTGCTGCCAACCCGTCTGAGCAAAAACGCGCTGTTAGCTCTTTAAAAAAGCGCTAGAAAGCGCTAAGTGGTCGCTGTCAAAAAAGCGCTGTATTTGGCGCCCAAATTAAAAAAAAACGCCCGATAATTTGAGACTAGGGATGTATTAACGAATTTCGTCGGAATGATTCGGTACCTAGTTAAATTACTTAATTATTTTGAATAAGTATAATAAGTAATAAGTAATTCAAATTAATTAAAGCATTTTTTATTGAATCAAAATAGGTTTGTCAGACTACGATACCAACTGAAACATAATTATCAGCATATAAGTGATGCAACGGTGGGGTGGGGCAATTTGGAGTTGGACATCGGAATCGCCGGGGTCACCAACTGGCTAGTTTTATGGAGAAGGAGGGCCTCTATATGATGAACTCCTTCTTTAGAAAGCGTGAGCACAGGAAGTGGACCTGGCAGAGCCCCGATGGTGCAACTAGAAATGAGATCGACTTCATCATGTCAACCAAGAAGCAAATGTTCAATGATGTCTCTGTGATCAATTCGGTGAAAACCGGGAGCGATCACCGCATGGTAAGAGGCACATTGAACATCAATATCAAGCTTGAAAGGTATCGACTGATGAAGTCTACGCTCCGTCCAGCACAGATCCAAATCCAAAACCCCGAGAGCTTTCAGCTTGAACTCCAGAACCGTTTCGAGTGCCTAGGAAGCTCAGTGGACGAATACAACGATGGGTTCGTGGAAACTGTCCATACGACCGGGTCTAAGTTCTTCAAGGCGCGTCGTACAGATCAGAACAAGAGGCTCTCCGATCACACTCTCAAGCTCATGAAGGAGCGGCGTGAGATGATCCTGCAGTCTTCAGACGAGGCGTGTAAATACCGGCAGCTCAATAGACGGATCTCTAAATCCTTGAAGAGCGACCTCCGCCGCTTTAATACCGAGCGTATTAAAGACGCGATTGAGCGGAATAAAGGCTCCAAGGTATTTGCAAGGGATCTGGCTATTGGGCAGAGCCAGCTCACGAAACTGAAGACCGACGATGGTAGGATCTTATCCGCCAAACCGGAGCTTCTGAGGGAGATCGAGAGCTTCTATGGACAGTTGTACACGTCAACCAGTAAACCCGTCGTAGATCTAGCCAACGACCCAAGAGCTAGACTGACCCGACACTATACCGAAGACATCCCAGACGTCAGCCTGTACGAGATTAGGATGGCTCTGAAGCAGCTCAAAAACAACAAGGCACCGGGTGATGACGGAATTACGGCCGAACTCCTGAAGGCGGGTGGAAAACCGGTACTTAAGGCCCTTCAGAAGCTGTTTAATTCCGTCATACTTGAGGGAAAAACGCCACAGGCATGGTGCAGGGGTGTGGTGGTGCTCTTCTTCAAAAAGGGTGATAATGCCCGGCTGAAGAATTATAGGCCCATCTCACTTCTAAGCCATGTCTACAAGTTGTTTTCTAGAGTCATCACGAATCGTCTCGCGCGCAGGTTTGACGATTTCCAGCCACTCGAACAAGCCGGTTTCCGAAAAGGCTTTAGCACCGTGGACCACATACATACGCTGCGGCAAGTTATACAGAAGACAGAAGAGTATAACCTGCCTCTCTGTTTAGCGTTTGTGGACTACGAGAAAGCCTTCGATTCGATCGAGACCTGGGCTGTACTGCAGTCTCTCCAACGGTGCCAAATCGATTATCGGTACATCGAGGTGTTGAAGTGTTTGTATAAAAACTCCACCATGTCAGTCCGACTTCAGGACCAAGCCTCGAAACCTATCCTTCTGCAGCGAGGTGTGAGACAGGGAGACGTCATATCTCCGAAACTGTTCACCGCTGCACTGGAGGATGTCTTCAAGGTTCTGGACTGGAGAGGACTAGGCATCAACGTCAATGGCGAGTACATCACTCACCTTCGGTTTGCCGATGATATAGTGGTAATGGCTGAGACCATGGAGGACCTCAGTACAATGCTCGATGACCTCAGTAGAGCTTCCGGAAGAGTGGGTCTAAAAATGAACATGGACAAGACTAAGGTCATGTTGAATGCCCATGTCACACCCACTCCTATCAAGATCGGAGACTCTACTCTCGAAGTTGTAGACGATTATGTGTACCTGGGACAAACGGTCCAGTTAGGTAGGTCTAACTTCGAGAAAGAGGTCAATCGTCGAATCCGACTCGGTTGGGCAGCGTTCGGGAAATTGCGCGGTATCTTCTCGTCCAACCTACCGCAGTGTCTCAAGACGAAAGTCTATGACCAGTGTGTGTTGCCAGTGATTACATACGGGACCGAAACGTGGTCGCTCACAATGGGCCTCATCAGAAAGCTTAAGGTCACCCAAAGGGCAATGGAGAGGGCTATGCTCGGAGTTTCCTTGCGCGATCGAATCAGAAATGAAGACATCCGCAAGAGAACAAAGGTTACCGACGTAGCCCGAAGAATTGCCAAACTTAAGTGGCAGTGGGCAGGGCACATTGCTCGCAGAACGGATGGCCGATGGGGCCGAAAAGTTCTGGAGTGGCGACCGCGAACCGGAAGACGTTGCGTTGGAAGGCCTCCCACTAGGTGGACCGATGACCTGGTGAAGGTTGCAGGAATCCGCTGGATGCGAGTCGCACGGGACCGGTCAATGTGGCGACACTTGGGGGAGGCCTATGTCCAGCAGTGGACGTCTTTCGGCTGAAATGATGATGATGATGAAGTGATGCAAGTTCAAAAAAATTAAGTGATTCGTTCCGTGTTAAGCACATCACAGAATAAATAATAGTAGATGTGCATATCATAATATGATTTCAAAAAGCGCTAGATTTAGCGCTAGGCGCTAGAACGCGCTTTTGAACAAAAAAAGCGCTAGATCTGGCGCTGAAAGCGCTAAGTTGGCAGCACTGCTTGAGTCAAAAGTTACGTTTCGTTTCCAGAAATGTTACATTTTTGCTGAAAAAGTTACATTTTGTTTTTTTTTTTTTAATTTACGTGTTTTTTGGGGTCGGAGGTCGAAAGGCAAATTGATGTCAGCAAAATGGCGGAATATAAATTAAATATTTAGTCTTAGGATAAAACAGACTCTATTGTAGTTTCATTTGTTCGCAGCGCCATCTTCATTGTCAAAAAGTACAGTAAATATATGAGTTCACTGTTGCTATCTAGTCTAGCACTTATCTTATTATATTAGTTTGAACCAAAACTACGAGGTAGTGGATCTATTATTTTTTCTCTGAACTTACTAATATTCGATACGTATAGAATCCTCTTATCGTACTTGTTCTACTAAAAGTTCGTAAGAGGGCTCTGACCATGCAAAATAAGAAAACCTAAAGACCTTACATACATTATCGACGATGATTTGTCATCTCTCTTTAATGTGTATTAAATTGAGTACCTACTGGTGAATCTTTCTTACAGGCCTTATTTTTGTTATTTTCAGGCCTAATGCATTTCTGTAGCTACGAAACCGCGAACGGCGGGAACTCGCGAAGTAGGAAACCTGCGCGCACACGCTCAAGCAACATCAAGTTTTAATTTATGGGTGATACGATTCATTTTGTCATGGCGCTTTCCAATCAGAGCCATCTCTGAGTATGTTACGGAGTGAAATACTTTTTAGACCCGCCAGTTTTAGGTGCGTTCAATTTGGATGCGTTGAATTGAAATGCGTTCGTAAACTGCAATAAAAATCTAGTATTACAAATCTCGTTGTTCTCAAAAGTTACGAAAATTGCCATAAATATAAAAATTACTTACATGTTACGCGAGGGGGTCAAAAGTTACGAAAAATGTAAGAAATGTAACCTTCTGGCAGCGCTGGTTAGACCGGTTATTAGATAGACGCCAAGATTGACAATTTGATTAGATAATGACATTTCAACTTTTGAGATTTTCTCTTAGCACGCACAGAGTATACAAGAATGACCAATTAATGCTACATAATTCACTTTACATTTTCATGTTCACTCATGGACAGTCATGGACACAAAAAAAGGCGGACGCCATATTCTTTAAAAAATAATAATTGTAAAATAATAATAATCATCAAAACTAAATAAAAATAGCTAACAAAGTTTGTGTATTAAAATATGATCAGATTTAAGTGGACATTTTACACAAGACGTACAAAAATGTAATAAAGTGATTTATCATTTTTTGCCTTGCTTGTTTGTACTTACAATTAATGTGGTGAAAACTCTTTGCCTGCTTTGAAAACCTTGAAATGTCAATGTAAAGCTGTCAGTGGCAATCTGTCAGTGTCAAGTGTCAACAAAAGTAGCTTGTTATGATGATAATTTTATTTTTGTCTCGATACCGGTATTCGTACAGTAATACAGTTACTGCGGACTATTAAATTAGTTTATATTAATTATAGGCTGTCATACGAGTGATATAATAAGTCTAGCACTCTCCGGGTGCTGCTGACTTACCGTGGGTTCAAAAACGGCTACTCGCGATAAATGGTCAGAGGGGCGTCATAAATACCTAATTATAAATTAGGAGGTGTAAAGTTAAGTATAGCCGCGAGCCGTGACACTATCGTATATTAAATATTAAAAGAAGTCGCAATAATTATAAACAAGCGTTACCTGTTATTTGTACACAGCAGAATTTCCAAGTGAAGCAATTATCTTCAGTGATAGGGACATAAAATCACAACATGGAAAAACTGCCAATGTGTAGGATATGTCTAGCAAAGAACTTTCACATGTATGTGGTGGTCAACAAGAACTTGCATGAACTCTATGAGAGGCTGACTGATATTCCAGTAAGTTGATTCTATAATTATGTTACACTGATATTTCTTGAAAATTTGTATTTATATGCCTCTTACTCGAGGCATCATATGAAATCTTTGAGTTTAGAGAAAAGGGAAATCAACCTTATTGGTGAAAGAAAACTTAATGTATAAAGGAACCTGTGCTAAAATAAATTATGAGTCCACCAATCTGCCTTGAGCAAGAGTGGTGGCCTTCTTTGTAGGAGGTGTTTACAAAGCATTACTGCACCAAACCTGTAGCCTACAGTGTTTGCAAAATATTTTTCACAAACCCAGAAAACTGAAACTCAACATTTTATTGCAGTTTGTAACTGAGGACAGTAGACCGGTCCTCGCTTGTTCCTTCTGTTGTGCTAAACTTAAGCAAAGCTTCCATTTGCTGAGGAAATGTTTGGAAGCAGAAGAGCGGTTTGCTCAGATAATGAATGGGAGTTATGAGGTGAGGTGTTCTTCAAAAGATATTTACTGTTTAGTGTGAAAGTAATGTCCTTGTGATCATCAACATATTTTATGTAATAATGTAATCATCTTTTTACAGCTAAAACCTTTAATAAACCAAGACCACTTAGAGGTTGCCCATGGTTTTATTATCTCTGCAATAGATAGCATAGTTGAAGTTGATCAAACAGAAAGCCTTGTTGTGAAAGAAGAAATACCAGCTAATTGTGAACGACAAGATGATATTCTTGAGCCAAAGGAGGATGATCAATGTGATGGTATGTTTTCAAGACAATTAAATGATGTTAAAGATCTTCCAAGAAATAAAGATATCATTTATTGAACAGTGTGTTTGTTTGTCATAAAGTATTGGTTACCGTTATCCAAACACATTGTATAGACTGAATTTCTGGAGGCTTCTGTATATTTTCAACGTATGTAAAAAATCTGTCTAAGTATTTTTCAATGATGTGATGTAGGGTCAATACGAGCCCATGTTACAATATGTTTTTAATATTACCTGCTCAGTAAAATAGTAAATGTGTAACTCATAACTGTGTTGTTCACTTACAGATCTAGAACTAGAAAATCTAGACTATAGCCATCTAGATGAAGAAGATTTACTAGCACATGGTTCTGAATTTGATTCAGAAGACAATGTACCTATAATGGAGTTTAAAATAGAAGAGGAAGAACAACAAGAAGCACCTCAGGAGAAATGCAGAGCCGTGGACACCAAAAGTAAGTATTAGTTACTTAATCAATAGAAGGTAGTGTCCAACCTAAGCTTCCGCTTCGCCCACCTTCAGCCAAAAAAATACCTTGAAATGGACAAAATGTGCTAAAGTTTTGGCCGGAGCCTGAGGTTTCTAGCAAGTGTTGACTGAATACTGAGACGGGGCAGTAACGGCAGGTACCTTAACTGTTGTTGCTACATGAAAACGGTCTTAGGACACTTGAGCTTGAATGATAATGTTATTAAGTATCTCTAAAATTAAAAATGAGTATTTATATGTTTGTCCTCTATGCATTCCTAAATTGATCCGATTGCGATGAAACTTTGATGAGTCGTCGTCGTAGCAACGATCACGATCACGCAGCGCCTGTGTTGCGACGCACAGTGATTATTATTATTAGATTCAATTAAGATTATTATAGATTATTAAAAGTTAGCATCCCATAATTATTTTTGGCCAATGTGTCGGATGTTCGAAAAATCATTTTATTAAGATTTGAAGGTAAGTCGTTTACATTATACTAAAACATCAACATTATGCGGACAGTAGTTTAATAGATATGCCCTTTCAAAGTTATCTCGAAAGCTGAACTACATATTATATCATGACTGATTCATCATTGTGTTGCGCTCCTATTCAAATGAAGTTAGCTAAGTTATCAGTGTAAACTGTGAATTTAAAAATATAGTGCACATTAAGGAAGGGTTATACTTTTTATTGGTATGTACTTAAACAAAAAATAAAATAGTAGCATTTTACCTTCAAATAAAACGCTTGTTGTGTCCGGAGACTCATTCGGGGTCATATAAACAATATTTGAGTCAAGCACCTTCCGTTTTCGTGTCACATCTATACAGGTATATGCAACTATCGCCTTTTGACAACACGATCATGACGTATTTCCGTCTACGTTCACCAGTTGGTTACAGCGCGCCAAAAGTTCATTGTGGCCTCAAAAACCTAAAAACTAACTTGGAGAACCAATTAAACCAGGCAGACTTTAAAATTATGACCCCGAATGAGTCTCCGGACACAACAAGCGTTTTATTTGAAGGTAAAACGCTACTATTGTGTCCTTCGGCCTCATTCGGGGTCATATTATTATAACAATATTTAAGGCTTTGTTTGTTATCGCCTGGTGAACGGGACGCCAATGTGATATAAAGTAAATTATCTAGATTAGATCAAGGAACTAATAAGACCATAAGTTTAAAAATTTCAATTTATATATTTACTAAATATATTGCAATAAAATAATAACTTTTTAAAATAACTAATACCAACCAATGACTAGTAAACCCGTAACAGAATAAAACTGAATTAATACGTACCATAAATAATCATCTTGAAAACTCACCATCTTACAGTACAACATTCAGGCGCGGATACAGGATTTCCTTTAACGGGGGGCAATTTTTGGAAAATTCATTAAAAAAAAATGATAATCTTTTGATAATAAATGGGCGTTACTTTACAGAAATCCGTGATATGCAAGATACGAGTCCGCCTGCTTTTGGGCCAGGGGGGGGAGCGTACCGAGAAATTCTTACGACACCTTGCGTTGGACAGGTTAGAATGGTTTCGAACGATCATATAGGAGTTAGGTACTTGGTCAAATTTTAGATAAAGTCAAGAGAAAGTAGCCTGTAGAGCGAGCGAAGCGAGCTCGAAAATTTTAACACTTTTCCTACCGACTGGAGTTACCTGGGCCTCTTATAGAAACAACTAGGTTTCAAGAGCGAGCGCAGCGAGCTCGAAATTTTTTACAACATTGCCTCAGGTAATTATGCTATAATTGCATATTAAGGCATCGGGGCAAGGGGCTCCTAATTTATTTCAGGCTTTGTCTATTGTATAGATAGATCGATCATGCAAAAATCAAATAGGAGTGCCAATCCAGAGGTAGAAAAAGGGAGACTTTTTGATAAATGTTTTTTCGCAAGGTGAAACAATATCTAAATTTAAGTGATTCCAGTTTACGCTATAATTTATTACGTATAATACCAATCTATGGCATCAGGCAGGGAAAGCTAGGGCAGCTGCCTCCTCCTGGGGACACCCATGACAAGATATACAACTAGTCTGGTAAATGAATGATTGTGGTTGGAAAAGTTGATAGCAGAAAATGTGACTTATGAACTTTGTTTGGACTAGTTAGAAGATAAACATATTAAAAGTCCTGACCCCTCCGAGGTGAGCCCGAGGGGGGGGGGGGGGGGCAAAGAATGTCCCGTTTTTTGGTTTTTTGCTTATATCTCGAAAACGATGCGTCGTATAAAATTTTGTTCTACTACATAATAAAACCTCATAAAATTCTCTTCAACTTTGCTTTTCACATTTTTTATCTAGTCCAAACGAAGTTCATAAGTCAGATTTTCTGCTTTCGACTTTTCCAACCACATACCCCTTTTGAGCACTCATTTACCAGACTAAACTAGAATATTTAGTTTCAATTCCATCATACTAGTTCAAGCTTCGCTAATGACGTATTTGGTCCGGTTCAGGGGAGGGGGGGGGGGGCAAATGCACCCATTGCCCCCCCCTGTATCCGCGCCTGACAACATTTATCATTCATCATTACCTCATTGAATATGAATAAAAATAAATTATTTCATTGAATGAGATAATTAATTAATTGGCTGAAAAAGATGAATCAAGGAGCTTCCCTGTGCTGGAAGCTGGAACCACTTGCATCCCTGTAGTGTCTGTGAGTGAAAGAGAGGGAAGCATTGTGTCGTCTCTCGGCGCGTACAGTCAGTTACTTTTGAACTGCGAAAGTGAACGGACGTGCGCGCGTCTGAGAGCCGATAATATAGAGGGAAATACCACATTTTGGCGACTAGGATTAACAGGACTACTGTGTGCTATTATTATTAAATTAAATGAAAAAAAAAAAAGACGGTGTACGGTGTTTTAAGATTGAAGTTATGATTGCTCAAAATAATTAAAATCACAGTCCAAATTACGGTGAGGCCCCGTGAAGTACAATAATACAATTTCTTTATTTTCTCTATTCACAAAGGTTCACGTAGTTATAATTAACATAATTGTAAGAATAACTCTCACCTCGAATGAAATGTAGCTTACATACAATGCAATGGCTAATTCGAAAACTTAGATAAATGATTTATTGCAAAAAAAAAAAAAGATAAATATAATATAATAATAATTCCTTTATTTTCAGGCTACTTTGGCCCATAGATAAATACCTTACAGACTAACATATATATCATAATAGTACAAAGTGTGTTAGTATATAAACCTAAAACTAAGTTAGTAAAACACACTTCACTCGAGCACTGTCTTTGTGCGATCGTGTGGCACTTGTCCGCGGAAGCGACGGAACATTACACCTTGCGGCCAAAAGTCCTCTGCCATGACGAGGTGCAGGTAGCAAGTAGGTACTCGCACCACAAACGCCTTGAAGTTGACGTTGCGGCGCGATTCAAGCAACTGCACTCTCGGCCTGTACTTGGTCCTTTGGCATACGTACTCCACGATGTCCTCGGCCTTAGTGGTATAGTGTAGGCGGGAAATATACAGATAAAGTGTAGTGTAATGGATGTGAAGTAAACTGTCCAGTGAAATGTGCAAGTGAGGTGAATAGTCAATGTGTGCAACTGAAGTGTGTGAGGAAAGGTAGGCTGATGACCACCTTATTACCTACTGTAAGTCACTTATTTGATCTCTTTAATGTACTAAGAATGCTATGTACACATATTGAAACATACATTAGAACTGTAACATGTGTACTCTTATTGATAAATGTAATAGTATTGTACCTACTGTTGGTGCACCTATTTTATATTAATAAGTATGAGACTACCCAGTACCCACTAACCAAAATAAATAATAAATAAAATGATGGTGTGGGGGTGGATGTGTCGGGTCACGGGTGACACAGTCATAAACTATTAAATGTGTACGCGTTGTAGTAATTTACCCCGTATACCGATTTGTCGTGAAGATTTATAAGTTTAGAGAAACACGTTCCACTAAGATGCACTACGTAGTTAAGTTTGTTTAAAGTATGAGTAAGTTACAGTTCTAGAGTAAAAGTGATTATTTCTCTCAGTTGTTGATGGCTACCCACTTGTAAGTTAACTATATTTTAATTCGTTAAGCATGTTGTTATAATATGCTAAATTATGACGCGCATCGTTGGTCTATAAAGGGTTACCGAGTAAACAGAAAAATGAACGGTGATGAGTCCGTACAAAATGATTATCAAGGGTATGAGAAGTAACTGCTCTATAGTCTAGTTTTTGCAACTTTGTGACTTTAATCTTGCAATGATTATTTGGTAATGAAGAAATTGACAAACTTTTATCAATTTTAATTGTACAAATAGTTGGCAAAGAAAACCAAAATGCCGACGGGAGAAAGCGGTGTGGAAATGAGTAGTAGGACAAACTGCTAGTTTGCGTCGCTTTCCATCAATATTAGATTATTGTATCAAGAGATGATGGAGGAGCTCGTGGCTAAATAATAACAGCCGCACGGGTCGACCAAGGTTAAACTATGCTTGCCGAGGTTGGTCCGTGGATGGGTGACCATCATTACATACCGAGTTTCCTCCGTGCCTCGGAAAGCACGTTAAGCCGTTGGTCCCGGCTGTCATTTGTGGATCTTTGACAGTCGTTATAAGTAGTCAGAAGCCAAGGGGTTTGACATCCAGTCTTACCAATGGGTATAGTATTGCCCAGGTACTGGTCTCCTTCTGTATGGACTAAATAACAGATGATGCCTGTTAGTACATGATGTTACCAGATAATGCCTGGTAGTCCGGAAACAGGTAACGCCTGTTAGGACTTCGTAATTTAATTTACTACAGGTGATGCCTGTATGACCATGATGATAACAGATGATGCCTGTTGGTACATGATGTTACCAGATAATGCCTGGTAGTCCGGAAACAGGTGACGCCTGTAAGGTCTTCGTAATTTAATTTACTACAGGTGATGCCTGTATGCACATGACGATAACAGATAATACCTGTTAGTACATGATGTTACCAGATGATGCCTGGTGGTCCGGAAACAGGTGACGCCTGTAAGGACTTCGTAATTTAATTTACTACAGGTGATGCCCTTATGCACATGATGATAACAGATAATACCTGTTAGTACATGATGTTACCAGATGATGACTGGTAGTCCGGAAACAGGTGACGCCTGTAAGGACTTCGTAATTTAATTTACTACAGGTGATGCCTGTATGCACATAATGATAACAGATAATACCTGTTAGTACATGATGTTGCCAGATGATGACTGGTAGTCCGGAAACAGGTGACGCCTGTAAGGACTTCGTAATTTAATTTACTACAGGTGATGCCTGTATGCACATGATGATGACAGATAATACCTGTTAGTACATGATGTTACCAGATGATGCCTGGTAGTCCGGAAACAGGTGACGCCTGTAAGGACTTCGTAATTTAATTTACTACAGGTGATGCCTGTATGCACATGATGATGACAGATAATACCTGTTAGTACATGATGTTACCAGATGATGCCTGGTAGTCCGGAAACAGATGACGCCTGTTAGGACTTCGTAATTTAATTTACTACAGGTGATGCCTGTAAATACATACTGACGTAGGTATGTCAGAGTGTAAGTGGAAGAAAGCTGAAGTAAAGAGAAGTAAAGTGAAATAAAGTGTAGTGAAGTAAAGCGAAGTAAAGGAAAGTGAAGTAAAGTGAAATAAAGTAAAGTGAAGTAAAGCGAAATGAAGTAAAGGGAAGTGAATTAAAGTAAAGTAAGTAAAGTGGAATAAAGTAAAGTGAAGTAAAACGAAGTACAGTGAAGTGCAGTAAAATTTATTTGCATAGATTGCAGGCACATAAAATACGATGTTGGAATAAGATGAGTGAGTCTTGTATAATATACCTTATGTTAGACATGCAAACATTAATGGAATTGTTAAGTAACGAATATTGAAAATAAAATAAAATTATGGTTTACAGTTAAAACAAAGTCAAACAATAGTGCCATAGTACATTTATAATACAAACGGGTGATGCCCGTAATATGAAGTTTTGTGTGGAGATAACGCCCGTTTATTGAATTTTGAAGACATAAATTGTCTTCCATAATTTTATTTTATTTTCAATATTCGTTACTTAACAATTCCATTAATGTTTGCACACCACACCATTACACACACCATTCGTATTGTACCATTCGTTTTTTTTGTATTCACACCATTGTCCACATTAAACTAACAATGTTGTAAATCAACATTGTTAGTTTAATGTGGACAATGGTGTGAATAAATACTGCATGAAATAAATAATTAATGTGTCAGTTTGATAAAAGGATGATGACCATTTGGTGACCTAAATTAGACATTCTTTATTTGTTTCAATGTCCACAAATTAAAATATGATGGCAAGTTTTACTTTTGAAAAATTGAGTACGATGGTGAAGCAGGATGAATGGTGGAGCTGGATGGGAACGTTGAAAAAGAAGATATTGATATTGTTTACAGTAACAAAGAGCAATGCTATTCTTCCTGTGCCACAATAAGTTCTCAGCAAGTTATATAGAATTTGCATGATGTACACTGTACACTTTAATATTTCATGAGAACCTAAGCAATTACTTGTCAGTTTATAAAAAATAAAAACAGAATATTGAATTGTTATCTTCGGTTTTCCAAATACCCGCGTTATCACTTATATACTAGAATTCCGTTTAATAGATCCAAACGAGACGGTACGAAGACGGTCTTATCGTTGCTCGCCGGCTCTTAATTGAGCTAATTACACTAGTTTACAGCGGTTTGTTCTCGAGATGGAGGCCATGTGTTTGGATAGAAGATTTGATACTTGATTTGATTCTGAGGTCAGAGAGGGAATGGGACGTCCAGCTTTCGGAATATTTAAATTTGAATTTAAAAGTTTCAACGTAACCATGCATTAACGGTGTTACAGGTTGCAAAAGTTACGCTGGTTTTAGTTGTGATTTGTGTCGATGTCTTTTGGGTGGACCAACGGTAGTCTGATGACATGTGTTGTCCCAGATGCTAATCAAGGCCCTTCGAATTTTGGTGAAGGCGAACATCGTGTCCATTGTTTTCAGGGAAAAGGTCCGGGTGTGATTGTGGAAAGTGATTGGTTTATGTTGGAGGATAACATGCTAGCCCGCATCCGTTCGCCATCCTTCAATTCGGGTCGAATCGAGGCATCACTCATATGAGCTTGAGAGGTTGGGCGTAGTAAATGGTGTAAAACAATTTCGTTATAATTACATGGAAGGAAGTTTGTTGTGGTAAGCGACTGCAACTCTTTAAAGTCTTCTAGCAGAGCTATTGCACTCCGTATGTAGGCATGAGATAATTACCTACCGCTTCGCGCATATTGAATATGCAAGCTCTCTAGGGCTGTTGCGCTCCAGCCGTGCGTAACTGCGAGCTGCGTACGTGTGCAGCGTTAATTTTTCGCGCTCTTTTGACCTTGCATCGCGTACCTACTCGTACTTTGTGTTAGTTAACTGACTGATTTATTGATCATTAATCATTACTAGTGAAAATGACAAGCCGGATAAACTGTTGCTGTTAATAAATGTAGAACAAAACTGTCATTTTTATATAAATTTCACTGCTCCATGTCCATGCTTCCCATCAGAGTTTATTTTATAATTACATATCTGTTAGATTTCGCATTTTTGCTGCTATTAAATTTAATAAGTAATCGTAATTTTAGATAAGGCAAGATATATATGAGACATTATAATAGAGTAAAACAATTGTAATCATAAAAGTTTTAATTACCTAACATTTAAATAATAATACATTAAAATACAAAAATGTTGGTAGTATTTTATTTTGACTACTTGAGGTAACCCTACCGACTGACCATTAAGCAGTGAGACGCCGAATAAAATACGCTAACGCGTGGCGTCAAGGCACAATTTAGATCGAGCGGGCTCAGTTTAGGTATTTATAATGTCGGCTTTCTTCAAGATCAAAGGAGTGCAACTTCTGTACGCTAGTACTATTATCTATTCTGTGCTTCTAGTAACAAGATCGCGTTACATGTTTTCGTTTATATTTACATGGAAGGAAGTTTGTTGTGGTAAGCGACTGTAACTCTTTTAAGTCTCCTCGTAACAAGATTGCGTTACATGTAAAGAAGCAAAGTGTCATTCATGCAAGATACAGGCAGAGTTGCACCCTACTACAAAGGTTGCGGTACCTTGGCACACGGTACACATTGATGCGACAAGTGAGCTCAGTGGAAAACGAGCTAACAAGGAGTATGTGTTCGTACTCATTGATACGTTTACAGTTTGTCCTTTTACATCATACGATGCGTATTGCCACCCCGCCCCATAGTATAAAAGCTGTGACAAGGAGCGTATCCGCCATGCCTTATGCATGCATTATGCCGCGACAAATTGTCGCTCAGCAGATAGACTTCCGGCGGGATCTCATGGCGACATGGAGAGAGCAACTGTCATACCCCGTGCAGGGCACGCCACGATAGTGGCGATAAGTCCCCTCTTTGAGGAGTGGCTTGAGAGACGCCACGGCGTCCTCACCTTCCGCCTGACGCAGGTCCTCACCGGACACGGAGTGTTCGGGAGGTTCCTGCACCGAATCGGGCGGGAGGAAACGCCCGGGTGCTTCCATTGTGAGGATCGACCGGAGGACACGGTGGAACACACGGTGGAGGTGTGCCCCGCGTGGGCGGAGCACCGCCGTGTCCTTGAAGCGGCGATCGGCGGCGGCGACCTCTCGCGTCCGGCCCTGGTGCAAGCCATGGTCCGGAGCGAGACGGAATGGGACGCCGTTACCTCCTTCTGCGAAGCAGTAATGCTAGAGAAGGAGGTGGCGGAACGTGAGAGGGAGAGAACCTCTCAACGTCCCGGCCGCCGCGGGAGACGCCCCGGGCGTCGGGGGCCACCACCACGTGGCCCCCGGCCACCGTAGGCGCGGGCCTGTGGACGGTGAGCTATGGGCTAGCTCGCCGTCCGTCTGTCTCATGACGACAGGCCGTGTCGACGGCGCGTTCGTGTTCCACGCGCGCCTCAAAGAGAGTCAGCAAAAAGGAAGGGGTCCGTAAGGACCGATGCCTGCCGGGGTTGCGGGACTATTCGAAAGAGATACCGTGGCCCCGGAACACAAAGGGCGATGAAGGAACATGGATGGGTTTTAGTCAGTAAAAGTCTGACACTCCCTCCTGCTCCGCCCGAATCCGAAAAAAAAAAAAAAAAAAAAAGGAGCGTATCATTGTTTGGAGCACCGGTACGGATTATTGCCGGTCAAGGTCGTTGTTTCACAAGTCAGGAGTTTAGGGAATTTTGTGAGAGTAAAGCATTAGGCTTCATTTAATAGCTACGGGATCATCGCGAGTTAACGGTCAAGTTAAGCGCACAATGAGTACGTTAAAATATATGCTTACCGCAGTTGAAGCAAACGAAGATAGGTCGTGTCAGGGTGCGTTAGGAGATGTGCAGAGGGCACTAAACTGTACGGTCAATAGGGTGGCAAAAGTAAGCCTGCTCGAATTACTAGTCGGTAGTCGCAGTCTTATAGCTTACGACGATGATACTGACGCAGATCTCAAACAAGTTAGTTCTCTCAGCTCGGTTAATCGGAAAATCGGCGCTATATAAAAAAAGGGTGGAGAGCACTAAGGCACGACTGTAAAAGACTAAATTGGACCCCAAATATAAAGAACCTTTCACAGTTGTAAAAGTGTTAGAGGGGATCGCTACACATTGAGAGCATTAACCTCTAAGCGTACTTACAAGTACGCGAATCATAGGTAAAGGAGAATGCCCCAGGGCCAAATACCGTTTGAAGTAGAGAAATTTAGAGTCGGAGATAGTGGGAAACTTAGTTTAGTTGGTAGGACCGTACCAGTAACCATTTCATAGCCGTAGTCCGGTAGAAGTCGGTGTCTGCTTGTAGCAGTCTAAGGAAGCACGGTGCGTGGGTAGCTCTGGCGGAGATCGGGTCTGGTAGAGACTATGGAGTCAGGTGGGTCTCGGCGTTCTTAAGGAACGTAGTAAAACAAACAGGGGTTTATTGGACGACCTAAATGTTGGCCGTAGGCCACAAATGAGATCCCGGCTTTGGGTGACGATTAGAAGGATGAAGTGAAAATTATCTCATCAAACAAAAATAATAAAATAAGGAAGGGATGTAGTGTCTGTGAGTGAAAGAGAGGGAAGCATTGTGTCGTCTCTCGGCGCGTACAATCAGTTACCTTTGAACTGCGAAAGTGAACGGACGTGCGCGTCTGAGAGCCGATAATATAGAGGAAAATACCACAACCCTGTAATGTTTTTAAAAGTATTACTTGATCTCCAATTAGCTCGTGCCATTATCTCGTCAAGAGGTTCGTTAACCATCCAACTTCGGGAAGCAACCGCAGAACGAAAACTATATATACCCGGAGTAGCCTGAATTCCTGCCTCCTTCATAATCGACTTAACCCAATCAGCCTATTTAGTCTTAGTAGCTGGCTTAGCTTTTCCACAAACTGTAACAAATAATCTACCACTAGAACAAAGCAGACGATGCGGTTTTCAAATCAAATTTCTATGAGCTTTTTAAGCCAAACCACTGAGTCAAGAGCCTCATTTTCAACATTACCTAATAATCTCCAACCGGACTGTACGTGTTCCGAATCAGCTTTGAACCCAAAAACTTTTAGCTAGTCTCACGTACTATACATGTGTCTGAAGATATACTTGGCAATGTAAAGTCGTGTATTTTAAGGGTTCTCTATTGTATTACCTAACTTTTTTATTCATAATCTCCTAATACAAGCAATTCCTTGCTTAAAACGTGATCTCCAATAATGTGTATCGACATGCCTATTGTAATTGAAATAAACGTTTTTTTAATTTTTTTTAATTTAAAGTGCCATAACTTTTTTTCTAATCATCATTTGTCCGAATGATAACTTACCCGAACTTAGTATCACATAATATCACGTGCCATAAAATTGAAATCCCTAAATATAATATGCCCTAAACCCGTTTGTCATAAATATTACAATCAATAATATACAAAAGACTTAAAACCGTTTTCAATAATAGTTATAAATCCTAAATTCCAAAAAAACAATGTTTTGATCTTAATAATAATAGCGAACCGTCAGTGCCCTGCGGGTCCAATATAACAATGCTTTCAGGTTGCTGATGGGATTGCCTCGCTACTGCAGTGCGTCAGCGATGTTTGCTGAAGCTCAAGTGGATGGCTTTCACGCCATTATACGTAAAAGAGCAGACTACGTCCATAGTCCTGTTTGGAGGCATTGGATTGGGCTGCACATATTGTAGGCTGACTGGTGTTCTATTATTTGTTGTATTTGTGTCGTACTAACATAGTTTTAAGTCATCCTGATGTACTACTAACACTCTATGGACCGAAAAGTCTGAAATAAATGTTTTGAATTTGAAAAAAAATTTGAATAGCAAAAGCTAAGTAATACTTAACCTGTAGTTACCCGTAATTACAGACACAATTAAAATAACAATGTTCTGGTCCCTTTTAAGAACGTACCACACACACATACCACACACACACCAGTGCACATACCAGTTTGTTTTAAAAATATTATTAAGATCAAAACATTTTGTTTTTTTGGAATTATAAATTACAACCACCTGCTCCTCAACTCGCGGGCCACCTCGCCCCTCCGCGCCTACGCGACTTTAAATTACACTCTAGGGGTAGGGCAGACAAGACTACGTAGAGTCGGTTTTGCAGCGATTCGTTTCTGTCACTAACTTTTGTAGTACAACTTAATGAATTTTTAGTTCAAAATAAATACGTAAAAATAACTCAAATTTTATTCTGGTATTTATATTATTTGTATGCCTAAATACTATTATGCTAATAGTCATTATGCTTAGTAACATTATGCAAAATTCAATTTATGCCAAAACAAATTAGCCTTCAAGATGATTATGCCAACATAAACAGTATGCCAAAAAAAAAATTGCCAAGGTATTATTATGGCAAAACAAATTATGCCAAAGCAGTTATGCCAAAGTATATTAGGAAAAAGAAGATTATGCAAAAAAAAAGGGATCCCGTTGGCTTGCCGTAGGTCTATTTTGACCATATAATTCTTGTCCTGAATAAAATCAGGAACCTGATTTACCGAAATCAAACGAAACATTTTTATTATTAAATAATTGTTTAAACTTTTTAAATTGAAAATGGGACGGTAGGTTCTGTTTCTTTCTTTTTCTTTCAAAGGACAAAACTGAATTAGTATGGAGCTTGGTACTTTATTCAAATTGAACGCAACCACAGATTTTACTGTATTAATCGGAAGAGGATAAAATATAGTTTAACTTAACTAAATCCTTATCACCTAAATATCCTGCAAAATAAAGATATTCATTTTTGAAGTTTTTTATTTTTAGTTCACAATGCAACACAGGTAGATTTTGGTAACACCGTGTTTTACGTTCCTATCCTATCGCAGCGCTAACTAAGAATTGTGAGTTTCAGTACGACCATCCGGTCGTACTGAAACGCATTTTTGGTAATCAAAGTAATAGGAATGGTTACGAGAATATAATGAGGAATAAAAATTAAAAACAAGGTGTACCTACCGACATGTTTGTGCTTTGAGCAAATATACTTAAGAATGCATTCAGCGTAATTCGGAACTCGCTGCGCTGAATGACTTTTGAAAAAAGCTACATGTCAATGTCACGATAGATAAGTACACAACAAAAACAAAAAGTAACAAAAAGTATCTATGTAGTATATCAACTATCTGGTGTCCACGACACAAGCCTCGTTGCTTAGTGTGGCACTAGATGGCGCTGTGTGTAATGTCCAGCAATATTTATTTATTTTATTTATTTATAAGTCCGTCAGACAGTTGAGACAGAACAGTGATTTGACTGCGTGCGTTCTGTAGTCAGTGTATTATTCGGTGCAAAAATAGAGTGCATCATCTATATTAGAGAGATAAGAATACCACCAGTGCATATTTGTAATCATAAATTAGAATTGGGCCCAAACTAACCACAGCGCCATCTATTGACATTATTAAAACTTCTCTACATCTACACTAAATAGTAGATCTTTGGACATTATTTTCTCGAAAATGCAGGCGATTTGCAGCTTGGAACTTGAGATTAGGCAGTCTATTGTGCAGTATTATCTGTGTTAATTTTCTTTACGGTGGTTAGATTATCTCAGAATAAAGTACCAAAAAAAACCATGTCCTTTGATACGAAACTCGGAGCCATATTCTAAAATTCCTTGTTTCAACAAAGTTTGAATGACCTTGTGGATCTCCGAGTTGGTAGGGTGACATTGCAACGTTTTACCTGCCTTGGCGGGACCACAGGCGGTTCCTTTTGAAATAGAACGTTTCACCTGCCTTGGCGGGACCAGAGGCGGTTTTTTTTAAATTGGAATTCGATAACCCTTCACTATTTTTACTAATAAGTCTAATACCCCTAATCTCTTTCACTCCGTTACTTGTTTATGCATCCGCCCGAAATTCCTGATCCGAGTCAGAACTTTATTTAATTTACCAAAGCCTTTGCCTCGTGGTACATTGTTTTGCGGTTCATTTCTCCGAAAACTATTGGGCTGGTGAAAGCGTGGCGTGGTAAAAACTATTATTATTAAACGGGTGCATTGCCCGAAAATTATAAAAAAGTTTCTACACTCTGAGGAGGAAGAAATCTTTGGTTAACCGTGAGTGCAGGACCGCGACTGGACGATTGATACCCACTAGGTCTAGGGTACGCCGCCTGAGATCAAGAAATTTTCTTTTCTTGGCCAGTAAATACATTTCTTTTTTGATAAAAAAAATTGTCAACACCACCATTATTCCTAATAAATTCACTAAAAGGTACTTTTTCAAACAAAAATTCACTTATCCATTAATTGATTTTTGAACACTTCGCGTCTTTGTTTAATTATTTATTAAACGGGTGCATACGCCCTACGACCACAAACTATAAACAATCTCGTGAAACTTTTTGGTAGTCGGCAGAAAAAACCTTTTTAATTTTATGGTACCTAACTGTTCTGAATCCATACTACTTCTACTTTACATACTTTTATACATCATTGCCCGCTCGTTATCCAAAGAGGGTAGATGACTAACTTTTTCTAAAGATTTGATTTCATCATTAACTAAAAAGTCAACATATACTAGACGAGCATTAAATTTTTCCACATATCTAACATTATTCTAGTTTCATTCATTAAATATTTGTATGGAATTTAACAATACTACCTAACTGATTAGAAGGAGTTGCAATGACAGCTCCGCCAAAATCAAATCATTGAACCGGTGCAGGATCTGCGACGGGTTCTGACAACCTTTTGTATCTGATTGCTCCTGGGCCATATATCTAAGTTATCACCATAATATATCGGGTTAACACGATCATAAATTCCATTTATCTACACCCATGCTATAAATCCTCTATAAAAGTATCTGAAACAGTTAGCCTATGGCCAACATTAAAACAGCCAGTGTCATAATAACCATTATAACACCCAAACGGGTGTTATAATGTTGTACTGAATTTCATTATGCAACTCGTTTTAAAAAAAGAACATTTTCTAGCACGTGCGATTCACTACTACAGCGCCGTAATAAAAAAAAAAGGTTAATTCGAATTCACATCGAATCCCGCCATTTTTGTTCGATATTAGTATTGCATTATGTAGGTACTTTGTTGTTTACAAAAATGAGTGATACAAACTTTGTGCATTTTAATAGTTGTACAATCCAAAATATAAATAATTATATTATTACCTATACATGGTTTGTTTGTATTAAATACTCAGCAATTAAACTTTCCATGAATTTACATAGACTTCTCACAACACTACAACACCCTATGGTTTCAGAACCTTTTATGGAGGATTCATATCATGGATGTAGATAAAGTCTTGTATGCAACTGTACATAATTAGGTATTAAAACACTCATGTAATACTATTATCACACTCGGCTTCGCCTCGTGTGATAAACCCACATTCGTGTTTTAGTACCCCTCATTATACAACAGTTGCATAAATAACTATTTCAGAATACATCATAATAAGAGTGTAGCAATATACCTATTTTTTTCAAATCACTGACCTGTTTTGCAAGCTTTTTGATTACCTTGCTTGGCCCTCGAAGACGCTTACTCCTCTCGTTACTCGCCTTCTTCCTCTTACGGGATTCATCAACCTGTTCAACCTCTCTGAAGCCGGCGGTGACGATTCAGAGGAACTCGACGAACCCGATGACGAAACAGAATCTTTACGACTACGCGTCTGTATTCTATCCGCCATTTTAAGAAAAACTAAATTGAAAACTATTCTTAAACTTGTATTTTCTATTAGTTTAGTTTTAAACTGAAAGTTTAGAACAGTGTTTGATAACTATTTTGTTTTGAAACTATGCATATACCGAACGCCTACAGCGTTATCCAAAATTAATATAAAATCTAATGTTATAAAATATTTTGAAAATATCGAACGTTAACAATGTTAAACTTTTAAAGATGTGAATCGTCCGAAAAACAGGACGCCAATGAACTTTTGGTGCGCTGCAGCCACCTGGTGAACGAAGACGGAAATACGTCATCATCGTGTTGTCAAAAGGCGATAGTTACATATACCTGTATAGATGTGACACGGAAACGGCAGATGCTTGACTCAAATATTGTTTATATGACCCCGAATGAGGCCGAAGGACAATAGATCAATTTAAATAATAAAAAAAATATGTAAACTAATGTATAGTACTGATTTTTATTGAACTGTGTTACGTTAATAGTGCAAATTATTACAATAATAAATAATCTAACATGGAAAAAGCATATCGGAAATATATAGACTAAATTATCGGATTTTATGTACGCATTAAGCAAATGAAAAAGCGACACAAAGCATGAGACCGCGCTCTCAGCATACTATGCTTATGCATGGTTTAACTATGACCAAATATTGTGGGGCGAAAGTATTAACTTTAATGACATATTCATCGCAACATCATAACCCTTCGTTTTTTTTGGCTTCGACGTAGTCGGGTGAAAAGAAGTGTATACGCATCCTTATGAACGTTAAGCCATGGGAAAGTTGTGAACCACATTTCATAAAAAATAAAATGATAAGGTTACCCTCCCTTTACATATTACAAATAGCTACGTTCGTCCAAAAACACAGGAATTACTTTCGATCAAACATAGAAGCAAACCAAACCTACAACCGAAGAAAACCGAACCAACCGAAAAAATTAAAAATTAAAATGAGAAAATGAGTGGCTAAAGAAATGAAATACAATAGTAGATCCTACAAGTTAAGAGATTATCTAGCTTACGAAGCAATACAAAGAAAAGAAAAACGTATGATGTAATTTTACTAACTACATAAAATTAAAAAAAAAAAAGATAAGATATGATTAGTAGTGTTAGAATAGATAAAAATGGGATCAGAACTATGAATAAAAATAAAATTATTATAACATTGTTAAAAATAAAGAAAGAAGTAGTATTACAAGGTAAAAAAAAACAAACCAAAGGAATCATTAATTAATACTAACATAACAAAACATTGTGTTGTGATTTTCGAGAATCCAGTAATTGGGATTTAAAGATTTTTATGGAATTGTGGTAAATGTCGACATCAGGGGAGGATTTAATAAAAGAATTCATCTCTCTACAGAGTCTATTGAGTGGCGAGTTTACACCAATATTTGAGTTAGATCCTTGAGTATTGAATAGGTAAGTCATAGGATATCTGGGAAAATTGTGAGGTACTTTTAGTCCGATACGCTCAACTAGCTTCATCATCATCATCATTTCAGCCGAAAGACGTCTACTGCTGGACATAGGCCTCCCCCAAGTGTCGCCACATTGACCGGTCCCGTGCGACTCGCATCCAGCGGATTCCTGCAACCTTCACCAGGTCATCGGTCCACCTAGTGGGAGCCCTTCTAACGCAACGTCTTCCGGTTCGCGGTCGCCACTCCAGAACTTTTCGGCCCCATCGGCCATCCGTTCTGCGAGCAATGTGCCCTGCCCACTGCCACTTAAGTTTGGCAATTCTTCGGGCTACGTCGGTAACCTTTGTTCTCTTGCGGATGTCTTCATTTCTGATTCGATCGCGCAAGGAAACTTCGAGCATAGCCCTCTCCATTGCCCTTTGGGTGACTTTAAGCTTTCTGATGAGGCCCATTGTGAGCGACCACGTTTCGGTCCCGTATGTAATCACTGGCAACACACACTGGTCATAGACTTTCGTCTTGAGACACTGCGGTAGGTTGGACGAGAAGATACCACGCAATTTCCCGAACGCTGCCCAACCGAGTCGGATTCGACGATTGACCTCTTTCTCGAAGTTAGACCTACCTAACTGGACCGTTTGTCCCAGGTACACATAATCATCTACAACTTCGAGAGTAGAGTCTCCGATCTTGATAGGAGTGGGTGTGACATGGGCATTCAACATGACCTTAGTCTTGTCCATGTTCATTTTTAGACCCACTCTTCCGGAAGCTCTACTGAGGTCATCGAGCATTGTACTGAGGTCCTCCATGGTCTCAGCCATTACTACTATATCATCGGCAAACCGAAGGTGAGTGATGTACTCGCCATTGACGTTGATGCCTAGCCCTCTCCAGTCCAGAATCTTGAAGACATCCTCCAGTGCAGCGGTGAACAGTTTCGGAGATATGACGTCTCCCTGTCTCACACCTCGCTGCAGGAGGATAGGTTTCGAGGCTTGGTCCTGAAGTCGGACTGACATGGTGGCGTTTTTGTACAAACACTTCAACACCTCGATGTACCGATAGTCGATTTGGCACCGTTGGAGAGACTGTAGTACAGCCCAGGTCTCGATCGAATCGAAGGCTTTCTCGTAGTCCACAAACGCTAAACAGAGAGGCAGGTTATACTCTTCGGTCTTCTGTATAACTTGCCGCAGCGTATGTATGTGGTCCACGGTGCTAAAGCCTTTTCGGAAACCGGCTTGTTCGAGTGGCTGGAAATCGTCAAACCTGCGCGCGAGACGATTCGTGATGACTCTAGAAAACAACTTGTAGACATGACTTAGAAGTGAGATGGGCCTATAATTCTTCAGCCGGGCATTGTCACCCTTTTTGAAGAAGAGCACCACCACACCCCTGCACCATGCCTGTGGCGTTTTTCCCTCAAGTATGACGGAATTAAACAGCTTTTGAAGGGCCTTAAGTACCGGTTTTCCACCCGCCTTCAGGAGTTCGGCCGTAATTCCATCATCACCCGGTGCCTTGTTGTTTTTGAGCTGCTTCAGGGCCATCCTAATCTCGTACAGGCTGACGTCCGGGATGTCTTCGGTATAGTGTCGGGTCAGTCTAGCTCTTGGGTCGTTTGCTAGATCTTCGACGGGTTTACTGGTTGACGTGTACAACTGTCCATAGAAGCTCTCGATCTCCCTCAGAAGCTCCGGTTTGGCGGATAAGATCCTACCATTGTCGGTCTTCAGTTTCGTGAGCTGGCTCTGCCCAATAGCCAGATCCCTTGCAAATACCTTGGAGCCTTTATTCCTCTCAATCGCGTCTTTAATACGCTCGGTATTAAAGCGGCGGAGGTCGCTCTTCAAGGATTTAGAGATCCGTCTATTGAGCTGCCGGTATTTACACGCCTCGTCTGAAGACTGCAGGATCGTCTCACGCCGCTCCTTCATGAGCTTGAGAGTGTGATCGGAGAGCCTCTTGTTCTGATCTGTACGACGCGCCTCGAAGAACTTAGACCCGGTCGTATGGACAGTTTCCACGAACCCATCGTTGTATTCGTCCACTGAGCTTCCTAGGCACTCGAAACGGTTCTGGAGTTCAAGCTGAAAGCTCTCGGGGTTTTGGATTTGGATCTGTGCTGGACGGAGCGTAGACTTCATCAGTCGATACCTTTCAAGCTTGATATTGATGTTCAATGTGCCTCTTACCATGCGGTGATCGCTCCCGGTTTTCACCGAATTGATCACAGAGACATCATTGAACATTTGCTTCTTGGTTGACATGATGAAGTCGATCTCATTTCTAGTTGCACCATCGGGGCTCTGCTAGGTCCACTTCCTGTGCTCACGCTTTCTGAAGAAGGAGTTCATCATATAGAGGCCCTCCTTCTCCATAAAACTAGCCAGTTGGTGACCCCGGCGATTCCGATGTCCAACTCCAAATTGCCCCACCTGCAGCTCATCCCCGTCTCGTTTGCCCAGTTTCGCGTTGAAGTCCCCCATGACAACTGTGAAGTGAGTTTTGTAACCATGCATGGCTTTAGATATATCCTCATACATGGTCTCCACTTCGTCGTCGGGGTGTGCCGAGGTCGGGGCGTAGACCTGTATGACCTTCAGCGAATATCTTGAGGATATTCTGAGTATAAGGTACGCCACCCTGGTCGACACACTCTCGATCTTCACCACGTTGTTCACTAGCTTACTGCAGTCTAATTTATTATTTACTAATTTGTACAAAAACATGAGATCCTGCATTAGTCGACGGTCGCGCAAACTATTCATTTCAAACGATTGAAGGCGTTGTTCATATGGACACCGGGGGGATATTATACTGAAAGTATAAGATAGGTGTTTTGTAAAGGCCCTCTGGATGCTTTCGACTCTCTGTGAGTGTACAGCATAGTGGGGGTTCCATACCACGCTAGCAAATTCTAGGTGGCTCCGAACTAAGGCGTTATAAAGGACAATTTTAGTTCTTATTAGCTTAAACCCTTTAGTACTTCTCTTAAGAAATCCTAGCAACCGTGATGATTTAATAACGATGTTATCGATATGACTTCTGAAGTTAAGTTTACTGTCCATGATGACACCAAGATCGCGGACCTCATTAACGGTTTCTAATAATTCTCCTTTTATTTTTAATGAGACTGAATTGCAGTGCTTTTTCCTTGAAAATCGTATGTGGCTACATTTTTGTATGTTAAGCTTCATGTGATTCAGGTTGCACCAATGGTCAATTCTATCCAAATCCTCCTGAATTAGGGAAGCATCTTTATCTGAAGTGATGATTTTATAAATTTTAAGATCATCGGCAAACATCAGGTATTTACAGTGAAGGATTTGATCAGTTATATCATTAATGGAGAGTGAAAATAGAACTGGTGCAAAGTGAGAACCCTGAGGAACTCCTGAGATAGCATAGTAAGGGTAAGATTCATAACCATTAACAACAAGAATTTGCGATCTACGGGATAAATAAGATGAAAACCAGTTAAAAAAAGAGCCATGTATACCATTGTATTCTAACTTTGACAGTAGCAGAGAATGGTCAACTTTATCAAACGCACTGCTAAAGTCCGTGTAAACAGCATCTACTTCCAATGCCTGGGCCTGTATGCTACCTAATGCATGTTAACAGCTTGTGCGGCGTATTACGTAGCTGCTCGGCGTACATGTTCGCGGATGACCTGTGCGCGCTACGCGCCGGCACCGACCTCACCGAAACTTGTCGACTAGTACAGCACGACATAGACCGCGTCGTTGAATGGGCCCACGACAACGGGATAATCCTAACCGCGGATAAAACAAAGCTAGTTATAATTCGCTCACCATATTTACTACCACCTGGCGACCCACCTCCGATGTACACACATGAGTTTACTTGCATTCATAACAACCGTGTTAACTGTACTTGCAAACCTATTGTACGTGATAAATGTGTAACATATCTCTGAGTAAAAGTTGACGAAAACTTCTCGTGGTCAAACCATATTGAGTACTTATGTAATAAACTTAGAATACTACTCGGTAAATTTTACCACCTAAGCTTTAAAGTACCAAATAATACTCTTAAGTGCCTGTATTTGCAATTAGTTGACCCTATATTAAGTTACGCCCTCAACTGCTATGGACTCACATTCAAAAGTAATTTGGAAAAATTAGAAGCACAACAAATTCGATTTTTAAAACTATTAGTCAGCAAGAAAACCAAAAACAAATGTAAAGATGATTATTATATGTTATTTAAAATTTGCAAAATTCTTCCTATCAGCTTAAAACATAAGTACCTACTTCTGGTTAACAGTCATGGCAGCTGGGAGCGTCACTCGCTAGTTACCCATAACCACGCAACTAGGACAGTATCAGCCGGTAAATTTGATGTACCTAGAATAAGGAATTATTTTGGAGACCGTACGCTTGATAAAAGAGTACCTTATCTTCTCAACCGATTGCCTGCTGACATAAGAAGTCAGAAAATAAAAGGCAAATTCGCCAAATTACTTAAGCAGTTCTTTCTTAAGAGTCTGTAAACCATCTTTTTAGGAAAGTGGTTTACAGATTGTTGAGTGAGAGCAAATAAGTAACTAGTTAAGTAAGTAATTATTATATTAGATTTATGTACTGTAGATAAAGTAGTTATTCCGTTCCAATATCCTGTAATCGTGTTCCATTCGTGTTCCGTTCCCGCAGACAAACCGTGAAAACGGTTTTGTGGGGCATTGTAATAAATTTAAGACTGCTGTAAACTTTCATTTAATAAATAAAAAAATAAAAAAAATAAAAAAAAATAAAAAAAAAAACTTTTGTCAAGAGCCATGGTTACATCAGAAACAAACTCGACAAGGTTTGTTTCTACGCTGCGACCCGCTTTAAAACCATGCTGACTCTGTGAAATAATTTTGTCAATGTGGTTAGTAATAATAGGACAAATAAGAGACTCAAAGATATTTGAAAAACATGATAATATTGAAATTGGACGGTAATTTTTAACATTGGCAGGATCTCCTTTCTTGAAAATCGGGACAATTCTTGCACTTTTCCATACATCAGGAAACAATCCTTCGGCAAGAGAAGAATTAAAAATTAACAGCAACGGCAGGGTAAGCTCATGACAACAGCGTTTTATTAACAAGGGTGTGAAAGGTGGTATGGAATCAGGTCCAGCCCCTTTGGAGGCATCTATGTGTTTGAGCTTGTTAAAAATTTGCATTTCCGTAAACTCAATAGTACTTATGACAGAGTCAATACCTGAAAATCCATTTGAAGTATTGTTATTCGTAACTGGGTTTAGACTAAAAACAGACACAAATTGATCTGCGAAAAGGTTGGCAATTTCAGGGCCACTACTGGCGACCCTATCATTCATAAACATGTCAGCAGGTATGCAAGATTCCCCACGACGTTTATCCTTTATGTACCGCCAGAAAGCTTTAGGGTTTTTGGGAATATCGTTTTCAATTTTACATTTATATGTATTATAACAGTTATTTATTAATGTATGGCAGCGACTGCGAAGTAATTCAAAGGTTAGTCTGTCTCGGGGATTATTATATTTGCGGTATTTTTGTCTAAATTTCTCTTTTTCAGAAAGAGCCCTAATAAGTGAGGCAGTATACCAAGGCGGATATTTAGATTTTTTCTTAGTGTATTTGGGTACAAAATTATCAATAGCGCTCTGAAGCACACTGTAAAATGCGTTAACCATTTCATTCACATCAACACAGTTATGGAAGGTATCATACCAATTTATATTTGCAAGATACATTTTGATTTGTTCATATTAATTACACATAATTGTTCTAAGTTTGACAGTGGAAAAGAGATAAGCAAGCTTGGATTATGGGAATCCAGTTTACTAAGCAGGTCATTGGGCTTAGTAACTGTTACGTCTGATATATTACTTAATACTAGATCTAAATATCTGTTATCTGCATTAGGAATGGTATTAAATTGGTGAAGTTCATTAACCGACAAAAAGTCAACAAATGAGTAACCCAGTTGGTTTTCATAGTTAGATGGTGAAAGATGTAGGTTATCATCACTTCTGTTCCACTCGATAAAACCCAAGTTAAAATCCCCAAGAATCACAACATCATCATAATGTTGATGATGTTGTGATTCTTGGGGATTTAATTAAGATTAAGCACATTAGTGACATTATTTAGGAAGCACTGTAGAGAGTTCAATTTGACAGGCGGGGGCATATAGATAACACATAGTGCAATTTTTTTAGTATTATTGTTAACAGTTAACTCAACAGACAACCACAAATCTTCTAAATCACTTTCCCAGCTTTTCATTCGTACAGATTTAATTTTATTAGTAACAGCAACCATAATCCCTCCTCCATCTTTTTTGGATACTTTAGAACTTAATCTATCTCTACGATAAACTATGTACCGCGGGTCAATGAACTCTCCGTTAGTTACATTAGGGTTTAGCCAAGATTCAGTAAATGCTATTATATCATAGCTAGTAAGCAAAATATTTTTATAGATATCTTCAGTTTTAGTTCTCATTCCACGAACATTTTGATAATAAATATTAAGCATTACGAATACAAATAACGTGAAGAACACTGATATAAAGACGGAAGTAAACTTAATTCTTAAATAGCTACGTCTGTCGTTTTCATAAAATTTAAGCTATCCTGATTGCGAATGTAGATAGGCTTCGAATAAATATCTTTCCGTACAAATATCCGCCCATTACGTATCCAGACAAAGTTAAATGACATCTCCTTAGCCAATTTCCGTGCTGCTGCATGAAGTTGTTTGCCAGTAGCATAAATGCTCGCTTATAAAGATAGGAACTCGGTTACCAGCTATGCCTAGGTGATGTGTGCTCAATTTGTCCGAGGGTTGTTTTTTGTTGAAGTCTCCTACAGCAGCTAGAAGATTGTCACGCTGGCGAGGGCTGCGGAGCTTAGCAATCACAGTGCGTGGACGGTTGCTCTCCTTATTTAGTTTGGTTACTCTTGTGATTTGCATAACGTCACAGTCGCCAATTTCACAGCAAGTCACCTTCGCGATCTTTTGCAGCGTTTGTACCAGGTTTTCAGACTTATCCTCAGGTAGTCCATTAATTTTCACATTGTTTTCACGCATGTTTTGTTCTACGATACATAAACGTGTAGTAAGTTCACTTACACTCTGCTGGAGGGTTGCATTATCGTTGCGCAGTTGGTTTATTAAGGTGTCCTTTTCATCTAAGCGTTTCTTGAATTCTTCGAAGTGCTCGTTGAAGAATCCAAGCGAAACTTTAAATTCAGATATTTCTCCTTGTATACTTTTCAATTGCTCCGTAAGTAACTCTTTAAAGGATGACTTGAAAGCTGCGGCCAATTCTTCCTTAATTATATCTCTAAGATTATTTTCGTTTAAACATTGTTCCTGAATATTTGAGTTAGACATGGACTGATTACTTTTCTTCCTTAAGGTCACATTCATCGTATCAGGTGGAGTATTTTGAGAGCCAAAAGATTTAGGTATATTTATGGGGCTTGATGTTTGTTTCCGACCCGGTGAGTGACGGAGGTTTCCAGTATTATTAGACTGGCACGCAAGTGTTTCAGTGTTGTCGGTCTTTAGCTGTTTGTAGCTAAAGATATTTATAAATATGTGGCATAAAGCTTGGAGTTGTTGAAGAGCCAAGCGGCAAGCGAGCATGCATGCAGCAAGCGCCGTGCGTGTAGTACGTAGATCCCAGCGATTCGCGGGTTGCCCTAGGCAACGAACAATAACACCGACGTTATAAAATTTTTGAAAGTAATTTGCTTATTACTCACGAACACACAAGAGTCCTGATATGATGTAAAAACTACAGGATAGTCCGTAAACACGGCTTCACGGGGGTATAATAACACTACTTATTATGGAAACTATTGACTACTTTTCTGTTTATTTTAACGGATCAAAAAATTATGTACCTACTTATTTGAAAAAAAATATATATGCGGGTTAATGACCTTTAATTCTTACTTATCTGGTGGAGACTATAGTTCATCTACATTTCGCCAGTTATGTTTAAGTTTCATGTAATAGGGAGATTCCGTGGCTGCTACTGAGAAATTCCTGATGGAAAAACTCAACATCTCTTTTCGCGACCCTGGAACCGAATCCAGGACCTCACGCTCAGCAGTCGTCTTCCGCCCACTAGACCAACGAGGCAGTCTCCTAAATTGAGAATTTTATTATTTGGTTTGAACAAAACATTGCCCTAACCCCTAACCACTTCAGGTGACTGCTCCAACCGTTTTCTATAACTTACTTACGTATAACTGTCAGTTAATATGCCTACGTCTCGTAGCTATCGGTGTTTCTATAAACAAAGTTAGCTTGAAAATGGAGCTAAATGTTAAACAGACAGAGATAGCAAAGCAACCTACCGATACCTGTTAGTAAGTTATTGAAAATGGCTGTTGAGGGTCCTCGCGCGAGGCCCTATTAAGTGGTTAGCTTCTGTTCCGTTCCTAGTGTGAATAATTTTATACCCTGTTAATTTAATTTATGTTCAAACCTCCCTTTCCCAATTTACCCGGAAATTGTACTTACAGTATTTATTCTCGCAGGCCCAACTGTTGCAGAGGAACCTATCCTACACTTACGAGAAACAAAAATAGAAGACTCAATACCAGCCGACCAAAATCAAAACCAAATATCTGATTCGGAAATTATCCAAAACACTCGAAATCGTACGTCCAAATCTATTACTAAATTTAAAGAGCCTCACGAATGTGAAATATGCCACCATAAGTGTAGTACTAAGAGAGATTTTACTAAACATGTGCGTACACACACTAGTGTAAAGCCTTACAAGTGTGACATATGTCAGAGTAGTTTCAGGCACAGGAAAACTTTAAAAATCCATATTCGTACACACACTGGTGAAAAACCTTACAAGTGTGACATATGTCAGAGTAGTTTCAGTCAAAAGAATCATTTATCACAACACATTCGTACACACACTGGTGAAAAACCTTACGAGTGTGATATATGTCAGAGTAGTTTCAGTCAAAAGGTTCATTTATCATATCACATTCGTACACACACTGGTGAAAAACCTTACAAGTGTGACATATGTCAGAGTAGTTTCAGTCAAAAGGTTCATTTATCACAACACATTCGTACACACACTGGTGAAAAACCTTTCAAGTGTGATATATGTCAGAATAGTTTCAGTCAAAAGGTTCATTTATCAGATCACATTCGTACACACACTGGTGAAAAACCATACCAGTGTGATATATGTCAGAGTAGTTTCAGTCGAAAATATTATTTAACAAGTCATTTTCGTATACACACTGGTTTAAAACCTTACAAGTGTGATAGATGTCAGCATAGTTTCAGTCATAAGGGTAATTTAACAAAACACATTCATACACACACTGTTGAAAAACCTTTCAAGTGTGATATATGTCGGAGAAGTTTCAGTCAAAAGTCTCATTTAGCAGGTCATATTAGCACACACACTGGTGTAAAACCTTACAAGTGTGATACATGTTGGCATAGTTTTAGTCAAAAGGCTTATTTAACCAATCATATTCGTATACACACTGGTGTAAAACCATACAAGTGTAATGTTTGTACCAGTAGTTTCAGTCGAAAAGATATTTTAAGAAAACATATTCGTACACACACTGGTGTAAAACCTTACAAGTGTAATGTTTGTTCCAGTAGTTTCAGTCGAAATGATACTTTAAGAAGACATATTCATACACACGGTGGTGAGAAACCTATCATATGTGATATATGCCACTGTAAGTTTAGAACAAAGCGTAGTTTTACAGTGCATGTGCGTGCAAACACTTGTGAAAAACCATCCAAAAGTTATATGTCAGAGTAGTTTCAGTCAAAAGGACACTTCTCTTTTATTAAAACTCAAACGTCAGCAGCTAGTTACGGACGATATTAATAGCGCCCTGGCAAAAGTCGTTAATAAAATTGGCTTAATGTTAATAATCTACTCCTAGATGAGAAAAAAACGAAATGTATTAAGTTTACGATACCCCATGTAAGACAAGTGGAAACTGGTGTACTAATCAAGGATGAAGAGTTGAAACCGGAAGATAGCACAGTGTTCTTAGGCATAACTTTGGATGTCAAGCTGCAGTGGGGCCCGCACATAGACAAATTATCTGAGGATTTTCCCACAAAAAAAAAAAGATATCACATGCAGCTCAATTCCGATTGCAAAGTATTCACAGTCAGGCAACTTCATGTACTCCTGGCTACCCTATGCTGATACTGGCAGACTTAGCATAATGTTCAACTCACGAACGCTTTCGTTTTCGGATTTCAACGTTAGGAACTCGATCTATCAGCTTTATGCCTAGCATGGAACGCTCCATGGCTCTCTGTGCAACTCTCAGTCTGTACACAGCCTCCTGCGTGAGCGTCCATGTTCCAGTACCGTACGTTATTGTGGGCAGGACACAAAGGTTATAAAGGCGGTACTTAAGGCATAGCGGAATTTTGGGTTATTTCAAAATATCGTCTAATTTGCTGAACGCAGCCCACCCAAGCTGTATTCTTCGGGATATCTCCTTTTGGTGATGCTCTTTGCCAAATGAAAGCATATGACCAAGATAGACATACTGTTTAACCAACTCCAACTCTTCATTTCCAACTTAGACAGAAGTATTTGAACAGCTGTTGATGTTTGCCATAATCTTCGTCTTGGTCATATTCATTCTAAGACCTACTTTAAAAGAAGCATCGTGCAGGTCTTGAAGCATAACTTGAAGATCTCCGAAGTTCTCAGCAAAGAGGACAAGGTCGTCTGCAAATCTTAAATGCGACAGGAGAGAGGGAGTGCCGAATGCTATTTTATTTAAAATTATCCATAAAAAAACGAAAAGCAAAATCTGTAATTTAAATTAATTAGGATCGAATTTCGACCACTAGCATGTTTAAATCGATAAAACACGAAATATTCACTCGGACTGTCGACAAAGTTGCTTTATCTAGAAATTATGTCATTAAGTTCGATATCTGTGTATCAAATATCAACCCTAGCCTGGGGTTATGCGCACTTTTTCATAACAATGAATTACTATAGGCATAATTTAAGTTTAGTGTTACATAATTATCTACGACTAATAATGTCTTTATAAGTTAAGTTTTAGAAAATAAATGTAAAATGTTATACAAAAATGAAATAAAATGATAATTCACATTTTATATACAATACAACTACAGTGCGACATAAAAGAGTAGAAAATAAATGAGGGCGCCACAATCTGTCAGGTGGCAACCCAGTTAGTACGTACCTTGCTGATTTTGATACTTGAATAGTATTATTGGTTTATTAGCTATGAATAATGAATTATGTAAGCTGGAGCCGGAGGATACAGAGAAAGTCAATTTGCTTAAAATAATTTTATTTATAAAAGAATTACACTATGGACTACATTCTAAAGAGGTGATAATTAGTCGATGTATGTACCAAGAATGAATATTTATATGAGATGATTAACTACGCAGATGCATGAAAACTGTTGCGAAATTAGGGTGGCATGATTTAGTGACGCATTCACTGAGTCGCGTCTCATGTCGGCGAAGGTTGCGGTGCGCGGAATGGGGGTCAGTTGCAGTCAGCGTTTCTGCTATTTCCTTCTATTACACCGATGCTTAATAATCGATCACCCTGTTACACCAATATGTAACAAATGAGTAAATAATTATTTTAAATAAATATGTTTATTAATTCGGGATCCTGCCGTTTTGCCGAAAAGATTTTGACAAAATTTCATTACCCAAACAAATTTTAGCAACCTTTTTTTTTGGAATATTTCGTATGATTTTAGTACGCATTTTTTAATTTGGTCAAATTTTTACTTGATATTGGTTTTAGTAGGTTACCCGGAACTGAACTATTTAGATTAGGATAATTACTTATTTTAAAAAATGACGATACTAAATATTTGGCTTATTTGATTTTGCGTAAAAACTGTTATTCCAACTGAAATATTTGAATAAATAAAAAATGTTAAAAGTACTAGTTGGTAAACAAGTTATAGTTTAAACGTTCATTTCCCAAACATTAGGTTTGCGTTACAATTTTTTGTGAATAGATTTTTTGCTAAGTAATAATTTGGCAAATGAAATTATGCGAAACATTTTTTGGGAAGTGAAAATTTGTCAAATTCCTTTCGGTCAAACAAGGGAGACCCTATTAATTCATTGCTTTCAATAAGTACCGCGTAGATCATAGATTTGGTACGTAATAGTAATAAAACTACAAGTTCACTCAAATATAATAAGAAGGACTTCGAGGGACGACCCTTTCTGTGTTTAGCTGGTGTCGAGAATTACCCGCCGTTTTGCACTATTCTGCGCACTTTGCTTACAGAAACACCTAAAACAAACAAAGCATATTATTAACATAAACTTATAATACAACTTTAAACTAGTACTTTTATTCTTCATAATATAACTGCTGTCAGTCCGACGAAAAAAGTCCCGCGCATAATGTTCATAACGTGAAAATATTTTGAAATTGTTTCTTTCCACTAGTCGGTTGCTTCAACAAAATTATGGTATGGCAAAAAACGTATTTGGTAATACGCAATTAAATTTCATTAAATGTTTTTGTCTTACTATCAAAGTTGTTAAGTCGCGCTATAACTACAACGGTATTTGTTTATCTTAGCATAACCTCAAAAATGGTAGACAACTAATTTGTAAATACTATTTAGATCCAAAATTTGGCTCCCTGAATGTAATAATCGTTTGTAATTAACGTTTACTGCAACTTTCAATAGTTACTTACCAGTAAAATCTGCTGTACGATGGCAAACATCTTCGAAGTAGAATAGCAGCTTCCCAGCTTGTAATTCGGTCAAACACCACGTGAAAAGTTAAACATTATTTCACGGGCACCTCCACGAATTACCTTATTCATGATATGTCGCTGTTTTCCTGTCCACACTCGGAAATAACACAAAAACCAAAATTCTAATAGAAAACGAAACCGATCGAGAAGAATTGACAGCTCAAGTACTCATTTTAGATGTTGCCAGAAAATGAAAAATTTTAGTTTCCAAATATTTAATTTCTACTCTTTTATGTCGCACTGTATTTACTTGTTTCATTTATGAAACCCTATTTGTTTTATAATACCACTACACTTTTTTTGTTAAAATAAATAGTAGATTATGCCCCAAGGGGCTAAAGTAGTGTCTTATGTAGCAAGCGCCGTATTGAACCCCGAGCTAAACGAAGGATCCTAGCGTTAACTCCCGAGCGGAGCGGGGCTTTGGCGAGGGAGTTAAGACAAGAATCCTGAGTGCAGCGAGGGAATCAAGGTCGCCTAAGACGAAGGCACTTTTATCCCCGAGGTGAATACTCTACTTTTCACACCATCTACGAGACAATAAAAGCAGTAGTACTAGAATCAAAATATTTATTAAAATAATGTTACGAGCTGGGTACGGGATAAATTAATTACTACCGATGAAACAACTGAATAACTTTAATAATCACAAAACACTTCAAACTCAATCACTAATACATTACTAATCACTATTCACTTAGATATCGCACTTACTAGATCACTTCGATTCGCTCCGTAATGTAGCCAAAATAATACTGCCCGCTCCCGTAAACACGTCGACTATTTATATGACGGCCGAACGTTTGAGAAAGATCCATCACTTCCCAGATTCTTCTAGACAATTCATACTAGGTCATTGTTCTTCGAGAAACTTCCACAACTTTTGTACAAAGGAAAGAAATAGGTACTGAATGCGCGCTGCATGAATATACTCGAAAATAATGCAAAATAAATCTAGGCACACACAAGTAATATGGCAAGTAGGAAATGAAAGGAAAAAAATTAGGTACCTCGCACAGTCGATCTTCTTGATCCCTGGATTTTCGGGGCGCCCCTTGTCTTCCACTAAATGATCACAAATTGTCTCCAAAATGACGATTGCTATGTACACACGATAACTTGGTATATACTGACTTAAATTAATTATATTTTTAAGTAGATGCACTTTGAACGGTGACGTGACACGAACTGTTCGTGATGACGATTATACTTGTATGTGAGGTGCGACAAGGTGGGGAATAGAGTAAATGGGTGAGAGGGAAAAGGATAGGAAGTTACCAGCCATAATGTGCAATTTCTAACCCAATTTGAATTTAAAAATTAACGATTTAGCGTTAACATCTTCCCCGGCTTGACAGGACGAGAGGCCTTCAATAATACAAGGCACATTCAAAATTAAGTCACTTCGACGCACCCTAATTAGCTAAATGACATTGCGATACAATACGCATTAATATTCGCAATTTAATAATATTTATTTGAAATTCAAGTTACTACATTATTCGTAGCTTATTTATTAACTTAAGTAATTAATTAAACTATTAACTATTCGATAGCTAAACTAGAAATGTGGACTGTATATGTTTTTTTTTTTTTTTATTGGTTAGGTAATGGGTAAAGTTTTACCACGGGTCTGCGGTACAGACCTGATTTCGTGCGGACGTCCGCAACTCTCACGACACTGTCCTTACCTTCGAACGTGCGTTCGACAACTCCAAGAGGCCAATTAAGAGGAGCGCTGTTGTCTGATTCGAGCAGCACAACAGTTCCAGGTTGGATAGAAGTGTTAGACTTCGTCCATTTGTTACGCACTTGAAGAGTGTTAAGGTATTCGACCTTCCATATTTTCCAAAATGATTGGACAAGATGGTCGATTGCGCGTTTTCGACTTTTAAGATTGACGTTTTCGCGAGATAGGTCTTCCGCAGGTAAAGATTTTAGAGGTGTTAACACCAGAAAGTGGGCGGGCGTTAGAGCTAGAGGTTCCGCAGGGTCACTACTCAAAACCGAAAGGGGCCGCGAGTTTAACAGCGCCTCTATTTGAGTGAGTACTGTCAACATCTCCTCAAATGTGAGAAGCTGAGTTCCTACTACCTTTGTTAAATGAGTTTTAACAGCCTTCACGTTAATCTCCCAAATGCCGCCAAAATGCGGTGCCGCCGCCGGGTTAAACTTAAACTGAATGCGGTTTTCACGCAACTCGTTCGCGAATTCATCGCGATACTTTTCTGACTCGAGTAAGTTATATATATTATCAAGATAAGATTTAGCGCCTATGAAATTTGTACCTCTATCAGCATATATGACATTCACTGGCCCGCGTCTTGCCAAAAATCGTCTAAATGAATTCATGAATGCTTCAGTGCTAAGATCTGACGACAATTCTAGGTGGATCGCTTTAGTAACGAGACATACAAATAAACAAATGTACGCTTTAATGCTGCGAACGCCCCGACCGCGGTGCAGGGTAATAGACAAAGGCCCGGCGTAATCGACGCCTGTGTGACAGAATGCCTTGGCTTCCGTGACTCGGCATGCAGGCAAGCTTGCCATTATAGGGAATTGATTGACAGGTCGCGTCTTAAAGCAAACATTGCATTTGTGTACCCTGCTGCGTACTATGTTGCGAGCTGCTAAGATCCAGTACTTTTGTCGCAGTAAAGACATTAAAAGTTGCGGCCCAGTGTGTAAATTTTTACGGTGATAATAGTCGATAATAAGGTCGACGATGTGATCGCGTCGCGGTAACAAAATAGGGTGTTGACTATCATACCCAATCGGGGCATTGGTCAAACGGCCACCCACGCGTAGAACGCCATCGTCGTCTAAGAATGCGCGAAGCTTTTGAAAAGCAGGAGGCATAACTTTCCCTGCCTTAAGTTTGGCAATTTCATCAGCGAAATGTACGCTTTGAAGATTCCTAATGACTATAAGTTCCGCATATTCAAGATGGGATAGTTCAAATTTCGACGGTAATTTTTTAATAAATATAAGGACATACATTACTATTCGGAGTAATTTGTTCCATGATGAGATTCGATTAGCTAGCTCATAAAAAATAGATGGTGATGGTGGACACACTTCAGTTGTCGTCATCACTGTTACCTTAGCTTCAGGTATTTCACCTGTAATGTTAAAGTCTTTGTCAAGTGGCCATTCGGAGTGAGGCTGATTAGCAAACCTCGGTCCGTTAAACCATAATGGATGCACAAGTAGTTGTGCAGGGGTTAAACCGCGACTTAAACAGTCAGCGGGGTTATCTACGCCGGCAATATGATAAAAGTCATTAGGATCAATATTTTCTTGAATCTGAGAAACCCTATTAGCAACGAACGTCTGCCATCGGCTGGGAATTGCGTGAATCCACGCGAGAGCTACCTTACTATCAGTAAACGCATAAACGGAACATGCTGGTAATGAATAGGTATTTATCACTAGACGCATTAGCTTGGCCAAAATTAAGTTCGCGCATAATTCCAATCTAGCCAGAGTAACATGAGTTTTCGAAGGTGCGACTCGCGATTTAGCGCACACTAAATTCACCAAGGTATGACCATATTGAGGGAAGTACACGTGAATATAAACTACTCCACCGTACGCCTTCTCCGAGGCATCCGCGAACCCCAGTAAAGAGATGACGCAATCATCTGTGACACCCACGTGACGCGGCAATTTAATATTTTGCAATAAAGGCAATTCCGATTCAAAGTTTTGCCATAATTTAATAATGTGAGATGGTGGCATCTCATCCCAATCAATGTTGTCGTTCCACAGTGATTTCACAATTAATTTTGCCGAAAGTGTAACGGGTGCAATAAAACCTACCAAGTCCCATAGACGGGCAATTACGGAAAGTATATTACGTTTCGTACACTCGCGAGGTTCAAGATTTACGCGAAACGTGAATACGTCTTCGGCCGGTAACCAATGTAAGCCCAATATTTTTAGATGATCGTTCGGACTAAATTCTACAACCTCGGACACGCGATGATTGGCAGGAATACTAGCCATGACCTCAGGTGAATTACTAGAAAATTTTACAAGTTCAAATCCGCCAGCCGCGAACATTTTAATCAGCTGATCGGACAACTCAACACCTCGGTCAACCGAAGAACAGCTAGTAGCCAAGTCATCCACGTAAATATCCGTGTCAACCACTTTGGCTGCAGCTGGATAACGAGAGCTCTCATCATTGACCAACTGGCGAACCGATCGCACGGCTAGGTACGGGCTACAACACAACCCGAATGGAACGCGAGTTATTTCAAAGATTTGAATCGGATCATCAGGGTTAAATCGATACAGCAATCGTTGAAAACGCAAGTCGTTATTATTCATAATTAGCCGTAAATACATTTGTCGAATATCTGCGCTAATAGCGATGGGCAGTAATCGAAACCGCAGCAATATTCGAAATAAATCATTTAATACTTTAGGTCCGGAATGTAAAATATCATTTAGCGATAAACCGGACGAAGTCGTGCTACTTCCGTCTAGAACGACACGTAGACGAGAAGTAGTTTTATCAGTACGCACCACGCCATGGTGAGGTATTACGTAATGCGGTTTATCAAAGTCGGCGTCAGTATTATCGACAGTACGCAAATATCCCTTTTCTAAGTACTCAATAAATACATTATCGTATTCCTTTTTAATCGCGGGGTCGGTCAACAGCTTGCGCTCTAGTGCTAAATACCTACGCTTAGCAAGACGTATGGAATCGCCTAAGACAGACGCGTCGCGTTTGAAAGGTAGGGATACTACAAAGCGGCCTAATTCATCGCGACGAGTAGTACTTGCATAAAACGCTTCGCACTCCTTTTCGTCAGGAGAAAGTGTATTTTTAATGTTAGGCACTTCTTCCAATTCAAAGAACCGATTCACGCTATTGTCAAGCGATTCGTTTATTGTGCAATAGGCACGAACAATATTACAAACAGGATTAATCACGGGCGCCTGACCGACTACAATATAACCGAGCACAGTTTCTATAGCTACCGGTTCGCCGGGCGAGCGCGCTACGGTGCGCGGGCGCAATATACGCGCGAACAAATCCGACCCTAGAATAATGTCTATGGCGGCCGGTGAGCTATAACAACTATCTGCTAAAGGTAAATCTTTTAAGTAATCTAACTGAGTGGTATCAATTTTTGAGACCGGCAGGGCATCGGTTATACGACTGACAATTAACGGTTGAATGGTAAATTTCAATTCATCGTTGTGGCGGGAATTGAATGTTAGGCAAGTGATGCCATCAATCGGGTTGGTGACGTCACCAACACCCGATACAAATTTATTTGCGGTTGCATAGACCGGCAGTTTCAAACGCTTACAACATTCGGTTGTAATAAAATCGCGTTGCGACGCGCTGTCAATAATAGCGCGGATAATTGACACATTACCCATCGCATCAGTCACGTGACATTGAGCCGTCCCTAACAAGACTGAAGTCGAGGGTTTAATATCTGCCGTGCTAACAGCGGCGCAAGACGCACCTACAGTACACAAAGAAACGGGGCGGTTGGTGGCACTGCAATGTCCATTTTGACCGTCACCACGTGTATCAGGCCGCGCGGTAATAAGACGCTCGTCTGCAGGCGCCGAGGCGCATTGTTTAGGTTCGGTCATATCAGACAGCGGGGTTGTATTCTGATATTAAATCAGAAGAACCGTTACGCTGATTAGTATCATTCCTATTTGGTGAGGAAGTGTCGTTATTGTTAAAGTGTAACAAGGTATGATGACTACGAGAACAAGTCGTACACCTGTTTGTTGATTGGCAATCAAACAGCGCATGTTTATTAGAGAAACAAAGAACACACAATTTATTACGCTTTACCAACGAGAACCTATTATGAGGAGACATTGACAGGAATGTAGGACATTGAACCAATTTAATGTGGTCCGTTTTTCCACAAATATCACATTTACCGTGATCCTGCACATTTACAAATGTCTTAACATTATTATGAGTACGTGATCCCGGGGTTTTACCAGACGATTGATTGGTAGCCGAAACCATATTTTTACGAGATTGAGAAATTGATTTTACGTTTGTGACGTTATGTGCGCGTTGTAATATTTGGGCATGTTTACGCATGAAGTTTACAAACTCGGTACAGGTAGGTGTTTTTTAATTACCGATATCATTTAACGACATCTCAAACGCCTTAACTGTCTCGAGATTAAGTTTTTTGCAACCAATATGGATAAACAATAGATCTTCCAAGCTTGTAACCTCCAATTGTCGCAACGCCGAAATAATAGACGAAAACTTATCGACAAATTCTTCCAAACTGCCCGCTGAACCTGAGTCGACGGTAGGTAAATCTAACAATTTATCTAAATACGACGATGCCAATAAACGTTTATCGTTGTACTTATTTATTAACGCATTCCAAATAATTTCATAATTTTCGGCAGACGGTAATATACCCTGGCAAATAGCTAACGCCTTGCCTTGTAATCTACCCACTAAATATTGTATTCTCTCGCCGTCGGTAAGTTCCGGATTATCATGAACGACCGCACAAAAGGTCTCATAAAAAAGCGGCCAATTGTCATGTTCACCGTCAAATGAACGCATTTCTAATCTAGGTAATCGCATAGTACCTACATGACCCTTACTAGTCGAGGGTTTTACATTAGTCTGTTCGCGTGATAACAATCGTATTTTATACTTAATTTGCGAATAAAGTTGTTCAAACGACAATAACGCTTTATACGAAGGTAAACTTGCATCGATTAATGACGATTCATAACGACAACGTTCCTCTAACGCGTCAACATATTTCTGTTGTATTGAATCGATAGTGAAACTAGCCGCCAGAAATGTTTCAATGTTATCTGGATTACTAAAATCTAGTTTTTTCATCATGTCATAAATCGATTGAACATGTTCGAAATAAACCGATAATTTGCCTTGAATTCTTTCAAATTCACGATCAGTACCCTCTTTTGCCCTGGTCATTGTATTATACAATGAAATACCACGGTTAGATAAGTATTGACTTACACTTGAAACTTATTAGAAGTTAAAAGATCGACCGGTAATTAATAACCAAAGCAAAATGGCGGGCGTTAATTATGAACAAAACGCTCGGCAGCGTGCCTAAAATCTTACAACATTTACGTATCCGGCTCGAAGGACCAAAAATGAATGCGCGCTGCATGAATATACTCGAAAATAATGCAAAATAAATCTAGGCACACACAAGTAATATGGCAAGTAGGAAATGAAAGGAAAAAAATTAGGTACCTCGCACAGTCGATCTTCTTGATCCCTGGATTTTCGGGGCGCCCCTTGTCTTCCACTAAATGATCACAAATTGTCTCCAAAATGACGATTGCTATGTACACACGATAACTTGGTATATACTGATTTAAATTAATTATATTTTTAAGTAGATGCACTTTGAACGGTGACGTGACACGAACTGTTCGTGATGACGATTATACTTGTATGTGAGGTGCGACAAGGTGGGGAATAGAGTAAATGGGTGAGAGGGAAAATGATAGGAAGTTACCAGCCATAATGTGCAATTTCTAACCCAATTTGAATTTAAAAATTAACGATTTAGCGTTAACAGGTACTTTATGCCCTCGGCGGACGGTCGAAATTACAATGACAACTTCCTGATATCTTTTATAGGTAGTTTGCGAATTTGTACCTACATGATTCGATACATACCTACTACTACCTACCTACTTAATCGTAGGTACCTACTATTAGAAGCTACTTATATTGTAGCTATGGGTACGACGTAACAATAACAATTACAGTCTGTTAGTAGACCTATTTAAAACAATTAAAAGTTAAAGTTAACGTTTGATACATTAGACCAGTTGCGGAAAGATATGTGAAAACAAGAATAAAACATTTCATAATTAATTATTTATTTCAGTAACAGCCATCACATTACAATATCCATAAAACTAAGAACATATAAGTCTTATTAGTACGCCACAAACTAGTCCTAGGAGCCAGTGACTTTGGAGTCAGTGATTCTCCGTGCACAAACAAAGTCCTAATAATAGCAAATCGGGACGTTTCAATAATATGAAATGGTGGCAACGTGAACAATCTTTACATATTTTTTATCAAAGTCGCTCCCGCTGTCCGCTTAGATCTTAGTACGCTACGGATTTTAATGCAGTTTTCAACAATAGATAGAGTGATTCAAGAGGAAAGTTTATGTCTACATTGAATCCGTGCGAAGCCGCAGCGGGTCGCTAATCTAATCTATACGTATATGTATAAAGAAAAACCGGCCAAGTGCGAGCCAGACTCGCGCACGAAGGGTTCCGTACCATTGTCTATATAACATTAGACAAAACGGCCAAAAAATCACGTTTGTTGTACGGGAGTCCCCCTTAAATATTTTTTTTTTCTGTTTTTAGTTTTTGTTGTTATAACGACAGAAATACACATTCTGTGAAAATTTCAACTGTCTAGCTATCACGGTTCATGAGATTCAGGCTGGTGAGAGACGGACGGGCAGTGGAGAATAATAGGGTAAAAACAGGTACCCTTTAGGTACGGACCCCTAAAACAACATCAGAAAAGTTTAGTACGGTGAGGTGTATAAATGGTGTGAGTGTGTGTGGGTTGTATTTATTTTAAGTGTAAAAAGACCCTCAATGAAGCTGAAGAACTGTTCAGTAGAACTAGTGGGAACGAACCGTATTGATACGGTTCATTCACGTATTGTACGGTTCGGAAGCATTAGTGCTTCCGACATACCCAAAATACTTGTAGGTTTCTGTTGAGGAAAGAGATCAAAGGTGTACGGTGTGACGGAATTGGTGTCCGTGGGGGTAAACAAAAGAAAACCACAGACCCAGGTCAACATAAAAATATATTAATAAAATAAACGGGTGTGGGTAGGTTTATGGTCACAAGTTTCTCCAAGCCCGCCCGGGGGTTTGCACGGTACTCTCCTGGCTCAGCCCGGCGTGACGATGACCGTAGCGGTGTGCCACGCTGCAGACGCCAGGTAGGGTGACGGACGGCAGATGATCGCGCCGACCCGTAGAAATTCGACGCGGCCACGCAGGTAAAAGGTACCCGCTGCGGAGCTCGCGGTAAATTGGATGCCGGTAATATGGTTGTCAGCCGATAACTTGGACGTTAGCCCGAATCTTGAACGTCAGCCGTAATCTTGAACCCTGGAAAATAACGTCCAGCGTGTCACGGAATGGCTAGCAGTCCTCCCCGCTGATTGTGACACCAAGGCATAAGCAAAGCGAGAAATACCCGTGCGCCAATGAAGGTGATGTGTGGTAGTCACAATCAGTACGGAGTTTACATGATGGTGGTGGTAAGCACGACATGATTTGCACATTTTGACGGTCATGAGGGTTATTGTAACAATGTCAAATACACTCGGCTGAAGGCTACAAGATTTAAGCATTTGAATGTGCATAGCAAAAATGGTGATAGAAAGTGGCTCACATCTTGAGACCACGTAGCTAGTGATACACAAAATATGAAAACGTGAATTGCTGTTCAACACTTACCCAGTATGGGGTTTACGCAGACACGAAACGGAAAGAGTTAGGTTACTAACAAAAATTAAAGCTGCCTGCTTTAAGCCCGAATATTCTAGATCACGAATACTTCTAGAAATTTAATTTCCGATGATAAAACGCGTATAATCACTGGGAGCAGAATATTTCCAAAAAGGATTTGTCATCACGAGTCCGTGACATTTATACTGGCGTGTTTACGCATAGACAAGTCTTCACTCATTCGATCAGATACACGTAACGCGCGCACAGCACTGGTTAAACAGCTAATTTTAGTCGTTTAGTAACTGGACGGCCCAATGAGTATGTATACTCTGTGGCGTTTGTTTTGACATTTAACTTAATTAAAGTTTTAAATAGGTTATGTTTACAAAGTAACGGTAGAAACTATTCTGAGTTTCTACAACGTTACAACGGAATCCGAGTGTTGAGTTCCCAGGGATTCTATAATCTCCACTAGCTTCACGAGCATGACTGCACATCTGTCCACACCAAATTCCATTCTGGTGGCGCTACTGAAAGTTTCTGTTACCTCCAGTAGCTTCATCTGCTGCAATTTGTTGGGGGCAGAGTTGTGTGCATAACCCTAGCAAAATGTTGTGCATTTGAGAGATGAGACCATAAAAAATGGGTATCATTTAAGCTATCACCAATTTAATTAGTTTTGCGTTCCTTAAATAATAGGGTTTGCCCTCAAAATAGTAGATTTGTCACCAAAATGTAGTCACCAAACATTATAAAATCAATTCCACAATAAATCACCTAAAATCATGAAGATATAGGGTCTAGTACCAAATAAATGATTTTGTATGTAATATAAAAGGTTTGTCCTAATAAGTATTTAAGCAAACTAATTTAAAGAGATCACCAATAAATCATAATTATTATGTAACTAGAAAATAGAGACCCGGTCGACGGACCTACTTCTGAATGGTTTATAAAAAAATAACCACGAAGGGTATGGCGGGGTCTATTCGCTCGCTTCGCTCGCTCATTCGACCCCGCCATACCCTTCTAACCTAATCTATCCGTGTCGGGGTGCCCCAAGTCGGCCTAGGCAAAACTAGTTTGTCATCAACCACCTCATTAAAATTATAAATTTATGTATTAAATTAACTATGTATTAAATTAAATAACTGAACAAAATAAAATGTACTGTATGTAATGTATGTGTTTTGTCACTGTATTAGTGACAAAATAACAAATAAAACGAGTCGCAGTCAGGGATCGATAATCGATTTATTTGGTGACAGATCTACCATTCTGAGCACAAAGCTATTATTTAAGTAATAAAACTATTATTATAAGAACGAAGTTTATATTCATGTAATGCACTACAATGTTATTGGTAATCCATCTCTTATTTTACACATATATTAACATTAATTTGATAATTGGAACCTGGGAACACTTGTTTAACTGAGAACGAACATATTTCGTGGCGATAGATCTATTTATTAGGTGATACAACTTGATGACAAATATAAATTTTGGTCACAAGAAATATAGTCCCCATAAAAAATAATTAGTGTAACATCATGAGGAGCATTTTGTTTAATAGTAGCAAAATTTGTGTGAATTGTAGTTTTAAAGTTATTTGAGAAAAACACATTTTGCTGGAGTAACGTTAAGAAACGTTATCCTGGCAAAATCGATTTTCAAAAATTCGTTCAGCCCGTAACCAAATACATGATTAGATAGCTTTTGTTGCATAGTAAATATTTGTAAATAGCAAAATTTGTGTGTGGTATGGTTCTTGAGTTATTTAAGATTTTGCTGCGGTAACGTTTTGGGATTTCCCAGATCTCGAAAACGGCTCAACGCAGAAGATTGAAAAAAATACCAATAAGAGACCTTAATTTGTTTAAATTAGTTTAAACATTAGTTTTTGATTTGGTTGTCGTAAACCAATGGAATTAAATGGTTTAAAAAATCAGATAAAAACGGATTTGCAAGTAAACCAAAACACTTATAACCAAATAGACAGCTGTAAAAAATACCCATGGTAGACACGTATCACGTCAAGTAAAATGGATTATGTAACGTTATACGATACGAAGATAAAAACAAAATTGATTAATTTAGACTGGTCGTACTTTAGCGATGAAATACGCAGTTCCCAAAACATTAAGAAACGTGGCATATTTTAAACTAATTAAAATGATACATGAACATTAATTCTTGTTAAGTTCAGGTTTCAATTACGGCTGTAATGAAAGTTATATCAAAATCAAGAATATGTCAGAAATTCTCTAATAGCCGACCAAATTAAAAAGGTCACGTAAAAGCGGCCGCACCATACGTACGAGTAGTCTTCGCAAATTAGCAACTTAGTGTCCGATGTTTTGTACAGTTAAGCAGAAAAACGTTTTACGTGTAACCGATTTTTTAATGTTCGAAGTGCAGGTACCATAACACACATTTTCTACTAGTTTTCTATTTTATAAATGAAAATCATGTTAATTAACAGTAGTTTAACAATTTAATGGATCATAAGTAATTATTTAAAGTCAAGTAACATTAAAAAGGTGAGTAATAATCTCAGTAAATAATTTATAGTGTGATTTTGATTGACGACGGTTTTGGTTCACACGTTGATCACCTGTAACTGTCACATGTAATGTTGAAATAACCACTAAGTTACACGTTACAAAGCTCATGTTTAAATGCCATACTGTGAGTCGAGGGGAAATGGAGTCCACCTACCTACCTACGTATTTAGTAGGTGCCTATCTCCGTCTTAGGAAAATTGTACAAACTATGAATCAACATTGTATTTTAAGTTTAAGCATTGGTACTTGACAAACAGAAAAACATTTATGCCAAATATTAAAATTAAGTACGTACGTAACTTATCTGAGATTTTTTCCTCAATATGTTAATGCTAAGGCAAAGATATACAATAATTTGTATGAGACTGATTTTTAAATAAAAATAATGAACACCATGACCAGCAACCTACGCAACAGTAACAACAACGTACGTACGCAACTGTACTAACAAAACATCCATATTATCCCATTCATTTAAGATGGTTACGATTATGTATAGTGCTGCCGCTTTTTCGTGACCTTTCCGATTTGGTCAGCTCATTAGAGAATTGCTGACATTTTCTTGTTTTTGATATAACTTTCATTACAGCCGTAATTGAAAGCTGAAATTAACAGGAATTAATGTCCATGTATCATTTTAATTAGTTTAAAGTATGCCACGTTTCTTAATGTTTTGGGAACTGCGTATTTCATCGCTAAAGTACGACCAGTCTAAAATTAATCAATTTTGTTTTTATCTTCATATCGTAAAAAGTTACATAATTTATTTTACTTGACGTGATAAGTGTCTACCATGGGTATTTTTGACAGCTGTTTATTTGGTTATAAGTGTTTTGGTTTACTTGCAAATCCGTTTTTATCTGATTTTTGAAACCATTTAATTCCATTGGTTTACGACAACCAAATCAAAAACTAATGTTTAAACTAATTTAAACAAATTAAGGTCTCTTATTGGTATTTTTTTCAATCTTCTGGGTTAAGCCGTTTTCGAGATCTGGGAAATCACAAAACGTTACCGCAGCAAAATGTTAAATAACTCAAGAACCATACCACACACAAATTTTGCTATTTACAAACATTTACTATGCAACAAAAGCAATCTAATCATGTATTTGGTTCCGGGCTGAACGAATTTTTGAAAATCGATTTTGCCAGGATAACGTTTCAAACGTTACTCCAGCAAAATGTGTTTTTCTCAAATAACTTTAAAACTACAATTCACACAAATTTTGCTACTATTAAACAAATTGCTCCTCATGATACACTAATTATTTTTTATGGTCTCATCTCTCAAATGCACAACATTTTGGTAGGGTTATGCACACGGCAGAGTTTCAGATCATCTATGTAAAGAATAGCCTATACCTGAACCCTCCAGCAGTGTTCTGAGAGAGTTCAAGGCTGGACAAAACCACAATGTACTCACCATGGAATATGCCACGCTCCATTCTTATCAGTTTGATGTTCCCCCTGGATCTGTTGACATCCTGGATAGCGAAGGACTGTTCTCCAGTGCCCCATACATGACATCAGGAAGGTACGCAGAGTTGCATCTACTTCACACAACTCCAGCAGCCTCATGAGCCATGTATGAGACACTGAATCATAGGCCTTCTTATAATCTATCGAACATGTAGAAATATCCCATTCGCACGCAGAGAAATTGGTGATAAACAGAACTACTGAATCGAATAGTTAAATTAGGTTACAACATTTCTAGTTGGAAATACTTGGTCCTTGTTATCTCTACGACTAATTAGTCACTCCTACTAATCGTATGTTTCATTATATTATTTGATTAATGTAGCTCACAAAAAAATATTATTGAACTAAAACATCAATAATTATTTTATCTTAAACAATAATTATGTTAATATGTACATAATGAATTGTATGTATTAAGAAACAGGGATTCGCAGTTACTAAATATTCAAGTTCCGGTTAATGATTTACAATGTTATTGGTGGATTAAGAGTGTGTCTGTAATTAAAACAATATTCTTTTTATTACAACTACATTATTGTTTGCAGTACATATCGTTCCAAGTGTCGTTCGTGTCGGTCGTATTATTCGTTTATTTTGGTTTACTTTTTATGTAATGTTAAGGCTTAACAAGAATAATAGAATAAAAACTACGCCGGAAATAGTAAACGGTACAATGTATGTGACGGGTTCGTTAGGAATTTATTTCGCTAGGCTCGAGCTTATGTGGGCAGAAGACGGGTTTCGTGCTATGAAAACACACTGGATGCGATACACTATTTTATTTCACATTGCACGGTTTGGCATGGTAGTTTCCATGGAGAAGAACCGATAAGAAACTCCATGGTTACTCTTTTCAAACAGATACACTGAGTCTAACAAATTACTTGAAATTACACTTTGACACATTAACACTGGGCACAATGATTCGGTTACAGTTTCAGGACTTCTTAACTCCGCTGCGATCAGACAGAATGTCCGCCTCGCCGCGTGATGTTAACATCAGGACTCTGTAGAAGCCGCCATGGTGGGGTAAACTGGTAAGTAGGTCGCGTGATGTCACCACTGGCGCGCTTTCGATCCATGCGTCCGTCCGTACTCATGACCGGATCCGACATATGTATTAAAATCACCACGAGTTAGTTACAATATGCCAACTAAATGGCGCTGTATATTTACGTCACGTTTCTGAATCGCGGTGTTAAGATTTTCCGCTGTTGAATCACCCTTGCGCTGTACTGTAAAGCACAGACCTCATACTTACGTGGCATAGACCATTGAGGAAACCGTGATATACCAGGCGGTTCCCCCAGGGCGAGGCCTTTCCATTGCACTGCGGAAGTGCGGATGGATAGGTTGACTCCTGCGATTATCCCTAATGTGGATAGCTCTGGTCGGATGCGTAATTTTGTGTCCGTTTCGACCGCGCGGCCATGACGTTTTTTTTTAAAAAAAACTATGCCAAGTTTTTGTAAAAGTTTGTAAAAGTTGATTCCCAAAACCATAAATTTGTCAAAGTTATGGTTAAAAAGTTATAAGGGTTTGAACGTGGCCGCGCCATCGAAACGCGGAGAACCGCGCGGCCACGGAGATCTTTAAAACTAAGCGTTGCAGACACCTGAAATTTAGGTAAATAACAGATTGAATTTGTAAAAAATTTGTAAAAATATACAAAAAAATCCTAGGCTTATATTTTAGGAGCTGTAAGACTAAAACCTCATGGCCGCGCCATCGAAACGGTGAATAACACGTTATCGCCGATATCTCGCTGAAAAAGCATCGCAGAGGTCTGAAGTTTTTTGTAAAACACAGATTTGAATTTGTCAAAACTGGTAAAAATACTTCAAAACGTCCTCGGATTATAGTTTAGGTGCTGTAAGAGTACAAACCCATGGCCGCGCCATTGAAACGGTGAAAAATACGTTATCGCCAATATCTCGCTGAAGAAGCATCGCAGAGGTCTGAAGTTTTTTGTAAAACCTAGATTTGAATTTGTCAAAACTCGTAAAAATACACAAAAAAATCCTAGGTTTATATTTCTGGAGCTGTAGTACGGTATCGCTTATAACCTTCAAAACGTTCTGAATGTTTGGTTAGGGTGACCATGACTTATTGCTTACAAAAAACTTCCACCTATTACATTAAAAAATATTTTTCAAGGATTATAAATTAAATTAAAATGATAAGATACAAAAACATTTTTATTTCTTAAAAAATCACATGAATCACAGATTGCTAACTTACATATTTCTGACAAAACCACAAATCACAGATTATTTACTTACACTAAGAATTTTTTTTATATAATATTTTTTTAATACGACTGTGAAAGTATGGTGTGTTTAAAATTACTGTTTTTTTTTTTTAATTATCTTAATCATCTATTTATAGACCATAATTATGTTAGATTATGACATGTATTGTCATAGGTTGTTCGGAACTTGCGTGCATTTCGGTTTTACCATCGTCATAACAAATCATTCTGGAAATACTATGCAATGACACTTATTTCTGTAATAATACATATATTTCAAATCCTTTAGACAAATTCAAAACAATTGCTTTTTTAATTTAGATGCTTTTTCAGCTATTAAGCAATGGACCCCTTCATTGCTTGATAGCTGAAAAAGCACCTAACTGAATAATCTGTGATTTAAGTGTTTTTTTTTTTAATAATTAAAAAAATAAATTAAAATGAAACGATAAGATCATCATCATCATCATCTGTCTATTAATGTTCCCACTGCTGGGGCACAGGCCTCCTCTGAGAGGGAATGGGCTATAATCCACCACGCTGGCGACGTGCGGATTGGTGGATGTTACTCGATGTCAACCAATATGTTACAAAAACATAATTATGTTTATAGGAATGAACATACGACTCTTCATTTTTATTTAATTTAGGATCCTTGAGAAATAATTTCTAATACAATAGGCGGAAAGTTTTCTGTAAACAATAAGTCATGGTCACCCTATCGAAACATTCAAAACGATATTACAGGGTTTATATTATAAAAAAATATACTTTTTTGCCTACTATCGTTAGTTCTACTTAATTAGGTTTTGTTTACAAAAAAAAATCAAGCTAATACTTACTTTCTTCGATAAATAATCACGACTTATTTCTAAGCGATACCGTACTACAGCTCCTGAAATATAAACCTAGGATTTTTTTGTGTATTTTTACGAGTTTTGACAAATTCAAATCTAGGTTTACCAAAAAACTTCAGACCTCTGCGATGCTTCTTCAGCGAGATATTGGCGATAACGTATTTTTCACCGTTTCAATGGCGCGGCCATGGGTTTGTAGTCTTACAGCTCCTAAAATATAATCAGAGGATTTTTTGAAGTATATTTACCAGTTTTGACAAATTAAAATCTGTGTTTTACAAAAAACTTCAGACTTCTGCGATGCTTTTTCAGCGAGATATCGGTGATAACGTATTTTTCACCGTTTCGATGGCGCGGCCATGGGGTTTTAAGTCTTACAGCTCCTAAGATATAAACCTAGGATTTTTTTGTATATTTTTACATATTTTTTACAAATTCAATCTGTTATTTACCTAAATTTCAGGTGTCTACAACGCTTAGTTTTAAAGATCTCCGTGGCCGCGCGGTTCTCCGCGTTTCGATGGCGCGGCCACGTTCAAACCCTTATAACTTTTTAACCATAACTTTGACAAATTTATGGTTTTGGGAATCAACTTTTACAAACTTTTACAAAAACTTGGCATAGTTTTTTTTAAAAAAAAACGCCGTGGCCGCGCGGTCGAAACGGACATGTAATTTTTGATAGTTGGGTTGGGGGTGCAGACCCGGCGTACGCGCCGTCTTCCTTTAGTTATTCGAGTATACATACATTACTTATAGTACACAAATTCATTAGTAGATACAGCAAAGTATTTAGTAAACCCCAAAAAAAAGTTTTTATGTTTACCAGATTGCATAGTTGTCATTAATAAACCGATAGTTGCTAGTTGCCGATACTTGCTGTCACGGTTGCAAACAGAAGTTCTAGTTACAGTAGCGTTTTTTCTCTTATAGGTAGCCAGATATTTCTCTGCGTGCCGGAGCGGCGAACCTGTTGGCTAATGGCAGTTGACTCTTATTGATAATGATAGTTACCACTCAAAACAATTAGAACGAATACCGTCATACAACAATGGTTGAAGAAGAAATGTATTGCCTTTTCTTTGGTCGAAATCAAAGAAGAGTAAATAAAAAAGTGATAGGAAGCAATCCCAGCCAGATGTGTGCTCTTGACCAACTGACTAATGAATGCGGTCAAATACAATCCCTTTGGGCCCTAGTGAAACGAGAGATTGCTTCAAAAAGCGGTAGGTACCTTGAAAATCGAAGATGTTGAGGTTCTTCTCCACTAACCTGTCCATACTTAAACGAAAAGGACTGGGCTTACTGTTTAAAGCATGCCAAGAGAAGAGAAGAGCTACAAGAGAAATATTTCCTTAAGAGACGAAACGGTAGTGTGGCTGACTCTGGCAGAGCCACCAACAGGGATTTTAATTTTGATAACACAAAAATTTAGTCGCTATTTAGTCGAAATTAGTCGCCAAATATCAGATTTGGTCGGTCACTGGTTCAAAAGATATAAGGGCTTATTGTTGGCCCTGCTGGAGTCAGCCTACCCCAGCAGAGCCACATTAATAACTCAAAAACTAGGGCACCTAGCGAAGATCTGTTTTCTCCCATATTTACTCGCTAATTAGTCGAAATTAGTCGCCAAATATCAGAACTGGTCGGTCACTGGTTCAAAAGATATAAGGGCTTATTGTTGGCCCTGCTGGAGTCAGCCTACCCCAGCAGAGCCACATTAATAACTCAAAAACTAGGGCACCTAGCGAAGATCTGTTTTCTCCCATATTTACTCGCTAATTAGTCGAAATTAGTCGCCAAGTTACAGATTTAATCGGGTCCTAGTTCAGAAGATATAATGAGTTCAATTATTAAGGTATAGTCCAAGAGCTAGATCGAAGAGTTCACGAAAAATTGCCAAGAAAAAATATTTCTAATAATATGTGTAATATACTTCTAGTTTTATCGGTCTTAAGTCCTTAGAAATGACCGAGAGAGATAAATTCTCTATTAAATACATGTTAAATGTTTTTAATTATTAAGTTAGAGAGGCTTAAATTTCTTTGAAACCATTAAACCTTGCTCTTGGTCTATTTAGTGTCAAGATGTACAGTCGCATGCAACTGTTTTACTAATTTACAATGTTGAGCTCTAATTTACTTTAAAATAATAAATACGTTAAAATTATCGTACCTATCTTTAGTAAAATGTAATACTTAAACGTTGAAAACGTATTGTAAGTAAGTAGGTAAGTATCAGGAGATCATAAATTGCATCATTTCGTTTTGGCAGTATTGGGTAAAGTATATCTTTATTTTCAAGATATACGGTTTTCTGGCTGTTTAGGTTAACTTTAAATCCGCGACCGCGTCTTGACATTTTAGATGGTTTCTGAAAGTAAAAAGGGACTAACTGAGTTCCTATACCTACGTTTAAATGTGGGTGAACTATAAAGGTGAACGCAGACTTAGCCGCACCGCAGTCGCCGCGTTCCAATTTTTCGTATAAAGTTCTATGCAATCTGTGTCTGTGTGCAAACTGTCTATGTCTATGTGCGAGATTGCATAGAAAAATTAGAATGCGGCAACTGCGGTGCAGCTAAGTCTGCGGTGCAGCTAAGTATACCTTTGAGCTTGGCGCAAAACGGGCCACCAACCACAGCCACCGGTGGCCAGCGACAAGCAGTTAACACGCTTTTTTATACATTTTGTTGAAACTCGCCGCACACGTGTGGCCGGTAGCGGCCACTTGCTACAGCAGTGTCGGAGATTCGCGATAGCGTGCGACAGCCACCGGTGGCTGTGGTTGGAGGCCCGTTTGCGCCGAGCTTTAGGTATACCTCTGCCTAACCCTTTGGGGATTACAGGCGTGATGATATGTTATGTACCTACGTTTATTTCACTACATAGGTACAAATCTATTGAATTTCAGATATAGGTAATCTAAATTCAATAGATACCGACTAATGAGGTAGGTACCTACTAAATTCACACCCGTAGACTCAGATCAAAATTCTTTGATCTGAGAGTTACAATCATAATGTATGCACTGAAGCACTTAGGTAGGTAGTGTTTTTTTTTTAAATTAACTATCCTAATTGTAGCCAAATAATATGGACATCGACGGACTACATTGGTAGGTAGCGCATCAGTATTGGTATCTTAGGACACACACACACAAACACGCTAATGACGTGAAAAATCAAGGTAACTTACATAATAATATTATTCTTCACTCATAAGGCGTCCTCTTTTCAAAACACTCTCAAATTGTCCACCACCATGTGACATGTCCAATGCACTTAAAAGCCCGTATTCGTAATTGTTCTTTTAATATTTTACACAAACAAAACTTCTCACTGTACTCCCGGTGGATGACTAAAGAAAAAAATTTTTAGAGTTTAGAGCAAGTTTGTTAATTTACCTATTTTTTTTTTATACTTTTAGCGGCGCGAACACCGCCGACGACGCGCCGGTGCTCGCTCTGTTCCCCGTTTTTGTATTTGCGGAATAGGTACCTAAAGATAACAACATTCTAGTTCCTAACTATTCTTTAAGTTCCACTTTAAACTGGCCGACTTTAACTTAGGTACGTCACGGGCAACTCGTTCTAAGTAGCTCGTCTGTACACGCGCATCTATCTCTTTCTTACTTATCGTGTAAATGTAACGGAGCGCAGCGATCTATCTGCCAGCGACTAAATGCACACATTTTGTTCGATACCTAGGTAAATAATTACATATATTTATTGTAGATCTTGTTTTTAGGTAATGAATACTGCTTTCCTTTGGTGGGTTGAAGTTATAGAATTCCTCCAGACGTCGGATAGATACACCTGTCTAAAAACTACTTTAAGTATTTTGTACTTGGTTGTACCACTGTATGGGGAAATTGAATTCTTTAATATCTTTTTAATGACACACCGACTGAATCTGTAACTTGGCGACTAATTTCGACTAATTAGCGAGTAAATATGGGAGAAAACAGATCTTCGCTAGGTGCTCTAGTTTTTGAGTTATTAATGTGGCTCTGCTGGGGTAGGCTGACTCCAGCAGGGCCAACAATAAGCCCTTATATCTTTTGAACCAGTGACCGACCAGTTCTGATATTTGGCGACTAATTTCGACTAATTAGCGAGTAAATATGGGAGAAAACAGATCTTCGCTAGGTGCCCTAGTTTTTGAGTTATTAATGTGGCTCTGCTGGGGTAGGCTGACTCCAGCAGGGCCAACAATAAGCCCTTATATCTTTTGAACCAGTGACCGACCAAATCTGATATTTGGCGACTAATTTCGACTAAATAGCGACTAAATTTTTGTGTTATCAAAATTAAAATCCCTGTTGGTGGCTCTGCCAGAGTCAGCCACACGAAACGGTACCCCTGATATAAACGTGTAGGATGACGACAGTACTACAAATGACTCCAAGAGAGAGAGAATAGCAGACATGGACTTCAAACATGATCAGATCGTCACGCCACCTTCGCCGCGGTCGACCTCGACGGCGCTACTCGATGCCATCGTGCTATTCTCCACATCAGCTCCAGAACTCAAAGAAATGCTCCAAGATCTGAGCACCACAAGTGTTATGGTTGGACTTCCAATGAACAAAACGTAGAGTCGCGGTAGACGAGCATACGTTGCAATATGTCGGCGACCGATTTGGGTTAGATAGTGTCGTTCAAAAGCAGACAAAATAAAGAACTCGAAAGACTAGTCCAAAATGATTGGAAGACCTTCTGGGCCTTGAAGGAACATGAAGGGAAGCCTCCCACTTGCGTTGAAAAGAAAACTCGTCGACGTGTTCATCCTGCCTGTCCTACGGTGCACAAAGTTGGTCACTTACGGAACAAAAGAAGTCCAAACTCGAGATTTGCCAACGAGCAATGGAGTGCACCATAATAGGTGTTAACCGAACACATCGCGTTCGAAAAACCACCCTGATGTTGAAGAAAAAACAGCCAGGCTGAAGTGGGATTGGGCAGGCCACAAGGCACGGCTGCACCCGGAGAGATGGGCTAAGATCGTCACACATTGGACGCCTGAGGAAGGACTTTTAAGTATTATTTTAAATTGTTATATTTAAGTTTTTCACCAGTACGTGTGCGCACATGTCTGAGATAGTTAGATTCATTTATTTGCCTGAAATATGGTATTTTACAGATTTTCTAACAAATACACAATAGTTTTCATATTCCGCCAACTACGTAAATTCGCCATGCAATTTTATGAAAATTAACAATGATTCGAATTTAACAAAATAATTAAATTCCAATGTCAATAAAAATAAGTACTAAATCAAGAATTGTCTAAAACTAAATTATCAAATTACAAATGTCAAATAAATTAATTACAAATTATCTAAAAATCAACTTACAAATGATAACCAAAGAAATTCAATTACAAAATGTCAATTGCTTAAAATAAAAATGTCAAATATAATTTACATGTCATGCAATGTTTCCCTTTGACCTAGAATTCATAAATTCCTTAATACTATAAAACCAGTTTTCTATAAGCCGTGCTCTGAGATGCTTTTGAAATAAGCTGGTTCGCAGTTCTCTAATAACCTTCGGTATATTATTAGATAATTATCTGTATTGCAATTCGACTCGTGAAATTACTGTTTCTTTTAAACTTACAGTGGCATATATAAAGACGAGTCCGTTACCCCAGCCAGATGTTGTCGAAAATGGTCATTTCAATCTTATAGATAATTAGTTATGCGGCTTCTGTAATTGTTGCGCACATTTTTAAATTTGTTGCGCTTATAGTTTTTTAATTATTTCACAAAAACATTTCCTGCTGGGGTAACGTTACCCCAGCCAGATCTTTTTCTTTCTAATGGGAATATTTAAATAATTACTAGCTATAAAATTAGTTGTCTAGATAAAGTAAATGTTGTGCCTTATTTTGTATTTGTTCTTTCTTCGGTTGCGAAGTTATTCGAGATTTTGCTGGGGTAACGTTTTTGGTTTTGCTAGATCTTTGAAATGGTTAAGCGGATTCTTACCATATTTTGTACATGACTTCTTAGGAATTAGTTTAAATTAGTTCTGCAATAAAAAAACCAAAATAATGCATAGCTTAGAGGTTATTTCATTAAATAGAAAAACACTTCAATTGGTCCCAGCACTCTCAATAAGAGCTCTAAAGACTTACTTTCAACATTATTTTGAAGCTTGTAACGGCCTTCAAATGTATGTGAAGTTTCATTAGTATCCTGTAAGTATTTAACAAGTTATGATGATATTCAGTTCTTCACGAGCACGGTCTTGATGCGCGCGGTGTTATTTGGCCACTGGATTGGATATATGAACTGAATGTTATGTCAATTATTAGTTGTTTAGTTCAGTTGTATATCAGTAAAATTTCAGCGTAGTACATTGGATAATTAATGAGATAATACGATTAAAGTCATTAGGAAGTGAATGACCGTGGTAACCCGACCAAGTTTAGGTGGTTACGAAAAAGCGAAAACGCAGAACATTATACTATCTTTTGAAATGTTTAGTATAATACACCTTACAATTTCGGTACAGACGCGTACACTGTTAAATACATAATAATATAATAATATCTGTACTATGAAAACATTATTATTATCTTCCAGTTGCACAAACTTATCAAAAACCGGCCAATTGCGAGTCGGACTCGCGCACGAAGGGTTCCGTACCAATTATTATTAAAAAAAAAACACGTTTGTTGTATGGGAAAATTAAATATTAATTTTATTCTGTTTTTAGTATTTGTTGTTATAGCGGCAACAGAAATACATCATCTGTGAAAATTTCAACGGTCTAGCTGTCACGGTTCATGAGATACAGCCTGGTGACAGACAGACGGACAGACAGACAAGACAGACGGACAGACAGCGAAGTCTTAGTAATAGGGTTCCGTTTTTACCCTTTGGGTACGGAACCCTAAAAATCACCGATATAACATGTCGTTTAGTAGCAAAATTAGTATTAATATGTTCATGTTGTTAGGTACTTATCTAAAACTGTATTTTTTTAAGGCTTAAATATTTGAATTTAAGAACTTACTTATTATTTTCTTTTTTTAGCAAAATTAATATCTGTAATTTTAATCTGTGATTGTTTTTAAGTATAAGTTTATTAATACTTTAAAAGTTCAATTGAAATGATTATTTTACCTGTCAATAAAAATTCTTTAATAAGCATGTAGTTTTTTTAAAACTTGTGTACATGTCTGTACTAAATTTGTAACACTATCCTACATATTTTAGAAGGTACCATAATGTTCTGCGTTTTCGCTTTTTCGTAACCACCTAAACTTGGTCGGGTTACCACGGTCATTCACTTCCTAATGACTTTAATCGTATTATCTCATTAATTATCCAATGTAATACGCTGAAATTTTACTGATATACAACTGAACTAAACAACTAATAATTGACATAACATTCAGTTCATATATCCAATCCAGTGGCCAAATAACACCGCGCGCATCAAGACCGTGCTCGTGAAGAACTGAATATCATCATAACTTGTTAAATACTTACAGGATACTAATGAAACTTCACATACATTTGAAGGCCGTTACAAGCTTCAAAATAATGTTTAAAGTAAGTCTTTAGACCTCTTATTGAGAGTGCTGGGACCAATTGAAGTGTTTTTCTATTTAATGAAATAACCTTTAAGCTATGCATTATTTTGGTTTTTTTATTTCAGAACTAATTTAAACTAATTCGTAAGAAGTCATGTACAAAATATGGTAAGAATCCGCTTAACCATTTCAAAGATCTAGCAAAACCAAAAACGTTACCCCAGCAAAATCTCGAATAACTTCGCAACCGAAGAAAGAACAAATACAAAATAAGGCACAACATTTACTTCATCTAGACAACTAATTTTATAGCTAGTAATTATTTAAATATTCCCATTAGAAAGAAAAAGGTCTGGCTGGGGTAACGTTACCCCAGCAGGAAATGTTTTTGTGAAATAATTAAAAAACTATAAGCGCAACAAATTTAAAAATGTGCGCAACAATTACAGAAGCCGCATAACTAATTATCTATAAGATTGAAATGACCATTTTCGACAACATCTGGCTGGGGTAACGGACTCTATAAAGACATGGCTATTCTTAGTATTACTTATACATAAACAATATTATTGTTATTTGTATGTATATTTTTTTCGTGTGCAATAATAAATAAGAATCTTTTTGACTGAAACTACTCTGACATATCACTTTGGGAAGGTTTTTCACAAGTACGTACATGCTTTCTAAAATTACTCTTTGTTCTAAACTTACGTTGGCATATATCACATTTGAAAGGTTTTTCACCAGTGTGAGTACGAATATGATCTATTAAATGACTCTTTAGCCTGAAATTACTCCGACATATACCACACTTGTAAGGCTTTTCACCAGTGTGTGTACGAATGTGATTTGTTAATGAACCTTTTTGACTAAAACTACGCTGACAAGTTTCACACTTGTAAGGTTTTTCACCAGTGTGTGTACGAACATGATCTGTTAAATGACGCTTTTGTCCAAAACTACTCTGACATATATCACACTTGTAAGGTTTTTCACCAGCGTCTATACGACTAAGAGTTTTTAAACGACTCTTGTCACTAAACTTATGGTGGCAAATTTCACATTCGTGAGGCCTTTTGAATTTATTTATATATTTGGACGTACGATTTTGAGTGACTCGAATAATTTTTGAGTCCGATACTTGGTTTGTCTTTTGGTCGGCTGGTATCGAGTCTTCTAATTTTGTTCTTCGTAAGTGTAGGACTGGTTCCTCCGCAACAGTCGGCTCTGCGAAAATAAATCTGATAAGTATAAAATTGCAAAAAGTTTTAGGTAAGGACATCCTAACCCTAATCTTTTTGGAATGTTATACTGGTCGTGGCTACATACCTATGTATGTAGCCAACAGCAATCAATATAATATAATTATGTCTCAGTAAGATAACTATTGCCGTGATATAGTTATATCCATATGGTTATAGTTATACCCCGGAAGACGGTAATGTAAAAGCGGTTTATAACTATCTTACTAGTATTCAAGGGCGTCGGTCGCCAGCTTTAGGGCCATACAGGAGTTACTTGGTCGACTTACAGACAAAGCCAAGACTCAAAAGGAAGTAGGCAGCAAAAGAGCGCGAAGCGAGCTCGAGAATTTATACATCTTGCCTCGAATAAATTCAGGTAATAATAATACGTAATTTGACATCAAAATGTCCACATGCTCCATTTTTTGCACCCTTGTGCATGTATGCCATAATAAGGAATATACATCATTTTTTTTATTATTATTATTTTGATACGGAATGTAAAAGAAAATATTAATATAAAAGAAAAGAAAAGTATAATAATAATATAAAAAGTAAATAATAAATACAATAATAGAAAAGTGAAAACAAGACTAAAATCAGCCAAACGGTCATGGCTGAAACCATGGAGGACCTCAGTACAAGCTCGATGATCTCAGTAGAGCTTCCGGAAGAGTGGGTCTAAAAATGAACATGGACAAAACTAAGGTCATGTTGAATGCCCATATCACACCCACTCCTATCAAGATCGGAGACTCTACACTCGAAGTTGTAGACGATTATGTGTACCTGGGACAAACGGTCCAGTTAGGTAGGTCTAACATCGAGAAAAAGGTCAATAGTCGAATCCGACTGGGCTGGGCAGCGTTCGGGAAATTGCGTGGTATCTTCTCGTCCAACCTACCGCAGTGTCTCAAGACGAAAGTCTATGACCAGTGTGTGTTGCCAGTGATTACATACGGGACCGAAACGTGATCGCTCACAATGGGCCTCATCAGAAGGCTTAAAGTCACCCAAAGGGCAATGGAGAGGGCTATGCTCGGAGTTTCCTTGCGCGATCGAATCAGAAATGAAGACATCCGCAAGAGAACCAAGGTTACCGACGTAGTCCGAAGAATTGCCAAACTTAAGTGGCAGTGGGCAGGGCACATTGCTCGCAGAACGGATGGCTGATGGGGCCGAAAAGTTCTGGAGTGGCGACCGCGAACCGGAAGACGTTGCGTTGGAAGGCGTCCCACTAGGTGGACCGATGACCTGGTGAAGATTGCGGGAACCCGCTGGATGCGAGCAGCACGGGACCGTTCAATGTGGCGACACTTGGGGGAGGCCTATGTCCAGCAGTGGACGTCTTTCGGCTGAAATGATGATGATGAGTCATTTATTTGGGATATATTTTTGGGATTTTTTATTTTTTTTTATTTTTGTTTTTAGTTGTTTTTTTTTGTTTGTTGCTCAAAAATAATATTCAGCCTAATTACTGCTAGATTCCACACGAGATTGTTCTTTGGTCTAACCATTTTATGATTATACACACAAACCGGGAACACACGAAAATGGACTTCTTCACCGAAACATATCAGTCGACGTACTGATTCCGGATTCGGTTGGCGTCGCTGTAGTGCAGTTCATGCATCTCTTTCTGGCACGAATAAATATTAGCGCCAGAAAGAGATAGCACGAGAGACGGGGGTGCGGGGGATGCATATTATCTACTAACCGCTCGGGTATTTTCCATTTTTTATAATTTACCTACGTCGTATTCTCAGAAAAGAGTTAACAAGTAACTTACATAAATGTATCTACCTTACATTTTTACGTATCGGTTAAATTTTATTTGTAGGTACCTATACATACTACACCTAAATATTTAGCTCGCTTTTTAAGTCAAGTAATTATATAATCATCATCTGCCTAGCCTTTTCCCAACTATGTTGGGGTCGGCTTCCAGTCTAACCGGATGCAGCTGAATACCAGTATTTTACATGGAGCGACTGCCTATCTGACCTCCACAACCCAGTTAGTACCGGGTAATACGATACCCCTTGGTAAGACTGGTTGTCAGACTTTTTGGGCCTCTGACTACCTAACGACTGTCAAAGATCTACAAATGACAGCCGGGACCAACGGCTTAGCGTGCTTTCCGAGGCACGGAGGAAACTCGGTATGTAATGGGTGGTCACCCATCCACAGACCAACCTAGGCAAGCACGGCTTAACCTAACGATCGACCCGAGCGGCTGTTATTATTTAGCCACGAGCTCCTCAAGTAATTATATAAGTGGATGGTTAAATCACAAAGTGATGTGCCAATAGTAATTACGGTTTTTATAGTATTGGATCTATTAACAAAACTGAATTTCCCGAAAAATGTGTATTTATTTTATTTAAAAAAAAAAAACACATACAAAAAGTGAAAATAAATTAAAAGAATTACAATACATTGAATCACACTGCGTATACGCACCCAATTTATATTCACACCCACAGATTTTACAATAAAACAAAAAAAAAGAGAATTTATTTTTTTAACAATACATTAATAGCAGGGTTGTCATCGATTGCAAGGCTATTAATGGACACTAATGGATTATAATCGATAATAACTCAAAGCATCCGGCTATTAACCCAACACTCCTGACCATCAAAGGCGAAGTCAACGGAACACCATGCAAACTGACTGACGTTGGACACTGGAGCTTCTCACACGGTCGTCAAATTCTCACCTAGCAAGTCGGTTTCTTGGGGACTATTTCGATAACCACGACCAAATACGATTACTAACAGCTACCGGTCAGCACATAATCGTCCGAGGCAAGAAGGAGGTGAAGTTAAAATTGGGTGACAGATTTTACAAGCACAATGTCATCGTGGCTGACATAGTGGACGATTGCATCTTGGGCTTGGATTTTATGCGGAAATATCGTTACGAAATCGACGTTGATCAAGGAGTATTGAAATGTGGTTCAGAGGAAGGTGCACCATCAGGGAAAGTGCATTGCTTGAAGGAGATTGTTTTTCCTCGCAGATCACAAACGATTGTGCCAATTAGTGTACCACGGAATTCTGGACAAAAAGATCGAAGTGTTCTGATAGAAAAGGTAAACAATGACTTTCCATGGAAGATGGCACGGACTCAAGACCACCAACGTCTCGGCAGTACGCATACTGAATCCAAGTGACAAGGAGCAAGTGAAGTATCTTTATCTTTATCTTGAATGCGTCAATTGCAAAATCTGCCTACCGGAAATAAAATTCATAGTACAAAGTTTGACGTGTCAACACTTTTGGAAAACTGCGATTTATCTAAAAAAGAAATGGACAAGGCTAAGAAGATGTTACTTCAGTACGCCGACATTTTCTTTTCAAGTGATGCTGACATAGGGAGAACTGGACTAGTTCAGCATAAGATTAATACGAGTAACGGGTAACCAATCCGTCAGCGACCAAGAAGACTGCCAGTTGCACGTGAAAAAGAGGAGGAAACCATGATTGAGGGAATGATGTAAGACGGTGTTATAGAGCCTTCATCCAGTCCATGGTGTTTTCCTGTAGTCCTGGTAAAGAAAAAGGACGGCAGCATGCGCTTCTGTGTGGACTATCGCCGATTGAACGATGTCACGAAAAAGGACACCCAAGGACAAGAAGAAAACTGCATTTTCAAAAGGAAAGGGGCAGTTTAAAGTTATGCCATTCGGTTTGTGCAATGCTCCTGCGACGTTTGAAAGGCTGATGGAGCAAGTACTCGCCGGATTGATTGGAGACGCATGTCTTGTCTATCTAGACGACATAATCATCGTGGGCCGTACATTTAAGATCACCTTAAAAACCTCAACCAAGTGCTGTCGAAAATCCAAACAGCAAATCACAAGTCCGAAAAAGTGCTCGTTTTTCAGAAGACAAGTGAACTTCTTAGGGTACATAGTTTCGGGGGATGGTGTTCAAACAGACCCAGAAAAAATAGTCGCCGTCAAGAATTGGCCAGTTCCGAAAGACAAGACACAGGTCAAAGCATTTCTGGGTTTGTGCTCCTACTATCGAAGGTTTGTCAAGAATTTTTCCGACATTGCAAATTTTTTGCACAAACTCACTGAGTAAAAGCGGCAATTCTGGTAGGACGAGAGCTGCGACGTCGCATTTCAGGAATAAGAAACGTCTGTGCAATACACCTATTTTGGGATATCCTGACACTGAAAATGAATTCGTAGTTGACACAGAAGAGAGTAATACTGGAATTGGGGGCGTGCTGTCTCAACGGAAAGGAAACCAAGAGGTTGTGATAGCTTACTTCAGCAAGTCTTTATCCAAACCAGAAAGAAATTACTGCGTTGCCGCTACAGACGGGAGCTACTTGTCGTAGTAAATACATTGCAGCACTTCAGTAAATATTTGTTGGGACGTAAATTCCAATTAAGAACTGACCATGCTGCATTGAAGTGGCTATTACAGTTCAAGAATCCAGAGGGGCAAGTGGCGAGATGGATTGAACTACTGCAAGAGTTTGACTTCGTAACTGAACATCGCAGTGGAAGAACCCACGGTAACGCAAACGCCTCGTCAAGAAGACCTTGTCCTGAAGACTGTAAGCACTGTGCCAGGCGAGAGACTAAGGAAGTAGTGCCAGTGAGGATGCTTAGAACGGATCTCAGCGATGAATAGAACCCTACAGCAGGCTCATCAAAATGACTCGGACATCAAACCGATCTTCGAGTGGATCAAAGCTGGTGCTCCTAAACCCAAGTGGAGTGATGTTGCTGCGATGAGTTCCATCACGAAGAGTTATTGGGCGCAATGGAACAGCTTGGTGATCCAGGATGGAGTATTGTGCCGTAACTGGGAAAACGCTCGAGGGGACAGCTGTCATCTACAAATGGTTGTCCCTAAAGCTAAGGTACCTGATGTTTTACGGCTTTATCATGATGGATGTTCAGTAGGACATATGGGAGTAAAAAGGACTTTACTAAAAATTCGAGAACGCTTTTACTAGATCCACTGTCGAGATGATATGGAGAACTGGTGTCGCAAATGTACCAGTTGTGCGGCCGTGAAAGGACCCCACACGCGCAGCATAGGTGCATTAAAAGTGTACAACGTTGGAGCCCCTTTGGAACGGATAGCATTAGTCTTTGCGGGATCATTTCCAGAAAGTCAGAGCGGAAACAAGTACTTCCTGGTGGCCATGGATTACTTCACATAGTGGCCAGAAGTCTTCGCCTTTCATAACCAAGAAGCTACAACTGTCGCAGATAAATTAGTTCAGGAAGTCTTACTTAGAACCACCTCTTACCACCCACAATCTGATGGAATGGTGGAACGATTCAACCGAACGTTGGAAAGATATCTAGCAAAAGTCGTGGAAAGCAGACAAAGGGATTGGGACAAGCACATACAGCCATTTCTTCTGTCCTACCGCAGCGCAGTCCACGAAAGTACGACTGTGACGCCAGCCTTCGCGAACTTTGGAAGGGAATTACGGTTGCCTGCAGATTTAATCACTGGAACTCCCCCTGATGCTCCACGTAGTGTAACAATTTATGCGAATGACTTGCGTAACAAGTTGAATGATGTTTATGAACATATCAGACAATCCGGCTAACAGATGTCTGAGAAGATGAAGACCCGTTATGACCGGAAGGCAAATAGTAGGGGTTTCGACGATAGTTCACTGGTGTGGTTGCATCTATCTATCTATCATGGGGTTTTGGTTTCCGCACTTAGTCCTTAAAGTGGACCATTGTGCGTGAGCCGTGGTGGCCGTTTACTCCAACCAGCCCACCTCCCTCCAGAAGCAGATCAAACTTCCCGGTCTTCTCAGGGCGTCCGCAAGGGATCTTGGTGTACCCAAGGTCTCCTCGCGAATCTTGGTAACGCCAGTGCACTCAAGGAGCACATGGGCCACCGTTTCCTCCGCCTCCATGCACGCTCTGCATAGAGGACTGTCAGTGATTCCTAGGGTGTGGAAGTGTTTATTTAGTGAACAGTGTCCAGTGATGGTCCCCGCCACCAGTCGTAGGCTATCTCTGTCCAGGCGCAGAAGGCGCCTGGTCAGCTTTGTGTCAAGGGATGGCATGGCTTCCTTGGATTGCCTACACCCTGGTGCCGAGGTCCACCATTTCTCCGCTTGTATTCGAGTGTGTTCCCTTAACCAGCTTCTTAGTTGCTTGAAGGGAATAGGCACAATGGGCTCGGGTCCGCAGGGTTTTGTGCTGGATCCTCTTCTGGCAAGCTCATCAGCCGCATCGTTCCCAAGTGATCCACTGTGACCTTTGATCCATTGTAGTGTTACCGTGTTATGGTTTAGTACCGTGATTCGTTCTAGGGCATTGTGGCATTCTAGTATCAGTCTCGACGTTATCTGAGTACTCTTTAAGGATTGAAGGACTGAGGCACTGTCGGATATTATTCGAATATTGGTATCTGTAACCTCCCTGGCCTCTATAGCGTGTGCCGCTTGGATGATACCCACACACTCTGCCTGGTAAACAGAGTTGAGTATTCCAAGGGGTTTGGCTATTTTAATGTTTAGGTCGTCGGAGAACACCCCGAAACCTGTCCCGTCGTCGGTTTTTGATCCATCAGTGTAGATTCTTAGCTCGTTCGTACCTGAGTAGTCATACAACTCCGCTGTGAGCTCTATGTTGTAGTGTTTTTGGAAGCAGTGGGTCTTCAGGATTCTGTCGCTGGGTGATGCCATCATGGGCTGTTGTTTGATAGCATCTGCTCTGATGCGTGTGTGTTTGATTCTGGAATCGTTACTTAGGGTGCCAGATACTTCGAGTCTGAAAATCGCTATGGCTGCCTCCTCTCTTACGACGAGATGTAGAGGTGGTAGCCCCAGCATCGCCTGTAAGGCAGCAGTGGGGGAAGTTCTCATGCTGCCGGTGATTGCTACGCAGGCAAACCTTTGTAGTTTCTCGAGATCCTTTTGGTTCGTGCTTAGGTTGGTCCTGGGCCACCAAACTAAAGAGCCGTATGTGATGATTGGTCGGATAACTGTGGTGTATAGCCAGTAGGTGATTTTGGGGCTTATGCCCCAATTTCTCCCGAGGAGTCTCTTACATTGCCATAAGGCTATACTGGCTTTTGTGATGGTGTATTCGGTGTGTTTTGCCCAGTTCAGCTGCTTGTCCAAAAAGATACCCAGGTATTTGGTTTCAGTCGATAGGCTTAGGGTTGTCCCAAAGAAGCTTGGTAATTGTAACGTTGCTAGCTTCCTTTTCTTTGTGAAGAGGACGAGTTCGGTTTTGGTAGGGTTCACTGCTAGTCTGTATTCCTTGCACCAGTCTTCTACTATCCTTAGGGCTTGGCGCATAAGGTTGCATAGTGTGTTTTCGTGTGTGCCGTTTATTATTATGGTCAGATCATCGGCATAGCCCACCGTGTAGTAGCCTCTGCTGTTGAGACGTTTGATGAGGCTGTCTACTACGAGGTTCCATAGTAGTGGCGAAAGGACCCCGCCTTGGGGGCAGCCCTTCGCCACTATTGCTCTGGTGGTGTCGTTTACCGTAACTTGTACGGCTCTTAGTCGGAGCATATTTGTGATCCATCCTCGCAGGGTCGAGTCCACACCGTGTTCCTCGAGGGCTGCGTTGATGCTATGGAAGACGGTTTTGTCAAAAGCGCCTTCTATGTCAATGAAGACGGCTAGTGAGGAGCCTTTGTGGTCCACTGCACATTCGATCTTGGAGATCACACTGTGCAGCGCAGATTCTGTTGATTTTCCTGAGGAATACGCGTGTTGTTGTCTGTGGAGTGGTCGCTCCCGAAGAGGTCCGTCCCGAATGTGTCGATCACAGAGTCTCTCGAGGGTTTTCAGTAGGAAAGATGTTAGGCTTATTGGTCTGTACGCCTTAGGTTGTGTGTAATCTGGTTTGCCTGGTTTAGGGATGAAAATAACTTTTACCTCTCGCCATGCAAGGGGTATGTATTTTTGTGCTATGCAGGCTCGGTAGATGGCGGTCAGCCACGGCGTTAGGACGTCTACTCCCCATTGTAGCAGGGCGGGGAAAATTTCGTCTAAGCCTGCGGATTTATATGGTTTAAAAGTCTTTATTGCCCATTTTATTCTCTCTGCGGTTACTATGGTGCGGGCTCTGGCCCAGTCTTGATCATTTGGTGTGTGCGTTTGCTCACTTGCCCAGGTTCTGTCCTCAGAGAGATTGCAGTCTGGGAAGTGGGTTTCCAAAAGGACTTTACTTGTTTCGTGGTCCGACTTGGTGTAAGAGTTATCTGGGGTTTTCAGCGACCCGAGGGTGCGGTCCTGATCAGTGGATAGGATCTTTCTCACACGCGCGGCTTCGCTGTTCGATTCAATTTCTTCGCAGAATTTCCGCCAGGCAGCCCTGCTGGCATTCCTGACTTGTTTTTTGAAGGTGTATTGTGTTTTCTTGTATGAGTCCCAGTCTTCTGGTAGTCTGGAATTTTTGGCTCTGTTGAATTGTTTGCGCATGGTGTGCCTGAGCTTACTAAGTTCCGCATTCCACCAGGAGTTACCCTTGCTCTTGGTGCTTGGATCTTTTAATTTGCAGCAGGCGTGGTAGGCCTCAATTATAAATTCTGAGAGTTTTGTCACTGTTTCTTCAAGTTGTTTGGGGTCTGTTAGAATACTGGGCGTTTGGTGCTGCGCTAATAGGGAGGCCAACAGTCGTTTGTAGCCGGGTACGTTAGTACGGCGTGGATTGCGTCTAGGATCTGGTTTTTTAAAATTAGCTACTAATGAGAAGCGAATCCTTCTATGGTCAGAGCAGGAAGGCTCGTTGGATACGTGCCAGTCAGAGATAAGTTTTGCCGCGCATTCCGAAGCCAGCGTTAGATCAATGATCGTTTGTCCGCGGGATGTGACCCAAGTGGGTTCCGAGCCGCGGTTTGCGATGTTAAGGTTAGTGGAGAACAAATATGTGCATAGTACCTCACCTCTATTGTTGGCTTTAGTGCAACCCCAAAGCGGGTGATGGGCGTTCGAGTCCGTGCAGATGACCAGGTCCAGGTTGGCGTCTTCACAATACTTTACCAGGTCGGCCATTTCTTTTGGTGGGCAGTCTTCATCCTCGCCTGGCATGTATACCGAGGCCAGGACGATATCAGGTGCATCGCCGTCGGTTTTGAGCCTGACGGCTGTTAGATCTCTGGAACATAATTGCGTGAGTGTGGTGGTGGGAAAATCTTTGGGTATATAGGCACAGGTTCGTGGTTTATCTGTGCCCTGTGTGTCGAGGATCAGCTTACCTCCAATGTTACCAAGGCCGCATATTCTGTTATTACGGATCCAAGGCTCTTGGATGAGTGCAATGGTTCGGGGTTCCATCTCCAGTGCCCTGCGCAGACAAGCAGTAGCCGTCTGGCTATGCTGGAGGTTGGTCTGGATGATGTTTAGGGGACGGGATGTGGGAGGCAGGTGGGTGGAATTAGGGGGAGATGGATCCATCGGATGATTCCCCCCTGTCCTCCAGCCCGTGCTGGTCTTCAATGGGTGCCGGTGACGATGAGAGCAGCTGCTCCGTCCACCCTGGTGGTGAGGATGGCATCCTCACAGCGTCAGCATCAGCCATCGCTGTTCTGGCCATCTCCTCCTCCAGTTGCGTCATCGTCAGATCATGTTCAGTCGGTGCCGGTTTCGTCTGTTCGGTGTCGTTGTCAGTCTGGGTGTCGGAGGGATGGGTTTTGGGGAAAAAGCGCACGTATATCGACCCAAGTAGGTACGATATCCGTCGCTCCCTCCCCAAGACCTTTTCGGCCTCGTCCGGTGGGATACCCAGGGTCAGATAAGTCCCGTAGTTATCCCCACCGACCGATGTCGCCCTGTACAGGGACCATCTACCGATGGCGTACCAGGGGTTCTGGCAGGTCAAAATCGTCTGCAGCAGCTCTATTTCCCCATTGTACCTGGGTACGAAGAGCGCTGCTCGAACCCGGGTTGGTACGTCGGATTGTCTCATGACTGTCAGTGTCAAGTCGGTGTTCGGCAGTCTTATCTTAGGCACGTTCTGGGTCAGCCAAGTCAGGGCGTTGTCGTCTTCGCACCACATGTGCACCGTGCCATCCGCTACCCTTGGGTAACCGCGGAAGGCTGGGACTTTGGTGGGGTCAGTTCGACACGTGTCCACTATCAGGTCTTCAAGGCTGAGCTTGATGTGCTCTCCCTCGTCAGTCGTCATGTCTCGAGTTGAAGGCGAGAGGCAGATCGCTACGGCGAGTCGCGCAGGGATATCCTTTGTGGCCCGCGCGTAGGTTCTCTGCTCCCCTTGAGCAGGCTGGGTTCTAACACGCTTGGCGTCCCCCTGGAGCGTACTCGGCGAAGCCGTGTCGTCCGGGCGCTCCCTCTTCGCCGCTCCCTGGCCACTTGGACCGGGTTGCGGTTCTGAGGGGCTTGGCACAGCGTTTTGTGCCAGGGACAGCCGGCGCAGGAACCCAGCCCGCTTGCCTCGCTTCTGTCTAGTTCGGGGTCGGTCTACAGTCATCTCGTTGCGGTTCCGGTCGTTTCCTCCGGATGGTCCTGGTGCGGGCAGGAGCTTTGCGCTCTGGGTTTCCCCTTCGCGTGCTGTTCCTTGCCCGCTCGTTTCCGCGTCCGACTGCTGTTCGCGCAGGGTTTCCCCTTCGCGTGTCTGTAGCCGGTCGCGTACTCCCTTACAACTAACCGCTTGTGCTTCGCGCAGGCTATTGCCTTCGCGGATCTTGCGCAAACGGTTGTTGAGTTCTCTCTCTCTGTTCCGGATCTTTCCGCGCTTTGTTTTCAGCATACGTACTTCGTCCACAGAGATGAAACCAGAACCAGCAGATTCCGCTTCCTTTCCCGTCCCGAGAGAGTTTATGTCTTTCAACCTTGCCTCGATCTTCTCGCGCTGAAGTGCCAGCGCGCGGAGTTCGCTGCTAAGGCTGGAGAGTCGAGCTTTGTCACTGTCGTTGTCAGGATTGTTCGTTACACTGTTCCGAACGATGCTCTGTTGCCAGGCCCTCGTGGAAGGTGTAACAGTCGTCAGAGTATTTGTCGCGGAAGTCGCAGTCGTGTTAGAGTCGTTAGGCGCAGAAGGCGCAGCCCTTGTTGAGTCTTGTGGCGCGTGAGCCGCAGCCAGAGATGTCGGCGCTAAAGCAGCCAGCCGCGCAGAAGGCGCGGCGCTAGAAGGCAGATTGGTGCCCCCCCCCAGATTACGGTGGGGGCAGACCGACGAGTCGGTGTGGGATTCCCCGTTGCCGGGACCCACCTGGGGAATTTTACTTTTTCCACTCTGCATTTTTTGGGGTTTGTGGGCTTTTTTGGAGTTGAGGTTACCCGTCCTCAAGGACCGAAGGGAGAAAAAGGAAAAGGAGGGAAGGACTGGGCGTAGGATCATAGGAGTGGGGTGTGGGATTACCCTAGGCCTGGGATTTTGGCTTTCGGGAAAGTGCGAGATAAAGCGCCTGGGGGTTTTTGTTGCGTCTGTTTCTTATGGAATCAGACCAAGAACAGGGTGGCAACCTCGTGAAGGTGAATCCCCCAGACTTGCCTTGAGGATCTACACGACCGTAGCGCTCCCCCTCAAGACCCCGCCACCCTACCGCCTCTGAGGGAGGCAGTAGGGTAGGCCTGCATCTATACTACCAAGCAAAGCCAAAGCAAAGCATGTCGTTGTGCAACCGCGAAAGCATAAATACAGACCCCCCCCTATATGTGTGGTTGCATAACCCAGTACGGAGCAAAGGGAAGTCTCCGAAATTACAAGCAAACTGGGAAGGACCATACAGAGTCGTGACTAGGATAAACGATGTCACCTACCGAATACAGAAGGGTCCACGAGGTGCGCCTAAGATTGTCCATGTATTGGCGCTTTTTTGGCCAATAATTGCATAAGCCTGTTCCCCAGAATGTACAGATATAAAATCTATGCCATCTAAAAGAAAATCTTCTATAACAAAAATAAAAAGGTGCATATTAGTCAGCAGTTTTGGACAAAAGTTATAAAAGTTTAAAGAAGTTCTTTCGTAACTAAGGTTGAAATTTTTTCTATATTGTAGTGTATATTATTTATATGTTATAGTCAAAGGTCGACATGCAGCCTCTTCGCAGAATGACTGTTAGGTATGGCCAACGCCACGTTGACATATTTCAAACTTTTCACTTCAATTACAGTTTGGCCGCTGAGAGAATGTGTTCCTGACAGGTCGTGAGCGAAAGGACGATGTAACTTTGAAGTGGCGAAGAATTTATGATAAACATACTATCGTTTTTGCTCTTTTATCAAATAATATTATTAAAAACGATATCATTAAATCAAGTAATAATAAATGTTATAATTTCGCGCTAAATGTATGTTTAATAAATAAGAAAACAATATTTTTTTAATTCATCTTGCATTGTTCAAAGGTTACGTCAAATGTTTATTTTTGTAGTGATGTGCCACAAAAAACTAGGCGGTTGAAACGTTATCTGTCGTTAAACTATATAATAATACGTTTTTCTTTAATAATTATAAAATGCATGAATAATAAAGTAAATTATATTATAATTTACTTTAATAAGCTTCGTCCAAATTAGTCGTTATGGGTCGGTTAAGGTTGAACTGCGCAACATATTTTCCATACAAATTTCGGGGGGCTATTACTCCACTGTTTGACATGGTACATCTAAAGTTAAACATGATATCGTTTTGTCTCATTATTAATTGTGTCTGTGCGGAAACAGAATAGTAAACTAAAAAGCCATTCAAAAGTTACGAGCTACTAAAGATTCATTTTTATTGCCAATTTTAACGTAACTTTGCGTAAATTAGTAATAAAAGAAGTGTCAAATTTCCAAAACAAAGTCGGCACCTACACAGCACAGTTATCGAAGAATTCAATAAATTTTATTTGATAATGATTTATGCAGCGGTTTTTTCATAAAATTCGATTTCCCAAAAGCCTTTTCATATTTTTTTACGCGCGCCTTTTACTATGAATTTTCGTGCATCTCACTGAATATTGTTTCCCCCAGTGCGGTGCGGGAGGGGGACACGCGATATTGACATGTCGTTCGTTTGATAGAAGAACAAGACCTATATTTCTGTCCTTTTCATTTCATGCATGACGTCAGTGACGTGTCATTTGTTTTTCGCTGAAGTTGAATGGCCTGTGCATTTTTATTGCTCTCCCATAATGTGTGCGTTTCGATGGCGCGACCACGGCATTTCTTTTTAGGGTTCCGTACCCAAAGGGTAAAAACGGAACCCTATTACTAAGACTTCGCTGTCTGTCCGTCTGTCTGTCACCAGGCTGTATCTCATGAACCGTGACAGCTAGACAGTTGAAATTTTCACAGATGATGTATTTCTGTTGCCGCTATAACAACACATACTAAAAACAGAATAAAATTAATATTTAAGGGGATAATATTAAATATATATATATAATATTTAATACATACAACAAACGTGATTTTTTTGCCCTTTTTTGATAATAATGGTACGGAACCCTTTGTGCGCGAGTCCAACTCGCACTTGGCCGGTTTTTTTTTTAAACTGGCAAGATTTGGTAAAAAAAATAATTTAAAATTAAATTAATTAAGTTCAATTTTAAATTTCACATTCAGAACATTTTGAAGGTGATAAGCGATACCGTACGTATGCTCCTGAAATATAAACCTAGGATTTTTTATATTTTTTTTACAAATTCAATCTGTTATTTACCTAAATTTCAGGTCTCTGCAACGCTTAGTTTTTAAGATTTCCGTGGCCGCGCGGTTCTCCGCGTTTCGATGGCGTGGCCACGTTCAAACCCTTATAACAGTTATAACTTTTTAACCTTAACTTTGACAAATTTAAGGTTTTGGGAAATTTGAACCACGTACATACATATTTTTACAAAATCATGGCATAGTTATTTTAAAAAAAACGCCGTGGTCGCGCCATCGAAACGCACACCCTATAATATGGTGTAGTGACCTACGTATTTAGAAACTTAATTTACATAAAACCTTCACGATATAATTTTTACTTTTCTTCTGATCTGTCACTTCTCTGTCTTGTGTTGACTAAATTTATATAGAATTATGAACATTTTTAATTTAATTTAGTTAGTGTGATATGCCCTGAAAAGGAAATTCTAAACTTTATCAGGCCAAGGAAATCCACAGTACCACGATGACAATATAAAGCAGTCGTCTGCCGACCAACGTCCAGACTCTGCTGGCTTTACAGCCATTTATTTCTCTCGAGGGATTAGCAGACCTGGCGAACAATAACAAACAATATAGTTATACAATATTATTGTTGCCACTAATCTCGCGAATTGTGTAGTGACGATGACGTTATAAGTTGATAGTAAAATTCTTAAAGAAAAAGTTTATTTTATTCTTTTTAGCGCATTTAAATAAAAGGTCAGACGAAAGTATTATATAACTTCGTTTTTGTTCGGAACGGTTCGGAACGCTGAGTGTGTGCGTACGAAAAAGACGCGCGTGAAGACTAGCGTCTAACTGCTCATCACTGATACTATCTCTGTCGGGCACGATGCCAGGTGAGACAGCGTGCTTTTTGACCACGCCCACCAATGAGTTCGAGCCCGTGTGATGTGTCACCTTAAAAACTATATCTTTTACAATTATAATAGCGTTATCTAATGCCCATCACTAGTCATGACCAACTGACATACGTCAGGAACGCATTCTCTCAGCGGCCAAACTATATAATAGGCTATTAAATGCATTTGTTTCTGCATGTGACAATTGTATTTAATATGAACACAATGTTAAATTGTTAATGAATGAATGGATGTAACTGAGGCAAATTCAGTGAAACGTTAATTTGTACTTCACGGTTTTTACATGTTAGCAGCTCTGCGATATTCCAATAAATTCATTAAAGACAAGACAATCTAAAAAATACAAACACAATTGGTTATGATGGTGTATCTTCTAGAGTTATTAAATACGTTAAAGAAATGATAGCGCCACCTCCCGCACACATAATTAATTTATGCATAACTGATGCCATATTTCGGAAGTTTTAAACCTTTATTTAAAAGAAACGACAAAACAGATGTAAAAAACTATAGGTCGATAGCAAAACTCCCAGTACTTTCAAAAATATTTGAAAAAGTAATTTAAGTATATACGTATTTCAATTTATATGTACTTTTAAAAGTTAAACCTATTCTGCAAGGAACAAAAAGGATTTCGCAAAAATCATACTATTTATATGGCACTGTTCAATTCATTATCTCATCTTATGACATCAGTAGATAAAAATAATCCAGTCTGTGCAATCTTTACTGGTTTATCTAAGGCATTTGATTATGTAGAATTGTAGATCATATGATTTTACTGCAAAAATTACATAGATTGGCTGATATGGTATAAGGGGCAATGTTCTGAAACTTATTGAATCATACCTTAGTGACAGATATCAATACACGGAAATATCTAGAATATGTCATAAGACTAAAAACGCAGATCATATAGGTCAAAACCAAGGCACGTAAGACATTGCGTGCCCCAAGGTAGCGTGCTAGGGCCGTTATTATTTCTGATATTTAAAAATGATCTGTCAAAAATAATAGGTACGACACAAAATGATCCTATTTGCCAATGATAGCACAGCTGTTATAAAATGTAATAATGTGACAACTTATCAACATGATATTAATAAATCCCTTCTCGATATCATCCGTTGGATGAATAATATTATATTAATCTCGAAATTAATTTAAATAAAACTAAGGTGATACACTTTCATCAACGGAAACCACATCCAAATATTGATGTAACTTATAATAACCACTGGAGGGACAGGCGTGTAAATAGCCGTGTATCTCTGCGGTTTGAGGACTAGTTACAATCTAACACCTGGATTGCGTGCTAATTCAAAATGCCTATATTTGTCTGTGTAATTTTTCAAGTTGGGAGTGGTGGTGCGTATGGTGGTCTAACTCTAGCGCGTAAAGAAAAGCGGTACCTGGTTCCTCCTTGTTCAGTCCCGAAGGTCTTCACAGGTGGTACCACCTGCCTGACCAGGCAGAGGTCTTGCGTGCCAATCACCTATGTTTTCTTGATCACAAATTACACAGACGCGGTAATATGGGATTATTATTAATTATCGGTAGATCCCCAATGCTTACGGGATAATACTCAGGATTTTATGGTCTTGCGGGAGATGATGCCTTAATATTTAAGACACGCAGTGAGACGAGTGCGTACTGCGCGGGAGCACAATGACATCTAGTTCAACATGGCCACTGGTTCCTCCAAAAAAGATGGCAGTCCCACACGCTATATCGATACACGCCTAAAGCCGGGCGCACCCCCACGTCGTGATACTGCACACCAACCAACATGAAACCGAGGGGCGGTACTCGCAACACCAACCACAAAATAGAAGAAATTAATGATGCTAAGTTTTTAGGTATTACCATTGACAGTAAGTAAGCTTACTTGGAAACCCATGATTGAAGAACTTTGTAAACGCCTGAGTAAATCTGCCTATGCACTCTTTCAGTTATCAAAAAATGTGAATAAAGATACATTACTGCTAGCATACCATGGACTTGTAGCTTTTGTGTTGCGATATGGCGTAATTTTTGGGGCAGTCGACTGACCGTGAGCTTATATTTAGGATGCAAAAAAGATGTGCCAGAGCAATGTGTAATATAAAAACAACGGAAAGCTGTACACCCTATTTTAAGTCTTTAAAAATACTAACCCTTCCAGCATTATACATATTGGAAACTGCGTTGTTTGTGAAAAACAAACACAATTATCTAAAATGTAAGACTGCATTGATGCGAAAAACTTTTTTTGGTATGGCACCATAAAATTCCAATGACATAAAAAACATGACAAGTTTAAAAAAGCTCTTATCAGATTATTAATTGACAATTAATGTTATTATACTTCGGGTCTCAACCGAAGACGATTACTTATATTACTTGCATTACATGAGATGATGCTATCTTCATCACACGTTTAGATCCTAAACATTAAAAAATAGGATAAAAGGACATATTTTTTATTACAATTTCCTGTTTCACTACCACTGCCAACACCGTAAGCCCTTGAATCATTACGTGTTTTTGTGTTAACGGATTCACACGATGTTTCACTGCGCGTGTTTAAAATGGGAAAAAGAAAGCGTTGATTATGATAGTATTTTGCAAAAAGTGAGAAAATTAGAGTCTAAATACGACGGCCTTTGTCAGCGGTGGAGTCGGTGGAAACTGATAGTCGTACAACCGATATTATGATATCCACGGATATGAACAGTATACCAGGTAATTTAACCTCTCTAGGAAGTTGAGAGGTTTGGAACATTTTTTTTTTTAGATTCGTAAGAAGGGGCCTAGAGTTAGTCAACATCATTTTTCAAAACTCCCCACTCTCCCCTCCTTCACCCCTCCCCCCATCGTATCTCGGAAACTAGGACACGTAGCGGCTTTTTGATTTTTGCTATAAATTATTAATGAGCAGCGTTTAAATTTGTGAACGGAGGGTAAAATCCTCCCCTCCCCAACCTCCCCTAAAAATAAAAGGGCTGTAACTTTGTAACATTCAGAGATAGCCATTATGTGTTTGAACAAATATTATAGTAGGCGTCGAAACCTGTCTGGTGGTAGGTAGGTTCTGAGTGGAGCGAACCTGCGAGACCGAGTGGAGCGAAGGGGGGAGGTGGCGAGCGAAGCGAGCCGGCGACCTCCGCAGCGTAACGAAGGTTGAGTGAGTGAAGCGTAACTCAGGCCGACGACAAGCAAACTTTAGGGTAGTGTTTTTTTTATGGGACTGAGTTTTTAAATAAGGTTTTTTTTGTTTTTATAGGTAATTTTTTTTTAAATTAGTTTTTAGAATGTTTTAGGGGTTCTTAAGGGTTTTCATACTGACATAGGGGTAGTTGTAACGGATTTTCCAATTATTTTAAGGATTCCTATGGATTCTCAATATTTTATGATGGTAAGGAATACTTCTCAAGAACACGACAACACGCGAGCTGCGCGCAGCTCGCGCACCCACGCAAATACTAGTTATAGTATAATGCTACTTTGTAGCAAAAAAAATTAGGTAGAAAAATATCCCAAAAGTATTTTTTGAGCCAACAAAATTTTCGTCGAAAGATTTTTTTGTCAACATGGAGCGAACAATTGAAAATGTGAATTTGACTGTTCTAAAATGAAAAATGGTCTTGGAAACAGTACAAACAAGGTAAGAATGATTGATAATTCATTATTTCCACTTATTCGAAGCAAAAATATTCATTTTTTATAGATTTCAAGTATTTTCAAGTGAAGGTCAATGACAACAGAATGACAGTTCGCCGGTAAACAAACTTTTTGTTGGAATCTAGTTAGAATCTGATAAGAATGTATCAGTATGACTCTTATATGAATTATGTATTAGGTTACTTGTGTATTTGTTACATTCGTTCTAAAGTTTCGTGTAAATTGAATCAGTAGTTTTTCCAAAAAAAAAGATACGACCACAGGTAAATTCTCCCATGTCATCTATGTTATAACTCATGTTTTTAATTCTGAAGTGGTTTTACAAATATTGTTTATTTACTAAAACACGGTCTGGTTCTTAACGAATACAAAAATGTTTACGGTTTGAGATAAGGATTAATAGAACTCGAGCAATAAGTGTTTTACTGAGCGATGTCAGATGACGCATGCGATGACGTAACTAGCGAGGGCGGGAGGGAGTATACCGTTATTTCGGCGGCGGCTGAGAGGTTTTTGATTTAGACATTAAAAAAGACTTTTTCAGTCAAAAATAAACAATATCAGCTTGGTTGTGGTCTCTCCGTAATAGGACGTGTTTTGAATTGGCTAATAAAATCGTTGAGTGATGGCCGGTACACTCATATGCGATAGTCACTATAAACAGTCTCAATTACGACGATACGCGAAGTACTTTAAAATAAAATATTAAAGATACTTTCAGAAACACAAACACAGATGAACAGCTATTCGGTTCCGACTTATCTGAGCATATTAAGTTGTCAAAAGCTATAACTAAGACTGGTTCAGAAATGAATTTGAAAACTCAACGGCCTATGTATAGGACATCGACCGTTACACAACCTCGGGGTGCTTTAAACTCGAGGGGGGCGCCGCCACGTTTATCACCAGTGGTCGAACCGCGCACCACGCAGACCGTCGTGGGGCCGACACGTCTGGAAGCAACCCCGGGACGCCGTCACGCCAAAAGCGCGCGCGGTATCAGGCGAGAAGGCGATATTAGGCTTATTGCTAGCCGTTTATCAAACTTTTATGATAAATGGTGCGAGCTCACTGACGATGACACTATTTTACAATGGGTTCAGAGATATAAAATTCCTTTCAGTGAAGAACCTATACAAATTGCTGACCCCTTAACGATGCATGTAATTCGCAGTCACAAAGTCAAATCATTGACAAATGTATATCAGACTTGATACGTTCGCGATTTATATCAACATGTACATATTGCCAAGGACATTTTATTTCACTAATATTTACAGTGCCCAAGTCGAATGGAACCCATAGGTTTATTTTAAATTTAAAAGAACTAAATAAATTTGTTGAGATTGAACATTTTAAGATGGAGGACTATCGCACTGCACTAAAATTGTTAAATCGTAACTACTTTATGGCAACAATAGACATTAAGGATGCTTATTTTTTAATTTCCATAAATGATGATGACCGGGAAAAATTACGGTTTAGATGGAAGTCTCAGTTATACGAATTCAATGTTCTTACGTTCGGCCTTTGCACTGCACCATTTGTTTTCACAAAATTACTCGAACCCGTTCTGAAATATGTACGCATTTTAGTATCAGTAAACTACCTCGATGATTTTTAATGTATACGTAATTCGTATGACGAGTGTTTTTTAAATTTTAAAACCACAGTCGCAGTGTTAGAATCGTTAGGTTTTATACCTCAAGCATGAAATATCGAATAAGTTACTGAGTTGATGTCCAAAAATCAAGGCCCTATACGGTACTTTGCAGAAATAATAGGACTAGACGTCCGCATGCCCAGCAGTCAGTTACGGTTGGATGAACACAAAATTGGTTGAGCGCGAGAAACTCATAGCTTTACATTATTCCGAAAATTACAAAAAACACATGAAAATAGAAACTTATTTTAATAAAGATCAAAACATATTATCGCTATCAGAAAAAATAACTATTATCGTCTAGAGATTTTTAGCGATGCTTCGGACACCGGCTGGGGTGCAACATGCAGTGGTCAAAGTGGGAATGGAAATTGGTCAGAGATAGAATTGTCCTTACATATAAACACACTTGAGGATACGGCCGCATTTTATGGCTTAAAGATTACTAAAGGCTTAAAGAATCTCAGTTTTGTTAAGGATTGATAACACTATTGCCTTATGTTATATAAACCGCATGCGGTTATTAAGCATTCAAATGACATTACTCGAAAGATCTGGCAGTGGTGTGAAGCAAAAAATATACCTCGTATTCGCATCGTATATCGAATCTAGCGACTATAATGTTGGGATTGTTAATAGATTCAAACGCAAGCTCGGATGAAATGATACTAACTTTATTATGGGTAAACAGTGATTATATAGGTTACATATATTATGTCGTACTATATAGGTATATGCTTATACACTACATCTCCCTCCTTTTGGAAAATAAAATAAAACTTTTATGGCTTTATTTTATTTTTAAACTTAATGCTAAATTAATAACCATTTTATTTGATATAGTTTCATATTTCTTAACTTACATATTTATTACTTAACTTAAAGACTACATTTATATATCTATACTAGGTTACTTTTGGTGTGTACAATTTTGTACGGTTTTTGTGTACAGTATCGGTTTTGCCGTCTTTTAATATTTGTACATTTGGTGATTCATCTCTCAAAACAACATATGGACCTAAATAGATATTAGATAACTTATTACCAGTTTCATTCCGTACTAAAATCAAGTCGTCCTTTTTATATTTAATGGGATTTGAATTTTTGTCATATTTTTCTTTCCGCAATTTTTTGGATTGAATCAAATTTTCTCGGGCTTCTTTCAAAGACACCTGTAATCGATATTTTAGTTCTAATGGATAGCTGTCATGATTATACAGTGGTTCTATGGTTTTCGTTAGACTGCTGGGTATATTACATTTTTTACCAAATACTAGTTCAAAGGGTGTATATTTGGTCTCGGAATGAACAGATGTATTGTTACTGAAACTCCAATAAGGAAGCCAACTGCTCCATGATTCGGAATGATTATCTGTATGTATTCTCAAATACGCACCTAAATTTTTATGCGAGTTTTCGAGTGCACCAATGCTCTCGTGATGATAGGCTGATGAATTAATTTTATTTATACAAAGTAGTTTACATACCTCTTTCATTATTGCTGACATAAATTCAGCTCCTCTGTCGGTTGCTATTTCCTTGGGGATTCCATAACGTAGTACAAAGTTGTTCACGAAGGTTTTTGCGATTTCAGTACTGCTTTTGGTTAATAACGGATAAGCTTCTACATATTTGGTTAACTCACACTGAAGTGTTAATATATATGACGAGTTATGCATAACTCGGTCTAATGGACCTACTACATCTAGATATAGCTTTTCAAAAGCCGTGTGGGCTGTGGTTGATATTACCATTGGTTCTTTAATACGAACTGAGTGCTTTTGTTTTTGACACTTGTCACAACTCTTTATAAATTGTGTAACATCTCGCTCTAGTCCTGCCCAGAAATAATATTTTTTTATATTATTGACCATTCGTCTGATACCTGCGTGGCCACTAGTAGGTAACAGATGAAAATCGTTGAGAATAACTCTTTTCTCGTCTTTATCTTCTATCCTTTCTACATCTTTTAATATACATAAGCAGGGACCGGTCCAACTAGTTATTGTTTTTATAGTTTGTGCTAGTTTTTCTATAAAAGAATTATTTAATTTATCCCTTATGATATACACTTCATTTATATTTATCTTTTTACAGTACTTTTCCAGTTCTCTCGCAAAAGCGCCTGGCGTCAGTTGCGATCGAGTAGCTGGTTGTATGTAAATAATCATTTGTTTTGGCACAAACAGAAACGTTTCATTTTCCTCCTCTATCATTTGTTCTTTCCGTAGTTTACGTATAGTCTGTTCACTTATAAATCTGAGCTCAGTAGACATCTTTGGTTTACTATGAGTTTCCACAACGCTTGGTTGATCAGACCAGTCATCAGTAGAGACTATAGCATCCGAAGTGTCTTGGGTAGGAAGTAACCTTCTTTTCTGTGCACGCGTCATCACATTCATCATGCTTTCATGCATGTCTCGCAAATCTTTAGATGTTATGACGACTCTAGACAATGCGTCTGCAGCTGCATTGTCCGTGCCTTTAACATACTCCACACTAAAATCATACTCTTCTAATGACAATCTAAATTTCAGTAACCTACTCGATGGCTCTTTTATATTAAATAAATATATTAAAGGTTTGTGATCGGTCTTGATTTTAAATTTGCGACCATAAAGGTATGGTCTGAAATGTTTCACAGACCAAACAATCGCTAGCAGCTCTTTTTCAATTGTCGGGTATAGTTTTTCCGCTTTATTTAAAGTTCTACTTGCGTATGCTACTGGTTTCCCATTTTGGTTAGCTAAAACAGTTCCAATCGCGAACCCAGAAGCGTCTGTCTGAAGGACAAACTCATTTTCAATCGAAAAATCAGGGTACTGTAGTACTGGTGGTGCAATTAATTTTTGTTTTAATAAGTCATATGCTTTTTGGCAATTTTCTGTCCACTCGAATTGTATATTTTTCTTTGATAAATTGTTTAAAGGTTGTGTAATTGCAGCAAAATTCTTAATGAATTTCCTGTAATAATTGGCAAATGCGACAAATCGCTTGACCTCATCCGAATTACTTGGTTTTGGATAGTTTTTTACAACTTCTAATTTTTGTGGGTCCGGTAAAACACCCTCTGCTGATATTACATGGCCTAAATATAACATCTCCTTCCTCAAAAAATTACATTTAACTTGATTCAATTTGAGATTGGTTTTTCGCAACCGTTCAAACACATCTTGTAAATTTTTAATTGCTGAATCTAAGTTTTTTCCATAAACAATCAAATCGTCTAAATATACAAGACATTTGTCATATGTTAGACCAGCCATGGCAATGTTCATCATTCTTGAAAACGAATTTGGGCTTGTTTTAAGTCCCATTGGCATTCTGGTCATTTGGTATTGTCCGGAATTAAATGCTGTGTATTTCCGACTTTCTTTATCTAGGTTAACATTAAGAAATCCTTGGTATAGATCTAGGTGGGTAAAATAAACGCATCCTGATAGAGAGTCAAGTATTTCTGTAATATTTGGCAATGGGAACTTGTCATCTATAATGCAATTGTTCAATTTCCTATAGTCAATGACTAAACGCCATTTCTTTTCCCCGGAGGCGTCTTGTTTCTTAGGTACTAACAACACCGGACTAGACCATTCACTTTTACTAGGCTCTATTATATTTTGAGACAACATGTCATTTATTTGTTTTTGAACCTCTGCTTTTTGGGAGTGTGGCAATCTGTAGGGTTTTACGTAAACGGTGTCAGCATTTTCTTTCAGTTTGATTTTATGATTGTATATTGGTGTAGTGGTCAAAGTGTCACCTGGTAAATAAAAAATATCCGCATATTTAGCACACAATTTTTGTATAGAAATCTGTTCTTCCGAATTTAAATGTTTTAAGTTTAGATGAGATAACAAAGACTTTACGCGCTCCGCGTTACGTAAACAACTATCAAATGTACACATATTATATTCACTTAGCCTATGTATAGCTGGTTTAATTTCATTTAATGTTAGTGAATTTTCAGTTGTATTTAATATTTTGATTGGGATCTTGCCATTAACTGGTGACCCTATACTATTATTATTATACTATGGTTATTATTATAGTAATTATTAGCCATAAAGACACCTTCGCATAGCTGTGTCGCACAGACTACGCACTCTTCATTTACATTTGTATCTATATAATGTATTGATTCCGACCTCGACGGTATGTTAAAGGTTTGTTTTTCCTGACAACTTAAATTTAAAAGTATCCTAACATTTGTTGAAGTGTTTAGATGTAATTGTTTATGTTCTAGATTGATGCTTGATCTGTACTTGTTTAAAAAGTCGTACCCAATTATGCCATCTGCCTTACATGGTAAGGAATTAAAAACATAAAACTTGTGACTAAAATAGTGTCCCTGCGTCTCTAACTGTAAATAAACGAAGCCAATTGCTTCGACTTTGCCCCCAATACCATTTATTGAAGTTCTCCATTTGTGTATTGGAATGTTTTGTTTTATAATCCCACTATGGCCTATGGCCGAAATCGATGCTCCAGTGTCAATTAACCATGAATATTGTGAACCATTTATGGATAGCCTAGCAACTACTGAATTATCATATGAAAAATGTGTTTTCTTTTAGTCTCGAAAAAATTGTAAAACGTTTTCCTTGGCTGCGTCATCATCTTTATTCGTCGTCATCACCCGTTGGTTCTGATTTTCCTGTGTACTTCTATTATTATAGTAATTATTATTAAACTGACCTCGATGTCCGCGTCCTGAAGGATTCCCTCTTATGGGTTCCTGTCTGCCTCGCCCAGCTCCGCGCTGGTGATTGTATGTTCCAACTCCTCGTCTGTTGCGCCGCGTGGATGGCTGCTGTTATGATAATACCTACCTCTCGTTGCTGAATAGTGACCTCTGTGATTGCCTTTATAATTATTGTAACGTCCGTTTGACCTTCTCATTGACATAATATTAGATGAAGAGTAATCTGATGATGAAGTTTCTTTTTTTTTTTAAAGATAAAGATATTTATTCGTCGGATATGGTAGGCACACAGTTGTTAAATAAAAATAGCAGGACAGGACATATCCGCCGCCAGACGCGGCATATGAATATTTACATGGTTACACTTAACACTAAAATACATATAGCACATAAGTGTAATAATTTTACATTTTAACTTTTTACGCACATTTATCTAATCTTAGCTTACCTACTTACATTCGAATAAAATATAAAATCAAAAAACAAAACTAAAACGTGTAAAACTCTATATTCTAATAAAAGTAATATAAAACACAACATTAACCATAATAAGTATAAAAAACATGAAAACTTGTATAATAATATCTGGTACCTATTTTAAATATTTAACATCTTCAAGAAATTCTTTTATTGAGTAAAAAGCCTTTTGAAGTAACCACAATTTCAACTTCTTTTTGAAGAAATGCAGTGGTGACTCTCTTATAGCTTTCGGGATGTGGTTGTAGATTTTAATGGACATTAGGTAACTGTTTTTATAGTGAAGAGTACTATTGCAAAGTTGATTTTTTAGTTTATATATATAGTTCTTCATCTATCGCTGCCTGTATAGCATCACTTAGGGAGTCATAATTTCTCGCAGCTATAATTGTGCTCAACCTACGGTTTCGCAAAGCGTTTTAATGCAAGTTTTTCATTTACGCGTTTCAATGAATCATAGCTTTCCTCATGTCCTTCGGACTGCGAAATCGTGAGGTCAACAAATAAACTCGATAGTTCTTGGCCGTAGTCCGTTATAGTTTTTTCGTTTTGCTTAATTGACTGTAATTTGCTAGATATAGCCGTGAATGATTTTTTGGGTAACAAATGTATCTTCATATCCTTTAATAATTCTGGAACGTCTCTATATTTTTTAGCTAGTCTTAATTTAGCGAACTGCGATAATCGACTTTTTAAAACAAACTCCAATAACTCATTCTTCGATGCGTCCTCTAAAACTGAATCGTAATATTCAATACCATCTATTAATTGTTTTGTAACTATTTCTGTATCATTCATTACTGGTAATAAGCTCAGCGCTATTTTTAAATCAAACTTAGACATCGTGGCTGAAGCTATTGGCTCGATTTTACACAAATTAGTAACTTCTAAGTAAAATTTATTAAACTTAGCTCCGTATTCATCTATATCTCTTATTTCTGATACACTTTTAAATTTCTTTATTCTTTCTATTTCTTCTATGTAATTATTGTATTGTTCATACAAAATATTAGCCTCATTTAGCTTTTTACTACATCTATTTTCTTGCATCCTACTTGGGCCAATTTTAATTAAATATGTTCGTATTTTCAATAAGTCACTATGCAATTCCTTAATAAAGTCTGCCATAAAATTAATATTACTACTGATTAATCGTACATACAAGTTATTTATTAATACATACCATTATTACTGCATAAGTACCGATACTGTCTCTATAATATTTTACTTAAAAATGTAGTCTTAAGTTCATTTTACGCGCATACTTCACTGCCGTGGTGCTACGATTTACAATTCCGCACTTTTAATATAATTATGTATTACGATTACGCACTTTTAACTTATTCCGATTATGAACCGCACTTCCACTGCACCATGCACTTTTGTTGGCGTGTTTTCGCGATTTCTCCCGGCTGCGTCCCTTTTACACGATTTCTCCCGGCTGCGTCCCTTTACGCTGACCACGAAGTATACTAGCATATCGTCTCAAGGCCAAGTCGTTCACTTGCCTCTCCACCAATTTTTCGTGACATCGCCGATACATTTTATACACCATAAAAATGCCTCCTATACCCAGGAGCAGTGCAATAATTAGAAGTATTATGTTGGTGGTACTGTTTTTGCTGAATTTTGGCCATTACCGGCTGCTGTTTGCGCGATCACTACTTCTTCTTTCGTGCTACTCTGCGTGGTGCCCATCTTTGAGTTTTTCTGTACCGCAACGAAGATATTGTCCCAACGAACACGGCAAATCACTATATTGTCCCTTTGAATTCTTCATTTTGTGCGACAGTTTATTAATCACTAGCCATTTAAGGCCTAGGTATCAAATTCGCTTGCGCGAGGCAGACCGCTCTGGCAGGGTCGCCATATAATGTTGGGATTGTTAATAGATTCAAACGCAAGCTCGGATGAAATGATACTAACTTTATTATGGGTAAACAGTGATTATATAGGTTACATATATGTCGTACTATATAGGTATATGCTTATACACTACACGACAACGTAATAGCAGATCGAGAATTTCGGCGGATTAATAAAGATACAGAGAAGGAAATCTCAGATTGTGTTTTTTCACATAAATTTAAGTCAATTGTTCAGAAAACAGGAGTTTGACTTTTTCGCGAGCGCTCAAAAATACAAATGTAGTAGAAATGCATCATGGAAACTAGATCCGTATTCCGAAGTTATTGATGGATTTACTGTTTCTTAGTGTAACACACCAAGGTGTGTGTTTTCTTTTATGCTTTACCCCCTTTCTGTCTAATTACGAAAGTCAAACACTTTGCAAATAAAACCTTTATGGCAGTACAATAGTTCGATAAATCTTTGTGGGCTTTATTGTAAAGAGTGCCCAAATAATATCATTCTTGAGGAGGGTTCTAGCTACAATAGTTTAAATACGCATAGGTCTGCTCAGCCGCTTACTCTCCCAAAACCAAAATACAATTCAACATGGGATACAAACGTAGTACTGAAATACCTTTCCGATTTATGCCCTTACGATAATATATCTTTAATTGATTTGTCACATGAGACTTGTACATTATTGGCTATCGCTTCTGCCCAAAGAATGCAGACCATCAGTGTTATAAAGGTGAAAAATATATCGATACAAAAAAAATGAGCATGAATGAATGATTGTAATTAAAATTTGTGATTTAATCAAAAAATCGAGGCCCGGAGCATACCAACCACTTCTACTATCAAACTACCGTACATTCGTGAAAACCCCAGTATTTGTCCAGCATTTGCTATAGAAACCTACCTACACAAAACTAGATCTTTGCGAAATGACTACGCTGAAGGAAATATTTTTATCGGTGTACGCAAACCTCTTATAAAAGCAGGCCCACAAACATTAGCACATTGTGTGGAAAAGGTTTGCAAGACAAGAATAGAAATTTCCAAAATCGGTGCTCATAGTACTCGCTCGGCAGTTACATCTGCGCACACAGATCTGGGGTCAGCCTGGAGCTTGGTGGTTCGTAAGGCCGCGGGCTGGAGCATTTTAGAGATGTGGTAGACTCGAATGACACCACCTTTGTCAATGATATCGGCTCATAATGTGGAAGATTAAGGCGAGGCATCGTTCTAAAACCGGGCACGCGCGCATCGGGACTGAGCGGGGGACTGGGCGTCTGAGCGGGGCGAGGATTGCTAGCTTATAACTTAAAGGACGTAAACGACAAAATGGTTTTTGTTATTTAATTCAGTTGGGAACGATAATTTCAGAAATTCCTTCTATAATTTTAAAGAGTATGTATAGGCTCATCTACGGAGAAAGTTAAGAGGCTTAAATTGGTCCCGTTTGCCCATTAAATGTGAATCTCTTTTTAAAAAGAGGTATGTTTGATATTTTTTTCTCTGTTACAAAAGTTACTTAATCATGTATTGAAAACTAACAAAATAAGGGTTTTATCATGAATTATCAGGTCACCAACTTATATTTTCATTTGTTTTGTAATTACTGACAAAAATTGAGATCATTGACTACATGATTTCCAATGCGTCCTCTTAATTGCATTTATATAATTAACATGTTAAGGCTAGTTAATACACTAAACTCAATGATATATAAACTATAGATACGTTGTCCGCACTCTAAAATGACAACATGAAATGAAGCCAATTGGCCACATCGCGCTTAGTTACGCACCAACCTGTCGCGCGACGCTACGTTTGTTTATAATTTAAAAAATCCTGTGACGTGACTGAAGATGTATATTTATCTCCCTCTCGCAACAGGCATCCCGCCGTTCGGTGTCATATTTTCTTTCTCTTTCTTCACGCTTATAAGTAGTTCTAGTATGTTCGCCGTTTTTAAGCGCCGCGATGTTGGTTCATGACGTGTCTATATATAATACGTCATTGACTAAACTGCTTTTTATTTTTTTTTCAAATTCAAATTCAAATTCAAATATTTTTATTTGTAGAACATAGGTAAACAAAAGTACAGATGTCAATGTTAATAAAATGTGCGCTATGTCTTGCCGTCAACGGCGTACAAATATTCTAATTAGTATAATGTCTTATTATTATTTTGGTAAATAAATAACAAAAAAACATTTAAAATAATGAAACAGTAAAAATTAACAATGAAATTAAATTATAGCAATCCAAAACAAAATAAAAAATTACGATTTTCAATTAATTAATTAAAACAATACATTTGACCAGGTCACAGAACATTAAAATTAAATAAATGAATACACATAAAAGAGAAACAAATAAAATGTCATTAAATTACAATTTGTCTTCTAGGTACTCATTGACTGTGTAGTAAGCTTTTTCGCCTAGTAAATTAAGAAGAGCCTTTTTGAAATGGTGTATGCTATCAAGATCTTTTATACAAATTGGTAACTTATTATATAACTTAGGTGCCATTCCTAAAAAGCTTTTTGAGTAGAGCGCAGTCTTGTGTGGAATAGCACATATTTCTCTATTGCGACGTTTCGACCTAAATGTTTGAAATAAATGCAAGTTTGATTTTGCGAATACTGCTGTCTCGTAGATGTACATACAGGGCAAAGTGAGGAGTTTGTATTGTTTAAATAATGACCTACAACTATCAGTACTTTTCAGCTTAAAAACAGCACGCACACACTTCTTTTGAGCTTTGAACGCAATGTTTTTTTCAGTGGAATTTCCCCAATACATTATTCCAAAACGTAGCGTTGATGAGACGTACGCTTTGTATGCTATCAAAACTACAGACTCATTTGAAATTTTCGCAAGATTGTAGAGCGCATACGAATACTGGTTAAGTTTTTTACATACAGTTTCTACATGACATTTCCAATTAAGATGATTATCCAAGTAAAGTCCTAGGAATCTGGCACTAGTGGTTTCCGGTATTTTTTGGTCTGCGTATTTTATATTTAAATTTTGTTTTTTTTTCCTTTGTTCGAACGTCATAACCTGTGTTTTTTCTAAATTTATTTTAAGTTTATTCTTGTGTAACCACTTTATAATGCAATGGATGGCATTATTTATATCATTTTCAAAGGATTCTAAATTTTTGCATGGTATAATGATTGTACTATCATCAGCAAACAGGACAGTCTGATAGTCGGTACACTTCGGCAAATCATTTATAAAAATGAGAAACAGCAAGGGCCCAAGGACACTCCCTTGGGGTACACCGCAAGTTGTATACCTAATGGATGACTTATGAGCAACTTCTGTCTTAGAGTTGGGACAAATTCTAGATAAAACCGTGATTTGTTTTCTTCCACTTAAATACGTTTTGATTAGGCTCAATATATTACCTCGGACACCATAACGTTCTAATTTACCAAGTAATATTGTATGATCTACGTGATCAAATGCCTTAGACATGTCCATGAGTACTGCGGCAATAGGATTTTTTTTGTCAACGTTATCAATAATCTTAGCAACTAACTGATAGACTGCGTTGTTAATATTTCTATTTTTACGAAAACCATATTGTTCTTTAGCGAGAATTTCATTTGTTTCAAAGAACGAGTTAAGGGATTTATAAATCACTTTCTCAAAGACCTTTGATAATACCGGTATTAAGGCTATTGGACGGTAATTTGAAATGGTTGTTTTGTCACCTTTTTTAAGAAGTGGTTTAATTAAAGTCGTTTTTAATAAGTTTGGAAAGTGACCATGTTCTATGCATAAGTTTATTATAAATCTTAGTACGGGCGCAATTATATGCGACACCATTTTTAAAATTTTTGTTGAAATTTCATCAAATCCCGTGCTATTGGTATTTTTTAACGAATTTATGATTTTGAAAATGTCCATAGCATCGGTCGGTGCCATAAAGAGAGTTTTTCCTCTGCAATATTGCAATGCTCTAAACATCTGCAAGTAATATAAGTAATCGTCTTCGGTTGATTGAGACCCGAAGTATAATATTAAGAATCAAACGAACTTGTGAAGTTTGATTCCAATTATTATTTTTTCCTTTTTTTTTAGGGTTCCGTACCCAAAGGGTAAAAACGGAACCCTATTACTAAGACTTCGCTGTCTGTCCGTCTGTCCGTCTGTCTGTCACCAGGCTGTATCTCATGAACCGTGACAGCTAGACAGTTGAAATTTTCACAGATGATGTATTTCTGTTGCCGCTATAACAACAAATACTAAAAACAGAATTAAATCAATATTTAAGGGGGGCTCCCATACAACAAACGTGATTTTTTTGCAGTTTTGTCTAATGTTTTTAAATAATGGTACGGAACCCTTCGTGCGCGAGTCCGACTCGCACTTGGCCGGTTTTTTATTATTCTATGAGACATTTACTGATTTGATATGAATACTTATTTTATTAAGTATTTTACTTTTTTTTATCATCATTGTGACATTTAATGATTTTTGTGATTTTTATTTACATTCATTTTGAAAAGAACTTGTTATTAATTTTATTTGATTATTGTGAATGTGGGGACCATGTGGGCCATATTTTTATTTTTTGTTGTTTTTTTCCACAACTGTCTGGCAGTTTGACTACTTACTCTAAGCGACCGACCCAAATGTCCTTTCTTTGGTATTGTTCGTCGTTTCGTTGAGCTCCTTGAGTTATAAGTCGAGCTACACAAATGCTTGCACTGACTGGACCACTCAAATCTGTATGGTTCTTTCTTCAAAATACCATCTCAGACACTAATCTGCATAGTCCTCATGTGAATTGAGCAAGATTATGTCTGGACTTCAAAGAGACTATGTATGACCTCTGAGTTTGTTTCGGCTGTTTCTTCTTAGAGTAGTCGAAGGTAGAAGAAGGTACGAAACACCGGCCCCATCTAGTTTTTAAAAAACGACGTGTAAATGTTTGTAAAAACCTACTTGCAAAATAAACATCATTTATCATTTAAAAATCTTTTTCTGTTCAGAAACCTAACCTAACCTAACAAAGGGTGTGCAACGTTAGAAATTATAACAAAAGTTCTAGTTATTATTATGACCTTTTACCTACCTAAAAGTAGGTTGTATAACATGGTAAAATGAAAAAGACTTAGGTCAAAACTTCAGCCCATTTTGGCCAAAACCGAATGTGTTTCCTTGTCCGAAGCGGAAGCATACTATCGGTCGGATACTACCTTCTATTGATTAAGTAACTAATACTTACTTTTGGTGTCCACGGCTCTGCGTTTTTCCTGAGGGGCTTCTTGTTGTTCTTCCTCTTCTATTTTAAACTCCATTAAAGGTACATCATCTTCTGAATCGGAATCAAAACCATGTGGTGGTCTATATTTTTCATCTAGTTTGCTATATTCTAGATTTTCCAGTTCTAGATCTGTAAGTAAACAAAAACAGTAAAGAGTTACACATTTACTATTTTAATGAGCAGATGACCTAAAGACTTACCTAGTAAAACATGAAATCATTTTGACTGAACAAAACGAAAAAATAAATAGAAACCTTTTGAAGTTCAGTCTATATAACCATTATCTAAACACACTGTATAAACTCTATATAATGTGTTTAGATAACGGTTACCAATATTTTAAGCACATATTATATGAAATAGGTACTCATGTCTATCGACAAATACACATTTATCAATATTCCTGCCCAATACCCCGCAAATCAAATCAAATGGCAACCATCTTGTTTCTTTTAATCGGCTGATCTTGGGAATGCTAAATGAAATTCTAATATCCTTGAATCCGAGACACCTAGAGACGTACAAATCTCTAGGTCTCTTAGATTCAAAGACATTATGCACAAAACTGAACAAACCACCCTGTATAGTGAAAAATATTTTAGTATGTAGCCTGGCCTGTTGCACTACCACCATTTTTAGGGTACCGTACCCAAAGGGTAAAAACGGAACCCTATTACTAAGACTTCGCTGTCTGTCCGTCTGTCCGTCACCAGGCTGTATCTCATGAACCGTGACAGCTAGATAGTTGAAATTTTCACAGATGATGTATTTCTGTTGCCGCTATAACAACAAATACTAAAAACAGAATAAAATTAATATTTAAGGGGGGCTCCCATACAACAAACGTGATTTTTTTGCCCTTTTTTTGATAATAATGGTACGGAACCCTTCGTGCGCGAGTCCGACTCGCACTTGGCCGGTTTTTTTTATATTTTAAAATATCAGACCATTATACGGCACAAAAGTTGCTAAACCAAATCAATAAATGGCATCAATACAAACAAATTCACATGTTCAGTTCATCATTCTGAACCCCAGCAAATAGAAATTTGGTAATTTAAAAAAAAACAGGTGTTTCCTGCATAAGTGCAATACCTACATGGTCTACACGGTCACATTTGGAATTACCGTTGAAAAATTTCTATGTGAGTACAGATTGATGTAAGTACTGAACAGGTGGTAACTGTTCATGCGTTGGTGGTGCTCCTAATCCGAATCATCATCTGCCTGCCTTTACCCAACTACATTGGGGTTGGCTTCCAGTCTAACCGGATGCAGCTGAATACTAGTATTTTACATGGAGCGACTGTACAGGTAATAAGATATCCCCCGGTAAGGCTGTAATAAGATATCCCTCGGTAAGGCTGGTTGTCAAACTTTTTGGGCCACTGACTATCTCTAACAACTGTAAATAAGTAGCACCCATTTGTGCGTCCATGTCGCTTTTACCCCATATATTAACAATAAATCTTTTCTGTTCAATAAATTGTAACTTTATTTGTTGGAAGACATTACTTTATCAATAATTTTTTGTTTCAAAAACATACCATTACACTGAAATTCCTCCTTTGGCTCAAGAATATCATCTTGTCTCTCAAAAACAGCTGGTAATTCTTCTTTCACAGCAACGCTTTCTGTTTGACAGACTTCAACTATGCTTATGTTCACTATTGGAGAGATAATCAACCCATGGGCAACCTCTAAGTGGTCTTGGTTTATCAAAGGTTTTGGCTGTAAAAAGATGATTACAGTATTACATAAATATGTTGATGATCACGAGGGCATTACTGACACATTAAACAATTAATATCTGTTGAAGAACACCTCACCTCATAATTCCCATTCATTATCTGAGCAAACCGCTCTTCTGCTTCCAAACATTTCCTCAGCAATCGGAAGCATTGCTTTAGTTTAGCACAGCAGAAGGAACAAGCGAGAATCGGTCTACTGTCGTCAGTTACAAACTGCAACAAACTTTAGAGTTTTAGTTTTCTGGGTTTGTGAATAATACTTTGTAAACACTAGGCTACAGCCCGCTTAGCATGAACGCCGTAGAAACGAAAGAGAATCGACAAATCTTTTGTTCATCTGTCATTGAATCAACAAAATGACAGATGAACAAAAGATTAGTCGATTATCTTTCGTTTCTACGGCGTTCATGCCAAGCGAGCTGGTTTTGTGCAGTAATGCTTTTTAAATGGCTCTCTCAAAAAAGGCATGTACTAGGTACTTTGATCACTGCTCATGCTCAAAGTCGATTCACATTTTTTGTTTAAGTCCCATGTATCAGGGGGTAAGCTTATAAACAAATTCAGACTCTGTGGCTGCTACCGAGGCATTCCTGATGGAAAAACCTGACAACAATTTGCCCAACCTGGGAATCGAACCCAGGACCTCATGCTCAGCGGTCCCGATTGTTAACTAGACCAACAAAGCATTCCAGTATTTTGTGGACATGTTTCTTTTTTGCACCAATATCATTGTATTCCTTTTTCCCCTACTAATCTCTGATTACTTAGTAAAAGCTTTAAAATCAAAATGTTCTGGTTATATAAATATTATTATAGTATCAACTTACAGGAATATCCGTCAGCCGCTCGTAAAGTTCATACAAGTTCTTGTTGACAATCACGTTCATGCGAACATTCTCCGCTAGACAAATCCTACACATTGGCAATTTTTCCATCTTGTAACTGTTTAAATATCACTGAAGATGTTACTTCAACTTGGATATTCTGCTGCGTACAAATAACAGGCGACGTTTGTATATCGTAAATAACTACGACGACCCTCTGACCCGCGAGCAGTTCGTTAGTGGACCACGCTATGCACGCGCACGACAGCGGCCGGCGAGTGCTAAACTTATTATAGGTATCACTCCTAGGACAACCAATAATTTATAGGAATTAGTATATTGGACCCCAGACACGATCTACTGCAAATGAAGTACGAATACCGGTATCAAAACAAGGATAAAATCACAATTGTAAGTTGTTAGAGCTATCGCCTAGCTCTTGCCAGATTGTATTGTTGATCCACTTTGACTTTGACATTGACTTGCTTGACAGTTGACACTAAAAGGTTGTTGTTTATAAAATTCGCCAAAAGGCAGGCAAAGGAACAGAGCCATACAGCCTAGTCTTGTTTGAATTTTCCAATGAATTTTCCTTGTATTTTTGAAGATCTAAGCCAAGTCTGATTTGTCCAATTTCAAAAGGCCAACGCCATGTTTGTTTTGTTTTTTCCCAAATAAGGACAAAGCCATGTCTAATTTATTCAAAGTCTAAAGGCTTTAGAAGCCATGTCTCATAACAGTCATATCCAATATTTTTCCATTATAGGTATTTGTTTGTCGTATCCGTAGTCATAGAAAATAATCAAATTTCTATAGCACTTCTTAATATATATTTATATAAGGGTATGTAGGTGTTAGTATTCCGTAAAATATCATTGAGGGCACGCGGGACACTCTCAGATTCTCCATAAATATTAATTAAATCTTCAATCAACATTAATCTTTCTATTGTAAAAGCAGGGCAAGTGAAAATTATGTGTTCTGCGGTTTGGTCACACTCAGAGTTACAATGATTGCAAGATGGTGATGAGATAATTTTCATTCGTGCGAGATGTGCATTTAAACGATAATGTCCAAATCTGAGTCGGCATATTGTGGAATAAAATTTTCTGTTGATGAAGTCCTTGTTACGAGAAAACCAGGGAATTGATAAGATTTCGGGATTTATTGATGCATACCATATGCCTTTTCCACCTTCCAAAATACTTGCCCAATAAGACTTCCATTCTTCTTTTAATTTCTTTCTTAGTATTGAATAAAAATTTGTGTAAGGTATGGCAACTTCAGATAAACATAAACTGTCAATGTCAGTATCAACGATAGTTTTGGCCAAGAAATCAACATTTTCGTTTCCTGTGACACCGATATGTGAAGGAGTCCACAAGAATTTAATTTCAATATTCTCTTCATGTAATTTCCACCATAAATTCTTGATTTCATAAATAATGAAAGAAGTTTTAGCGTCTAAAGTTCTAAACTGTAATGCCTTCAGAACACTCATGCTGTCCGAGATCAACAACCACTTCAATGATACAGCTGGATTTTCCACAATAAAATGAAGTGCAGCCACAATTGCATAGCATTCTGCAGTGTATATGCTAGCTGGTGTAGGAAGTGGAAAACCACGACCAAATTTAAGATGTGGTACGTAGAATGCGCAAGATACTTTGTCTCTTTTTTTTGAACCATCAGTGTATATGTGGCGAAATTCAGAATATCTGGATAGTAGCTCATATACTTCCTCTTTACTACTCAGAGTTTCGTCAATATTGATGCACATGTTACCAAATTTACTGTCATAAGCACCATTATAACAAGGCAAAGTATTAATTGATTTGTGGATAGTATATTGCTGATCATATTGTATAATTTCAGAAAAATTATGAAGTATATATGGAGCGGATTCACTAATAGGTAAAAGGCTATTATAATATGACAACATTTTCCGAAAGAGGGGATGATTTGACAAAGAAATAATATTAAATAGAAATCTGAATTTGAGGTATTTAAATCTTAATATAAGAGGAGGTATAAGGCATTCAGCCTGTAAAGAAACAATAGGAGTTGTTCTCATAGCCCCAGTAATGAGCCTCAAATTTTTGTTCTGAATAACATCTAACTTGTCCACTAATCTTTTATTTGAAGCAAAACAAAGGAAGCCATATTCAAAGTGACTCCTTACTATTGATTTATATAGCATCAAAAGAATTTTTGGATCAGCTCCCCAACTTGTACCAGCCAGAGCCTTTAAAGCATTAAATGCCCTAGAAGCTCTGTCTGCAATGGAATTGACATACTTAGTCCAAGATAGATTATTTGTAAAAATTATGCCTAAGAACTTCACACAACTTTCAATACGTAAAATAGAGTTATCATAATGTTGTAATATTGGGTTAATAGAATTTTATGTCTTTGATTTACTGGCAGCTTTTAAAAGTCTATGGTCGTTTAAAAAGAAAAATATTATGTGGAAAAGCGTTTGAATAAAAATGATACATTGACAGTCTGATTTAGTAAGAGAAATAATGTAGACGGATTTTAGAGAGGAATTTAAATGTTGATTTTATTTGTAGTAACTTTATTTTGATGTATATGTTTTAAAATTATAAGTGGAGCAATGGCTTTGTGTTTTTTCATTTGAAGAAGAAGGGGATCCCATACGATATAATGGTATGACATTTTACATATAACAACAGGTTATGGGCCCAGAACCCTTCAGGTTTTAAAAGATTATGGGTTGCCAATTGAACTGATATTGTGAGGAGGTCAAGGAAGTAAGAGCCTGAAAAATATTTTGGAGTTCAAGTTAAAATTATTGGAAATAAAATTTTTGGAAAAAATGTCTGACGATCATGAATTGTCAAAACTGACAAACGAGTCTGAGTATGTTCTATGGAAACAAAAATTAATGTTATTTTTGACGGCAAGAGAGCTGGAATCTGTTTTGGAAGATAATGAAAATTTAAAGAATGATTTTATTAAAAGAGATGCCAAAGCAAAATTGATAATAATATGTGCAATTAGTGATAAGTATATGGTTTACGCAATAAATTGCAAAACTTCCAAGGAAATTATAGAAAAATTTGACACATTATTTCTTGGACATAAGGATACTCAAATTTCTCGCTTATTAGAAGATTATTATAAATATAAATTTGAAAATAAAGATTTAATGACAGACATAGCAGAAATTGAGAATAAAGCAACGAGGATAAGAGGTTTAGGATACAATTTTGATGACAAGCAAATCATAACCAAAATACTTTCAAATCTACCGGAAAAATATATTCATTTTAGAACAGCTTGGGAATCAACATCATTAGAAGATAAAACTTTAATTAATTTAATATCAAGGCTTAATTTAGAAATAAAGATGAGACAAGAAAATACAGATAGACATGAAGTTTCAAAACCTACAACATCTGTTGAGAATGAAAAAATAGAAAACAGTTTTCATGTAAGGAGTTGCTTCAAATGTGGAAAGAAAGGACACATTGCAAGATTCTGCAGAACATTAAATGGTGACGGTAAAGCATACAACAACATAGCTCAATGCTATAAATGCATGAAGAGTGGACACAGACATGCAGATTGTAATTTAAAATTTAACTGCGTGAACTGTAAGGCTAACTCACATTATACAAGGTTCTGCCTAAAACAAAATGTAAGTAACTTCTATACAACTAATACAACAGAAGCAGAGATTGAATTCATAATAGATTCAGGTACCAGCAGTCATATTGTTACATCAGAAAGTTACCTTAAAGATAAGAAGAAGATTAATTATAAAATCATGACTGCAGACGGTAATATTCATCATGTCAACATAATGGGCAACATTTACACTAAAAATATTGTTTTTAAAGATGTATTATGTGTTCCGCAACTCAAAAAGAACTTAATATCTGTATCTAGATTAGCTGATGATAATTATTTGTTAAAATTTTTCAGAACGAGTTGTCAAATCGAAAGTGAGGACTCTGAATGCATAGAGGTTGGTGGACTGAAGCAAGATGGTCTGTATTATTTGAACATTAATGCAAAGCCTGTCGTACTTTCAAGGTCAGTGAACGTCTTTCATATAAATGCTCATTTCTGGCATCGTGCATTAGGTCATGTACCTATTAACAGGACAAAAGATCTTGTTCGAGGTATAGATAGAGGCCTGGTAAAGGAGATTGACATCTGTGAAGTCTGCACACAATCAAAATTATGTAGAAAACCTTTCAAAACAAATAGACAGAGAGCTAGTAAGCCACTTGAAATTATTCATAGTGATATTTGTGGTCCTATTGAAACGGAAACATGGGATGGTTACAAATATTTTATCACGTTTTTGGATGATTACACTCATTTTGTTAAAGTTTTTCTAATCAAAAATAAAAACGAAGCGTTTTCAAAAATAATTAATTATATTAATTTGGTGGAAAATCATTTTGAAACAACGGTTAAAACATTCAGATGCGATAATGGGGGTGAATATACTAGCAAACAATTTAAAATGTACTGTAATAACAAAGGTATTAATATTGATTACACTATTCCCTATACTCCACAGCTGAATGGTACAGCTGAACGATTAAACAGGTCATTAATGGAACGAACAAGAGCATTGCTTTTTGATATGCAGCTACCACATGAATTATGGGGTGAAGCCGTTTTAACTTCTGCTTATTTATTGAACAGGAGTGCAAATAAAATAAATGTTAAAACACCAGCTGAAATGTGGTTTAATAGAATACCTAATTTAAAACATTTAAACATTTTTGGATCTTTAGTATATTATAAAAATAATTTTCAGCTACATAAACTTGACTCCAGGAGTAGCAAAGGGCTTTTAGTAGGGTATACTAACAATGGTTATAAGATATGGGATCCTTCGAGTTTTAGAATTGTTTATTCAAGAGATGTGGTGTTTAATAATAATAAGAGTGACGTTGCAGATTATTTGAAAATGTGTAATTGTAGTGTGAAACAATGCGATTTAGAAAATTTATTTAAACAAGTTAGTGTTGATATTCGTGGTGATAGTTTTTGTGGTGAAGGTGATAATAGTTTTCGTGGTGAAGGTGGTAATGGTTTTCGTAGTGAAAGTGGTGATGGAGTTGTTGGTGATGAAGAAGTTTTAGAAAATAGAGCTGAAGTTAATGATGAAGATGCTGAGATTTTTGAAGGCAGTATTGAAGATGTTGAAGTTGAAGTTAGTGGTGAAGATGTTGAAGTTAGAGGAGTTGGTGTTGAAGATAATGAGAATTTTGAAGATAGCGTTGAAGACATTGGCGTTGGTGTTGAAGAAAATAATAGTTTGAGAGGGGAAGTTACAGATGATACAGGAGTTGTAATTAGTGATGAGTTTGAGGATGCAATTGAACCAGTTATTAATGATGGATTGCGGATTTTACCGAAAAGAGAAAGGAAATTGCCATTTTGGCTGAAAGATTATGATTTGGAGACTTCGTTTTTAACTTATACAGATGTTTTTAATAGTTTTGATAAAGATTTATGGAAAAGAGCAATGGATGAGGAAAAAGATTCCTTAGAGAGAAACAAAACTTGGGAAATTGTTAACAAGTGTGAAGCAAAAAATAGGAAAATAATTTCGAGTAAATGGATATTTACTATAAAGCCTGGTGGAAGATATAAGGCTAGATTAGTGGCAAGAGGTTTTCTACAAAAATACAATATTGATTATAAGGAGACATATAGTCCAGTGGTAAATACTACTAGTGTTAGATTGTTGTTGGCGTTTACAGCTCAAAAAGGTTTTAAAATTAAGCAATTTGATGTAAAGACAGCATTTTTATATGGAGAATTAGATGAAGAAATTTTTATGGAAGTACCTTTAGGATATGATATAAAAGACAAAGAGAATAAAGTATGTAAATTAAAGAAGAGTTTGTATGGATTGAAACAAGCACCACTTATGTGGAACAAGAGATTAACGGAGTTTTTGAAAAAATTGGGTTTTTTTACAATTAAAATCAGATCCATGTGTGTTTGTAAATAAAGATAAAGAAATATATTTGGCTATTTATGTAGATGATGGTATTTTAATTGGTGAAAATGAGTTTAACTTTATTTTGATGTATATGTTTTAAAATTATAAGTGGAGCAATGGCTTTGTGTTTTTTTCATTTGAAGAAGAAGGGGATCCCATACGATATAATGGTATGACATTTTACATATAACAACATCATAGAGTAATCTTACATTAAATGGACGGATTTTGTTAAAAACAACAACTTTGCTCTTCTCTGTGCTGATATCTAAATTTAAATAAGAAAAATATGAATGGAGTTTTCCCAATGATTCATTTAAAGTTGACACTAAATCTCTTATGTTAGACCCGGAAGCATAAATTACTAAATCATCTGCATATTGTAAATTGGATACTTTAGATCCTAAAATAATATTTAATTTATGAATGTATAAAATAAAAATAAGAGGACTTAATATCCCTCCTTGACATACACCCTTAAAACTAAGTCTTGGACCTAAAATTGTGGTGTTATTATTAACTTTAACAAATACTTTTCTGCCATGTAAGAAATTGAACACCCATTGAACTATTTTTTCAGGAATACCGAGAGACCTCAGTTCTACAGACAAAATGTGATGATTAACATTATTGAATGCACCTACAATATCAAAAAATACACCAATCAAAACATTATTTTTCTTAATAGAATTGAAAATATCCAATTGAAGGTGAGTAATACTTTCCCTTGAAGACTTTCCGCGCCTAAAACCAAATTGATTTGATGGTAAAAGACAATTGCTTTCTATATAAAATTCTAGCCTACTCTTTATAAGTTGCTCAAATATTTTACTCATACAAGAAGTAAGAGCAATTGGTCTGTAAGAATCTGCTTTGTGTGACTTTTTGCCAGGTTTCAAAATAGGCACTAAACAATCAACTTTCCAATCATCTGGAATAAGGGATGAGGACCATAGGCTGTTAAAAATGTTCAATGTAATTTCTCTACATGTAGAATTCATATGTTTAAGAGCTTTATATGGAATAGAATCTAAGCCACATGTTGTATCATTTCTAGAATTAATAGCAGAATTAAATTCATTTAAAGTAAAAGGCCTACAAAGATAATCAAAGACAGTTGTATTGCTACATGAATGGGAACTCAGCAGTGATTCAACTGTGTCTGGAGTGTATTTTGATAAAAATTCATTAGCCCAACTCGAGTCAATGACAGATGTATTATTGTGTATAAATGTTTTATTAAATTTTTTCATATAATACCAAATTCTAGATATTGGTGTAGAGCGATTAAAAGATTCACATAAATGTTTCCAGCTAAGCTGTCTTTCAGTTTTTAAAATGATTTTTTTAACAGCCTGTAACCTTTTAAATTTTATATAATTTGATTCTGAAGGATCAGCTTTAAAGGTCAAATAAGCATTCTTACAATTTAAAACAGCTTCACTACATTTACTATTCCACCAAGGCAAAGGTGGTCTTCTATTAAATCTGGTAATTGTCTGTGAAGATTGATTGTTGAAAACCTGATTATAAGGGAGAGACATATGCATAGCTTGTTTAATTAATTTTACTAAATCAGTATAGCATTGCAAGGGATTAGAGTAATTGAAGTTATAAGTATCCATAAGAAAAGCTATTGTAATATTATATTTAGACCAGTCAACTAGTTTTAAATTAATTTTATTTATGGATGTTGTTTCTTGGAAGCTGTCATTAAAAACTGTGATATTTGTGATTACAGGAAAGTGATAACTCCCAAGAGAGTCATCGTCATACACTTGCCAATTGCATGCTGAAGCTAATGAAGGAGATACTAAAGTGAGATCAAGTGCACTTTGCTTCCATCTGTGAGAACCTACAGTAGTCATCTGACCATCATTCAAGATAACAAGATTATTATCATCAATACTTGCAAGAATATTAGAGCCTCGTGAATCTGATGCAGAGCACCCCCACATGGTGTTATGTGCATTGAAGTCACCTGCAATTAATACAGGCTCTGGAAGACTTTAGATTAATTTATCTAATTTAGATTTAGTAAAATTAATTGGTGGGTTAGGAGGACTGTAAACACTGGCTAATGTTAACTGTTTATTACCATAAGTAATTTGAACTGCAATATTTTGAATAGAATCATCAGAAAAGGTATCAATAATACGAAAATGAATCTTATTATGTAGAAGTATAGCTACACCATTGTGATCATTACCTGAGTCAAGTCTTATAATATTATATCCTATTATCCTAAAGTTGTGTCGTGACTTGAGCCAAGTTTCACAGACAAGAGCAATGTGTATATTATTCTCATACAGAAACTGTGTAAATAAGAAACGATTACTAATTAAACTCTGTGCATTCCATTGAAGTACATTTAACTGGTCCATAAAAAAAAATAAAAAAATTATTTTGCTTTAACTGTATCTATGAGAACATCTTTTATTAGCTGGGAAGATATTGTTTTTTCTTGAGCTTTATTAAGAGTAATTATTTTAGTGATAGAATTTAAAATAATATTTAAGATATCATCACTATTCAATAGTGACAATAAAACATCTGTTGAGTTCTTTTTCTTAAGTTCAGGAAAATTGTCTTTGTTAAATAGATCAGCAAAAATACTTTTGTTAAGTGCTGCTTGATTTTCTTTTATTTTCTGTTTTTTAATTGGACATTGACCAGAGATGCTTATATGATTTCCTTTACAATGTGTGCATATAGCCTTTTCAACTGGAGTGCTGCAGTCTTTGTATGTGTGATTTCCACTGCATATGGAGCATTTCACAGAATTTTTACAATATTTAGCAAGGTGGCCATACCTGAGACAGTTGTAACATTGTTTCACAGGTGGAATATATTGTTTGACAGCAAATCGCCATCCATTCAGGTCTATGTAGTCGGGCAGCGCATTCGACGCGAACGTGATTGCTACTGCCCCTGTCGGCTGCAAGCTGCTGCTTCCTGTGTCAGATCGTATATTTTTCATTATGCGTTTAACACATATTATTTTTCTATAGGTAGATACTAGCTTGTAAATCTTGAAATTAGAAATGTTCGTGGGGACATTAGTAATGACCCCTGTCACCTCTGTACCTGCTGCTGGGATCGACGCTTTAAGATAATTATCGATCAGAAAAGTTTTATTGTTTAAAAAAGCATTCGCTAAAGTGGGTTTCTCGAAATGCACACCTATTTTATATTTATTAATAGTCTGTAGAAACCTTATGCCCTTATTAAATCTTTTGAATTGAGTCGACAGAGACATCATGTCCCGCGTACCTATAGATCTTTTCTCATCACTGGATTCTACGAATACTATATAATCAGTTAGAATAGAGTCTTCCGGATATCTTCTGTTATAATCTGAAATATAATATGGTTTATACTTCCTTTCATCATTAAAATCTTCATTTTCACTTGACTCCTCAGAAGTATCATTTTCATCAGCCCATGTACTATCTCCTCCCGTATCTTCCTTCGTCTTTTTCTTTTTCCGTTTTCCCATGACGAAAAAGTTGAGAAAAAGTAGTGTAAGTAATTGGTCCAAGTTAAATAAAATATTTAAAAAAAAGGCGCCTATCCAATTCGGGGTTCCCGCGTTTTCTGACACTAAAAGGCTTGTAAAAGGAATGTAGTACAGTGTTGCCAACTCAACTACTTCAAAATCTGCTAGATTGGTGTAGAAAATATGCCAAAAATATGCTAACCTTCTCTAAAAAATGCCAAAAAAAATGCCAACATAAATAAATGTCAGTATTCATTAATAAATTAAGTCAGGGAAATAGAATAGCAATGTCTTGATATTCATCAGCCTAAGCTGATATGGAAGGCTGAGAGCTAGAGTCGTAACTCTCTTTGGTTCCGATACAAAGTAGTACACAAAAATGCTTTTACTCGGTCTCAGAATACTTAGAATAAAATATTTAGTATATGAATATGATAGATAGCTAATTACATAGAACCACTGAAATAGTACTTACACAAAAACACACACATACATACACTTACACATAACATAACAAAACAAATTAATAAAATATAAAATAATTAATACAAATTAATAAAATATAAATTTAACCTTCCTGGCCCGAAAGATCCATATTGGGTACAAATAACGAACATGCCTTGAGCCCCGCTGTACCGAATACGGAACAACTCTAAAGGCTTAATTTAAACATTTTTCAAAAAAAACTTATAGCTCTAAACCGTTTGCAAATTTTTTCCCTCTATGTCCAACTAGTAGTCGATTCAAACGATACCAAACTTTAGTAACATTCTAAACGGGGCATCACTATAAAAAAAAAGAAGCGCGTCAGTCGGTGAAACGTCAGTGCAGGTAAACATTGAGTGCCACTAAAGTGATTTGTTGTATTTTTTGTTTAGATAAGTGGTTGAAAACTTTGTGAAGTGAATGTTTATTACCTTATTATTGTATAATGCTACTTTGTAGCAAGATATTTAGGTAGAACAATGAACCAAAATTATTTTGTGAGCCAACAAAATATTTGTCGAAGATTTATTTCGTCAACATGGAGTGAACAATTTATTGAAAATGTGAATTTGACTTCTAAAATGAAATATGGTCTTGAAAACAGCAAAAACAAGGTAAGTAATAATCATAATTCATTATTTTCATGTATTCGAAGCATACATATTCATATTTATATAGATTTCAAGTATTTTCAAATCAAGGTCAATGACAATAAAATGACAGTTTGCCGTATAAAAATTTTTTGTTACAATCTGGTTGAAATCTGATTAGAATGTATCAGTTAGACTCTTATATGAATTATGTATTAGGTTACTTGTGTATTTGTTACATTGGTTCTAAAGTTTCGTGTAAATTGAATCAGTAGTTTTACCAAAAAAAAATAAGATACGGCCACAGGTCTTATCGTAGCAAATTCTCATATGTCATCTATCTCATATCCTTTGTTTATAATACTGAACTGGTTTTACAAGTGCTGTTTATATAATAAAACACGTCTGTTAATTAACGATTCCAACAATGTTTACGGCATGAGATAAGAATTCATAGAACTCGAGCTATAAGTGTTTTACTAAGCGAGGTCAGATGACTCATGCGATGACGTAACTGCGGCTGCGACGGAGGGGCGGGAGGGAGTTTACCATAGAGTATAGTAATATAAAGGGAATAGAGAACCCACTGACGTGATTTTTGTCACATCATGAACACTAGCGCCGTCTGGACTTACGCCCCGGAACTAACTTACTATACATACCTATATACAGGGTGGAATTTTGTAATGCCACCTGGAGGGAAAGTACTCTTAATACTGCAGATAGAAAATTTTACTGAAAGGAAACATTCCTTTTTGATGTGACATGTGACATTTTGATGTGACGCTTGTTGAGGACCATGGCGTTTGCACCGAATAATCTGAAAATTATGATGAATTAAATCGTTAGTTATTAAATAGCCTAACTGATAATAAATAGCAAAACGTTTGATAAACTCTATGTATGACTAAGTTGCTGGTTTCTTCTTTGGCCAAAGAATTAGCATTGCAAAGCAGTATCGCAACGCTGCCAGTCTTCTGTGTATGTTTGCGTTGTATTGAAAAGTTACCGGTTAAGCTATATGTAGTCATTTAGTTGGTAAAATAACAAATATGCAATTCACACTTAGTTAATTTTGTGTTGTCTAGTTACTGAACAAAAATATTGAGATGTATGAGTTTTCTGATTGGATTTGATGTAATTCTTACCTGATTTAGACTGATCATTATTCTGATCATTGTTAGACACTTCCAACTGCTGTGCAGTCAGTATAGTTGTGGTGCTTGGTGAAATATATTGGTCACATGGTGGACTTGGTTCTTGAATATTGTCCAAGTTTTCTAGAAAACGAAATTCAGCATTAATAATTATTGTATACTGTGAATAATATACATATTTGGCAATCAGTGCACATCATGAATTAAATGTGTAGCTCTTCGATACCCGCAATTACAGACACAATTAAAATAACAATGCACCGTACCCAATCGGGTACGGCTGGGGACAAACAGGCATCTTACGGTTTACTTTAGTAAATAAATACAATTAAATTTAATTAATGGATAAAATCTTTTTTTGAGTTTATCATTGTGACTTCTTTAAGAAGACTTATATTTGAAAAATTCTACTATTGTTACATACCATGCAAAAATAATGATGGAAGTGGAACTGCTAAAGCATTTAGTACGATTATAGTGATTACGATGTTCAGCTATAAAATGTCTGTCACATATCCTCTTCTTTGTATAATCAACTGCAGAATCAGTTTTTCTGTTACCTATTTGCACCTGCACCCAAGCTTGGTATCGCTCAGGGAACTTATCCGGGTTCAGAAAACAATGGAAAACGCCATCTGAAATAATTAGTAATATTATATTACAAAATGATCAAATAAAATCTTGTGTAAACCATGTTGTGAACCATCTCATTTACATATCACATAACATCCATAAACTTTTCAGGAACGTTTATTATTGCAAAACCGGATTTTACGAGTTCATGACTTTTAGCTCTGCGGGGGTTTCTCTTCATGTTAAAATTACATATCACATAGTCCAAGTAGTACTCAGGATGTAGGTAATTCATTAAGGCAATATAACTGTCTAAAAAAGTCCTTGGTGAAAAAGAAAGTCACCGACAACGTTTTCAATTCAGGTATTGTACAGTACTCTGGCATTCTTTACAAGCCCATGACTTTATTGAGTAGTTAGGTACTCTACGTACGTTACGTAGTCAGAGATTTAGCTGTATTACTTTAGCCTTTTTTTTTTCGAGTGGGAAATCATCAAATGACTCCTCCCGCTCTGGGCGGAGCAGGAGGGAGTGTCAGTTTTTTACTGACTAAAACCCATCCATGTTCCTTCATCGCCCTTTGTGTTCCGGGGCCACGGTATCTCTTTCGAAGTCCCGCAACCCCGGGTATTACTTTAGCCCTATAGTACAATATTTTACCGCTAATTCATTAACCATTACTTATTATTGTGTTACTTACTGTTCCATGTTTATCCCAAAACACAACGCCTCGGTATTATTAATGAAAATCACTAAAAATAAAACGTCTCTTTCGCAAAATTTAACACAAGATTTAATGTGGTTCGGAGATATAAGACAACACAACTACGGGAGGAGAACAAATCTCGGCTCGACCGCAAATGATAATCCACAAAACAACCGAAACACAAAAAGGCAAAACAATTTTATTACAAAAAAAATACGCAAGAGCGATTTTTGTAGGTACTGTTGACAATCGACTTCATCCACAAAGTTGCCAGAAATAAAATCTATGTAAACATCGACCATTGGCTATTATTAGTTATATGTATTATATTAATTCGATTTTACTGCCATCTGTGATACTCTTAAGTACCAATGTGCAAGAATTGGCAGGGCAAAAATGTAGATGGAGTTACATTCTACGCGAAAAAATGTTTTCAACCGAACGTTAGCAAGTGTCCCCCCCCTGGAGTTTACCGTTATTGCGCGCGGCGCCAATCAGTTTTTTTAGGTTCCGTTCCTTGCATTATCATACTTACTCCTAGCGCCATCTATCCAGCGATTAGGGAAGAGCTAAAAAGAAAATCTCTCATAATTAAGTATAATGTTCATGAGTTTGAAACTCATTTCAATTTGTTTCAATAAAAAAAAAACATCACAACCTGTGTACACACCTGTCATTTTTGTCAGCGATCACGGTGATATTTTATTGGGGCATGGTTGGTGTAATCCGCAAGATGGCGCATGTCATGACGTCATCTATGACGATTCAAGGGACATCTGGGACATTGATATCGTGCTCACGGTAATGAAGGATTTTCTTTTTAGCTCTTCCCTAGTCGCTGGATAGATGGCGCTAGGAGTAAGTATGATAATGCAAGGAACGGAACCTAAAAAAACTGATTTTAACAAAGTGCGAGAAATGTTGGTTATATTCGGAAGGTTATTAAGCAAATGAAAGTGTCAGTCAACGAGAGTATGTGACGTGACACAATGTTTTTTTTTTCAAGCGTTTTGGCTTTGGCATAGTAAGTTCAACGCCATCTATATAGTTCTTGGAAACTAAGTTTTTTTTTAAAACCTCAAAAGGAAAACCTCTCATTCGGAACGGGTTTATGGACGCTCAAATCGATTGCAGCTTAATTTGGAACGCAGCTTTATTTAGACGTCAGTGTCAATGTCAACGACACCAGCGAGTTTGTGAAATGTTTGTTTTGTTGTGAGTGAATTAAAAAACTATTTTCGTTTTTGACTACTACTAATAAACTGAGAAATAAACTAATTTATATTAAATATACGTTGTCTTACGAGTGATATAATAAATAAGTGAAGCTCCCTTCGACCGCTGCTGTTTTACCGTGGTCAATGGAGACTACTCACGATAAATGGGCAGAGAATTGAGCTTAGTTTCGTTACTTTCGTTTAAATATACTAAAAGTATAATAAATATAAGCGTCGCCTGTTACTTGGACGCTGCAGAACATCCAAGTTGAAGTAACATCTTCAGTGATACATAAATAGTTACAATATGGAAAAACTGGCAATGTGTAGGATATGTCTAGCGGAGAACATTCGAATGTATGTGGTGGTGAACAAGAACTTGCATGAACTATACGAGAAGCTGACTGATATTCCAGTAAGTTGATACTATATTAATATTGATAATTCTTTTAAATTTGTATTTAAATACCTCTTTTACTCAAGGAATCATATGAACTCTTTGTTAGAGGTTTGGAAAAATGGGAAATCAACCATAATGGTGAAAGAAAACTTAATGTATAAAGGAACCTGTGCTTAAAATAAATTATAAGTCCACCAATCTGCTTTGAGCAAGAGTGGTGATCAATGTATAATATATGCCTTGTTAATTTAATATTTGTAAGAGGTGTTTACAAAGCGTTACCGCACCAAACCTGTAGCCTACAGTGTTTGAAAAATATTATTCACAAACCCAGAAAACTGAAACTCAAAATTTTATTGCAGTTTGTAACTGACGACAGTAGACCGATCCTCGCTTGTTCCTTCTGTTGTGCTAAACTTAAGCAAAGCTTCCGATTGCTGAAGAAATGTTTGGAAGCAGAAGAGCGGTTTGCTCAGATAATGAATGGGAGTTATGAGGTGAGGTGTTCTTCAACGGATATTTACTGTTTAATGTGTAAGTAATGTGCTTGTGATCATCAGCATATTTTATGTAATAATGTAATCATCTTTTTTCAGCCAAAACCTTTAATAAACCAAGACCACTTAGAGGTTGCCCATGGGTTTATTATCTCTTCAATAGATAGCATAAGTATAGTTGAAGTTGGTCAAACAGAAAGCATTGTTGTGAAAGAAGAATTACCAGCTAATTGTGAGAGACGTAATGTTATTCTTGAGCTAAAGGAGGATGATCAATGTGATGGTATGTCTTCAAGACAAATAAATATCTTTATCTACACCCATGCTATAAATCCTCTATAAAAGTATCTGAAACAGTTAGCTTATGGCCAACATTAAAACAGCCAGTGTCATAATAACCATTATAACATCCAAACGGGTGTTATAATGTTGTACTGAATTTCATTATGCAACGCGTTTTAAAAAAAGAACATTGTCTAGCACGTGCGATTCACTACCACAGCGACGTAATTAAAAAAAAAACTTATAAGTTAATTCGAATTCACGTCGTATCCCGCCATCTTTGTTCGATATTTGGATATTAGTATTGCACTAAGTACTTTGTTGTTTACAAAAATGAGTGATACAAGCTTTGTGTATTTTAATAATTGTACAATCCAAAATGTTAATAATTATATTATTACCTATACATGGTTTGTTTGTATTAAATACTCAGCAATTAGACTTTCCATGAATTTACATAGACTTCTTACAACACTGCAACACCCTATGGTTTCAGAACCTTTTATGGAGGATTCATATCATGGATGTAGATAAAGTCTTGTATGCAACTGTACATAATTAGGTATTAAAACACTCATGTGATACTATTATCACACTCGGCTTCGCCTCGTGTGATAAACCCACATTCGTGTTTTAATACCCCTCATTATACAACAGTTGCATAAATAACTATTAAGGTCTTCTGATTATAAAGACATTACTTATTGAACAGAAAAGGTTTATTGTTAATCTACGCGGTAGAAGCGACACCAACACACAAACAGTTACCACTTGTTCAGTTCATCAGTTTAGACCCACATACTTACATAGAAATTTTTCATCAGTTATTAAAAAAAACATTTCAACCGTTTCATAAATTTTGATCCTGTAGGTATTGTACTTTTGTTTATTTTTTTCAGAATGAGCTGAACATGTGGTAATTATTTGTTTAACTATCTGTTGCTCGTGACTTCGCTCACACGGAAATTTTGTTGCGTATGTGTGAGACTAAAAAATAGCGTGCAACCTTTTCTCAGACCTACCTAATATACACAAAAAATTTCGTAAAAACTTTTTTCCAAAAAATAAAACCGACTTCAATAAACACAAAAAAGTGAACAAAAAACTTTAGCTTCAGAAGTCGGTGACCTTTGTTTTATTGATTGAGTTTTTTTGTCACTGACTTCTGAAGCTAAAGTTATTTTTCACTTTTTTGTGTTTTTTGAAGTTGTTGTTATTTTCAACCGACTTCCAAAAAGAGGAGGTTCTCAATTCGACTATTTTTTTTTTTTTGTGCTTGTTACCTCAGAACTTTCGACTGGGTGAACCGATTTTGATGATTCTTTTTTTTATTTGAAAGCTGGTGCTTCCCGTGTGGTCCCATTTAAATTTTGTGAACATCTGATCTTCGGAGATATACAATGGAACTCTTCAAAAATAGACGGCAAATCTGCCGTGAATGTTGCAATCGCTTGGATGTTTATACAACATCATGACGTAACGTCACGCCTGTATGCTCTGAGGGGGTACACAGATGTGTACAATACACCCAGATTTCGACAGTTAGGTATGTTAAATTGGCGCGTTCGGGCTAAGAAGGAACATGGATGGGTTTTAAGTCTGACACAACCTTCCGCTCCGCCCAGAGCGGGAGGGATAATTTGATGATTTCCCATTCGAAAAAAAAGGCATGTTAAGTTCCATTTAGTGGGGATACACCTATTGCATGTATTGGTAACAATGTCAAATAAATTTATAGCAAGTGTTTGGGAATTGTTTGGGAACAACTAAAAATGGAAAAATAAGCTAAAGTTATTTTTCACTTTTTTTGTGTTTGTTTCCTCAGAACTTTCGACTGGGTGAACCGATCTTGATGAAAGTTTTTTGAAAGTCGGTTGAAAATTGGTCAAGCCGTTTTGGAGGAGTACAATAGCAAGCACTATGACACAAGATTTTTATATATTATATTAACTAACAAATCTTAATAAGTAGTGATATAAAACAAATGGAACCAGTGCTTTAAAATATTTGGTCTAATACAAAATATGATTGTATAGATGCCAGCTATTGATTTGGTTAAACGAGTTTTATAAATGTCTGATATTTTAAAATATAAAAATTGGTGGAAGCTTGGCAGACCAGGCTCCATACAAAAAATTCAAATCTTTTGACTATACAGGGTGGTTTGTTTCAGTGGCGTAGCGTGGTTTTTCGCCGCTTGGGGCCAAACGGAAATACGCTGCCCCTTGTTTTTTGTTGACCCCGATAACTTGGGGTATAAACTGGGTGGTTTTTGAGAAATCGAAATATAAAAGTTTTTTTTGAAATGATGTCACCTCTCCAACATAAAGTGCTGATTATGAGAAATCTACCCCGTTCAGGATGTTAAACTGATGCTGTTCTGATAGCTCATGAACGAATTTATCCTTCGAAAACCAATTTGTCAAAAAATACATCTGCCTTTGGAAAATAAGCGCCTTAGAGGTCATGTTCTGAAAACTTCTTGAAACTTCCCTTGTTTTTCGAGGCAGGTTTCTCAAAATAAATGTATGACTTGTCGTGCAAATTGCAGAACTGAGTTCCTTGTCTCATATTTCCAAAATGGTGCCACAGTACACTTTTTTTTAGTAAGTGAATAACCTGAAAACAACGATTGTTCCTGAGAAGGTAGTATTATAATAAAACTGGATAGTACAGTTTTTTCGATATACGTCTTCCTTGTTGCAGATTTTCTTGTTACCGCTGTGTGATGTTAGCTATTTGACTTAATGCGCCGGATCCTGGTCGATCAGATTAGGTAAAATCTGTCTCTCTCAGGTGTATTTTAACATCCTGAACGGCTTAGATTTCTCACAATCAGCATTCTAAAGTGGAGAGGTGATAAAATTTCAAAGTAACTATAAAAGTTCGATTTCTCAAAAACCACCCAGTTTGCGCCCGAGTTATAGGAGTCAAAATTGTAGCAAATAAGGTGTTTAATGGAATCACCCATTTGAAGGCCTGCACCAAATTGCCAATCACCCTGTATATCAACATTTATATCGTTTTCTAATTTCTATGGCAAGAATGGCATCACATTGCGCGCGCGCTCTCAATTTTTTCTAACATTTTCCAAATTAATAAATTGGCGCTTCCTGCCGCCCCTTTTTATATGCCGCCTGGGGCCGTGGCCCCCGCCGCCCCCCCGTAGCTACGCCACTGGTTTGTTTAGTTTTTTATGTAATATATTTGAATCTAGGAGACCTAGAGATTTGCTTGTATGTAGGTGTCTTAGATTCTAGTATTTCTTATATTTTGAACATACCTTAGATCAGTAGATTAAAAAAAAAACAAGATGGAAGATGTCTTCCATTCGGTGCTGGGTTAGTAATATTTATAAATGTGTGTTTGTCTTAGAGAATTGGTTACCGTTATCCAAACACATTATATAGACTGAACTTCAGGAGGCTTCTGTATATTTTCAAAGTATGTGAAAAAACAAAATTTACATTTTCAGTTTATTGTGTGATATACGGTCAAAACGAGCTCATGTTACAATATGTCTTTATGCCTGCTCAGTAAATTAGTAAATGTGTAACTCATACTGTTTTTGTTTAATTACAGATCTAAAACTGGAAAATTTAGACAATAGCCATCTAGATAAAGAAGTTATACTAGCACATGGCTCTGAATTCGATTCAGACGATGTACCTTTAATGGAGTTAATAATAGAAGAGGAAAAACAACAAGAAGCACCTCAGGAGAAACGCAGAGCAGTGGACACCAAAAGTAAGTATTAGTTACTTACGGCCAGTTTCTTCATCAACAACTAAAGTTAAAACTAAAAGTAATAACCTTTACTTGACCATTGCTGATAATAGAGCAGATGTGTTTCTTCATCCAAGTAACAGCAAAAGTAAAAGTCAATTGAGTTGACACTACACAACCGTCGTAATTTCCCCAAAAAACCGTGGGGAGCTTTTATTACAAATGACAACATCGCAATATCACCGTCAGGTAGTGTCAAAAGACAAATGTCAATGTATTTTTATTTTTTTACATTTCTATGGTGAGATTTTTTGTGTACTTACTGAATTATAGATCTGTAATTATAGACGTTGATGATATGAGGATGTTATGGATTATTGTTATTATTAACTTGGAATTATTTAATGATTATTGATAGTTGTAATTTCGATGGAATTAATTATTGATATAAGTGGTCTTCAATTTTTATTATTTTTTTAATCTAATAATTTATTGAGTTCTAAATTGTTGATGATTTTTGTCTTAAAAAATTGTATTAAAAAAAATTGAATTAAATTAACAATAAATTGTTAATTTAATTGGTTCTAATTATTTTTTTATTTTAATATTAATGATTATTGTGGTTAATAATTTGATGTAATTAGTTACCGATTGTTGTTAAAAGTAATTTGAGGGAATTAATTATTGATTAAAATATCTATTTATTGCTGATTGATAACTAGTGTTTATTTTTCTAATAATTGTTAATGTTATTTGTATGGAATTAAATAAACCTAAAAAAAAAACTTCATCATCTGATAAACTTAAAATTTCACTGGACGAAGATTGTGATAACATTTTAATAGTAAAATAAATCTAGGAAATAAATGCACTGATACCGTGACATAGGTACAAATTTGTCAAAATGATAGTGACTTTAGCTTTAGCTGCCCCTTTTTGAGCAGCAAAAGTTAAAGGCAAAAGTAACAGTTAAACCAACGACTAAAATTGTGAAGAAACATATTTAACCGTTACTTTTACTTTATAACGTTGCTTTGACTGTTACTTTTGATGAAGAAACTGGCCGTTAATCAATAGAAGGTAGTGTCCATAGATATAAAGAAGGAGATATGCCCGAAAGACGAAAATGTATCGGAACCCTGTGTCTTCACTTTGCCCCTACCACACGGCAACTACTACACACGCAGTTCAGTAAAAGTAATAGATACGCAGTCGCGCACACACCCGCATTTCTTAAAACTGAACGTACTACACAATCAATTATAAACCTTATGACATCAAACACAGCGTGTATTTACCATGCACCGTACAACTTACCCACACAAAAATATCACTCGCTATCGTTGTTTTGTGCAAACGCATAAGTACGCTAGTGATTGACTAAATCGGAAAGTTATCGAATCTTTCATTTATTATTGTGTACATTTTTTTGGGGTCCTGAAAATAATTAAATGAATCTAGAATATAATATTATAATAAAAATAAACAATATGTTGCTAAAAATATATTACTTATAAAGTAAATTAAAACAATAAAATATCCGGTTACTTTGGTTTCGGCTGTCATGGCATATTGAAACAGTAGTTAGTAGCACGAGGATAAGGCATAATATACGATAATTCCAAAGCCAAAAACACTCCACCGCCGATTAAACCTGAAATTTAATTAACTTACTTTACGAAAGTTGGTTGCGCATTTCTCTACGCTATAAAATAATCAAAATACATAAAAAACATTATTTGACATCGATCTTCCAACCGGGTTAAAACGGTTGACAAATTGAAAAATAAAACTAAAATAGTAATATTTAATTCGTCAATCGACATTGTCGATAGCCTACATTAGTGGATCTGCACAAGCACATCCCTAACTAGTCGCAAGAAGCAGCGACCGTACTACGTGATTCATCCGCTTCATGAAATATCGTTTTGTGATTTTTACATTACTTGTTCAGTCACTTAGCGACAAACTTAGGTAGTGGTTAAGGAGTAATGTATTTATTGCAAAAATAATACAGTCGCTGTGATATTTGAAAACAAACATAACATAGTAAAAGCAACAAATATTTTACGATTTGTTGTTTTTCATGATTTTAAAGACAAATATAGTAAAATACTTGTAGTTATATATGATAAGTAATTCCGTGATCAACAAAGTTTAGGTTTATGCTTCGGTTTTTACAAAAAACCCCTGAACAACACGGAATTGCTATAATTTGTTGCGATCGCGGTCGAAAGTACACTAGTTCGCGGAGACGGCCACTTGCCTATGACATGGCCGACTGGACATGTCGCGCGGACACCGACACGCCCCCTTACCACTTCTCCTGTTTTTTAGATTTCTGTGGTAGTGTCCGACCTAAGCTTCCGCATCGGCCACCTTCAGCCAAAGAAATACCTTGAAATGGACAAAATGTACTGAAGTTTTGGCCGGAGCCCAAGGTTTCTAGCAAGTGCTGACTGAATACTGAGACGGGGTAGTAACGGCAGGTACCTTAACTGTTGTTGTTAGATGAAAACGGTCTTAGGAAACTTGAGCTTGAATAATATGTTATTATTTCTAAAATTAAAAATGAAAATTTGTATGTTTGTCCTCTATGCATTCCTAAACCCGATTGTGATGAAACTGTGGTGGGTCGTCGTAACAACGATCTCGATCACCCAGCGCCTGTTGTGACGTCGCCGTCGCGACAACGCAACGCAAACGCAATGACGCCGACGCACACTGGGGCTGGAGACCCTAAAAAATGCCGGAAAAAAAAAAAAAAGATGCAACTTATTAATCCTCATATATTAATTCATTCTAACAAAAGTATTATTTGGCGGTATTTAAATGGCCTGCTTCGTTACTTCAGTCACAGAATAGATAATAGTACTAGCGTACAGAAGTTACACTACTTTGGATCTTGAAGAAAGCCGACGTTTTAAATAAGTACCCAAACTGGGCGCGTTCGATTTAAATTGTGCCTTGACGCCACGCGTCAGCGTATGTTATTCGGCGTCTCGCTGCTTAATGGTCAATCGGTAGGGTTGCCTGCCACAAGTACTAAAAATAAAATATAAAAACATTTTTGTATTTTAATGTATTATTGTTTGAACGTTAATTAAAACTTATTTCTTGCCTTCTCTAAAATAGCGATTATTAAATTTAATAGCAGCAGAATAATTGCTAAATGTAAAAAATCATTTTAAAATTAACTCTTATACTGTATACTTTGGGACATACATTTTTATTAATGATCAATAAATCAGTTATATAACAAACACGAAGTACGAGGTACGCGACCATTAATTTTTCGCGCTCTTTCGACTGGTCGCTTGCGCTTCGCGACGAGACGCAAGCTTAGACTATAGAAAAAAGAATAGACATGAAATACCTACGAAAAAAACGTGCATACCTACGGTAGCCAAACATGGCCGCCAAGTGTTGTACTAGTCTTAGCTTTTCATCAAAAGATATCGATAAAACGTACATTTCGAAAAAGTTTTCTCTTTAACTTTTGCGCACCATTGTACTCATTCCATTTCATAGATTGCTTGTTGTTTTGACCTTTGTGAGATGAAGAAGGGCGAAAGAAAACGGCAGAAGAGAATTATCGAATAAATGCACAAACTAAAATATTTTTGACCACCTATCGAAAACACATCTTTTACTATGGAATCAAACCAGCAAACGCTCAAAAAAAAATCAGCTGATCCATAAATCTGTGTTCACGAAACTACTACAATTGCAGCCGACTTTAATTATCGATTTCAGGGTTGGTCCCTAGTAAAAGTTGCACATAATTACGAGTTCAATGACCCCTTTTCAGGTTTTTTTTTAGGTTTATTGGATTGCACTTGCTTTATAGAAACATAATGAAAAATCTAAAATAATATTTAAAATATTTAATGAACATTACTTATAAAATAACCACGTTTGACTCATGTTTAATCAATAAATATGTATAATATATTTTTTAATCATCAAAATCATATGCTTTTGGGGAAAAAATATATAGGCTCAAGGCAAATTTCCTAACTTCTTCAGTTTACTGCGTCTGTAAAGCTAAACCTTTGGCTTTGGAAATTTGCCCCATAGGAAAATCTTTAGGTCTAGCACACTGTTCCAAAACAATAGCACTATCTTTACTTAATAGATTTTTTTCCTTAAGCTCCTTAATGATTGCCTTAGAGCTCTCTATTTTAATTTTCTGTCTACGGACGGTTTCACTGAGACATTTTATTTTTGTCTTTTGGCCAGCAACTTTTTCTTGTAGAGCTTGTTTTTATTTGAGGGTTTGATTCTGAAATTAAAATTTTGTATTGATCAATTTTATGAATTTAATTTTATAATTTTATTGGAGATAAAGGGCACAATCAATTGACCGTTAGATCGGTTGGGCAATAATTTATGATAGAAATTCAAGTTGAGAATTAGCCTCACCAAAATAGGATTTTGTTGACTGCTCGAAGGCTCATTTGGTTCTATTGGTGTTAAAGCTGGACTTTCAGCAAGGGTAGATAACTGCTGAAAAAAAAAATCGGTATGTCAATTGAGGAATTCTATTTTAAAACGTAGGTACTAATTAATTATAATAACATTATCTTAAAATTCACGGGTCATGTTCAAAAATGTACTAAACTTAGTTTACATTAATATGAAAACATCCCTAATAATTGTAGTGCAACTTGGAATGAACTTATGTCTATACATTATGTAACTATTTGGTACTGATCCATATGAAATGAAGGTTACCTGTTTATACAGAGATGGTACTGCATCGTCTCTCGATCTTACAACGCCAAGTGTTCTGTTGAATAAACTTTCTTCAAAATGTAAGGAACTGATAAATATCTCTTAGGTTTGACTTATTAAATTTTCATTTCCAATGGTTTCTAACAATATTCTTTTCTTTGCTTCATTTCTAGGTAACCTGAGTGTAAAAAATACAAAGACAGTCGTGATTTAAAAAAAAAAAACTATCCATTACTCCTAAAGCTTTTAGCACATCACTCTGAACAAAATAAAAACAATAATCAAAAACCCAAAATATCAGTTTAGGCTAACTAAATTACACGCGGATTAATTATACAGATCAATTTCATATCAATTTAATGACAGACTACATAATTTCATGTATTTCCAGGCTTCTTTAACATTTTAAATACATTTTAGGTTACTCACTTGTGAAACGACAAATTTGGCCGATTTTGGCTTTTAGACGCACCACAACCCACAACAGCTCACTCAGGAGGCATCGCAATTTAGTGTATTTTTACTTTTATGAATAATATAAGCACAATTTCCTTTAAATTGAGAAAAAAATAGTTCGACAGCGAAAGTAAACAAAGGCAATGTACTCTGTGACAGTAACCTAACATGGCGGATTGGCACGCAGGTACATTCTAGTGACGTCACATGTTAAGAGCCATTTCACGTTTTCGCGCAAATTTCTAAGACTTTAGTCGCCTAAATTACCATCTTAGAGAACATCCTGGCATTTTTGAATACATGTTAAAAATAGATCAGTTTTTCTTATTGACACTTAATGTAACACATTTACAAAAAACTTATTTGTTTACTATGTAGTGATTAATCTCCCACAACTAGTTTACTAAAAAATCTTCGCAGAGTCAATTTCAGACTCCTAATTCTATCATAAATATTTATAAATTTCACTCAAAAAAATACACAAAGCATCAGACATATACTTTTGTCAAAACATAATGTTCTAAAATATCGAAAATTAATAATATTAATTAGTAAAAAAATAAAGTCTTAGGTCAATTTTTACGTTTTATTGCTATTTTTTCGGGATTTTTTGGTTTGAATAAAGCGTAATTACATTGAAAAAAAAATGTAAGTAAAAATAAACTATGTTCTTTTACTAAACTAATTCCAAAGTTTTATTAAAATCAATTCATTTAATCAGATACAATATAATTTTTAACATCACTCTAAATTAGAATAAATTACGACGCATAAGCGAGCACGGATTAGTACGGCCCGAGCGCCCATCGGCGAAGGACCTGTGCCATTTTTTTCCGCGTCCCGATTTTCGAGCGTATCTATCGTAAACGCATTCTTATACTACGACTACAATATTTTGATTCTCTTTGTATTTTTTTTCATTAGGTTGGAATTTTGTTTATTATCAAGTAAAGTATTATTTTAGTAGTTTGTAAATGAATTGTTATATTTCTGTTTTATTAGTTTTAGTAATGGGGCGTAAGGGTTGTATTATCATTGTGTCAATATAAGGAAAGAAAAAAGAAACAGAAGCGAGGTGGATATTATTTTTATTTGCAATTCATTACATAGTTATCGATCACGTAAGGTGAAAGCGCAAGGGTACCCCGCGAAATTCAAATTTTCTAACGACTATTTCATTGATGAGTTGATTATAACTCCGCAAATCCATTATTTGCTACGATCGCGAATCATATTTTGTTCAACATACAACCTGACACTGACATATAAATTTTCTTTTCTTAACATATAATTATATCGACATGGAATATAGAACCGTAATTACAATTTGAAAGGTTTGAAAACACTTAACACTCCTTTAGAAATATTTGGGGTCCGAAATTTGATAGCTATTATGTTTTCATTTTAGAATGAGAAATCGCGTGAAAACAGAGGATAGTACTTTTAGAAGAGACGCCGTGCAGGGTACTAGTGGAAAGTAATTCAATAAAATTGATTGTTTTAGTTACAACTAGCTGTGCCCGCGGATTCGCTCACGTCACCGCGTATTCTTTTGGCATTATCAGGGAACATTACATGAGAACGTGAAGTCGTAGTATATTCCTGACATCTTCTACAAAACAACATACTAATAAACTGACTTACTGTTAATTTTAATTAAAACTTGTTAGTACTTTTTTTTTAATACCTACTAAAGAAACTCGTACTAAATTTTTGAGGGGAATCAATTTAGATGGCCATCGACACGAAGGATGTTTATGAACAAAGCAAATAGATGCAATTCATGATATATCATAGGTACACCTACACAGAGTAGGTATCCTTAAAAAAAATATTTCAACTCTGAGAGCATAATCAGTCGATCAAAAGTAAGAATATGGAAAAACCTCGTTACTGTGAAATACTGTAAACGCTTGAATTTAATGTATTTAAGGAACCAGAAAGAGTATGCGCTTCGAAATGAAGATTATCATGTTTATCAACCTTCCTACCTACTAAATATAATAAAAAGTATAATAATAAATATGTAATAGAAACATACACATAAAAACCATATTTACATAACATATATTTGTGTTTTATTGGTTTAGAAGGGTTTAATAGATAAAAGACTGAATAAATAAATTATCGTTTTGCCTAAATCTCAAACCAAGGTACATTACGATTATAACGGCCAAGATTGTTTAGTCCGTCTCGACACTCGCGCTGCACTGTTCGCGTTGTGTAAGTGTGGATAGCTACGCACACATACACAAAGCTGCGGTCTTTTACCTAAACTCGAGCGTTTGAATTTTGTGAAATGGCTCTTAAATGTTGCCAAAATCAGCAAAAACAAATATATTGTCGTCCTGCTTTTCTTACGCGAGACAAAATATGTTAGAAAGAAAAAACTATATTTTTGGTATTGCTACATCGATTTCACTAACAAATGTATAGGAATTGTATCTATAGTAAATTACGGCAACTCCATAGTCTAATTCCTACCTCCATGGACGCAAGCGACCAGTCGAAGAAGCGCGAAAAATTTATGCGGCTTACGAACGCACGGCTGGAGTGCACCATCCACACTGCTTGCATATTCAATATGCGCGAAGCGGTAGGTAATTATCTCATGCTTACACACGGAGTGAGAGAGCTCTGCTACAGTGAAGCATACTTACGTCTTGCAGAGTACCCTATTCAGTTCGTTTACGTGCAATATAAGAGCCGTTTCGCGCTATAAATATTTATTTTTAGTGTTATTGAGCTATGGAACCTTCATCTTCCAGTATATTACTTTGTTTTAGAATGTTTTTCTTTTCTTTATTATATAAATAGTTTTAGGCAGTCCGGCTATATTTGGTTGTGTAGAAAATTATTAGTAACGCCCCACAATATTATGCCACAATTAAGCCTTGTATAAGCATAGTATTGGCTACATCACAGAACATATAAAGGAGGTTAGAAGGGCCTTGTGGGCGGGGCACGCGCGCCGCGGTTATGAGCAAATGCTCAATATCAACCGAAATTTAATTTACCGGCCAGCAATCGCTCTCTTGTTTTGACAGCGTACGTAAGCTCCGCAAAAAATATTAAATTATGCCGTCTTGCGCTATTATAACGTGTCGGAAAAGAAGCCAGGTGTGTAGTGTAGCACGAGAAGGGAGTTTTTTTCCACCGGTAAGTCCAAAAACATTAAAATACTTGTGATATTTGTAATTATAACATTAGCATTATGAAGTTTGTAGACAAAAACGAAATAATCGCAAGCAGACGAATAGTAATACATTGCTTGCAATAGATGGACTATACATTTTGCATTACGTGAGCGATCGCGCAATGTATTACGTTCACTGCGAGAGTCCCGAGTGCCGAACCAAAGCTGTAATTCCACGAACTCTAGGCACATCGATAGTGCTGTGCCAATTTGTAAACAATGTCGATAATTACTATGCCAAAATGGATTATTATCAATAGTACACTTTATAACTAAAATAATATTATTTATTACGACCGATTGTTAATATAGATTTTGAGTGAGGTTTATGCTAGGTGACTATTGTTGGTCTGTTGTGAGAGATATAGATAAAAATATGTGTAAAAAGAAGCATAAATTATCCATTTTTAACTCTCTATTGATTATTTACATGTAGTTTTTTTGTAAAAAAAAATCTTAATTAATATTTCAAAAACCTGACGTGCTGGAACTTTTTTTATATTTCTTCCGAAATGTAGATGCCTTAAGTAACGTAACCGTATATATTTCATTTCAAGGACAAAAATCGTGTAAACTAGTGTAATTTTTTTCTTTTTGAACTGGTGATAAGCACCGGAAATGTAGGTTGGTGTGGTTTGGTGTGTAGGTTGAGAGGCAACCGACTTTCTCTAATGAACAAACAATAAACACGGTAAATATTCCATGTTAAATGCTAATGTTTATAATAAAATTGGTTTTAAAATTCAGTTACGTATTTTATATTTGTTTTTATATTGGTGTAATTTATCTATAATATGTATGTATTTAGAAATATAAGTATGTTTATCAGTTGTCTAGTACCCATAACACAAGCTCTGCTTAGCTTGGGACTAGATGGCGTTGTGTGATAGTTGTGGAATATTATTATTATATTCACATGAATAATGTTCACAACATGCATTACAGAAGTCCGCATAGTCCACAATACTTGCAAAGTTAGTGTAAGGTAGTTTTCTATATTGTGAATGTGGGTAGACTTAATTATGAATAAACAGTCAGTATCCTACCTCTGTGTTTGACTGAACGTTACACTGGCGACGAGTCGAATTTACGCGTAATTCCGTACGTAAATAGAAATAAAGTGCATCAAAATGCCAATTGGTAAACTGGAACCGTTTGACCTCAGTTCCAAGCAATGGCCCGCCTATATTCGACGTGTAAAACAATATATTGTGTTGAACGAGATCAAGGAGGGACTTCGTGTGCCGTTGTTGATAACTGTGGTCGGAGAAGCGACGTATGCGCTTATGTGTGATTTGTGTTCCCCGGCGCATCCAGAAACAAAAACTTTTGACGAGTTAGAAAAACTGGTAACCGATCACTTGGAGCCGCAAAGATCAGAGATTGCCGAGCGACATGTTTTTCGTCTACGCCGGCAAAATGGCGGCGAATCTCTCACGGAGTATTTACAACAACTTAAACATCTCGCCACCACTTGTAACTTTGGAGCGACTTTAGAGGAAAACCTTCGCGACCAGTTCGTGTCGGGACTAGCAAACGAGATGATGCGGTCGCGAATTTTTACCGAGAGGAACATTAAGTATAAGGAGGCGGTGGAACTGGCTCTGGCGCTGGAGGCTGCCGAGCGTCACGCAGAGGTCAGCGGCGCCACGGCGGCGGCGGCGGCCGACAGCGTGGTGGCTGTGGGCGGCGGCGGCGCGGCAGGCGAAGGCTTGCATCAGGCGAACGTGAGGCGTGGAAGCGGCGGCAGCGGCCCCGCGCGCCCGGGACAAGGGGGTGCTGGCGCGGCGGCCGCGACCTCTCGCGGCGCTGCCGACCCAGCCGCGCGTTGTTGGCGATGCGGCAAGGCGCATCGGGCTGATAGGTGTCGGTTCGCACAGTATAATTGTGATGTGTGTGGTGTGCGTGGCCACTTAAAGGTGATGTGTAAAAAGGGACGTGCAGGTGCCCGTCAGAATTACGTGAGCGACGACGAGAGCGAGGACTTCTTCAACATCCAAGTGGACGGTACAGGTGATCGACCTTATCTTATTAAGGTATCGGTAGATCGTCGGCCTGTCGAGTTCGAAGTCGACACGGGCAGCCGAATTTCAACCATCAACGAGGACTTTTATCGACGGAATTTTTCAAATAAAAATATTCAGCCTGACCATTTGAATTTGAGAAGTTACGTTGGTTCAAAAATGGAATCGCTCGGGGTCATTCAGGTCGATTTAGTTCTCGGAAATGTGTCGGCACTTGGGTGCAAGCTTCATGTAATTCGGGATGGGGGTCGTCCGTTATTGGGAAGAGAGTGGGTGCGCGCTCTAAGAATAAAAAATATCACGATAGATTTACATGAGATTAGCGATCAAGCCAGCGATCCATTTGTGAATCGGCTAATAGCAGAATTCCCTAAAGTGTTTACGGATAAGTTAGGTACATGTAAGAAATCCATTCAGTTGCATGTAACAGATGATAAGCCGGTTTATGTGCGTGCGCGGCCGGTGCCGCTGGCGCTGCGCGCGCGTGTCGAGTGCGAGCTGCGCCGGCTGGAGGCCGAGGGCACTATCTATCGCGTTGAGTCTTCGGACTACGGGACGCCAATCGTGCCTGTCATTAAGGAATGTGGTGATATACGAATCTGTGGGGATTACAAAATAACTATAAATCCGAAACTAAAACGCGATCCTTACCCTCTTCCTCGTATTGAAGAATTATTTGCGACTTTAAGTGGGGGAGAGGAATATTCAAAGATTGATTTAAAACATAGTTACCAACAATTTTAACTATTTTACTGATCACAGACTACTCCGAGGTCAATTACTTCTAAATGAACCTAAAAATTCAAGGAAACATATTCAAAATACTAAGCAACCAATTACTCTACCAATACCAAGCCATGTTCTAGAATCCCTAAAGACTAAATTGATACCAATAATGGAACTAAGAACAGTTCAGGAAAAATATGATACCTTAGAAGAAGAAATAAAACGAACTAATAAAAATCTAGAAAAAGACAAACCACATAAAGATAGAATAGGATCTGAAGCAAGAAGATTAATAAAACAAAGAGCACTTTTATTTAAGGACAGGAAGCAAAATAGACAAAGCATAACAAAAATAAGTAAAGAAATAGTAAACACAGAAATAAGAAAATACAGAAATACACAAAAAAATAAGTTAATACAACTCCAAATAACTAAATTAGGTGGAATCAAGAGTGCGTGGAAGGAACTTCAAGAACATACAAACTAGATTACTAACGTAACACATCATAAAACTAAAAATCATAAATTTAAAAGATACGAAATATTAAATACAGCAACTGATTTCTATCGCGAACTTTATCACGACGAAGAAAGTATATCAATTAAAAGTGGCGAAGAAATTATAAGTACCCAAGAAGAACCAGTTCCTAATATAATTAAAAGATGAAGTTATTAAAGCTATCAAATCACAGAAAAGAGGAAAAGCACCCGGCGAAGATAACATCTCAAATGAACTTTTAATAGGAATATCAGAGACTATACTGGACAAACCTTTTTAATGAAATACTAAAAACTGAATCTATACCTCTCCAATGGACTACATCTACAATAATCTTACTTCATAAGAAAGGGAGAACAGATGATATTTCAAACTACAGACCCATTTCGCTGATGTCGAATGTGTACAAAATTTTCTCCAAGATAATACTGGACCGGATAACAAAGACCTTAGACGAGAATCAGCCGAAAGAACAGGCAGGGTTTCGAAGTGGCTTTTCAACCATCGACCACATCCATACCATCAAACAAACTATCCAAAAATGCAATGAGTATGGAATAAATTACTACTTAGCATTTATAGATTACAATAAAGCATTTGATTCGCTAAAACATGATAAAATTTGGGAAGCCCTCACCGCACAAGGAGTCCACAGTAAATACATTAACATAATAAAGAACATCTACATAAATATGGAAGCTAAAATACGCACAGAAAAGGTAGGAGAATGCTTCCCCATTAAAAAAGGAGTTAGACAGGGAGATCCATTATCACCCAAACTTTTCCTGGCAACCCTAGAACATATATTTCGACAACTGGAATGGAGGGAATATGGTATAAATGTTAATGGAGTATTACTAAACCATCTAAGATTCGCAGATGATCTTATATTGATATGTGGTGATCCAAGCACTCTGCAGATTATGGTTGAACAACTGATACATGAAAGCGAAAAGATGGGACTATCAATAAATACCAGTAAAACAAAATTAATGACAAATTACGTCAAAACTCCCATTAAACCCTATAATGCTGCTGAACTAGAATATGAAAACGAATATACATACTTAGGCCAAATAATATCTCCGACAGATATCACAACAAAAGAAGTTCGAAATAGAATAAGTCTAGGATGGAGGAGATACTGGGCTCTAAAAGATGTAATGAAAAACTCGGATATACCAATTGAAGGGAAGAAGAAAATATTTAATACATGCATTCTACCAAGCATGACCTACGGATGTCAAACATGGAGTTGTACAAATAAAAATATCAAATCACTAGAGACTTGCCAGCACAGAATGGAAAGAAGCATACTCAACATAAAATTAAAAGACAAAATTAGGTTAAAAACCATCAGAAAAAAAAACAAGATTATTGATATAAAATACCAAATCAAACAACTAAAATGGAAATGGGCAGGACACCTAACAAGAAGTAAGACGGAAAAGTGGACGAAAGAAGTGACGGAATGGTGTCCTAGATATAAAAAGAGAAGTAAAGGCAGGCAGTATCGAAGATGGGAGGATGATATCAAGGAGGTGGCAGGGCCATGTTGGATGAGGATAGCAAGGGATAGATTGTTGTGGAGAACACTTGGGGAGGCCTATGCCAAAGAGCAAGACAATCACGGAACCGGTGTCTATTACGAATAATAACATTAACGTTGCTTTCATAAACAACCATATTTAATATTAGTAAGCGATAAGTAGTTATAAGATGAAATGTAACATACAAGATTGTTAATAAAGGCTTTTATTATTATTCCGTTTATTCATTTATATCCTTATCTATTTACATTTTTAAGTATTTCTTAAAATAAAACGATACAAAAATAAACACTTAAAAATATAAAAAAATAGTAGTCCGCCGGTGTCGGGAGCAGGGTCCAAGCCACCGGTGGTTAGGGCTGCAGAGACAGGAACCTCCTCACAATGCGAGCCGTATCGAGGAGTACTGCCTTCTGAATCAGGCCCTTGATCCAACCGCCTAAAGAGAGCTTCGATAGATGGTCATTGAAGCTCTTGGCTATAAGGCCATTGGCCGACACGACAATCGGCACAATGATAACCGATGATTATTATTATTATTATTATACCAACAATTACTGTTAACAGATAACTCCCAACCGTATACAACCATAACTACGCATGTAGGTACGTTCGTGTATAGGCGCACTCCGTTTGGTTTATCTTGCATACCGGAGAAGTTTCAAAAGATCATGGAGGAAACCCTGCGTGGTATACCGAATACCGTGGTATTTCTTGATGATATTTGTGTAACAGGTCCCACGAGACAAGATCATTTAAACAATTTGCGCTCTGTTTTAGAAAGATTAAATGACATGGGTTTTACAGTAATAAAAGAAAAATGTAACTTTTTACAAGCTAGCGTGAAATACCTCGGTTTCATTATAGATAAGACCGGTCTCCGCCCTGATCCGAAAAAGCTGGAGGCTATTTATAGTGCACCGCAACCAAACGATGTCACTCAATTGAAAAGTTTCTTAGGCATGCTGAATTATTATGGGAAATTTATTCCCAATCTTAGCCTAATTCTGCAACCTTTGCATTCACTTCTTTAAAAGGGCTCTAAGTAGGATTGGAATGTCGAATGTGAGGAGTCGTTCTCCGCGGCTAAGCGCGCGCTGACAAGTGACAAAGTTCTGGTGCATTATGAAGAAGGGCTGCCGCTTGTGCTGTCGGTGGACAGCAGCGCGTATGGGTTGGGCGCGGTGCTGGCGCACGTCTACCCGGACGGCAGCGAGCGTCCAGTCAGTTGTGTGTCTCGAACACTCAACGCCGCAGAGAAAAATTATAGCCAATTAGATAAGGAAGCGCTGGCGATATTTTTCGGTGTAACGAAACATCATCAATACCTGTACGGTCGACGGTTCGTATTACGAACAGATCACCAACCGCTCAGTTATATTTTTGGAGAAAAGGGGGGAATACCACAAACGGCGGCAAGTCGCCTTCAAAGATGGGCGGCACGTTTGGCTGCGTATGATTTCTCGACTAAGTTTGTAAGATCGATAGATAACGGCCCAGCTGACGCATTGTCTCGCTTGCCACTGCCGACTGAGCGGCGCCAGCGCCTCACGGAACCGGTTTGTTACGTTGACTTGATAAGCGAAACAATGCCAGTCGATTTTAAAGAGATCGGGGTGGAAACTGATAAAGATAAGTTATTAAGTAAGATAAAAGGCTATGTAATGTTTGGCTGGCCGTCTGTGTCCAGTTGTGATGAAGAGAAACCTTATTTTGCGCGAAAGGACGACATCATTCTTCAATTAGGGTGTCTTATTTTTAAATATAGGCTGATTATACCTCCACCTTTGCAGAGCAGAGTTTTGGCGGAAATACATGCAGGGCATTTGGGGGTAAATAAAATGAAAAATTTGTCGCGTAGTTATGTTTACTGGCCCCGCCTCGACCAAGATATTGAACAATTGTGTAGAACGTGTGCCGCGTGCCGTGCCGTGCGGGACGCGCCCCCGCACGCGTCCTTACATCCATGGGAGTTTCCCCTAAAGCCTTGGCATCGCATTCACGCTGATTTTGCAGAGTGTGGAGGTAAGAAATACTTCATTTTAGTTGATGCATTTTCAAAATGGATCGAAGTAATAACGATGAATAAAACAGATGCTCAATCCACAATTTCAGTATTGCGATCAATATTTGCTAGGTTCGGCCTGCCATCGCAACTGGTTACAGATAATGGCCCCCCGTTCCTATCTATAGATTTTAAGAATTACTGTAAAACAAATATTATTAAACATGTAACATCGGCACCGTACAGGCCACAGGGCAACGGGGCGGCAAAAAATGCCGTTAAAACTATTAAAAAAGTTATCAAACGTGCGATTCACGAGGGCGAAAACGTACCCAAAGCATTGAGTAAATTTTTATTTCAATATAGGAACGTTGAACACGCGACAACGAACGTAGCGCCGGCCGTGGCGTTGCTAGGCCACCGCCTGCGCGGCCGCCTGGACGCGCTGCGGCCGGACGTGGCGGCCGGCGTGCGCGCCGCGCAACAGCGGCAGGTCGATAACAAGGGAGGGCAGGACCGGGACATAAGGGTTGGAGATTCGGTGCTCGTTCGTGGTTACTCGGATAAAGGGCGGAAATGGGTCAAGGCAACATAGTCGAAAAAACGGGGCCTGTGTCTTATAGAGTTAGTACAGGGGGTGGCTTGCAATGGCGCAGACACCAAGATCAAGTAATTCCTTTAGAACCGAGTCGTAAGAGTAGATATTCTCTGTCGCGACCTAAATTGAACTTGTCACAAGATCCCGCCCGGGTGGACAGCGATGCCGATGATACATTTGAGGATGCTGCGGGGGAGGAGTCGGAAGTAGTGGTTAGTCCTGAGCGGCAGCATCCGGAGCCGCCGGCCACCCCGCGGTCCCGTCGGACTCGCGCGCTGCGCACTCTCCGACGCCTCCGCCGCAGGGGGCTTCAGCTCGTGCGCTGCGAGCTTACAACCGAGCTAGACATGAGTAGAATAGCATGTAGAAACCAGTGTGAATATTATGTTAAGTATTATATAATTATAGTAGTTTACATTTTATTTAGAATACCAATCTTAGATTTAAAGGGGGGAAAAATGTAAGGTAGTTTTCTATATTGTGAATGTAGTGAAGGTAGACTTAATTATGAATAAACAGTCAGTATCCTACCTCTGTGTTTGACTGAACGTTACAGTTAGAAGCAAGATTACATTAATTTTATCGATATCAACAATCGACCTTTTAGTCGCCCTAGCATACATGAGATTTTACGCGTGTATGAGTGTACGTCAAACGCAGTGACTGCGTTAGTGTGACAACCAATAGCAAACTCACGATCTAAGTGCGTGTTGTTTATTTGTGTGCGTAATCCGTGTAGGCATTGGTCTCTTGCTTCTACAAGACGTTAAAGAGTGGGAGTCAAGCGGCGACACGCGTTCTGATACAAATCAGGATCTATTTCCTTTGGGTTCCTTCTATCTGGCAGAATCTTGATACTCCGAAATTTATTTGGCATAACACACTTGGCATAATCTTCTCTAAACGAATATTTTTAAGGCATAAAAAAATTGGTTGCCTGTAAAGTCGGTATACGGGCGAAAGTTTTACGTGACAACGACTTTGAGTGGTAAAATAAACTTTTTATGTCTGTCTCTCTCGCTCTTAGGCGGGACGCGTGCCTCTCACTCGCTCTCATTGTGAGCGCATAACGTGAGCGGAGCGTTACCCAGTTTCTTGAAGTGTCACCCGGCAAACCAATTTATAAGACTGAGAAGAATTATAATATAGTTATTGTTTGGCCGAATGTTTGTATTTCCGAATTTACAATGGCATACTTTTAAGATGGCAGAATTTTATTTGGAATAATTACCTTTAGCAATGTTCAAATTTCGCACAATTTCACTTGGCATATTACGAAGATGGCAGAATTTCATTTGGAATAATTGTATTTCGCATTATTGCCATTTCTATAAAATAGCATTTTTAACCAAACATTTAAATATTGTCTTAAAAAGTACCTAATATGATGGGCTACAAAAGTTAGTGACAGAAACGAATCGCTCCAAAACCGACTTTACGTAGTCTTGTCTGCCCTACCCCTAGAGTGTAATTTAAAATCGCGTAGGCGCGGAGGGGCGAGGCGGCCCGCGAGTTGAGGAGCAGGTTGTTGTAACACTCGCCGCCGCTGCTGAGGCTGGCCGGCTGCCGGCCAGCAAGCCGAAGCTGCGGTGGTGAGCGTTAAACACATCTGCGACGATAAGCTCGCGTGGCACCGCCGGAGCCCCGCAGCGCCGGAGCCGTGACAGAAACCATGCCTGCTGCATGCTTGCTTGCATGCTGCATGCTTGCTTGCCTGCTACATGCTTGCTGCATGAATGGTGTATGCTGGTGTGCATGTTTGCATATTGTATGCTGGTTTGCATACTGCATGCTTGTTTGCATACTGCATGCTTGTTTGCATACTGCATGCTTGCTGCATGCAAGATGTATGCTTGTTTGCATGTTTGCCTAGTGCTTACAGGAACATAAAAACCACATGTTCACAATCAACTGTTTTAGAGCCTCATCTATCACATCCACATCACAGAAAAATGAATTTTCTGTGATGTGGATGTGATAGATGAGTCTTTTCATTGTTGTGCATAAGAAATGTATGCTAAAAGATGATTCTAACTGTAAACTTTCTGAGATATGATAGTTCTGCTTATAGTGACTATTGATATAAAATTTATGCCAAAAGATGATTCTGGCTGTGAACTTTCTGCGCTAAGATGGTTCTACTTTTAATTCTTATGCATATGAAATTTATGCCTAAAGATGATTCTGCCTTACAAAATTATGAGTTTTGAATGTATGATAAATGAGTGTCTGCCAAACGATTTTCTGCGAAATGAAGTTTATGCTATCCGCTGTTATGCAAAGTAATATTATGACATAAAAAGTTCTGCTATAAAGGGTGGACCCATTTCCTTTCTAACCTCCTTTATATGTTCTGTGGGCTACATGTTATGGTTAGGAAAAATCCCAATACCTCAATTCTCGAAGTCACTTACAAACGCTACAGAAACCTCTGTAATGCTCTGTTGCGGAAGCTAAAAAGAAAATATGAAAAAACTCTTTTACAAAATGCAAGAAGTAGTAAGAAAAAGTGGTCAGCTATTTAATCAATTACTGGTACTGCTAAGTAAAAATCTTCTGCTGATGATTTACTAAAGAACAGTAATAAATGTGTATACCCACGATGCCGTTGAAAGTGTTGAAACTGAACATTTTTTTGCGGATGCCGCCGGAAAGGTATTTGCCGACAAAATGCTCGGACAATTCCGAAATCACCTTGCCTACATTCAATGATTTCAGTTTCAGAATTCTATGGTACTGCCAAACGAATCAGAAATTGAATGTCTTACCATGAACTTTAAAAACGACTCTGAAACGAGCTGGGACTCTTTCGAACGGATATCTAAAATGTCAAAACATATTATCGTCCCACACTTTACCACGATCGTTGGGCTATGTATAGAGCAGGGCGTTTTTCCTAGTGTATTTAAAAGGGCGCTCATCACTCCTGTCTACAAGAGTGGAGCTCGAGACAGCGCAACAAACTACAGACCCATTTCTGTGCTGCAAGCGCTCTCTAAACTACTAGAAAAAGTATTGAATAACCAAGTCATAAATTTTTTAGAAAAATGAAAAATATTATATGTGTTTCATCCACTAAGTTTCTGAACGCACCTTTTCGACGTTTGACAGATGACGTTTCAGTTGTCAGTGCGATGACGTTTGCTTGTCTGTGCAATTTTGATTGAAAAGAAATTTTGGTTCCATTGTCTTGTTTTTTTGATGCACGCTGTTTCGTGTAATTATTGATTGAAACTTTGAGTTTATGTTAATCCGATACCATCTTGATCGGTGTTTGATATTTTGTTGATAATTGAGTGAAAATTGAGAGATCTCGCCACTTTGGGTCGTGACCGCGAGTAATTTGTTGGTTATGTAGCCGGCCTTTGTCATTTGGACGCCGGTAACTTCCTAAATTCAGTGCTGGACTATTGTACATCCCCGATTGGGTTAGCAAACCGGGATAAAATTCAGTTGGACATTGGTGAAAAGTGCCACGTGTGTGATCAGAAGGTTTGACCAGGGAGACGACGGTACGCGCTGTGGGGCGCCCTTTGGTTACCGTCGAATCTACATGACTTTACAAACACAACACAAGCACATTTACACTTACACCCCACCCAGATACGACGTGACCAGGGAATACGCCACATCTCCGGTTCCAACGTGATGGGTAAGTTATATCTAATAGTTGAATAGTTGTTTTCCCTTTGTCGATTGGACAAATATTATTGTGATTAGGGCTCCGCGTAATCGCGGACATCTTGAGTCTGTTTGTGCAGTCTCACACAATATGACTCACAATTTGGTTTTTAAAGTACTGATGCAGTAATGTTGATCGAATGATGCAGCCGTTAGCTCGTTAGTAGATTATGTTACAGCTTGTCTAGATAATAAACAAAAGTGTGTCGGAGTCTATTGATCTGGCCAGGTCCTTTGATAATGTCTCGATCACTGCTCTTATTGACAAGCTGGAAAGGTCTGGAATAAGGGGAACGGTACTTAAAATCTACAAAGACTTTTTAATGGACGTCTACAGAAAGTTAAAGTGGGTGGTTAAGTGGGTGGGTTGACTGCGACATGTGAACTAATAGCAATTAACTCACATGTCGCAGTCATCTATGGAGTCCCACAGGGAAGCATTCTCGGCCCCAGTCTCTTCCTGATTTACATTAACAACAACACACAAATGACACTGAATGCAAAACATTTACTTACGCGATGACACAGCCTTGGTGTTTCAGGCAGACACTTGGGATGCCGTTCAACAAAATGCAGAGATGGGGCTCCATAAAGTCTGCTCGTGGTTGAAGCATAACCTGTTAACACTTAACATATCGCGAACCTCATTTGTACAGTATACTATCGCTCGCATAAAACAGCCCAATGTGGCTGTTCAGATTCACACATGCAAATCACCTTTCACTCAACAGTGCTCGTGCAACACTTTGGGCAAATCTAAGACTGTCAGATACCTTGGGGTTCTCTTAGACGAGAAATATCCTGGCAACCACATATCGAGATGGTTTCGCCACGAGTCCGGAAACTTACATGGGTGTTTAAAAGTCTGAAGCATGTAGCTGAGAGCGATCTCCTCCGTTCAGTTTATTATGCATTGGCACAATCTGTCATTGGTTACTGTATTGGGTTTTGGGGAGGTGCATGTAAAACGCATCTCTTACGCCTGGAAAAAGCGCAATGGTCCCTGCTTAAAACAATGTCATTCAAACCATACATATTTCCCACGAAGACACGAGCTGTGCCGGGTATTTACAGTATGACAATTTTTTTACTTACCAGATAATTACAAAATAAACACGGATCTCACGGACCCCCCTATGATCTAAGTAAACTAAAAAATAAGCGAACAACTGCAAACGTAATTGAATCTGTTAAATGTCGTACGGCTTTTGCAAGATGACAAAACGCGTTTCATTGTGTATATTTATACAACAAAATCAATAGAATCCTAAATTTTTATCCGCTACTAGCTGTTCCCCTCGGCTCCGCCCGCGTGGAGTTCGGTTACTGTCCCACTGGATCATACTAAAGGGATGAATAGTATCCTACATGTTAATCCAAGTTATAAACTATCTATGTGCCAAATTTCATAATCATCACAATCACCATCACTATCACAATCACCATCACCATCACTATCACCATCACAATCACCGTCACTATCACAATTACCATCACCCACACAATCACTATCACAATCACCATCACCCACTGAATCACCATCATCGTTAGCACAACCATTATTATCGTAATCACAATCATTATCATCGTAATCACAATCATCATCATCATAATCACAATCATCATCATCATAATCACAATCATTATCATCGTAATCACAATCATCATCATCATTATCACAATCATCATCATTGTTATCACAACCATCACAATAAATCAACAGTAACACTGTATAAAAGTCGAATCGATCACCAGCTATCTTCTGGATTTCAAAATAAATGCTATATACGTAATCAGCACCCCTGATAATCTCGGTATCGACACCCATATTGATTTTTAGACATTTCAACCCCATCGCACATTCGCATCCCAACGGGATGATGGTATTTCAGGTTTGTCACATTAAATCTTAAAACCGCTGTTTTTGTAATACACCCGACCCGATACTTTTTTTTCAGACTTTGTTACTCCATTTCCCCCTTTAGGGGTTGTTAGCGCCAATTCAACGTTTATAAAGATTCACATGATCTATGTATAGTTAGTTGCCAATAAACCTCGTAAAGAACAAGACGCTTTTCATTTTAAAAGACAGTGACACAGTGCAAACGAAAGTCAACCTTATCACCACAACATATGCTCCTTCGAGCCGGATCAAACCTCATTAACGGTGTCGACCGAGCGTCGCCGTGAGAACAAAAGAACCGCATTCCATTGATAGATAAGGGACCACCTGGTGTTGTTTTGCACGGATTTCTTAGAACTGGTCAATTAGTGTGCGTACAAAGTGTATCTGTGTATCATTTGAACATTAATAACTTAGTAAATAGACTAAATTTTGAAGACTCTTGTGATTACTCGTAAACATGACGAGTTCTGCAGACCAAGCGTTAAGTGTGCTAGAAGATTTGGCGTCAATGCTCAAGAAGACTCAATCAAACCTTAAAAAGTGCCCAAAAGAACGGTTATCGAAACCTGGATATTTACAAACTCGTATTCAAACGATCGAAGAATACTGGGTTGCCTTTAAGAATGCACACCAAGATCTGTTGAAAAGTACAACTCGGGAACAACGTGGAGTTCTTCCGTACTACGTGAATGAAGAATTCATGATTCATGAAGACTTATAGTTATGTATGTTAGGAGATCTTAGAGAGATGTTGGCTTCATGTACTTCGAAGACGACTGACCAACCTTCATGCAGCAATACGTCGTGTGATGGAAAATCACGGGCAAAGGTGATTCTACCTAATATACAACTCCCTCCGTTTTCCGGTAACTATGAAGAATGACCTACATTTAAGGACTTGTATGTGTCTTTGATTCATGAATGTACTACACTAAGTGAATTTGAGAAATTACACTATTTGAAAACAAGTATCACGGGCGACTAGTTAGAAGATAAACATATTAAAAGTCCTGACCCCTCCAAGGTGAGCCCGAGGGGGGGGGGGGGAAAGAAGGTCCCGTTTTTTGGTTTTTGCTTATATCTCGAAAACGATGCGTCGTATAAAATTTTGTTGTACTACATAATAAAACCTCATAAAATTTTCTTCAACTTTGCTTTTCTAATTTTTTATCTATCTCTTATCGTTGAATTGGTATGAGCTCCGAAAAACGAACAATTTTTTAAAATTTGTCCTACAATCTGTCCTGTTCGTTGTTTTTGGTTTATATCTCGAAAACGGTGTGTCGCACGAATACTTGTTGTACTACACAATGAAATCTGATAAAATTCTCTACAACTTGGCAAATTATTTTTTTTACTTTTTTTTTTTTTTTAATATTGGAGATAGATAAAAAGTGTGACAAACAAAGTTGTAGAGAATTTTATGAGGTTTTATTATGTAGTACAACAAAATTTTATACGACGCATCGTTGTCGAGATATAAGCAAAAAACCAAAAAACGGGACTTTCTTTGCCCCCCAAACCCCCCCCCCCCCCTCGGGCTCACCTCGGAGGGGTCAGGACTTTTAATATGTTTATCTTCTAATTAGTCCAAACGAAGTTCATAAGTCAGATTTTCTGCTTTCGACTTTTCCAACCGCACACCCCTTTTGAGCACTCATTTACCAGACTATAAGGACCAATTCGAATATAACCTGAACTTACCAGTTATCGGCAAGGCAATCACGAAGCGAAGCATTCTTTCCGACATTCAAAAGTTATTCGACCCGCTCGGATGGATTGCACCTTGCCTTGTAATGGCGAAGATTCTAATTCAACAACTCTGGCAAGAAAATATTGATTGGGACGAAATCTTGAATACGACACTGGCTGAAAAATGGGCTACAATACGATCTGATCTCGAAAATGTTAACGGAATCCACATAAATAGATGGATGGGAACGTTTAGCTCAAGAAAAGATTTTATCGAAATCCATGGATTCTGCGATGCTTCGGTACAAGCATATGGTGCTGTAGCATGCTGCCGAGTCACAAACTCTGATGGCACAGTAAAAAGTACAATCATTGCTGCAAGAACAAGAGTAGCTCCGTTGAAAACTATTTCATTGCCTCGACTAGAACTGTGTGGAGCTTTGCTTCTATCCAAACTACTAAAGCAAATAAGGCAAGCAATTAGGATACCTACCACACAAATCTATGCTTGGACGGATTCATCTATTGTTGTCTCCTGGCTACATGGAGATCCGAACAAATGGAAAGCGTTTGTGGCAAACCGCGTTGTCGAGATTACAACCAATGTAAGTTGCAGTCAGTGGCACCATGTCCAATCTCACGAAAATCCAGCCGATATTGCATCAAGGGGTATGTTAGTAGCTGACTTGAAAGGTTGCGACCTATGGTGGAACGGACCACGGTGGTTATTGCACCAGAAGATACAGTTCACTAGACTAAACATAAGACCAATAGAACTAGAGAGAAAGAAAAGCACCATACGAGCTCTGAAAATAACAAAAAACGACAACAAAGAAAGTAATAGATTGTCCACACAACTCAACAACTTTGATACACTAAATGAACTACTGAGAACTATCACCTACTGCCGAAGATTCCTGAAACAAAATAAATTAAAGGAAAACATAGATAGTACAATCACAACTGAAGAACTCCAACGCTCCCTGCAAACCTGTATAAAAAGAGAACAAGAGGAAGAATTTAAAGAAGAGATAGAAAGCTTAAAAAGAAAGAAAAGAGTAAAAAAATCAAGCAAATTGAAATCATTAAATCCTTACCTTGACGAGAATGGTGTCCTCAAGGTGGGCGGCCGGCTCAGGAACTCAGATTTGAGTGATGAATGTAAGAATCCGATCATTCTGGGTAGAGATAGCAAACTTACTTACCTTATAATAGCAGAAGCTCACTCGAAGACGTTGCATGGAGGTATACAGTTGATGCTCACTTACCTCAGATCCAAGTATTGGATACTGCGAGCAAAGACGCTGGTCAAACAATACGTCCATCGTTGTTTGGTATGCGCTAAACTAAATGCTAAAGTAAGAACACAGGTAATGGGTGACTTACCAAGCGTACGGGTGAAACCAACACGAGCATTCCTCAATTCAGGTGTCGACTTTGCGGGATTATTCCAAGTATTGATGAGTAAAGGCAGAGGAGCCAGAAATAGCAAGGCTTATATAGCCATTTTCGTTTGCATGTCCACAAAGGCGCTTCATTTGGAATTGGTTGGCGACCTAAGCACAGCAGCATTCATAGGTGCCTTCAAAAGGTTTTGCAGCCGCAGAGGGAAATGCATAAATCTGTGGAGCGACCAAGGACGAAATTTTGTTGTCGCCAACAAACAATTGTAAGAAGCTTGGAAAGAAGCTGGTTTGCAATTTGATGGAAAAATCGCTAAACTGCTTGCCAATGACGGAACTCAGTGGCATTTTATACCGGCGTATTCACCTAACTTCGGAGGACTATGGGAGGCCGGAGTAAAATCCATAAAATACCATATGAAGAGAGTTCTCACTACAAACTTGACATTTGAAGAGATGACGACAGTTCTCTGCGAAATAGAAGCATGCCTAAACTCGCGTCCGTTATGTCCAATGAACGACGACACCATGCAAGCACTAACACCTGGTAATTTTTTGATAACAGAGGCACCAGTCACCGTCCCAAACCCAAACCTAAAGGACGCTAAAATAAGTAATCTGACACGCTGGCAATATACGCAAAAATTGTTAAGTGACTTCTGGTCGAGATGGCAAAGGGAGTACCTGACGAGACTGCAGCAAAGACCAAAATGGTTAAAACGCGAAGAAGAGTTTAAGAAGGGAGAAGTAGTGCTGATCAAGCAAGATAATCTCCCGCCGGGAAAATGGTCCATGGGACGCATCACTGACTGACAAGCACCCCGGCCCTGACGGTTTAACCAGAGTGTATAGCGTAAAGAGCGGTGGCAGTATAACCAAGCGATGTGTCACAAAGTTGTGTGCTTTACCAATCGATACGGTACCAGACGAATGATTGTTTAACGTATTTAGCTTTATTTTGCATGCATCTTAACTTTCATTAATATTTTTTAAAGGACTATCGTAGTTCTTTGGTGGGCGGTTTATGTTAGCGCCAATTCAACGTTTATAAAGATTCACATGATCTATGTATAGTTAGTTGCCAATAAACCTCGTAAAGAACAAGACGCTTTTCATTTTAAAAGACAGTGACACAGTGCAAACGAAATTCAACCTCATCACCACAACAGGGGTTGAATTCTGAAAAAAACCTGAAACACAAATGTTAACTCATAGGAGTACTGGAGGAAGTTTCGAATAAAACAGTCTAACTAATTTTGTTTCCCCATACAAACTTTCGACTCGCGTTTCACCCCCTTAGGGGATAATTTTTTTAAAAATCGTTTCTTAGTGCACCCTTAGACCTCATATGAAACCTACGCGTGAGCGCGTGCTAAATTTAGAATCTCTAGACCCAGTGGTTTGGGCTATGAGTTGATTTTCAGACTTTTGTCACCCCATTTCTCCATATTAGGAGGCAGAGGCTTCAAAAAAGTTTATGTAACCAATTACCTATGTAGCCATGATTGTCATTACTACCTATTCCTTATTATTGCTATTATTTTAATATATTCAATCTGACTGAAATATGACCTTATATGAATTACTAGCGGACGTCACGCGGTTTCACCCGCGTAGTTCCCGTTCTCATTGGAGTACGGGGATAAAATATAGCCTATGTTACTCAGGGTGAATGTAGCTTTCTAATGATGAAAGAATTTTTTAAATCGGTTCATTACTTCCGGAGATTACCCCCTACATACAAACTTACAAATAAATAAATAAAATAAATATAAATATTGCTGGACAAACAAACAAACAAACAAAATGTTACCTCTTTATAATATTAGTATAGATTAAATAGTGTTTATTACTGTTAACTAACGACTACTACACATATTTTTATCTGAAATTTATTGTATTGTGTTTTGATAAGTTTTAACTCAATTTATTATGTTAAGGCTAGGTAGTTTTGCAAAAGTAGGCATTTAGCGCTGTAGGCTACGCGCGAAATACTTCGCGTGGACACAGCGCGTCAGAGAACACGCATGACTCCGCGCGGCGACATAGTATAGAAATATGCAGTAGGTTATGTAATATTACTTGACTTTTATGAAATAATTTTTTATGATCAAAATTTGTTACCGTAAACTGAGGTTACTTGGATCGATTTTGAACTTTAATTGACTGTAATTTTTAAATGTGAGGTTCTAAAAAAATATATATAATCGGTTTTTATAGTTCTCTCTGTAAAAGTAAAAAAAAAAAAAACAAAAAGTGATTAGTTTTTCAGAAAAAAAAAAAAAAACAAAGTGATCAAAGTTAAAATGATTCTGGGGTTACTTTGAAATGCCCCGTTTTTAACATAGAATCTGAAAGTAGCCCCAATAACTATACAAAAAAAAAAGAAAAAAAAAACGGTCAACAGGAAAAAAAGTTATAGCCGATTTTATACCTTGGGGTAACATTGATCAAATAAAACTTGCCAAATGTAAGTCCCTTTAAGACAAACCTACCTACCTTAACCATTTACCTTTACCTTTTAAGACAAAATGAGATCAATCAACAATTACTAAGTGTCATTAAAAAAATAATCATAATCAAGAGATCAATATAAAACGGCATTAATGTGAAATGCCTGTAATATGCATAATTAAGAAAGTTCCAGAATATTAACATCAAAATTAAATTGAGCGCATTCAGTGTTTTCTTTATCGAAAAGTAGTTTGGGCTTTGGCAAATAGCTTCAAATATCAGTCTCTTTAATTTCCGATATGTCGTCGCGTACCAGTCTAAAGTCTTTTTTGTTTCCCATCGATTTTAAGCCTTCGGCCACTAAAGGGTCCAGGCTGATTATGCGGCAAACATATTTGCCTTAACCTTCTTTCCTCGATGTGAGTAAAATTTCACTAAAACAAATCGCCCTTCTTCTAATACCTCATCCTCCATGGGTTCTGGATTTTCAGACTCACTATTCTCACCTACAAGGATTGCCTGTTCAACATTTATTGTATCGGTGAGTAAGTTTCCTTGATCCATATTAGAAGCGATTATGTCACTGGTATCTTCATCCTCATTCTGTTCCCTGTCAGAGTTATCTCTGGCAGTTGACACGCTGGCGCCTGGTTCCACATTTAACCGTGTTCTTTTTCTCGGAGGAGCTGACTGACTACCATATCGTTGTTCTTTAAGATAAGCGGTCAAACAACTTTCAACTGCATTAGTAGGATCGCCATTTTCTACAGCAGGCAGTATTTTCAGCACTTGATCTCTTGATAAGGGGAATATGCCAGTGCTTTTAAAGGCGCTCAGCAAATTTCTTTTTACTCCTTGTGTGACATTCGCAAAAAGTGAATTGGGTTTGGCTTGGACTGAATCTACCTTTTCCAGTGCCTTTTGGAGCAAGCGCGGAAAAGTATCTTTGGGAACCGTCGACAAAAAAGGATTTTGAAGTTTCCAATTAGTTAACACTTGTCTCCAAGCGCTTTTCATAGGCCTGAAGAATGTCACATCTAATTTTTAGGTTAGATGTGTAGAATTTGTCACCAGACAGACAAAATCAATATTATTCTGTTCACATTCATTGAGAACATCAGTATCTAAATGCGAAGACAGGTTGTCCCTAATCAGAACTTTTCTACTCGGCAAGAAAGACGTCTTAAACCAATCACGGAAGGTTGTGCTGTCAATCCAGCCACTATTGGTCCTATTAAATCGGGATCCACTGGAACAGCAAGTCTTCTGACAACACGGTGAACCTTTTGGTCCCCCTTCTTTCCACGTATCATAGAGGTGAACACTTTTATAGATCACATAAGGCGGCAAGAGAACACCGTCTGCAGATCCACAAACCATTACTGTTGTGGCACTTTTGGAGAAATTCATAATTTTTTCTGGATATTTTACCCCACGCCTGTAAATGCCTTGTTTTTTTCCCGGGTCATCGCTCATATTCGTCTCATCAAAATTAAATATAAAATGACGACCTGATTGGCGCAGCGGTAGTGAGGCTGCCTTACGTTCTTAGGGTCCCGGGTTCGAATCCCGGTCGGAGCAAATGTTTGTGTGATGAGCACGGACATTTGTTTCCGAGTCATGGATGTTTGTATGTATATTAAGTATGTATTTACAAAACAAAAAGTATATATTTAGTATATCAACTATCTGGTGTCCACGACACAAGCGTTGCTTAGTGTGGCACTAGATGGCGCTGTGTGTAATGTCCAGCAATATTTATTTATTTATTTATATAATTAAATATGTAGGAAGGTGGCAAATTGACGACCCAAATGGCGCAGCGGTAGTAAGGCTGCCTTACGTTCTTAGGGTCCCGGGTTCGAATCCCGGTCGGAGCAAATGTTTGAGTGATGAGCATGGACATTTGTTTCTGAGTCATGGATGTTTATATGTATAATAAGTATGTATTTACAAACAAAAAGTATCTATGTAGTATATCAACTATCTGGTGTCCACGACACAAGCCTCGTTGCTTAGTGTGGCATTAGATGGCGCTGTGTGTAATGTCCAGCGATATTTATATTTATTATTATTAAATCTTTAATAACTGGTGTAAGATTGTCAAAGTATTTATTTATACTCTCATGAGATACTTTAGCCCTCGCTTTTTTAATATTTGATGACACCCTTTGCGAGTATTCGTCTTTATGGCGACGTAAAATGGACTCCAGGAAGATTATTTTCAAACTTAGTGACCACACGCCCTTGTTTATCCAGAAAAGCTTTTGCGAAAAATCTTAAATCCAGTAATGTTAGAGGATACCCCCAATCGGAACACTTTGCAGCTGCTCTCAGGATACATTTTTCCTCAGATTCTGAGAAAACTGTCTGAGCGCCAGGTTTTCTCATGTGCATTCCTTTATATCTATTATAAACAGTCCCATAGGGAATATTATACCTCTCAGATGCACCTCTAATGGTCAGCTTACCCTCCACTACTTCGACTAAAGCTTCATTAATTTTCGCTTCAGGGTAATTTCTGTATTCACGGGCACCCAATTTCTTTTTATATATCCGCGGCATTGTTCTGGTAAACAAAGAAAATAAAAAATAAAAATTAACAAAAGCCATAATTCAAATTTTGATATTAGTGCTGGGGTAAGTTTGATCATTTGATCAATCTCACACCACGTACCCTATCAATGACACCCCATATAAATTAAATAGACGCCATTACGAAAACCTTGAGGTTAGAACATCAAATATTTTTTATTTGGATTCTCGAATGTAACCTACTAAACAGAAATTGCAGCGGCACATGAAGTTTTGGAACACATTTTATCTGGTAAAAATCGGTATTAATAAAAAACTTACCTTTTTTTTTGCATGAAACAACATGTCATCATCAGCGCACCCGCAAAAAGGATTGTGACAGTTTACCAGTGTTGTCATCCGCATAAAAAATTCTACCAAAAGTTGTTCCGTTTTACGCAATTTGTAATTTTATGTCGATAAGAAGTTTCTATCAAATTAACCCCGTGATTCAAAGTAACCCCGGTTTACGGTACTCGTAGTAGCGATAAATTAGAGCTTCGATATAAACTAATTGTCTATAAAATATTAGAATATAAAATAGGTAGTCATATTTGGGCAGTTGGAATAATTAATTGAAAATAAACAGCCGGTTCGCAGGTTTGAGAACTGTAAAGATAAAATTTTGATTTGTTTTATATTTTTGTATTATTGTTTTTTTTTCAAAATAATTGTATTTGAGGAAAGTATTTTAATTTCAACTACGGTTATTTACTTCAAAGATAGATTTGCTTAAAAAGAACCTAGGGTGTCAAATAAAACAAATTTATAAAAGAAATCTATATAATAATGCTGTTCGTTAGTCTCGCTAAAACTCAACAATAGGTCAAGGTTTGTATAAAAGTTAAAAATAGGGGGTAGGCAGTAGGTAGGTGGTTGGTAGGTAGTAGGTAAGTAGGTAGTACGTAGGTAGGTAGGTAGGTAGGCGGTCGGTAGTAGGTAAGTAGATGGTAGGTAGTACGTAGGTAGGTAGGTAGGCGGTCGGTAGTAAGTAGGTAGGTAGTAGGAAAAGGCGCATTGCAACGCATGCCGGGCACAGCTAGTTTTAAATATTTTCATGTACTGTCGTGGTCTTTTCCGCCTGACCATTTTAATTTTTTTTTCGCTTAAAACATGCAGAGGCGCCGAGCCACGCCACCTTAAAGTTTGGGCCTATTAGGAAAACGTCAACTTTGCCGCGCAAAATAACAATAACTCTCGTTTGGCGTGCGTCAACCGTGCGCTCGGCCGATTCGGTATCTTTTCATTCATTATTTCTATACAAAGTCAACGGGTCGGGGCTTGAGAGCGTTTCTATGTTGCGAGTGCAAGCAAAAATTAGCTTAGTGGTGGTCAGGCGGGAGTGTCCTCGATAGTACTTTAGTCATCTTAAAATTGCCGGTTGCAATTCTTGAGGCTGCCCCACTGACTTATAACAAAAAGTAAATGAAGTACCTATTTCACAGATGAAATTGATAGGTAGATATAGTATTAGTATTTACTTTTCGTTTGCAAACGCCAGGCTGAGATATCGATATAACAAAAATGACAAAATATGATTTAATTTTATCAAAAATCTTAGCATTCTCTAGTAGTACTGATATTTTTATACTGTGGATATGTTTATATTTGTTTCTTTTATTGCTTTACACGACTTTTTTCGACTGCGTTGTTTATTGCCCATTATAACTAACAAAAAACTCTCAAAAACAGATGATAAGGTGTGCGAAGTTGTCGCGGAAAAAACTGACACAAGTCCGTCGTCCATAAGCGCCAGCACGCGACTGAACGGACCTGTCGGAGCCGCCGCGGGCGCTTTTAATTCATATTTAATCGTAGTAATTAAGAAAATCTTTTTATCAAGTCAAACTCTACGAATTTGTCTATAACTAATTAGTTTCTTTAATATAGTACAAAAATTAAATGTAAAAAATCAGTAATATAGTCATAACTAGTATTTGCGTGGGTGCGCGAGCTGCGCGCAGCTCGCGTGTTGTCGTGTTCTTGAGAAGTATTACTCACCATCATAAAATTTTGAGAATCCATAGGAATCCTTAAAATAATTGGAAAAACCGTTACAACTACCCCTAAATCAGTATGAAAACCCTTAAGAACCCCTAAAACATTCTAAAACCTAATTCAATAAAAAAAAAAAGTAAAAAAAAAAAGGATTCATTTGAAACGTTAAAAGCTGAGTTACGCTTCACCCACTCAACCTTCGTTACGCTGCGGAACCAGAACCTACCTACCACCAGACAGGTTTCGGCGCCTACTATAATATTTGTTCAAACACCCAATGGCTATCTGTAACCGTTACGAAGTTACAACCCTTTCAATTTTAGGGGAGGTTGGGGAAGGGCGGAAAGGGTGTACAAATTTCAACGCCCCTCATTAATAATTTATAGTAAAAATCAAAAAGCCGCTACGTGTCCAGTTTCCTAGATACGATGGGGGGAGGGGTGAATGGGGGGAGAGTGGGGAGTTTTGAAAAATGATTTTGACTAACGCATTGCCCCTTTTTACGAATCTGAAAAAAAAAATGTTCCAAGTCTCTCAACTTCCGAGATCCGCCTAAAGGGGGGAGAAGGGGGATAAGTGGGTCAACTTTTGAAAACTGGTTTTTACTTTTCCGAGCCTCCTCTATACGAATCCGTAAAAAACAAAAAATATGGTTCTCTTAGTTTCCGAGATACGATAAAGGGGGGGAGGAAGGGGGGTGAATAGGGGAGGTTTGGCACTTTTCCCATACTCGCGAGAGTTACTTGTTTACGAATTTGTCAAAATATACCCACCTCCCCATCCACCATCTGAGAGAACAATTATGTCAATGAGTCAGTGAGTCAGTGAGTGGTAATCGAGCTTTATATAGTATAACTAGTATTTGCGTGGGTGCGCGAGCTGCGCGCAGCTCGCGTGTTGTCGTGTTCTTGAGAAGTATTCCTCACCATCATAAAATTTTGAGAATCCATAGGAATTCCTTAAAATAATTGGAAAATCCGTTACAACTACCCCTAAATCAGTATGAAAACGCTTAAGAACCCCTAAAACATTATAAAATTAATTTAAAAAAAAACCTAATAATAAAACCTTACTTAAAAACTGAGACCCATTAAAAAAAAAATAACCCTAAAGTTGCTTGTCGTCGCCCCTGAGTTACGCTTCACCCACTCGACCTTCGTTGCGCTACGGAGGTCGCCGGCTCGCTTCGCTCGCCACCTCCCCCCTTCTCTCCACTCGGTCTCGCAGGTTCGCTCCACTCGGGACTTACCACCACCGGACAGGTTTCGACGCCTACTATAATATTTGTTCAAGCACCCAATGGCTATCTCTAACCGTTACAAAGTTATAACCCTTTTATTTTTAGGGGAGGTTGGGGAGGGGAGGATATCCTCCGTTTATAAATTTCAACGCTCCTCATTAATAATTTATAGTAAAAATAAAAAAGCCGCTACGTGCCCTAGTTTCCGAGATACGATGGGGGGAGGGGTGAAGGGGGGGAGAGTGGGGAGTTTTGAAAAATGATTTTGAGTAACGTGTTGCCTCTTTATACGAATCTGAAAAAAAAAATGTTCCAAGTCTCTCAACTTCCGAGATCCGCCTAAAGGGGGGAGAAGGGGGACAAGTGGTTCAACTTTTGAAAACTGGTTTTTACTTTCCCGAGCCTCCTCTATACGAATCCGTAAAAAACAAAAAATATGGGTCTCTTAGTTTCCGAGATACGATAGGGGGGGGAGGAAGGGGGGTGAAAAGGGGAGGTTTGGCACTTTTCCTATACTCGCGGGAGTTAGTTGTTTACGAATCTGTCAAAATATACCCACCTCCCCATCCACCATCTGGGAGAACAATTATGTCAGTGAGTCAGTGAGTGAGTGGTAATCGAGCTTTATATAGTATAATATTGAAAATACGTTATAAAAAAAAGGGGCAACTTTGCGATTTTTTTCTATCGAGTGAAGTTCATCAGGTCTTGCAACTGAATGCGATTTTGACTAGACAAGATCCTTAACTAATACATATATATTTTTTGACGTGACAACGTCTTATAAATTGGTTTGCCGGGTGACACTTCAAGAAACTGGGTAACGCTCCGCTCACGTTATGCGCTCACAATGAGAGCGAGTGAGAGGCACGCGTCCCGCCTAAGAGCGAGAGAGACAGACATAAAAAGTTTATTTTACCACTCAAAGTCGTTGTCACGTAAAACTTTCGCCCGTATACCGACTTTACAGGCAACCAATTTTTTTAATTTAAAAAACTATATCCTTTGTCTCAGATTGTTTTAAAAAACTTAAATTCGGGGCCACCTAGCCTTAATTTAATGTTCGAAAACTCAACAGCACAGCAAATAAGAGTCCGTTACCCCAGCCAGATGTTGTCGAAAATGGTCATTTGAATCTTATAGATAATTAGTTTTACGGCTTCTATAATTGTTGCGTACATTTTTAAATTTGTTGCGCTTATAGTTTTTTTAATTATTTCACAAAAACATTTCCTGCTGGGGTAACGTTACTCCAGCCAGACCTTTTTCTTTCTAATGGGAATATTTAAATAAATACTAGCTATAAAATTAGTTGTCTAGTTGAAGTAAATGTTGTGCCTTATTTTGTATTTGTTCTTTTATCGGTTGCGAAGTTATTCGAGATTTTGCTGGGGTAACGTTTTTGGTTTTGCTAGATCTTTGAAATGGTTAAGCGGATTCTTATCATATTTTGTACATGACTTCTTAGGAATTAGTTTAAATTTATTCTGCAATAAAAAAAACAAAATAATGCATAGCTTAGAGGTTATTTCATTAAATAGAAAAACACTTCAATTGGTCCCAGCACTCTCAATAAGAAGTCTAAAGACTTACTTTAAACGTTATTTTAAAGCTTGTATTTTAGCTTTTTTTTTTAGTTTTTTAGCTCAGTTGTATATCAGTAAAATTTCAGCGTAGTACATTGGATAATTAATGAGATAATACGATTAAAGTCATAAGGAAGTGAATGACCGTGGTAACCCGACCGAGTTTAGGTGGTTACGAAAAAACGAAAACGCAGAACATTACACTATCTTTTGAAATATTTAGTACTAGCTGACCCGCGCAACTTCGTCTGCGTCACATAAGAGAGAGAGAGTTCAACCTTAAAAGATAGACATAATTATAATGTAATGCATGGAAATCATGATGTGTAAATGTTAAACACATTTTTAGTCATTAGTACCATTTTAGTTCAACAGATGTCGCTGCATGTATGCATCTTACATTTGATGATTAGTTCTTCTTGAACACTTTAAATTCTTATATCTTTTGATAGAATTAACCGATTACGAAAAAAAAAAAAAAACTAAATAATACCTCAAGCTACGTACAATTTTTATGTATATAAGTTATCTACATTGGTTGCGTAAATTTTGCGTGATGCTTGATCATCGAAACAGACAAACAGATAAACAGACAAAAATTCCAAAAATGCTGGGAATGTGTTCTATTGCTTATCCTTTAACACCCTGGCAATATTTTTTCAAAATATTTTCGATGTACAAAAACTATTTTTCTACAGATTTATTATATGTATAGATAATACACCTTACAATTTCGGTACAGACGCGTACACTGTTAAATTCATAATAATATAATAATATCTGTACTATGAAAACATTATTATTATCTTCCAGTTGCACAAACTTATCAAAAATCACCGATATAACATGTCGTTCGGTGGGACGCGGGAGGGGTGGGGTGAAGGGGTAATACATTGTTTGCATAACGCACTAAACATGCTCCATAATCACATAATTCATCTTGTAGAGTGCGCGTGCGCTTCAGCAGTTCCGTTTCCTGTTTTTTGCAAATATTTATCGAGTGCGTGAGAGCTATTATTTAATAATAAGTGTGGCGAATTACTGCTAATGTTGAGTGCTTCTATTGATGATCATAATTATGGTGCGGGCTGCTTGATGAATTCACGAACAAGGTAAGCTTGCATAATGTAACTATAGAAATAGTAGTAAAATTATTATTAATATGTACATGTTGTTAGGTACTTATCTAAAACTGTATTTTTTTAAGGCTTAAATATTTGAATTTAGGAACTTAACTATTATTTTCTTTTTTTAGCAACATTACTATCTGTAATTTTAATCTGTGATTGTTTTTAAGTATAAGTTTATTAATACTTTAAGAGTTCAATTGAAATGATTATTTTACCTGTCAATAAAAATTCTTTAATAATCATGTAGTTTTTTTTTTTAAACCTGTGTACATGTCTGTACTAAATTTGTAACACTATCCTACATATTTTAGAAGGTACCATAATGTTCAGCGTTTTCGCTTTTTCGTAACCACCTAAACTTGGTCGGGTTACCACGGTCATTCACTTCCTCATCATCATCATCATCTGCCTAGCCTTTTCCCAACTGTGTTGGGGTCGGCTTCCAGTTTTACCGGATGCAGCTGAATACCAGTATTTTACATGGAGCGATTGCCTATCTGACCTCCAAAACCCAGTTAGTACCGGGTAATACGATACCCCTTGGTAAGACTAGTTGTCAGACTTTTTTGGGCCTCTGACTACCTAACGACTGTCAAAGATCTACAAATGACAGCCGGGACCAACGGCTTAACGTGCTTTCCGAGGCACGGAGGAAACTCGGTATGTAATGGGTGGTCACCCATCCACAGACCAACCTAGGCAAGCACGGCTTAACCTAACGATTGACCCGAGCGGCTGTTATTATTTAGCCACGAGCTCCTCCACATCCTAATCATCACCATCATCACACCATCATTCACTTCCTAATGACTTTAATCGTATTATCTCATTAATTATCCATGTACTACGCTGAAATTTTACTGATATACAACTGAACTAAAAAACTAATAATTGACATAACATTCAATTCATATATCCAATCCAGTGGCCAAATAACACCGCGCGCATCAAGACCGTGCTCGTGAAGAACTGAATATCATCATAACTTGTTAAATACTTACAGGATACTAATGAAACTTCACACACATTTGAAGGCAGTTACAAGCTTCAAAATAATGTTTAAAGTAAGTCTTTAGACCTCTTATTGAGAGTGCTGGGACCAATTGAAGTGTTTTTCTATTTAATGAAATAACCTTTAAGCTATGAATTATTTTGTTTTTTTTTTTTATTGCAGAACAAATTTAAACTAATTCCTAAGAAGTCATGTACAAAATATGATAAGAATCCGCTTAACCATTTCAAAGATCTAGCAAAACCAAAAACGTTACCCCAGCAAAATCTCGAATAACTTCGCAACCGATGAAAGAACAAATACAAAATAAGGCACAACATTTACTTCAACTAGACAACTAATTTTATAGCTAGTATTTATTTAAATATTCCCATTAGAAAGAAAAAGGTCTGGCTGGGGTAACGTTGCCCCAGCAGGAAATGTTTTTGTGAAATAATTAAAAAACTATAAGCGCAACAAATTTAAAAATGTGCGCAACAATTACAGAAACCGTAAAACTAATTATCTATAAGATTCAAATGACCATTTTCGACAACATCTGGCTGGGGTAACGGACTCAATAATAGTTGATTATGCACCGAGGGGCTAAAGTTGTGTCTTATGTCACGGGCTTCATATTGAATCTCGAGCGCAAAGGATTCGGGATTTAACTCCCGAGCACAGCGAGGGAGTTACGAGTTTAACTCACGAGCGAAACGAGGGAGTTAATACAAGAATCCTGAATGCAGCGAGGGATTCAAGCTAGCCCAAGGCAAAGACACCTTTAGCCCAGAGGAGGATACTCTACTTTTTACACCTACTGTGAGAAAATAATATCCATAGTACGAAAAACAAAGTATTTATTAAATAAACAAACAGTAAGAATAATTAACTAATGTTACAGCCAATTACTATTACGGTATTACGGCGCGGTACGGTATTTGTTATTATTAATGCCAGTTTTAATGTTATTCCATTCCTTTTAAAAAATGGTTCGTAGTTATCTAATTATTCTTACAATATTATGTCTTTGAAAACACGGCAACGATATGAAGAAGCAGTCGTTATGATTTTGTAGGAAATCGAGAATATCATCCACGCGTAGTAAGGGTATCGAGAATAGCTTTCCTCTTTCTGGCACCAAAGGGTGTTTGTTAGTACTATACTTACTGCCAATTTAGCTGAGCATGTGAGATTCCAAATTCAAATCACATTATTGACCAGCGGGTCATAATGAAATCCAGTACAACATTATTGACCGGCTGTGCCCCCGGCCACTAATGACTCACTTTAGGTTAAGGTTGCTTGACATATAATTTGACATTTTCGAGCAGGTGGTGTGAAAATAAACATACATCTTATCCCCAATCGATTTGGAATATTGTACTTACCCGATTTATTCTCACAGGCCCGGATGTTGCAGAGGAACCAAAACTACACTTGCGAAGAACAAAATTAGAAGACTCAATACCAGCCGACCAAAAGACAAACCAAATAGCGGACTCGAAAATTATCCGAGCCACTCAAAATCGTACGTCCAAATATATTACCAAATTCAAAAAGCCTTACGATTGTGACATATGCCACTATAAGTTTAGTAACAAGAGGGATTTAACAAATCATAGTCGTACACACACTGGTGAAAAACCATACACGTGTGATATATGTCAGAGAAGTTTCAATCAAAAGGTTAATTTAACGGTTCACATTCGTACACACACTGGTGAAAAACCTTACAAGTGTGAAATATGTCAGAGTAGTTTCAGTCGAAATGCTCATTTAACGAGACATATTCGTACACATTCTGGTGTAAAACCTTACGAGTGTGGTATATGTCGGAGTAGTTTCAATGTAAAGAGTACTTTAACAAGGCATATTCGCACACACACTGGTGTAAAACCTTACAAGTGTGTTTTTTGTCAGAGTAGTTTTAGTCAGAAGACTACATTATCAAATCATATTCGCACACACACTGGTGAAAAACCTTTTAATTGTGATATATGTCAAAGTAGTTTCAGTCTAAAGCTTAATTTAAGAAATCACATTCGTACACACACTGGTGAAAAACCTTACAAGTGTGATATATGTTTGAGTAGTTTCAGTGGAAAGGGTACTTTAACAAATCATATTCGCACACACACTGGTGAAAAACCGTACAAGTGCGATATATGTCAGCGTTGTTTCAGTCAAAAGGTTACCTTAACAAGTCATATTCGTACACACACTGGTTTAAAACCTTACAAGTGTGACATATGCCACTGTGAGTTTAGAACAAATAATAGTTTTACAAGACATGTGCGTATACACACAGGTGATAAACCTAAGTATAAATTTAAAAAATAATAGTTAAATGTCATCATCATCATCATTTCAGCCGAAAGACGTCCACTGCTGGACTGCTTAGTTAAATGTATTTTTTATAAAATGATAGTTAGAAATTTATAAAAATAGTACTTAGATGGAATAAAGTATTAAATAGTCTTTTTACGGGCGGAAACAAGTTGCGTGCCTTCAACGGTTGGGTCATGCCGGTTTAGATGTACCATTTCGGCATACTCAAATGGACTCAAACAGAATTAGACGCCCTGGATACGAAGGTCTGTAAATTGTTGACAGCACATCGAATGCATCACCCACGTTCTTCGGTTGTGAGACTGTATATCCCGCGGAAGTGTGGGGGTCAAGGCTTTTTAAACGCTAATACTCTCCACAATTGCGAGATATTTCTTAGAAACCGACGTGGAGATGCATCGAGATGTGGTTGCGATGCATGGATCTGATGTAGACCTATCAGCGTCCGTAGCCTTGCCACGTTCTGGGGACCACTTCGGAGAAACCGAAGGGTTTGTCTGTGCCATTATGGGATGAAGTTATGATGACGAATAACTACCGGAGATTTGTTGTGAAGGGCGGCGGCATGGTTGACAAATGTATTCATGCCACCGTCCAGGCGAATCAATCCGTCACATTAATTCCGGGTGTTCTGGCAATGTCACACTGTACTGGGATCAATCTATCATATTAGGACTATTGTAGCCAATAAGCCTAATATTATGTTGGTGAATCGATCACAGCGGCGCGCAATGATTATTGACATAATGGTCTCGCATGACGAGAACCTCGTGAAAGTCGAGAAAGATAAGCAAATCAAGTATCTTGATTTGGCTCGCGAAGTTGTCGACATGTGGAATGTGAGCTCAGCGATCAATGTGCCGATAGTCGTTTCAGACCATGGCTTAATTGCCAGGAGCCTCTATCAATATCTGTGGCTCTCGTTAGGCAGCTGAGTCAAGGGCTTGATTCAGAGACACGGCTCTTGTTGTTAGGAAGTTCCTCTCTCTGGAGCCCTGACCCCCGCTAGCTTGGACCCTGTTTCCAATACCGGTGGGCTTCTATTATTATATTTTTTTTAAGTATTATTTTGTATAGAAATATTTAAAAATGTAAAACTTACATAACGAAAAAAATAATAATAAAGAGAATAATGATGGCTTGCGGGCACCTCAAGGCAATTCCAATAAGGTTTTCTTTAACTTGGATGTGTTTGCTGTCTGTTAGATCACTTAGAAAAATATTACTTGACACAATCCAGAATCTGTGTGATTATTACATGTCTATAGTGTTCCTTAGTGGCTGTAATTTATGTGTATTTTATTTTTATCTCATGCAATTATCTATTCTTTCTGACTCTTACTTCATCAATATTGTCTTTGTCTTTTGTATGTGTTTTTTTATCTGTAGAGATCGTGGTTGGTTTTACATTTGTATAAGTCCTTATAATCTATTGTTTGTAATATATAATATGTAATTGTAGGTTCTTACAAAAAAATAAAATAAAATGATTATTATTGGAATTCTCTCTTTCACGGATGACAAAGTGTTGGCGTTTGCGGGTGATAGTATTATAGGGTGTAAGTGTGAACAACACCTTTGTCACTCAAACTGGGTAGTTAAAATAAATAAAAAACTATAGGACCGAGTTAAAAAAGCAGAATAAGTAATTTACTTAAAAAAACCATCCGCCACCGACCGCAAATTCATAGATAGCCCGAGTGACGTATTCGCTGCCGGTATCTACCTACACAATTCTCGTAACATAACCTGCTATGCAACTTTTCCTTAATAGTTTTCCGGCGGTTTTTTCTGTGCAAAGGCCTCCCCTTTCTCCTTCCAAACCTCTGTATCTTGTGCGATATCTGGCTATGTTCGCCCCGCGAACGAGATCAGGTCGTCACACCACCTTCGCCGCGGTCTACCTCGACGGCGATTTCCTCCGTCAGGCGTCCAGTGAGTGACGATCTTTGCCCACCTCTCCGGGTGAATTCGCGCTACGTGGCGAGCCACTCCCACTTTAGCTTGGCTGTTTTTTCTCCGAAATCTGCAACCTTAGTTATGGAACGCAAGGTGGTGTTTCTTACGCGATCTATAATAAATAATGAATTCTTTATTACCATAAAAACAGGTTACAGAAAAATGTGAGACCCTATGGCTCCAGAGCTAGGTTAGAGTACCTGTATTTTTATTTAGCCAGTTACTTCTTCCATTTAAGTTACAATTGGGCAACTTTTATGCAGCAAAATGTGACAAAATTAAATTACTTAAAATTAAGTTCAATGGTTTTCATTTTACATTTAGGTAATTACTTATTAAGCACTAAAAATAGAATTAGAATAAAATCAGGATTCAAAATTTAGATTAATAATTGAATTAGAAACAATAATTAAAAAAGATGGCCCGAGTGTCAAACTGACAAGACATAAATTTTTCTGTTCCGAATTTTAATTTCTAAATAACAATTTAAACCAGAAAAGTAATATTATACCATGATAAAGAAGAAAAAAAAAACCCCAAATATACTGGATAACTGGATTTTCATAAAAATGGACCCTAAGGAACACATAAGAACCACATCAAAATAGTGGAAATGTCACCTATGTTGACGAGGCACCGGGCCAAACTACAAAAAGAGGCACACCCACCATCTCCGGGCTCGTCGCTCAGCTCCGCCTCGCAGCGGCCGGGACGCGCCACACCCGTGAGCACCGTGTCATCGGTCGCTGCAGTTGCGTCGAGCTCGAGCGACGAGTTTTTCTCCCCGCCGTCGACACCACCACCACCACCAAGAGGACGACGACGTGGAAGAGGACGGCCACCAGCGGGCTTGGGACCTCGAGGCCAACAGGCCCCGAGCAGGGTCCCCGCTGCCGGTGGAAATGTGTCGCGCATGCGATGGACTCAGTCCATTAATGAAAATGTCATGCGCGCATATTATGGGGCTACTGAGGGGGGAAGCAACTTGACTGCGTACCGTAGTCGGATGCTCTCTCTGTTTCAGGTACTTGAGCCGGCTGTCAGCGTAGAGGCACAACGACTGTCGGATCAGGTGCGGGTCATCCAACGTAACCATATGTTGGATGACACCGTACTTGATCGACTACGCTCCGAATCACGGAGTAACCTTGTTACACCTGCTTCGCCAATGATCGCAGTGCAGCATCAAAATATTCCCAGTGCGCCGCCGCGATCCGACTACGATGGTGAAGAGGATCGTGACGAAGTTATTTCCGTGAGTACCCAGTGCAACGCCCAATTGAGGAGCGCTTTGGAAGGTGCGTTTCGGGAGTATCGTTCCACACCGCCAGAACTTAGGCCACGTTTGCCTCGTTTGCCTATGCACAATAAAAACAAGGCGCTGATGTGTGCTCTAGATTCGCAGCTGTCAAATTGCTTTGACAGCAGCAAAGACCTCACCGATACCCACTCAATATTGTACTGTGGAGCTGTAGCGGCATGTCGTGTAGCTCACGTCAAATTCCCCAACAACGACAGAGCTACACGACCCAAATTAGCTGTTCCAGCTTGGCAGTGGAGGATTGAGCGGCGTATCGGTGAGGCTAGGGCACTCATCGGCAAGTTAATCTGCTTCAGGGAGGGCAATACTCGCCCTAGAGTGATGCGCTTTGTGAGGCGGGCGTTCTCCGGAACTGATATAAGTTTCCGAGATTACTTGGCCCGCGTCACAGAGCGTATCGACTCCCTGAAGCAGAAGATCTGTGCATGGGCAAGCCGTATTCGTCGGTACAAGCGGCGAGTGGAACGGTACACTCAGAATCGCACATTCCAAAGCGATGAAAGGTGGGTATATAGGGCTTGGGAGCGACCAGACCAAGGTGTGACTGACACGCGTCTGCCGGATGATAGCGCCATGTATTCATTCTGGCGCAACATCTGGTCGGTGCCTGTCAGTCACACTGAGGGCGATTGGACCCGGGAGGTTGAACAAGCATGTGATCCTATACCAGAAATGGGGGCAATCATCATCAGCCCCCAAGACGTAGCTCGTGCAGTCCGTCCGTTGCCTAACTGGAAATCTCCAGGGCCGGACGGACTGCACAACTTTTGGATCAAGTGGTTCCAAAGATCACACGCTCGTTTGGCGTCCCAGTTTCAATCAGCCTTAGAGTCAGGGTCGCTGCCCCAATTCCTGACGACAGGAATTACCCACCTGCTCCATAAATCAGGTAGTGCTGCGGAGCCCAAAAATTATAGACCAATCACTTGTTTACCAACGGTCTATAAAGTTCTTACATCCATTTTGAGAGCTAAAATCAACCAACATATTGATAGTAATTCTATTATGTCTGCCTCTCAGAATGGATGTAGGAACGGGTCCCGCGGCACTAAGGAGCTGCTCCTCATTGATATGGCCATTAGCCAACAGGTTCGCCGTTCTCGAAAGAATCTGTCTACATGTTGGATAGATTATAAGAAGGCCTATGACTCAGTGCCTCATACATGGCTCATGAGGGTGCTGGAGTTGTATAAAATAGATGCAACTCTACGTACCTTCCTGATGTCATGTATGGGACACTGGAGAACGGTTCTTCGCTATCCAGGATGTCGACAGATCCAGGGGAACAGCGAACCAATAAGGATCGAGCGTGGTATATTCCAGGGTGATAGTCTGAGTCCATTGTGGTTTTGTCTAGCCCTGAACCCTCTCAGCACACTGCTGGAGCGTTCAGGTCTAGGCTATCTGTTGAGGAGAGATGGTCAGGTCATATCTCACCTTCTTTACATGGATGATCTGAAACTCTTTGCCCCCAACAATTTGCAACTGATGAAGCTACTGAAGGTAACAGAAACTTTCAGTAGCGCCATCAGGATGGAATTTGGTGTGGACAAATGTGCAGTCATGCATGTGAAGCGAGGGGAGATTATGGAATCCGAGGGAACTCAACTCTCGGATTCCATACACCTTAGATCCCTCTCCGCAACAGAAACTTACAAGTATTTGGGTATGTCGGAGGCATTAGGTATCAATACTGCTGACATGAAACAATCGTTGAGGGAGCGCTTCTTTGGCCGCCTGAATAAGGTACTAGGCAGTCTTTTGTCAGGCGGAAACAAGGTGCGCGCCTTCAACGGTTGGGTCATGCCGGTTTTGATGTATTCCTTCGGCATACTCAAATGGACTCAGACGGAACTTGATGCCCTGGATAGGAGGGTCCGCACACTGCTGACCGCAAATCGAATGCATCACCCACGGTCGTCGGTGATGAGACTGTATATCCCACGGAAGTGCGGGGGTCGTGGCTTCTTAAATGCTAAGACCCTACACAACCGTGAGGTGTACAGTCTCAGGGAATACTTCCTAGAAGCCGAAGGGGAGATGCACCGAGATGTGGTCTCAGTGGACAAGGGCCTCACCCCGCTCTCCCTGGCTAACGAGAACTGGCGCAAACCTAAAGTATTAGACACTAATGACCGCAAGGTGGAATGGCAGGGCAAGGAGCTTCACGGACGCTTTTACCGGGCCCTACATGGCCCCGATGTAGACTTCTTAGCGTCCGTATCCTGGCTGCGCTTTGGTGACCTCTTCGGGGAAACAGAAGGCTTTATCTGTGCAATAATGGACGAAGTTATGATGACGAATAACTACCGGAAATACATTGTGAAAGATGGCACGGTTGACATATGTCGGGCATGCCACCGTCCGGGAGAATCGATCCGACACATTATTTCTGGGTGTTCTAGTCTGGCTAACGGAGAGTATTTGCATAGACACAACCTTGTTGCCAGGATTATCCACCAGCAACTTGCTTTGAAATACAACCTTGTGGAATCAGAAGTGCCATACTATAAGTATGCGCCCGACCCAGTTCTCGACAATGGTCATATCACGTTGTATTGGGATCGACCTATCACCACTGACAGGACTGTTGTTGCCAATAGGCCTGACATTGTGGTGATAGATCGATTGGAGCGTCGCGCAATGATTGTTGATATAACGATCCCGCATGACGAGAACCTCGTGAAAGCAGAGAAAGATAAACAATTCAAAAATCTAGATCTGGCTCGCGAGGTTGTCGACATGTGGGACGTGGGTACAGCAGTCATTGTGCCGATAGTCGTGTCGGCCAATGGCTTAATAGCCAAGAGCCTCGACCAACATCTTAGGAGGCTCTCGCTTGGCAGCTGGATCAAGGGCTTGATTCAGAGAGCAGTACTTCTGGACACGGCACGTATCGTTAGGAGGTTCCTCTCTCAAGAGCCCTGACCACCGGCAGCTCGGACCCTGTTCCCAGCGCTGGTGGGCTACTGTTTTTTATATTTTTAAATGTTTTTTATGTTGTTATATTAAGAAATATTTAAAAATGTTAAAAATATGTATTGATATGAATAAATGAAAATTAAAAAATAATGATTGTAGTAAAAAAAAAAGCTTACCATAAAATTCAAAAAAAGTACCATTTATTTGTGTTCTTAAATACTTATGTTGATTGCAGTAAATTTGCAATAGCGTTGTAGTCCTGTGTCAGTAGCCATGTTTTTACCTTATTTTTTGTTTCACGAGTCGTTAGGGGATTAATGTTCAGGATTTTGTTTAATTTATTATAAAGAAAAGCGGCAAGATATACCCGCTGTCGCCTAGCGGACGCTGTGTGACAGCGTAAAGGTAAGCAAACGTTTTTTATAGTGCGCTTCTTATTACTTTGTGCATTAAAAAAGGGGTAATACTGTGCTGCTTACAAACCACTTGCAGAATATAATTCTGTCTTACTGTGAGTACTTCACACTTATCGTATAAGATAAGTACGCCTCACACCTATTATGCTGCGTTCCATTGTCCGCTGGAAAATCTTGAGTTTGGTTCAGTAAGTGACCAACATTACGCAGCGTAGGTTAGGACGGGCAGGATGCACATGTCGATAAGTTTTCTTTTAGAGTCATTGGAAGGCATCCCTTCATGTGTTCTTTTAGGGCCCAGATGGTCTTCCAAGCATTTTGGACTCGTCTCTCAACTTTCTTATCTTGCCTATTTTCAAAAGACACTATCTGGCCCAAGTATATGTATACTCATCGACATATTGCAACACATGCCCGTCCACCTCGACCCTACGTTTCGTGCTGTTGGTCATGACCTGGGTTTTAGATCTGTTCATTGAAAGTCCAACCGCAAGACTTGCTGTGCTCAGATCTTGGAGCATTTCTTCGAGTTCTGAAGCAGATGTGGAGAACAACACAATATCGTCAGCAAAGCGGAGGTTTGTTAGCTGATGGTCGCTAACATTTATGCCTCGTGACTGCCACGAAGCAGGCAGTTTGTTAAAAACCTCCTGCAGTGCGCTTGTGAACAGTTTAGGTGAGAGTGGGTCCGGGCTTAAGACAGTCAAAATTACCTATCTTAGGTGTTGCGTGACGAGTCTAAATGCTATGCTGTGGCTTGGAAGATTATTGTATGAAGAATTAAATTTGTTTTTTTTTTTTTTTTTTTTTGCGGCCAAAGACACTTTAAGACAAAATTGTTTTAAAGTGTCACGTTTCTGAGATATAAATAAGAAGCTATCAAAGTTGTGCTGAAGATATCATCAGTGAATGGGCTTCAACTGTAACAGGTCATTTGTCGGCCTGGTCGTGCGACCAAAATTTCTTCCTGGTCGAAGCTTCTGCGGCCAAAAGTCGTGGTCGTGGTTGCGTAGTGCGCTAGGGAATCTACGATCGATCCGGTTACATTATCTCTTTAAAGGAAGGAAGTGTTAGGTGTGTTTTTCGCGCGTATCTCCTGTTTGTTTCTTTGTAAATTTCTTTATAACCTCGTATCTTCCGAATGCTGGATGGATTTTCTTCATTTATAGGTTACATACAGTCAAATGGGAAATCTAATGATACCTTTTATCTTCGAAATCCATCCATCCAGCATGACATGACAGACACGGGTTAATAAACCACGCGGGAAAAATATCCGCTTGGACTCCGTCTACTACGCTTTTTAAACTTACCAATCAACCTCAAACAAACGAAAGACCAGCCCAACCAATTACCAAACAAACTTCTTCCTTTTCAACCGACTTCCAAAAAGAGGAGGTTCGCAATTCGACTTTTTTTTTTTTTTTTGTGTTTGTTACCTCACAATTACTTTCGACTGGGTGAACCGATTTTGACGATTCTTTTTTTAATTGAAAGCTGGTGTTTCTCGTATGGTCCCATTTAATTTTGTGAACATCTGATGCTGATCTTCGGAGATATACCATGGAACTCTTCAAAAATAGACGGCAAATGAGCCGTGAATGTTGCAACCGCTTGGATGTTTATTGTTTATACAACATCATGACGTAACATCACGCCTGTATGCTCTTAAGGGGTATGCAGATGTGTACAATACACCCAGATTTCGACAGTTCGTTCGTGTTTCGCGCACCCCTCAAAGAGATGTCAGCAAACGGGACTGTTCTAAAGAAATACTGCTGCCCTGGAACACAAAGGGCTAAGTAGGAACATGGATGGGTTTTAGTCAGTAAAAGTCTGACATTCCTTTCCGCTCCGCCCAGAGCGGGAGGGGTAATTTGATGATTTCCCATCCGAAAAAAAAGGTATGTTAAGTTCCATATATTGGGGATATGCCTATTACCATGACATGTATTGCTAAAAATGCCAAATAAATTCATGGCAAATATTTGTTTGGGAACAACTAAAAATGGAAAAATAAAAAACGTTTTTGCAAAAAATAAAATCGACTTCAAAAACACAAAAAAGTGAAAAATAACTTTAGCTTCAGAAGTCGATGACAAAAAAACTAAATCAATCAAACAAAAGTCACCGACTTCTGAAGCTAAAGTTATTTTTCACTTTTTTGTGTCGGTTTTATTTTTTGCAAAAAAGTTTTTTTTTATGGCGACACATTTTGACATTGATGGACACTTGATGCAGTGCTGCCAACATACCCATGTGCACCGCCGGCTCCCAATCACATTTAAATGGAAGTTGGCGCCAGCTGTGGAGGCCTTAAAAATAACTTATGTTTTATAAATAGATCCATAGTATGTTCAAAATTGAAAAACCCTCTAAAACTTTATCCCGACACTAGGGTCAAACAAACAGAAAACCAACTTTGATATTACCCAAGTCTGACTCAAACTTGAACTCCACGTGTAGGCACGTCCGGTTAACTTATACTTGGCCAGGAAGGCTTACTTGCTGGATTCTGTAGTAATGTACTATTTCTCAAAAATGGTATGTAATGTTGCCATAACATCTCTAAAAAGTATCCAGAAAGTGAACTCTACCGGAGACTTATTCACAACTGTCCAGTAAGAAGCGAGATTTTAAATTTGGAAGGAAGGAAGGTCGTAGGCACTCCTAGATATCTCCTATTCCTGTGTTTATCCTATTGAACAAACCTGAAATCGTGAATAGATATCTGCCATTCCCTACATTTTGTCGACTTGACTGCGGTTTCAGGGTTGGCCTCGGTCCCATGTATTAAGAACCTACTATGACCTCTTTTCAGTAACTGCAATGGCAACTTGTTACTGTCACGATATGGAAGGGTATAGTATATTTACTTTATGGTATGTTTATTTAATGGCTGTTGGAAATGTAAATAAATGCACACGCAGCTAAAATGCGCAGCATGCACCGGGTCGGTTTTCGCCTTAATTGTCAAACAAGAAACATGTTCAGGATAGTTAAAAAAATTAAGCTTTCAGGTTTTGAAAATTCTGGTTTTATGCACGTCTGAAGGCCTCCTAAACGGTGGAAGTTAGGCAGTCCAAGTATTTCAAACCCCTTTGATATCCTACCTAATGTGACGTAACTAGAGCCATCGGAGGCGACATAATCAGTACCTACTGCACGCGAGCGCTCAAACACCTAGCGGCGAGCCTGGATGCAGCCTATATATAGCCTCTCCTACGCGATTTGTCACACTCGTGACATCCTGCACTTCGCTTGAGCGCTATCTGTCACACTTGTTGCACGCGCACCCGCCTCCAAAAAACTGCATTAAAAACCGTCTAAAACTGTCTACTTCACAGTTTATTCCTGTGTTCAATTCGTTACTAAGGACTTGTAGTTTTTGAGCTACAGGTGTTTTTATCGGAACGGGCAGAAAATGATTTTAAAACTTGCAACAATTGTTGCATGTGCGCCGTTGAGGGATTTGCACTAATCACACGTTAGCCGAGTTTTCAGTGTTCTAATTCGGTTTGTCGGGTGTATTATATTCATTCCTTGGTAATAAAACTCATACATAATTACAATGAAAACAATTTTATTGATAATCACAATGCAACATTAACATTTCATTACTTTATTCAGTCATTTGTAATTCTACGAGTTGTGTTCTGTGTGTGCATAACCCTGGCAAAATGTTGTGCATTTGAGAGGTGAGACCATAAAAAATAATTAGTGTATCATTAGGAGCAATTTGTTTAATAGTAGCAAAATTTGTGTGAATTTTAGTTTTAAAGTTATTTGAGAAAAACACATTTTGCTGGAGTAACGTTTGAAACGTTATCCTGGCAAAATCGATTTTCAAAAATTCGTTCAGCGCAGAACCAAATACATAATTAGATAGCTTTTGTTGCCTAGTAAATGTTTGTATATAGCAAAATTTGTGTGTTGTATGGTTCTTGAGTTATTTAAGATTTTGCTGCGGTAACGTTTTGGGATTTCCCAGATCTCGAAAACGGCTCAACGCAGAAGATTGAAAAAAACACCAATAAGAGATCTTAATTTGTTTAAATTAGTTTAAACAATAGTTTTTGATTTGGTTGTCGTAAACCAATGGAATTAAATGGTTTCAAAAATCAGATAAAACGGATTTGCAAGTAAACCAAAACACTTATAACCAAATAAACAGCTGTAAAAAATACCCATGGTAGACACTTATCACGTCAAGTAAAATAGATTATGTAACTTTATACGATATGAAGATAAAAACAAAATTGATTAATTTTAGACTGGTCGTACTTTAGCGATGAAATACGCAGTTCCCAAAACATTAAGAAACGTTTCATACTTTAAACAAGTTAAAATGAGTCATGAACATTAATTCCTGTTAATTTCAGCTTTCAATTACTGCTGTAATGAAAGTTATATCAAAAACAGGAAAATGTCAGCAATTCTCTAATAAGCCGACCAAATCGAAAAGGTCACGAAAAAGCGGCCGCACTATACATAATCGTAACCATCTTAAATGAATGGGATAATATGGATGTTTTGTTAGTACAGTTGCGTAGGTTGCTGGTTCATTATTTTTATTTAAAAATCAGTCTCATACAAATTATTGTATATCTTTGCCTTAGCATTAACATATTGAGGAAAAAATCTCAGATAAGTTACGTACGTACTTAATTTTAATATTTGGCATAAATGTTTTTCTGTTTGTCAAGTACTAATGCTTAAACTTAAAATACAATGTTGATTCATTGTTTGTACAATTTTCCTTAACACGGAGATAGGCACCTACTAAACACGTAGGTGGTAGGTGGACTCCATTTCCCCTCGACTCACAGTATGGCATTTTAACATGAGCTTTGTAACGTGTTACTTAGTGGTTATTTCGACATTACATGTGACTGTTACAGGTGATCAACGTGTGAACCACACGTCGTCAATCAAAATCACACTATAAATTATTTACTGAGATTATTACTTACCTTTTTAAAGTTAGGTACTATGACTTTTAATAATTACTTATGATCCATTAAATTGTTAAACTACTGTTAATTAACATGCTTTTCATTTATAAAATAGAAAACTAGTAGAAAATGTGTAATATGGTACCTGCACTTCGAACATTAAAAAATCGGTTACACGTAAAACGTTTTTCTGCTTAACTGTACAAAACATCGGACACTAAGTTGCTAATTTGCGAAGACTACTCGTACGTATGGTGCGGCCGCTTTTACGTGACCTTTTTAATTTGGTCGGCTTATTAGAGAATTTCTGACATATTCTTGATTTCTATATAACTTTCATTACAGCCGTAATTGAAAGCTGAAATTAACAGGAATTAATGTTCATGAATCATTTTAATTTGTTTAAAGTATGCCACGTTTCTTAATGTTTTGGGAACTGAGTATTTCATCGCTAAAGTACGACCAGTCTAAAATTAATCAATTTTGTTTTTATCTTCATATCGTATAAAGTTACATAATCTATTTTACTTGACGTGATAAGTGTCTACCATGGGTATTTTTTACAGCTGTTTATTTGGTGATTTGGTTACTCATAAGTGTTTTGGTTTACTTGCTAATCCGTTTTACTTGATTTTTGAAACCATTTAATTCCATAGGTTTACGACAACCAAATCAAAAACTAATGTTTAAAGTAATTTAAACAAATTAAGGTCTCTTATTGGTATTTTTTTCAATCTTCTGCGTTGAGCCGTTTTCGAGATCTGGGAAATCCCAAAACGTTACCGCAGCATAATCTTAAATAACTCAAGAACCATACCACACACAAATTTTGCTATTTACAAACATTTACTACGCAAAAAAAGCTATCTAATCATGTATTTGGTTCCGGGCTGAACGAATTTTTGAAAATCGATTTTGCCAGGATAACGTTTCAAACGTTACTCCAGCAAAATGTGTTTTTCTCAAATAACTTTAAAACTAAAATTAACACAAATTTTGCTACTATTAAACAAATTGCTCCTCATGATACACTAATTATTTATATGGTCTCATCTCTCAAATGCACAAAATTTTGCCAGGGTTATGCACACGTTTTCTGTCACTGAGGTAACTTAGCAGCGGTGGCCCAGTGGTGTCGGCCTCGACTTACGAACAGTAAGTCGTGGGTTCGAACCCAGACAGGCGCATTACTTTGTGTAATTTATTCATCATGAGGAAACCGGCATGTCCTAGAACCCAAAATTCGAAGGTATGTGACATCTACCACTCCGTACTGGGCCCGCGTGGTGGATTATAGCCCATTCCCTCATTTAGAGGTGGCCGGGTCCCAGCAGTGGGAATATTATAGGCTGATGATGATGATGATGACTGAGGTAACTTTGGAACCACTGGATCAAGGCCGTAGTCGAGGGGGGGATCAAGGGGATAGACCCCCCTCCCGAAATGTAAAAAAAAGATTTCTTTTAGTAAGTATTAATGAGACTGCAGCGCGCCCGTCTCACTCTGTTGTTATAGGTACATAACATAATAGTTAAAGACAACTCTCTACCTACTGTTATTTTTATCTATGACGTTAATGTCAATCCACCGCAGAATTGACACCGAGGAGGTAATTGATTTGTTCGCTGCAAAGTAAGCTAGAAGACTCAATTTAATTTTGGAATAAGGTGTTAATATTTCTTTAATCGCTTTTTAATGAATATTATATTTATAATAAATAACACCATTTTATTTCTTTTACTAAAACAATTTTATGTTTTTCTACTGTTGCACCAAACCAGACGCCCCCAGAAATTGGTTTCTGGCTACGGCCTTGCACTGGATTGCATTGTTATCAAAACCGTAGTATTTTAACTTAGATAATAACAGATGTCATATTTTACTGATTTCAAATTGTTTTCGAAAGTACAAAAAAAATATACAAAAATATTTATTACTTCTTAAACATAGAAAAAAAAGTAAAAAAAAGAAAGAAGAAGTAAAAGTAAGGAAGTAATTTTTATAAATATTTCAACAGGTGAAATCAAACAGTGACAAGTTTCGCGTCACATCACTGGCCAACTTTATTTATTTATAGTTAATTAAAACGGTAAACACCAATTACAATAATTAACATAGAAACACCAATTACATTAATTAAAAAACAAAAGTAAAAACATCCAGTTGACACCATTCAATGGTTTGAATTAAATTACTAATACTAACATGGAACACGGAACCCTTGCATACTTTCTCTCACAGAACATCAGCCATATTCGCATAACCTTACTCCATTCATCCGCAAACACATCACATTCAGGGTTGGCAATCAGAAGGGCGTTGAGCGTCTTATGAGTACGACATACCGGAGATTCAGCTCTGGCGACAGTTTTGGATGACGGTGGGGCGAACAGAATGTGCAAATGGCACTGGCGGTGACCGATGTATTTGTCGGAAACAAATAGCCGGCAGAAAAGGCTGTGGAGTTCAGGGCAGTCGATTAGTCCCCGTAGAGTCTTACAGGCTACCGTGAGCTGCTCACAACCTCTTCTCACCTCCAAGGAGTTAAAGCCCTACACTCCTAACAGGTAGTTGGTGGGGTACATAAGGGAAAATAGAAATATAACCTTTGGAAAAAGCCTCTTAGAAACGTTTCTGCACCTTTTCGAGCATCAGTGTTGGGGCAGCGGTGTAAGGGTGCCAGACACAGGCACTAGACTCAAGTTTGCTCCGAACCAGAGTGGTGTACAGTAATCGAAGGACATTAGGATTGCGGAAGTCGCGCGCATTTCGCATCACAAAGCCCAAACGCCTGAAGGATTCCTTCGCGAGGGTAGAAATGTGGTATTTAAATGTAAGACAGCGGTCAAACGTCACTCCCAAATCCTTAACGTTGGTGACTCGAGAAATTACGTCGCCACCCAATCTGTAATTGAAAAGGCACTTGTTTGTGTTGAAAGGATGTTTATTTACAATACTCCACATATAAACTGCATCAATGTCCCTTTGTAGGAGTTTACAGTCCTCGTCCGATCTGATTTGTGCAACAAGTTTTAAGTCGTCAGCGTATAGCAAGCACCTGGCAAACTTTACATTTGTTACCAAATCATTAATCATGATCAGGAACAGAGGCGGCCCCAACACGGATCCCTGGCTCACCCCCGAGCGGGTGTTGTAAGGCTTTGATTCAAAACAACCATGTCTGACAAACTGCTTGCGATCGCGCAGGTAGTCGGCAAAAAAGCAGAGAAATCCGGACGATAAACCTATAGCCTCTAGTTTTGTCAAGAGTACATCGTTTTCAACTCTATCGAAGGCTTTTCGGAAATCAAAATATAGAGTGTCGACCTGCCTCCCGATGTTCAAGCTACTGGATATGTAGTCAACATGGATGAGCAAATTCGAGTTTACGGAGCGACCCGGTCGAAAACCGTGTTGGGCATCAGATAACAGCTTATTTACGTGTTTGTAAATCACGGTACGGAGAATATGCTCGAAAACCTTGGCGATGGTTGGGAGGATTGCGACGGGTCTGTGTTCCTCTACCGATGTTTTGTCGGAGGTCTTAGAGATGAGAGTAACTCGCGAAATTTTCCATTGCTCAGGGTATACGCCGGATTGGAGGGCTAGGTTAAAAATATGACACAGAGGAGCTGCCAAGGTGTCATCACAGCCCTTAAAACAAAGGCTGGAATGTTGTCAAGGCCAACCGAGCTAGAGGGTCTAAGTTTAGCAATCCCTTTAACTACGTCCGATGGGGTTAAGAAGGGGAGGGGAATATTATTTGCCACACCACTTGCACTGGAGTTCCTAGGGTCTAATTTAGGTGTCTTGAGCTGAAACACGCTTGCAAAATACTGAGCAAATGCCTCTGCCGCTTTGACACCCGAACACGTCTCACCCTTGTGAACAACGTTTGGTTCGAAAACGCCCTTAGATCGCAGGCTAGAAAAGTGTTGCCAAAAATGCTGTGGATTTTTGCGTACGCTATTTTCCATGCTTCTGCAGTGCAATCTGTAGGCGTCTTGGGTTCTTACCTTTAGGCTCGACCGCAGTTTATTGAACTCTGCATATGTGGCATCGCATCGCGAAAGTTTCCAACTATTGTGAAGTTTAGTTTTTCGTCGAGTGTCGTTCACAATATCACGCCTAAACAAAAACGCAAAAAAAAGAAAGCTATCATTCACTGTAAACCTACGTCTTTTCTTGACTTGAATGTGCCCTGGCGGTTTGGAGTAAGTCATGCTCACTCAATTGTCTCGCTGATGGTGGCGCATGTGTCGGATCATTTAGTTCCCTTCAAAATGGTTGAGTTGAATGGTGCTGATCCATGCGTCATGTCCGTGAACGGGCGCTGTCAGTTGTGACTGGTCATCTCTTGGTTGCCATGGCTTATTTGAACGGTTAATTGTACCAGAGAAAAAGTATTTCTTCCATAGTCCGGTCAACCGTACCAAGGAACAATAAAAAAATTCCGTAGTCCGGTCAACTGTACCAAGGAAAATATGTATTTTTGTAGTCCAGTCAACAGTACCAAGGAAAAAAAATTTTACCCGCTGTCCGGTCAACTGAACTAGCCAACTGTACCACGGACAAGGAGTGAACAGATCATAGTCGTACACACGCTGGTGAAAAATTTTACAAGTGTGGTCCTATAATGTCAGCGCAGTTTCAGTCACAAGTATTATATAGGTGAAAAACTTTACAGGTGTGATATATGTCGGAGTATCCAGTTTCAGTCGCAAGGGTTTTCGTAACCATACCTGGGAACCTTCTAGTTACGGAGATATTGGGGGTAAATGTTCTAACTTTTTAACAAGTTTTTTTTTAATACAAGTTTTTAATGTAAGATTTTTACTTTAAACACCTCCATGACCCCTGTACTATTCAATCCATCCATCAGCACTGTCCAAATAGATTAGCTTTTTGTATACTGAGCCTATAGATATGTTTACGTAGTAGCTCAAATAGCTATCTATACATGTATATTTTACAATCCAATATGTTTTGTCTCAGTTGCGAATAAACCTGCATACTAAATACACGTTGTTTTCTTTAAAAACTCCCGGCAAACAAAAGTCAACCTTATATGTTCAACAATTTTAGTCCGTATTCGAACCGGAGCGTGTTAATGAGCATCGAGCCCGGCCGGCCCGCGAGAAAAAAAGAATATTACCTGAGTGCGATAAGGAGTCGTCGGGAGCCACGTGTTGCTAAAGACAAATGTGCAAGTTATAAAACATTAATACCAAACGAGTTATTAATTACAGTGATATTGATTGACTATAAACTGTTACTTGTTTACAAGGAGTATGTGACATTTTGTGTAAATCGTAATAACAGTACATTGAGTGAGTGTTCAAGAGATTAAAATTAACAAACTGTTACTTTGCGAGAACTTATTACCTAAAACAAGTGACTGATCAGTGTGTTGTTTGCTGGGACTGCTGTGCGAGTTTATTTGTTACCACAATGGAGGCACTTTTTTCGTTACAATATGAGTTGTTCGACAATTTGACGAAAGCTGAGAGAAATTTTAAGAAAACGCCGAAAGAAAGAATTAAGAAGTAATTTGGCGGCGGGATTCTTAACAAATACCTGTTGGTTTGATTCGTATTTCTTTTCAGGCTCTCTATCCTTGTTTCTATTCTCAGTCAATTAAATACGTTTATGCAGGGATGTTTCATTGATAACCTCGTAAACTTTAGCCACTTAAGCAGATGCGCAGATAAATCTATACCTAAAGGGTCTCGAGGATCTGTATGACCCGTGATTATGTCTGGTGGTTTGCATTTTGTGAAGCTATGTCTGCTGCTATCATATAGCGTACGACATAAGATTAACGACTGGTTCATGGCAATTTTCTGGTCTAAGTAATCTAAGATGTTCTAATAGGGTATTGCGTAAACGTTTTATCATTCTGTTATCATTGTTTTATGATGTTGAATTTTGTGGACTCGCATAAATGCGTTGGGCTGTAACTACGGATAACGGCACACAGTGTTGAGAGCAAAACCTTAGAATAGCTTGTATGACACTAGCTCCTGTACCAGCTCTAAGATGGTACGCCTCAGCATATTTGGAAAATGAATCGATAATTGTAGGTTTTTTTTTCCACTCTGATCTGTGAATGAATCTAAATGAACTACCTCAAATGGTTTTGACGGTGGTGGAACAATACAGAATCTTTGTTTAATGGGATTTCTAACACATTTAGCCTGACCACATTTATGTTACATTCATTATATATTTTGCGATATGATCCATCATTTTGGGCCAATAGTATTTATAAGATAAAAGCAAGATGGCACTCGTTAATGCCTTGGCGGTTATTTTTGCCTTCGTGGTATTTTTGAAAGATCTCTTGCTTGATGGAGATATTCTTTGATATTTTCGGACAAGATTCATTCCAGACCTTTGAACTTTTTTTGAATGATGGGAATGGATTATTATGCCTGTTCTGACTTTGGGGTATAGGAATTATTAAAAATTAATTACATCTTCTTCGAGCAAAAGCAAATCTGTCTATTGAATCGTCGCGTCGTCTGGGTATGGATATTTCCAATATTGGATGTTCAGCGCTAGTATGGCTGTCAGCGTGGTTGAGTTCGCTGAGGAGTTTGGCTTTTTGGATACATTTACTGATACAGAGCTAGTTTCTTCTTCGTTTAAGTGGTCTATGCGTAACCGAGACAACAATTCTTTAACGCGGGACGATGGCGGTTTATCACTCGTGCATGCACTCCATATTAAAACTTCCGCTTTAACGGGTTCGTTCATGGAAAAGATGTCATTTGATGTTATGTTAAAACTTATAAGTAACCGCGACTATGTTAAACGATAGTAATACATTCGTTTCGTTACCGTTCGAAATACTTTGCGCGGGGACTAATGCATCGTTTGCTATATTAACTGGGACTCTTACTAATTTAGTGGATTTTGCCGAAATTATATCCTCATATAAATTGTAGTTATGTGAATTTTCCCTCTTCCTGCCCAAATTCCGTCTGTTACCGTAGGTCTCCTTGTGACAGACTTCCCTCTCATATAACCAACGTAACCTACGTTTGGTGTGGTTTGTATGGTAGGCTAGGGCGTTAGGGTAACTTATTAGGGTGCTAGGTAGGTAATTACTATAGGGCTAGGATAACTAGGGTGCTAGGTAGTTACTGTATGGCTAGGTTTGGCGTCAGTTGGGCTTTAGTTACTGTTCCAGGCTCAATTGTCTCAACCGTAGTCACATCGTACGCACCAGGAATAACGGCCGTACTAAGCTGTAAGTCCCGGTGTGCAATAGGGTTAGCCGCGTTTTTTTTTTGTAACTAGTCCATTATTTTTAAGATCAATATTAGATTCCCACTTAGTTAAAAGATCTAAATCGATAAGCTCATCAAAAAAATCATGAAAGTTGTAAATGAAATTTTTTAAATAATTTTGATCATTAAGAGTGCGGCGCCATCCGCTCGCAACTGCAATTCGAAGCGAAGGCAAAAACACGTTGAAATATTGTTGTCTCTGTTTCACACTCCCCGGCCCGTTGCGTAGCCGCGCGTTAGCATGTGTGAATAGTATTTACCTATGCGTGTGTTAATAGTGTTTGGTTTTTACCTTTTTACCTTTTTAGTAGTTATCATGTTCATTATTAGCTTTATTTTTGTTAGTTACTTTGTGCAATCGTTAGTGTATGTGCAGAATAGTAATGCGTTTTTAGGAAATCTGTCTACAATGTTTTTATCTCAAATGTTAGATTAACTCAAAATCTAGGCTTTGTTGAAAAAAAAAACTTGGTTACTTACTACTCTTTCTATCGTTCGCCTGAAAATCTGAAATAAAAGTACGTACTAGTGGCTCAGTAGTGGCGGCCCCGACTTACGAACAGTAAGGCGCGGGACATATACAAGAGGCGTCGGGCGCGGACATGGCGCGGGCGGCTTCCTATTCCATTCAAATATCATACAAAATGCATGGAAATAACGTACAATTTAGGCTACACGGTATATCATTGCGCTGACGAGGATGTGACGATATACCGTGTGTTGTATTTGTCCCCTGCCCATAGACTTAGTACTTATAATCTTACTTATAATACTGCCCGCGCCTAAGTCGTAGGTTCGAACCCAGGCAGGCGCATTACTTTGTGTAATTCGTCAACTCTGCTCTCAAAACGGTGAAGGAAAACATCGTGAGGAAACCGGCATAAGTATCCTAGAACCTAAAAGTAGGCAGGTAGTAGGCAGGTAGTAGGCAGGTAGTAGGCAGGTGGTAGGCAGGTGGTAGGCATGTGGTAGGCAGGTGGTAGGCAGGTGGTAGGCAGTTGGTAGGCAGGTGGAAGGCAGGTGGAAGGCAGGTGGTAGGCAGGTGGTAGGCAGGTGGTATAGGAAATGGGTGTGAAGAAAAACTGCAGCGGTTCGAATTTAAATAAACGTTAACTCGTTTCTTATTCAAATTTAAAAGACTCACAAGGAAGGTTATAATATCTGCCTCCTAGCACAGTGTAGATAGAAGTGAGAAGTGACTAATTTTTTTTTAGGAGGGACCACTCGCAGTTGCAACTCTAGACGGTTGCTTGACTGCTTAACCGGACAATCCTGTGGTGGCCAAAAATTACTTTAAGGCCCCCAGCCAGGGCTTACAAACTAACAGGAATTACACATTAAATGAACCGTCACTAAGGGCACCCCCTGTGGGGTTCGGGCCTCGGCTTAGTGGGTCATTGACAAGAGGGCAGCAAGGGACAACAACAGGCTGGGTCGGATCATTAATTGGCTCGTCGGGCTGGGGTCGGGCAGTGATGTTACTGGGGGGTCGCGGGGGTCCACGCCGGCGGGACCGGATTCGCGGTTTAAATCGGTTTTTGTATTTGTACCTACGTAGTGTACTCGTTTCCCTACAGCTCTCTTGATAAAGGGTGATGGGATCATCGGGAGTGACAAGGGTAAGTCTGGGTCTACGAATCCTAGATATGTTAGAGGGGACATAACTGGCTGCTGAGGAGATCAGCGGATTAGGGTGTTTTTCAGCTGAATCGAAAAAGCCCTTGGTCAGACGTTTCATGTACTGCATCATGGTGGGGATTTTGAGATCACCGTGGAGTTGCTCATTCCTAACTTAAGGTGGGGCACCTGTGGCCTTTCGCAAGAACCTATTCTGGAGGGTCTGCATCTTATGAAGATGGTAGGGTTTGGTGTGCGCAAAAACGGGACATGCGAAAGTCATAATAGGCCTGATGCACGCGGTGTAAATACGCAATTTGCACTTGAGTGACAATTTGCTACGTGCGTTCAGAATGTAGTGAAGCCTACCGAGAGCAAAGGCGGCACGTGAACGCACCGTCTTTATGTGCTCGCTAAAGTTAAGACGTCGGTCTAGGATAACACCCAAGTACTTGGCTCGCTTCGTCCAAGGGATCGGCTTGCCAAGCATGGTGATCGGACTGGAGAAGTGACTAAAGGCAACCAACGCTTTTTATAACATTCGTTTAGTGACAGTACTCATAGTGTTGCCAGTATAAAGAAGATTAAAGATTAATATTTGCTTTATTAAAATCGACTAAAATTGCAACATTCCCCGTCAAAAATTAATCTTCAATCAACCAAAAACAATCTGATTTTTTTTTACAATCATTCACCTAAATAACCAGAATACTATAAACCTTCCAAGTGATTGCTGGGAGAACTACAATTTTTATGGCCCAACATTTGTTGCAAGGACTAGGGAAAACCCAGAAAAACCTAGCCAGACCATTTCACCAAAATGAATTAATTTCTAATATTATAATTCATAATAAAATTAACAGATAACATAACTCATATTAATTAATTTACAATTAATTAAACAATTCATCAAATCAATTAATTTACATTACGTAAATTAACGTTATGTATTATTATGTAACATCATTGCATACCCATCTCATCTCTGAACTGCTTAAATGCAACGGCTGGTAGCGGCTTCGTTAGCACATCCGCTATTTGTCTACCTGTGGGTATATAAAACAATTTTATTATATTGTTTTCTAATGATACTTGATGTCAATATGTTTTGACATTTTATGACTAGCAGGATTATTTGCTATACTTATACTACAACCATTATTGTCTTCAAAAAATGGCAATTGGGTTGTCAATATTCATTTTAATACTTTTATAGAGACTTTAGCCATACTGCCTCTTTTACAGCATTTCAAATAAGGCCATGTATTCAGCCTCAGCCGACGAAGCCACAACAGACATTTGCCTCTTTGTATTCCAAGTTATTGTGCATTTATTGAATAATTCACATAAATAACCTGTGGTACTTTTTCTATCATTGTTATCATTACCACTCATCTTACTACCCAGTACTACTGAATCTATATATACACATAATATATGATTAAAATCATCACACTTTTTGTACCTTAATTTTAATTATATAGTGCCCTCAAACTCTTTTGAGACATAACCACAACTCTTTGTTATTTTCGTTTGTGTATCTGCTCAAAATATTAATACCAACACTTTAGTCACAACGTAGGCTACCTACGCCTACGTTGTGACACACAATAAGATTACGGCAAGGTGCATTATATTCACCGTCTACATTTAGAGCTTCGTAACTTAGGTTTATTTTCTATAGGTGTACTACTAATGGGATTACAGTCAGACATACCAAATTTATCTAAAATGGTTTTTATATAAGAACTTTGATCTAAAGTTAATAAGTAATTACTTCGAGTAATTTTAAGGCCTAGGAAAAATTTATCTTATTTAAATCTACTATTTAAAATTTGCTTTTTAAATAACTTTTAAGTCGGTCGATTGATTGCCGATTAAAACATATCAAAACCAAATCATCGACATAAAGCAAAACGTAAATATTTATTATCAAATAATTTGAACCAACACCTAGCATCTTGTTTTAGTCCATACAGAGCTTTATTTAATTTACAAACGTAATAGTCTTTACTAAGTAAGTCCTCTGACACTTTCATATAAATTTCATCGTTTAAAATGTCATTTAAAAATCCATTTACAAACGACTATATTCCTATTACTTGCTCTAAGTACTAACGTCCAGGTATATATCATTAGCTAAAACTGAATATGTTTCATCCATAATTGCACCTTCCCATAGTCCTATCATCCCGATTTTTATTATGATGTGGGTACTTTGCTACTAATTTATTCAGCACACAATAAAATATCATTAATTACATGAAACTAGTCAGGGGGACGACCCTTGATCATATCACTCTCAATTGACAAGAATCGTCGATATTTTTATCACGAGAACTATTACATATGTCTTTGTCTTGTCATCATTTGGCTTTAATATGTTGGAATTATTTAATTTTGCTACACGGAACTGATTCATCAGATTTCGAACCATCTGATTTCGGATTGTTTAATGTTGAGTATCTGATTTTGATCCATCTGATTTTAAACCACCAGCTTTGGAATATCAGATTTGGGACTGTCACAGCCTTCAGGTTTTATTGACACTGACTTTGAGACCACGTCAGAAACACCAGTTTCGTCATGGAAATGTTCGATTTGATTTCCTTCATTTACATTGTAATGTCGTCTTGGATTGTAGAAAATTAACCTCATCTATTAGGTACTACAGCTACCACTAGTTTTATTGACACTGGTTTTGACACCACGACAGAAACACCAGTTTTGTCATGGAAATGTCCAATTTCATTTCCTGAGAAAATTAACCTCATCTCGCACTATTTCATATTTTTCGCGTTCCGTGTTCCATACTTTATAGCCACTCGGTACATACCCAACTAAGATACATTTCCACGATTTTTCATCAAATTTTCTTTTACTGGTTTTATTATGCACATAGCTAAGCTCTAGAATCAAAAACCTTTAGATACTTGATTGCAGGTTTTTATCTTTTATCGTGCTACAATTCAAATGGAGTTCGAGTTTGTTTTAAAGCGCGGGTAGGTGTAATATTTATTACTTATACTGCAGTTAAGACTGCATCACCCCAAAAACAAAACTCTCGGGCAATTTTGCACCACTTATCATAGCGTGGGCTTTTTCAGTTATTGCCCTAACCATATGTTCCAAACCCCTATTTTGCTGTGGTGTTCTAGGAATAGTAAAATAGTATGAAACTCCTTCAGAGACAGTATTCTTTCATTTCATCAGACAAGTATTCCTGACCATTATCACAGTACAAATTAACCAGTTTTAAATTAAATTTACCCTCACTTTTTGTCACAAAATCTGTAGAAACAGAACACGTTTGATTTATGTGTTATTAGGTACACAACACAATAGTGAGTAAATGGATCGATAAAATAACACATGACATAATAGTTCTTATTATCGACTTAAGGAGTGATTGGCCCACACACTTCAGTATGCACAACAAACAATAGTCGTTTAATGTGATTTTTATCTTTAGAAGTATTAAATAGTAACCGTGCCTGTTTCTCGTTTATACAAGCTTCGCATAATTTATCATTAGGTGATACCACCTCAATTAAGCGTATATCATCAGTCATATTTTTCAGCTCTAAAAACTTGTGTTTACAAATATGGCATAACCGTTGATGCCACAAATCGTAATTAGTACCATCACTGTTGCATGTTTGAGAAACAGGTTGATTAACTTAACCTCAAAATTAACACAAATTAAATGATTAACTGCCATACCTTGTATCAGTATTTTACCGTCCTTACTGATATTTGTTCCATGCTGGTCGAAGGTAATTGTCAATCCGGCACGCTGCATCTTGGTTACTAACAACAGGTTGTGTGGCACCTCTCGACAGTACAACCCGTCTTCCAGAGTACCATGGCAGCTGTAATTAATAAATTCACTGTGTTTAGCAACTGAAATTTTTAAAGGTATAATTAGATTTGAAAAGTTACTTCCTTGTTAATGATGTGGGTCTGATGATGATGTGGTCGCAACCCTCATAGGTTCCGGACATAAATGCGAATTCGGAAACCTCATTGGAGCTTGAAGCATCCATTTTAAGTAGTAGCAGTTATTTTTTATATGACCCATGCGTCCACAATGGTAACACTTCGTGAAAGATTTCTTGAGGGCCTTGAACTTTTGCTGGTTTGATTTAGGCGTAGTGTCGTCGTGTTTTCTTCGTTGAAGTTTTGAGATTTTATTTTTGACGTGTAGAATCTTGCCAATTGTGTCACTACCCACATTTTTCAATTTTATCTCTTGATTCAACAATCGTGTTTTAACGAAGGCCAAAGTCAGAACTTCCACACGCTGTATCTCTTACCATCGAAAGTTTTAATATTTCGCTTGGTTTTCAATTTTTCCATGATGTGCCACGTATTGTTTTTACTATTTGATCAGCACACAGTAAGAGTAAAGCACACACACACAAGCACGCACAGTATTAAAGCAGTTCTGGGCCCATAACCTATAGGAAATGGGTGTGAAGAAAAACTGCAGCGGTTCGAATTTAAATAAACGTTAACTCGTTTCTTATTCAAATTCAAAAGACTCACAAGGAAGGTTATATCTGCCTCCTAGCACAGTGTAGATAGAAGTGAGAAGTGACTAAAGGCAACCAACGCTTTTTATAACATTCGTTTAGTGACAGTACTCATAGTGTTGCCAGTATAAAGAAGATTAAAGATTAATATTTGCTTTATTAAAATCGACTAAAATTCCAACAGGTGGTAGGCAGGTGGTAGGTAGGTGGTAGGTAGCAGGTAGGTAGTAGGTAGGTAGTGGGTAGGTAGTAGGTAGGTAGTAGGTAGGTAGTAGGTAGATAGTAGGTAGGTAGTAGGTAGGTAGAAGGTAGGTAGTAGATAGGTAGTAGGTACTCATCAAGACGAATCAAACGAGCCCAAACTCGAAGCGGTTGCGTCGTTTTATTACGGAGATCCTTTGGCCCCCCTTTCAGCTTCATCATCAAACCCTGATTACCATTTAGGACCAATTTACTCTTCAAGATCAATCAAACGAGCCCAAACTCGACGGGCTTATGTCGTTTTATTACGGACTTCCAATGGCCACCTTCCAGCTCCATTATCAGACCCTGGATACCACCTAGCACCAAAGTACTCGTCAAGACAAATCATACGAGCCCAAACTCGATGGGATTATGTCGTTTAATAACGGAGTTCCCATGGACACCTTCTAGCTCCATCATCAGACCCTGAATATAACCTAAAGACAAAGTACTCGTCACGACGAATCAAACAAGTTCAAACTCGATGGGGTTACGTCGTTACATTACAGAATTCCTATGGCCTATAGCATTGTCACGCGATATACAATCCGGTCACATTATCTCGAGACCTGGCGTCGATGACGTCACGTCGCGTCGGCGGCGGCGCTCTGATATGGTGCGCAAAACAAGTATCATCTAGTAGGATATTATTATAAACAATAAGATTTCCAACAAAACAAATATTGTGTTAATTAATTTAATGTAGGTAATATTATTATAATGATATGATTAAAATTGCGGGAGGTTCGCATTCCAGCGAGGTCTCGAGATAATGTGACCTGTTTGTACCTACATATGCGTGCAAAATTTCAGCTCAATCGGTAATCGGGAAGTGGATCAAATTTTACTTGCAAGATTTGATTAGGTACTTACAGATTACAGACAAACATCGGGACACATGAAACTATATCAAAGCTTGTAAAATAAAACATAATATTTATTTAGTCGGTAGGTAGGTACCCTTTTTTTTTTTTGGATTGGAAATCATCAAATAACTCCTCCCGCTCTGGGCGGAGCAGGAGGGAGTGTTAGACTTTTACTGACTAAAACCCATCCATGTTCCTTCATCGCCCTTTGTGTTCCGGGGCCACGGTATCTCTTTCGAACAGTCCCGCAACCCCGGCAGGTAGGTAGGTACCCTTATGTTATGATTATGAATGAAACCTATTAGTCGGACATTTGAATCCTAAACACATCTAATTCAGTATGTACTAACCCAGTGTAATATAACTTCGATTATGAACGAGAAAAAATATGTGTAGATAGGCAGGCATTTTCTTGGTCTGAGTTTTAAAAAATGATGAAAACAAAAAGGTAGGTAGATACTTACTGTGAGATACATCCCAAAATTTGGAGTCCATGTTGCTAACCTTTATATAATTATGTTTATGTAGGTACCTGTTTTGTAACCTAAAGGACAAAACTGAATTTGTATGAAGCTTGGTACTTTATTCAAATTGAACGCAACCACAGATTTTACTGTATTAATCAGAAGAGGATAAAATATAGTATAGCTTAACTAAATCTTAATCACGTAAATATCCTGCAAAATAAGGACATTCATTTTTGAAGTTTTTTATTTTTAGTTCACAATGCAACACAGGTAGATTTTGGTAACACCATGTTTTACGTTCCTATACATATCGCAGCGCTAATTATTAATTATGAGGATGGTCTTACTGAAACGCATTTTTGGTAATCAAAGTCCTAAGAATGGTTACGAGAATATAATGAATGAGGAATATAAATGAAAAAAAAAGTTGTAGGTACCTACCGACATGTATGTGCGTCGAGCAAATATACTTAAGAATGCGTTCAGCGTATTTCGGAACTGGCTGCGTTGAATGACATTTGAAAAAAGCTAGATGTCAATGTCACGATAGATAAGTCCGTCAGACAGTTGAGACAGTTAGTCATTTGACTGCGTGCGTTCTGTTCAGTGTGTTATTCGGTGCAAAAATAGAGTGCATCATCTATATTAGAGAGATAATAATACCACCAATACTTATTTGTATTAATAAATTATAATTGGGCCCAAACTCAGCACAGCGCCATCTATTGACATTATTAAAACTTCTCTACATCTACATTATATATTAGATCTTTGAACATTATTTTATCGAAAATGCAGGCAATTTCCAGCTTGAAACTTGAGATTAGGCAGTCTATTGTGCAGTATTTTCTGTGATAATTTTCTTTATAGTGGTTAGATTATCTCAGAATAAAGTACCAAAAAAAACCATGTCCTTTAACCAAATCGTAAGCAAATATCGAAGTCCTTAAACAAAACAAAAGTCGTAATAGAGTAGGTAGGTAGGTTACTCGATTCCAAATCACAAGGCAAAATCTAAATCCAAAGCCGTAGCATAGGTCAAGAAGTGTCAGAAATATTACGATACAATTGGCAAACAAATACGCACGCACAATGCAATCAAGTAATCGTCTAAAATTGACAAATGAATTGCCCGGCCCGGCCGGGTGGCGAGGTGCGCACGCACACATTCACCTACATTTGTCACTATACTCATGGGGTCTCAACCCGAACAAATTATAATTAGTCTTGAAAAAAATCAATAGATGGCAGCATAGGTAACAGTAATGAAATTGACAATCCCTAAAATGCGTTAAACGGTAGATTTCGGCCGAAATAAGATTAGCAAAAATCAAATGTTCACTGTTTAATGCTAATTTATCTATTTACACACATAAATCACGTTATTTTAACAAAAAAGATAAAGGAGGCCTTTTACTTCAATTCGAACCCTTAGATTGGTAAAGTTGTCAAAAGTCGGCCATCTGTAAATCATTCTGTTTAGACCTATTTGGTATAGATGGCGTTTTACTCAATTTACCTCACCCACGCAACGGAACAGTTTCGTTTGTGTGAGTGAGCTATCACTCACACAAATGAAACTGTTGTCAACTTGAGCACCGTAAAAACTCGAGCGAGATATTTTTTGTGGTTTTATGTACCCATTGTTATTGCTTACTTGTCCTTGAACGCAAGGTGCGATTTCATATTCAATGTGCGATTAAGAGAATCTAAACAAATAAATAATATTAAAGTGTCTTTTTACTGAATGAATACCTACCTACATTGTTTTTTAATTTTTGTCTTTGTCTGTCTGCCTGTGTTTCGGCGTTTGACGGGACAACTGGCAGATAACTGTTCGGAGGCCGCCTTTTAATAGGTACATCAATGAAGACTACTTTTATTTTAGAATAATAATTAAGTACTTAAGTCTTCGTGCAAAAAAAATTAAAACCTTTGTCATTTTTAACAATATAGGTTCGATGTAAATAGTTCGCTGTTGAAATAGACGTAGGTACTATTTTTGTAATTATTTCACGAAGGTCGAATCGCGAACCGTTTTTCATTCAACGTTTAACATCACCAAACCCTAACATTAATTATCAAAGATCGGTTTATAACGTCATCTAAAACTAACCTAAATAAAACAAAAGTTATTTTTCATTCAACGGTTAACATCACCAAACCCCAATAAGTATAAGAGAGAAAACATAAGTAGACTAAAAATTTGTAGGTGTAACAATTGATAAAAATCTCCATTGAAAAGAATAAACAAAGCTTTTGAATACAAAAAAACAATTCCTTAGCTTGCTTACGCGCTCTACAAACTTGCACCCATTATACCTACCTACCTACTGAATGCGGTTTTATTGTCGGTTTAAGGATTGGCGTTATATTCTGAGGAAACTATCAATAAGCAAATGTTAATTACGTCCCAAAAAAAGTGCATTGGGGCCATAGGGCCACGGTAATAGGGCTAAGTTTTGTCAAAGGTTATCGATAGCTCAAACAATATTATTTTGAGCATAATGTTTTAAGTTTGCCTTCTTTATTTAAATATGAAGTAGGTACCTACCTACTTAGCTAATTTTGTCCAAAGTAATCCTAAATTATAAAAAAAATGTAGAAGTTCCATAGTCGTCGTGTTAATAACAAGCTAGAAATAGACTGAGCAGTGCACTGCAAAATGAATAATAGAATAGGTACTATTATTCTATTTGGCGCCAATAATAATTATTACCTATAGCAAGTAAACAAAAACAATGATGTAGCTACCTAGTACTGTGCTAGTAGGTACCTATTTCCATCTTTCATCCTACTTCTAGTAGGTACCTATCTATTTCGTTTTATTTTCTTGCTGCAGTAACTAAATTAAATTACAAGCGATTTGATTGATTTGAGTAGGTAATGAACTAATGATACCTATTTAAGTATTATGAGCTGCAAGCTAGTAAGTACCTACTATTTTTTATTCTGTGCTGCAAGTGACGGTCTACTTTATAGCGGCTCGAACCATCTAACGTAAAGCTGCGCAAATGGCACACTAGTAAATTTATCTTACGTTTTTTGCAGGTCAGTGTCACCTTGTTAATTAAAAAATATGATTCGCGGCCGTAACATGTAGGTATGTTACAGAATTGTAATCATTAAATCATCAATACAACCCTCTAAATTCATTTAATCCCATTGAATGATCTTTTCATGAAATATTTACTCAATGGGAATGTATAGACCACTTTAATTAATATAATAAAATTCTGTAAGCAGCGGTGGCCCAGTGGTGGCGGCCCCGACTTACGAACAGTAAGTCATGGGTTCGAACCCAGACAGGCGCATTACTTTGTGTAATTTATTTCATCACCACATTACATTTTTTAACGTGATCCTTATTATTATGAAAAATTTAAATTCTTAAAATGGACTTTATTTTCATAACTATAAAGTTTATTTTAAGAATTTTAAATTTTTAACGAGATTCTTAGTACCTACGATTCTGCTAAAGCGGCCATTCATTTTAGACCCTCTGCTCCCAAAACGGTGAAGGAAAACATCGTGAGGAAACAGGCATGTCCTAGAACCAAAAAATCCGAAGACGTGATATAAACTACCAATCCGCATTGGGCCCGCGTGATGGATAGCCCATTCCCTCTCATAGAGAGGAGGCCTGTGTCCCAGCAGTGGGAACATTAATAGGCTGATGATGATGATAATTCTGTAAATTTCTGTCGGTCGCGAATCATACATATTTCGTTCAACATACAGGCTGACACTGACATGCGCATTGCATTGCAAAATAAAATTTCGCGGGCTACCCTGGCGTTTCTTTGTGTCGGTATTATCGTGGTGTGCGTCTTGCCGTATAGACGCTGTTTTTGTGTGCGTCCTAGAACATCGTAAACTACGACTGCAGTTATGATCGTTGAAAAATATGGTAATTGACAGCACCAAATAAAATAATTATTAAATTCTTGACCGTTATTTGAAGCTTACTAGTTTGAGATAGGCCATTTCCGTTTTCCGCTTATGTTTACCTCTCTTTCTACATCCGCTACATCTATCTCGCTCGCACATCCCTACCACCCCCACCAGGTGCCTCGAGTCATCGGAGCTCGGAGGCGTTCGTCATTGGCGTCTTGTTTTCCGCCGCGAACAGTCACCTTTCGAAAAGTGTGATAATTTTTTAAATTTACGTTAAAATATTCTAATTTAAAAAAGTGGAACAAAGATTGTGTACTTACGCGTAAGTTTTTACAACAACTGTGGTAATTTATCAGTAACAAAGAACTGATAAGTTCGTGTGCACGTAAGTTTTTTCCAAATAAATTTTTACTTTTGTATAACGGTTTTACCGTTCGATTTAAAATTTGAGCATTCTAATGAATGCAGGTTGTCCTCTCTTATGGTAATTTTGTTTAAAATTTTTAAAAAGTGTTAACGTTTGTAAATTTATTTTGCAAAACTTTATGATCGTGAAATATTTTCCCTGCAAGTCTTATCACGTGTTTCTTTAGGATGGATCCTAACAAAACAACTTCCGAAAAACAAGTGGGTGAAGAAGACAGTGCGGGCCCAGCATCCGCACCGCCGCCACCCGCGGCTTCGAATACTCGGCGACGGCGGGCACGAGTTCTCAGCTCGACCAGTAGTAGCAGCTCGAGTACCAGCAGCAGCTCCTCCACGAGTTCTTCAGACTCCAGGTCCAAGAGGAAGCGCTCACGCCGGCATCGCAACAAAAAAGGCAAGCGCACCCGCCGAAATGATGAGCAATTGGATAAATTGTCTCGACAGGTTAGTGATTTGCGAAAACAAGTTACTTATTATGAAAATTCCGCTGACAACTTTGATGCACATAACGGTCATTGTTCTAACGTTAATTGTGCCCCTATTGATCAGTGCCCTACTTTAGATAGTGATATTATCGATGACAGTGTCAGTGGCATTTTGTACAATGATGAGAGTCGAGATAATGAAGCCAGTGATTCACAACTTAGCTTTGATTTTGGCATAGAAACAAAACTCAAAGAACCAGTAGTGCCCAAGGCACCAGAAAATATCCTGAAAACCCTACAGGATATTCAACACTTTGAGAAAAGCAAGTGGTGTGAGGTGCGATACGCCGAGGTTCAGAAATCTTACAACCATACACCTGGCTTCGTGGATCTAGAGGTCAATGAAGAAGTCAAAGCCTATGACTCATTACGTCACCTCTCTTATGCAGACAAGGCTTATGCTGCCCTAACCTTTTGCGTATTAAAACAAAGGGATGCACTCCAGAGCAGTCTGAGAGAGTTGCTGATTTGGGCCCGTGATCAGAATGAGTTAAATGTTGAAGGTATGCACGAAAAAATATTAGAATTGTTTGCTAAAGGGGAGTATTCAAAAGTTTCGTCTGATTTATTGCAAATGGTCTGCGGCCACCGCGCCGAAGTGATTCAAATGCGCCGGGATGGCATTACCAACATGGTACGTGACCCTCTCGTCAAATCTGCCTTGAGAAAAGTGCCGCCTTCTAGTAGACATCTGTTTAGTCAAGAGGCATTCACCACTGCTCTGGAGAAAGCAGGAGGGGTCAAAAAAGCCTTTTTGCCCCTGAAGTCTAACAGTAGACCTGTTTCGCAAACAGGATCTTACAAGACTTCGCGCCACCCCCCGCAGGGGTCGGCCGTTTATCCTGGTCCCTCGCAGGGTCCTAATCATGGATGTTGCGCCCAAGTGCCTCATCATTCACGTCAGCAAAACTATCAACCCTCGCAGGGTTGCTGTCACAATAACCGACCCTCGCAGGGTTACGGTCAGAACAACTCGGACCGTCGCACGGTTCACAATTCAAGAGGAACTTTTCGTTCCCGAGGTGGTCGTCAGGGCAACAGACCCTCGGACCAAGATAAAGGAAACCGAAAACGCCCAGGACATGCTTTGGAAAACAATTCCAACAAAAAACGTAAATATTGACTCAAAGACTTTCAAAGCGGGCCGGTTATCAGAATTCCTTTTGCGCTGGAGAAAAATGGGAGCTCCAAAATTTTTGTTGAAAATAATAAAGGGGTATCGCATACCTTTTCGACAAAAGCCCCCTCTAGTCATCCCCAACTTGGCGATGACAAATATGTTTCACACGGAGAAATCCGCATCAATGTCTGCAATAGTCACGCAAATGAAGGAGCAGGGAGTCTTGGAGGATGCCCCGCGGTCTCCAAGCTTTCTGTCAAAAATGTTCCTTGTGCCCAAAAATGATGGCTCAAACCGGCCCATATTCAATCTAAGAGCACTAAACGAATATGTCATAACCGAACCTTTCAAGCTAATAAATGTATTCAGAGTGCCAGAATTCCTGCAACTAAACGACTGGCTCTGCAAAGTGGACCTCTCGCAGGCTTACTTCAACCTGCCAATAGCGCAAGGTCACAGGCGGTTTTTGCGTCTTGTGTACGACGGAGAATTACTCCAAATGACTTGTCTTCCCTTTGGCCTCAGCACAGCACCGAGAGTATTTGCCTCGTTGACCAATTGGGTGGCTCGCACATTAAGGGAACAAGGCCTGCGGATAATCGTTTATCTGGACGATTTCCTGATTGTACACCAGGACCGACGCATTCTGCAGACTCATGTCCAAATTTTATTAGACCAGTTGCAACATCTGGGTTGGCAAGTCAATCACGAAAAGTCTCTAGTGATTCCTCAAAAGAACATAATTTTTTTGGGGATTCATTGGGACCCGTGGACAAACGACAAGTCTTTACCAGACGAGAAAATTGTCCGACTGATGGACAAAATAACGTCAATGGCCCAGACAAGACCTGCCTGAAAGAACTACAGAGTCTGGTTGGTCTTATGAATTTTGCAAGTTTTGTGATACCCCAGGGCAGGCTACATTTTCGAAATCTTCTTTTATTTCTAAACTCTCTTCTCGATGCGCCCCCGATAAAGGAATTTTGTCTCCCGAAAAAGGCTCACGAGGAGCTGGCATGGTGGCAGCAAAGTTGTCACCTGTGCTCGCCGATCCACTTTGCACCACCAACTCATTTTCTCACCACGGATGCGTCCGATATAGCCTGGGGTGCTCAGCTAGACGGCAAGTCGATGTCTGGAACTTGGGACGATCACGAAAAGAGCCTACATTGCAATGCCAAAGAAATGTTAGCCGTCTTGAAGGTTTTCCAGATTCATGGCGACCTCATGCATCAATCCACAGTACTAGTACAGTGCGACAATCGCACGGTCGTGGCTTACCTGAGAAACGAGGGCGGAACCAGGTCTCTCCCTTTGCTGGACATAACAATCCAAATTTTCGATCTCCTATACAGACATCAGATACATCTGTCTCCCTTTTACATGCCCGGCAAATACAACAGCCACGCAGACCATCTGTCGCGTCACAACATTCCACCAGAGTGGCATCTGCTACCAGCGTGTACAGAGAAGGTTTTCAGGAAGTTCGGAACTCCCATGATCGACCTCTTCGCATCAGAAAGAGCGCATGTAGTTCACAACTATGTGTCGTTAGATCTGAACGACCATCAAGCTCTGTATCACAATGCGTTCACCCGAGTGTGGGACTACCCACTGGCATGGGTTTTTCCTCCACCTTATCTAATTCCAAAGGTGCTCTCCCACCTCAACTGTGCGATCGGAGTTTACCTGGTAGTAGTTCCCAGATGGGGTCGCGTATTCTGGCGCGCAGATCTGAAAGCTCGAGTGACAGCAGCCCCTTTCACTCTCCACAATCTGAACCGCAATCTGATCGATCTAGCGACGGGCCACCCACCACCTCGTGTTCAAGAAATGACACTGGAAATATGGAGAGTTGGGGGTGGTCAGGAAGTTTAATGGGATGGAATGAAGCTCAGCTAGAGTTGTTACGATCTGCATGGCGGCCATCTACCCGTAAGGTGTATAAAGTAGCTTGGAATAGGTGGCTCCATTGGTCCCGAAAGCATAACTTTGATCCATGTAGGCCTACCGGCTCAGTAGTAGCTAGGTTTCTTGCAGACTTACACCTAGTGTACAAATTGTCGTACAACACAGTTTTACTACATAAGTCGGTAGTTGCCACCTTATCTAATGTTGAGAACGCTGGACTATTAAGCTCACATACTCTAGTTAAAAACGTATTGAAGTCTATTTCCATAAAAAAGCCTGTAGCTCATAAGCCTCCTATTTGGAATATAGATGTTTTGTCATCCTTCTTGGAGCAAAGAAAAGTTATGGAGAATAATAGTTTTGCAACGTGTAGTCATACAGCAACACTTTTGCTCTTGTGTTCTGGAAGAAGAGTGCATGACTTGACACTATTAGCCATAGATCCAGACCACTTTACTGACTCTAATGATTCTATTGTTTTATGGCCTATCTTTGGTTCGAAAACAGATAGTGCTAGGTATAGGCAGTCTGGGTGGAAATTACTTTCCAATAATAATAATAAGAATCTGGACCCGGTTTACTGGATACGGCAGACAATTTCGCTTCTAGATTCTAGACGCAAATTAGCCAAATGTAATAATTTGTTTGTAAACATAAGAGGTCAGAGCAAGGCCGCATCACGCACTGTAATTGCTGGATGGGTCAAGGCAGTCCTGTCAGAAGCTGGTATCTTTTCTTCGGCCGGCAGTTTACGTTCTGCAGTAGCCTCAAAAAATTGGGACAATAACTATCCTTTAGACGAAATTTTAGCCAGAGGTAATTGGCGTTCTAGCAACACCTTTTCGCGATTTTATAAACGTAAAGTTATGCCAGCTTCTGTCAGCAATAGCATTACAAGGTTGTTCAATCCAATTCATTGATAAGCACTCATAGCAGCACTCTTAGAAATCTACTAATTATCTATTTGTGCTATAAAATTATTTGATTAGTCCATTCTGACAATGTTGTTTCTTTGATGATAATTTTTCTGCTTTATTAATATCATATTTCTCTATGTACAATACGCATTAATAATGGTACCGTAATATTTACATTCCTATGTATTTTGTCACAATATTGTATGACTATTTGCTTGATTACAATATACTTACTCTTTTGTAACCTAGAAAGATATGTCTTATTCGTATTTACCTTTTCATACAACCCGTACATAGGTACTTACTTATGGTTTTCCTATAGATACTCCATACCATGTGATCTTAGGGAGAAATATAACATGTTTCTATTCGCACATCCCATAACATACCTGCCTGCAAACCTATGTTACTATTCTAGTTCAATTTATTTTCTAAATTATCCATACCTTATCAATAATTAGGTACAACTGTAACTAAGTACATAAATGCCTATTAATATAGCATGGGATTTAACTTTAGGTAAAATCCGCTAAAGTATACAGGGATTTTTATCGATTTAAACACAGCTACACTCTTCACATTGGCGTCCACCCCACCAGGCGATAACAAACACGTCTCAAACTAGTAAGCTTCAAATAACGGTCAAGAATTTAATAGCAGCGTTTTACCTTACAATAAAACGCTTATTAAATACTTACCTTATTTGAAGCTTAAATTAATTTCTGCCTGGTGTTTTCGACACAATGACGAACGCCTCCGAGCTCCGATGACTCGAGGCACCTGGTGGGGGTGGTAGGGATGTGCGAGCGAGATAGATGTAGCGGATGTAGAAAGAGAGGTAAACATAAGCGGAAAACGGAAATGGCCTATCTCAAACTAGTAAGCTTCAAATAAGGTAAGTATTTAATAAGCGTTTTATTGTAAGGTAAAACGCTGCTATTTATTTAAACAGGTTTTACCCGTACTATTTATTTATTTACGTAGGTACACATAAAAGTTGGACAAAGATATTTGTCTGCCTAGGGAGCAGAAATTTCTGAAGCTAAATTATCCTTTGCTTGGAAAACACGTTCGTTTTCAACGCGTTCGTTTCTTACCGCGTATTTAAAATGTAGCAGTAATTGAAACGTTAAAATACTACGAATATCGCGGACTTTATTCTCCTCTAAAATATATCACGTACTATGTTACAGATGTTGGTTATCAACGCTCGGTTACTGCGTCACAATTATAATTTTTATGTTTCAACACTTTAATAAGTAATGAAAAATATAATAATACGAATTATAATAATATTAAATAACATAAAAATATCACATCAAAAGATTTTCCGTTCACCGAAAACTTGTATTACAGTGGATCAAGATCGTTTCGTCGCCATATTCGCAATATCTTAGTGCGAGCGAGTGAATAGATATTATGAATGAAGTATCGCCACAGAATATATATTAGTACCTTACGGTACAGAAGTCTCACTCCCGAGTTTAGGTATGATAAACGCAAGCGTGCGGCCACCGCACTAGTCTCAATAGGCTTGCACTCGCTCGACTTGTCGCACACGCAGCGCACGCACCCGCCAAACAAAAATAAAATGTTAATACCGTAAAGTACCTCTGACAGCCCTAGCAGATTGAAGCGAGACGGCAGACAGTTATTGTACTATGAACGCTATGCGTAATGCAAAAGGTTGAAATTAGCTTGTTTTCCAGAATAGTAGGTAAATATCTCGGGGTTTTTGCGCCGCTTGTATGGAAGTGAGACAGGCCTGGTATCGCTTGAGTTGGTCACCGCCCGCTCGATGCGTAAAATACCTAAATTTGCGTAACGTCGAAATGTAAAAGGGCTCCGTACCTATGCATTGAAATACTCAAAAACACATGAAGATTCATTCGCCGGTGCGTGTATATTGCTAGCTCACTCGCACAAATGAAACTGTTTCGCCCACTCAAGACATTTTTAGGGTTCCGTACCCAAAGGGTAAAAACGGGACCTTATTACTAAGACTCCACTGTTCGTCCGTCCGTCTGTTTATCACCAGGCTGTATGACATGAACCGTGATAGCTAGACAGTTTAAATTTTCACAAGTGATGTATTTCTGTTGTAACAACGGCAACAGATAGACCCTTCAAATATTCATACAATATTTAGTTGTGTATTCAATTTAAAAATAAATAGTCAAATCAAAATAAAATAAATATTTATGGGAGGCTCTCACACAAAAAACGTGTTTTTCTGCCGTTTTGTCTAATGTTGTATACATAATGGTACGGAACCCTTTGTCCGCGAGTCCGACTCGCACTTGGTCGGTTTTTTTGTATTATTATTACCTACTCGTCCTTGAAGGCACGGATCAGTGCAATCGGTGCGTTGGTGAGAATCTATATAAAAACAGCGCCATCTAGTAAAATCGATGCCACTTTGTATCTATTTATGTCATGTGATGGTAGATGGCGTTGTAAAACTCCAGTTTGTGGCAATTAGTGAGACGCTGGTGCTGCTATCTGTTGAAGCAATGGAAAACGAAAAATAACCAGTTCAATTACCCGACTTAGGGAGGTGTCATTTCTTTGTATGGCATTGGGTATCTGTACGAAGTATTATATTATCTGTGCTATACTCAACACATCCAAATGATCTGTCCCGCGCCCCGCGCCCCGCCCCAGCTCAATGCTTGATGCGATAGCACGACTTCCGATGAACATTTGTGATTAATTTGAATGCGTGCCGTAATACCAAAAATGATGAATGAAAACTCAATGCTTTTCCATTTTTTTTTGTATATTATTTAACTTAACAATATAACACATGTTTCGATTTGAACAATATTACAAATACTACCGTTTTTAATATAGAACAGATGAGATGAAAACATCGTATTTAAACTGTAAAAATGTGAGATATTCAATTTGTTTGCATTTCGCTTTTGGTAAGTATTTTGAAAAAAAATGTAGAAACCTAGGTAATTACCATCTTGTTCCGAATAACAGCATATTAAGGTGGAAATATGCTCAAACTGAAAATGATTTTGGTATTACGTTTGTATGGACAAATTCATGCTCCCCGGCCCCTTAAATTCCTGAAAGCATGGCAAGTTGATAGAGTAATTATTATTAGTAATTCCAGGCAAGTGTTTTCGGGACAACTGAACGATTGATCTATAAGTAATTTTAAAGGTGGTTCTAAGATTTGAATATGTGGTAAGTAACGCTGTGTCTGCAAATATATCTTCGTTCGTTTGTACTTTGGTTCTTCTAAAAAAAATATTTAAAAATATTTATGAAGATTTACTTTCAGCAGCAGGCGCTTACTGATGGGACTGCCCCTACATCTGAATAAGACATTGGCTGTTGGGATATAGATGTATCATAGTAGCAGCTATAATAGTCGGGGTATTCGTCGTAGTCAAACTGATATGTTTCGAGATTACCATACGGCTGATAAAGATAATCATAGCACTCATTGGAATTCATCTCCCTGGACTTGAAATAATTTGATGGGGATGGATTTCCTTGTGTGTGTAGCAATGTGAAGCACCGCTCATTGGTTTCGGGGTATCATTAAAAGGTAAAGAGTGTTCATTTCTTCCTGAACAAACTCTAGAGCCTTTTCCATTGTTTCAGGATGCATACATCTAATACGTAGCCAAGTGGATTGCTAAGGCCCCTTGGATAAGACTGGAGAGTTAATTTTTGGTAAAGGGTGCGTTTGGATTCTATTGTAGATTGCACTATTTCGTGCAAAATTTCATAGTAGTTCCGAATAGATTTTGACAAGTTCCGCAATACTGTGTACGGGTAGAGTACGAAATACGGTGTGCAAAACCCTGGCAAAATGTTGTGCATTTGAGAGATGAGACCATAAAAAATAATTAGTGTATCATGAGGAGCAATTTGTTTAATAGTAGCAAAATTTGTGTGAATTGTAGTTTTAAAGTTATTTGAGAAAAACACATTTTGCTGGAGTAACGTTTGAAACGTTATCCTGGCAAAATCGATTTTCAAAAATTCGTTCAGCCCGGAACCAAATACATGATTAGATAGCTTTTGTTGCGTAGTAAATGTTTGTAAATAGCAAAATTTGTGTGTGGTATGGTTCTTGAGTTATTTAAGATTTTGCTGCGGTAACGTTTTGGAATTTCCCAGATCTCGAAAACGGCTCAACGCAGAAGATTGAAAAAAATACCAATAAGAGACCTTAATTTGTTTAAATTAGTTTAAACATTAGTTTTTGATTTGGTTGTCGTAAACCAATAGAATTAAATGGTTTCAAAAATCAGATAAAAGCGGATTTGCAAGTAAATCAAAACACTTATAACCAAATAAACAGCTGTAAAAAATACCCATGGTAGACACTTATCACGTCAAGTAAAATAGGATACGTAACTTTATACGATATGAAGATAAAAACAAAATTGATTAATTTTAGACTGGTCGTACTTTAGCGATGAAATACGCAGTTCCCAAAACATTAAGAAACGTGGCATACTTTAAAGAAATTAAAATGATTCATGAACATTAATTCCTGTTAATTTCAGCTTTCAATTACTGCTGTAATGAAAGTTATATCAAAAACAAGAAAATGTCAGCAATACTCTAATAAGCCGACCAAATCGGAAAGGTCACGAAAAAGCGGCCGCACCATACGTACGAGTAGTCTTCGCAAATTAGCAACTTAGTGTCCGATGTTTTGTACAGTTAAGCAGAAAAACGTTTTACGTGTAACCGATTTTTTAATGTTCGAAGTGCAGGTACCATATTACACATTTCCTACTAGTTTTCTATTTTATTAATGAAAATCATGTTAATTAACAGTAGTTTAACAATTTAATGGATCATAAGTAATTATTTAAAGTCAAAGTAACTTTGAAAAGGTAAGTAATAATCTCAGTAAATAATTTATAGTGTGATTTTGATTGACGACGCGTGGTTTACACGTTGATCACCTGTAACAGTCACATGTAATGTTGAAATAACCACTAAGTTACACGTTACAAAGCTCATGTTTAAATGCCATACTGTAAGTCGAGGGGAAATGGAGTCCACCTACCACCTACGTGTTTAGTAGGTGCCTATCTCCGTCTTAAGGAAAATTGTACAAACTATGAATCAACATTGTCTTCTAAGTTTAAGCATTGGTACTTGACAAACAGAAAAACATTTATGCTAAATATTAAAATTAAGTACGTACGTAACTTATCTGAGATTTTTTCCTCATTATGTTAATGCTAAGGCAAAGATATACAATAATTTGTATGAGACTGATTTTTAAATAAAAATAATGAACACCATGACCAGCAACCTACGCAACAGTAACAACAACGTACGTACGCAACTGTACAAACAAAACATCCATATTATCCCATTCATTTAAGTTGGTTACGATTATGTATAGTGCGGCCGCTTTTTCGTGACCTTTCCGATTTGGTCGGCTTATTAGAGAATTGCTGACATTTTCTTGTTTTTGATATAACTTTCATTACAGCAGTAATTGAAAGCTGAAATTAACAGGAATTAATGTTCATGAATCATTTTAATTTCTTTAAAGTATATAACGTTTCTTAATGTTTTGGGAACTGCGTATTTCATCGCTAAAGTACGACCAGTCTAAAATTAATCAATTTTGTTTTTATCTTCATATCGTATAAAGTTACGTATCCTATTTTACTTGACGTGATAGGTGTCTTAACATGGGTATTTTTTACAGCTGTTTATTTGGTTATAAATGTTTTGGTTTACTTGCAAATCCGTTTTTATCTGATTTTTTAAACCATTTAATTCCATTGGTTTACGACAACCAAATCAAAAACTAATGTTTAAACTAATTTAAACAAATTAAGGTCTCTTATTGGTATTTTTTTCAATCTTCTGCGTTGAGCCGTTTTCAAGATCTGGGAAATCCCAAAACGTTACCGCAGCAAAATCTTAAATAACTCAAGAACCATACCACACACAAATTTTGCTATTTACAAACATTTACTACGCAACAAAAGCTATCTAATCATGTATTTGGTTCCGGGCTGAACGAATTTTTGAAAATCGATTTTGCCAGGATAACGTTTCAAACGTTACTCCAGCAAAATGTGTTTTTCTCAAATAACTTTATAACTACAATTCACACAAATTTTGCTACTATTAAACAAATTGCTCCTCATGATACACTAATTATTTTTTATGGTTTCATCTCTCAAATGCACAACATTTTGCCAGGGTTATGCACACCGAAATACGGGTGTAGAGGACCCCTGAGTCAAAAGTGCCATGTCGTTATAAAGCGAGGTCTCATCGCGTTGGTCAGAAAAGTTGTTAACTAGAGCCTTCCAAATGCCTGCCCAGTTTTAAGGTATACCGTTGGTGTTAATTAGCCTAGCAGTGGGACCCGTGACTTTACTATGAATGCCGTTTATTATAGCCAAATTAGTAAATTCATTTCCTGCATCCTGCGATACATAAGTTGCAACTAACTGATCACACATAGTTTAATGAATCTAGTGAGCACGTTCGTATTTCTAATTCGGGCACCATGCACAGGGCCTTATATTTCATCTATGACATTTTTCTAAGTGATCCGAACTTGACGTAGGAAACGTCACTAAAACCTAGACTTCTAATCGAATCTAATAACTTTAACCTTGGCTATATCTACTATCTATCTACTCTAGGGTTCCGCGATTGCCTGGGATGGAAAATCTTGGAGGATTATATGTTAATGTAACATAAAATAGAAAGGAAGCAACTCAAGAACGATTCTAGAGTACTTACATAAGCATGACTGGTCTCTCTGCGGTATCGATGTCTGGATACACCTCTGTCTGCAACTCCTGTAGATTCGGATACTCGTTGATGGTCCTTGGAAGTCACCCGGGTGACTCGCGAATCGCGTTTATGAAGACGTTATCTAGTCATCGCGCTCGCGAACCGGCCCGCGAGTATCCTCCCGACTGCGCCAATTAAGTAAGCTGGAGCCGGAGGATGCAGAGAAAGCCAATTTGCTTATAATAATTTAATTATAAAATAATTACAAATTGTGGACTACATTCTAAAGAGGTGATAATTGGTCGATGTATGTACCAAGAATGAATATTTCGATGAGATGATTAACTACGCGGATGCATGAAAACTGTTGCGAAATTAGGGTGGCATGATTTAGTGACGCATTTGCTGAGTCGCGTCTCATGTCGGCGAAGGTTGTGGTGCGCGGAATGGAGGTCAGTTGCAGTCAGCGTTTCTGCTGTTTCCTTCTATTACACCGATGCGTAATAATCGATCACCCTGTTACACCAATATGTAACAAAGGTAAAACGCATCAAAACTCGGCAATGGGGCTCGTGACGTCAAAACTAGCTAAAAATTATACCAAGGCGTGGCGTATTGTTAATTTTAAAAGCGTCATAATCTTCGTCAATTTTGGTTTACGTAAGAAAAGAAAAAATATGTGTCCAATATTTTTTGGAAATTTATCTGACGGACTAATTAGATTTTTTTTGTCGTCTCGCCTGTTGCATGAGATAAAAATAAAATACTCATATATTACAGCCACTAAGGAACACTAAAGACATGTATTATTCGCATAGATTCTGGATTGTGTCAAGCAGTATTTTTCTAAATGATCTAACAGACAGCAAAAACATCTAAGTTAGAGAAAAACTTATTGTAATTGCCTGTGAGACGATGTACAGGTGCCCGCAAGCCATCATTGTTCTCTTCATTCATTTTTTTTCTCTGCATAAGTTTTACATTTTTAAATACTTCTATACAAAATAATATTTAAAAAATAAAACTTTTTTGCCGAAAATAAAACCGACTTCAAAAAAACAACAAAGAAAAAAAACACAAAAAGAAAAACAAAAAAAAAACTAAAACAAAACCACAAAAAAGTGAAAAATAACTTTAGCTTCAGAAGCCGGTGAGAAAAACACCAAATCAATCAAAGGTCAAGCTTCAGAAGTCGGTGACCTTGTTTAATTGATTTAGTATTTTTGTCACCGACTTCTGAAACTTGACCTTTGATTGATTTGGTGTTTTTCTCACCGGCTTCTGAAGCTAAGGTTATTTTTCACTTTTTTGTGGTTTTGTTTTAGTTTTTTTTTTGTTTTTCTTTTTGTGTTTTTTTTGTTTGTTGTTTTTTTGAAGTCGGTTTTATTTTTGGCAAAAAAGTTTTATTTTATTTTTCCATTTTTAGTTGTAATATCCTATACTTACAAATATTTGCTATGCATTCATTGTACATGGTTAACAATACATGTCATGGTAATAGGCTTATCCCCAATAAATGGAACATAACATGCCATAACTGTCGAAATCTGGGTGTACTGTACACATCTATGTACCCCTCAGAGCAACCAGGCGTGATGTTACGTCATGATATTGTATAAACAATGAACATCCAACCGATTAGAGCTATCACAACAGATTTGCCGTCCCTTTTTGAAGAGTTCTATTGTATATCTCCGAAGATCAGCATCAGATCTTCACCAAATTAAAATGGGACCACCTCAGGAGTATACTTTTTCAAATAAAAAAAGAATTTTGAGAATCGGTCCACAAATGGGAGAGAAATCAGGTAAATTGTACACTTCTGCGTACCCCCTCAGAGCATACAGGCGTGATGTTCCGTCATGATATTGTATAAACAATGAACATCCAACCGATTGGAGCTATCACAACAGATTTGCCGTCTCTTTTTGAAGAGTTCCATTGTATATCTCCGAAGGTCAGCATCAGATCTTCACCAAATTAAAATGGGACCACCTCAGGAGTGTACTCTATCAAATGAAAAAAGAATTTTGAAAATCGGTCCACAAATGGGAGAGAAATCAGGTAACATACATAAAAAAAAAAAAAAATACATACACACGAACATATAACCTCCGCCTTTTTTGAAGTCGGTTAAAAATATATAAAAATAGTAGCCCACCGGTATTAGGAACAGAGTACAAGCTAGCGGGGGTCAGGGCTCCTGGAGAGAGGAACTTTCCTAACAACATGAGCCGTGCCTCTGAATCAAGCCCTTGACTCAGATGCCTAACGAGCGCCACAGATATTGTCGATGCTCCTGGAAATTAAGCCATGGGCTGATACGACTATTGGCACATTGATCACTGAGCTCACATTCCACATGACAACAACTTCGCGAGCCAAGTCAAGATACTTGATTTGCTTATCTTTCTCGGCTTTCACGAGGTTCTCGTCATGCGAGACCATTATGTCAATAATCATTGCGCGCCGCTCTGATGGATTCACCTGGTGGTGAAGGTGACGAGGACTATTGTAGCCAATAAGCCTGATATAGTGATTAATGATGTTTATTTTGCAAGTAGATTTTTACAAACACTTTTACACGACATTTTTTTTTAAACTAGATGGGCCGGTGTTTCGTACCTGACTACTCTGAGAAGAAACAGCCGAAACAAACTCAGAGGTCATAGTCTCTTTTGAAGTCCAGACAATCTTCCTCAATTCACATGAGGACTATGCAGATTATTGTCTAAGATGGTCTTTTGAAGAAAGAACCACAGATTTGAGCGGACCTGTCCAGTCAGTGCAAGCATTTGTCAGTTATCGTGTAGCTCGACTTATAACTCAAGGAGCTCAACGAAACGACGAACAATACCAAAGAAAGGACATTTGGGTAGGTCGCTTATAGTACGCAAACTGCCAGACAGTTGTGGGGAAAAAAAGCAAACAAAAAATTAAAAACCAGCCAAGTGCGAGTCGGACTCGCGCACGAAGGGTTCCGTACCATTATCTATACATTAGACAAAACGGCAAAAAAATCACGTTTGTTGTATGGGAAAAAAAATATTAATAAAAAAAAATATTAACCCGTATGCTCCCGGCCGTGCCTCCAGAGGCACGGTGCATTGTTATTTTAATTGTGTCTGTAATTGCGGGTATTGAAGTGTTAAATATTAATTTTATTCTATTTTTAGTATTTGTTGTTATAGCGGCAACAGAAATACATCATCTGTGAAAATTTCAACTGTCTAGCTGTCACGGTTCATGAGATACAGCCTGGTGACAGACAGACGGATAGACGGACAGACGGAAAGACGGACAGACAGCGAAGTCTTAGTAATAGGGTTCCATTTTTACCCTTTGGGTACGGAACCCTAAAAATGTGACCCACATGGTCCCCATATACACAATAGTCAAATAAAGTTAATAATAATTTACAAAACCAATGTCAATAAAATAGTGGTCTATATCTACAATAGTCCTGTTATGATAGATTGATCCCAGGCAGTACAGTGTGACATTGCCGTTTTCGAGAACTGGGTCAGGCACGTACCTATAGTACGGCACTTCCGATTCCACAAGGCTGTATTTTAGACCAAGTTGCTGATGGATAATCCTGGCTACAAGGTTGTGTCTATGCAAGTACACACGGAGATAATGTGACGAACTGATGCGCCTGGACGGTGGCATGCCCACATTTGTCAACCGTGCCGCCATCCTTCACAATAAATCTCCGGTAGTTATTCGTCATCATAACTTCATCCCATAATTGCACAGACAAAACCTTCGGTTTCTCCAAAGTGGTCCCCTAAACCTAGTCAGGCTACGGACGCCGATAGGCCTACATCCGGTCAATGCAGGGCGTCCGTGAGGCTCCTTACTCTGCCATACCTCCCTGCGGTTGTTAGTGTAAAGCACTGGAGGTTTGCGCCAGTTCTCTTCAGCCAAGTAGAGCGGGGTGAGGCCCTTGTCCTACGCGACCACATCTCGATGCATCCTCACGTCGGTTTCTAAGAAATATCTCGCGATTGTGGAGAGTCTTAGCGTTTAAAAAGCCTCGACCGCCACACTTCCGCGGGATATACAGTCTCATAACCGATGAACGTGGGTGATGCATTCGATATGCCGTCAACAATTTATAAATTAAGACCCAGATACTCCCTCAGAGAAAGTTTTAAAGAGACTACTATTCTTACTGTGCCCTCTCAGTTTATTTATGAAAACCTATTGTACGCACACAAAAATATTAATTTGTTTAAATAATACAGTGATATCCAGGAGCTCGTGGCAAAATAATAACAGCCGCTCGGGTCAATCGTTAGGTTAAGCCGTTCTTGCCTAGGTTGGTCTGTGGATGCGTGACCACCCATTACATACCGAGTTTCCTCCGTGCCTGGTTTCCCAGGCACGCGGAAACCAACGGCTTAACGTGTTTTCATTTCACACGTTAAGCCGTTGGTCCCGGCAGTCATTTATAGATCTTTGACAATCGTTAGGTAGTCAGAGGCCCAAAAAGTCTGACAACCAGTCTTACCAAGGGGTATCGTTTTACCCGGTACTAACTGGGTTGTGGAGGTCTGATAGGCAGTCGCTCCATGTAAAATACTGGTATTCAGCTGCATCCGGTAAAACTGGAAGCCGACCGATGAGGAATACAGTGATATCCACAACATAAATCTCATTAGAATGAGTAGGTTTACTCATTCTACACCCCAGAATCACGTTGGAAAGTCTAGTACATACACAAATTCAACACCCCTAAACACTCAAGGTTTACCGATATCCACTTACCATGATAAGAGTCCAAGCGCGTCTACACAGTATCCATCCAACCTGAGTCAAGATACTCAACATGAAGACAACTATTGCAACGCAGAAAATAAAGTTATCATGCTTAATAAAGAAACTCAAACTTCCGATCAGACTTATGACAATACATTGACGCAGAATAAAAAACGGGCTTTAATATCTCACTTGAGTGATGTTGCTATTGAAAAAACATCAGGAGTACTTCCAAAACAAAAAAATAAACTGGCTATAATAAGCAGTGGTTGCACAAAAGGAACTCTGCCGTTAATTGAAGAGGTCTTCTCAGATAGTTTTGAGTATTGTCATTATTTGCTGCCAAACGCCATCACAGAAGACGTATTGAGCACTATTGAACACAAATTAAAAGCCTTCTCTATTAACGACTATTGCTTAATTTTTGTTGGAGAAAACGATTTGAAGAATGACGACTATATAGGAATTCTTGATAACTTAAGAAAGTATCTGAAAAAGAACACCCACACTAATATCGTTGTGTGTGCCCCGACGTTCATATGTGGTGCATTAATACATAATTACAAAGTCGAACTCTTTAACAATCTCCTCTATTGGGACATTAAAAATAACCAATATGCATATTCTTTCGATAGTAATCGCACCCTATCACTTGAAATGTTTTCCATCAATACTGGGAAGATAAACAAACATGGATGGAAAAACATCTTTGAACAAATAAGGTCCAATATAATTTATGACTACGAAGTATTCAGCTCTCAAGACAATTTGACAAACCCAAATGGCGGAAGTGAAGACCAATTACCTACCACAAACAACACGGTGACTTTAACTGATCTGAAGGAATTGAACGCAACGCAACAAACTTGTGACTTTTTTCGTAAGTAACAGCATGAAGGACTGTACTTTAAATGACTTTAATAGTAGTCGTCGAAGTGATTTTATCTTACCTCATTCAACGAATACCAACACAAACAAAGACTCTGTATTGTATACTATCTATCATCAAAATTTATGTGGACTTGACAACAAGAAAGACGACCTAGAAATTTATTTGAATGACTTAAAAACAAAAGTAAATTGTATTTGTATAAGTTGTAAGGTCCATATGTCTCTTACCACCAGCTGCCAGCGTAGATTGCCATGAGACTAACGGGTTCTGTTCGCATGAGGTGTTGATTGAAATAAAAGAGATGCTTCCGTCTTCTCAGCGATTTAATGTGTTGGTGCACACTTCAATGAGTACAGGATCATAGCACTTGTCAAGCTCCTTACAATGTTAGGTTATAAGTATAACACTTACTTCAGGTAGAACATACTACCATCTATCCAGGTCGAACCGTGGATATGTAGCGGAGACAGCATTCGCAGCCTGTGTGACTTGTAGAATATTACACGTGGCTTGGAACCAGAGCTGGTCCTATCTTATTTCATATCAATGTGCTAAGCGTTGAGAAGACGTTTTCTTATTTAATTAATAGTTAAAATAATGGATGGAACCCTGAGAACAATGTCAGAAAGAAATCCATGAGCACTTTCAATTCACTAATGTGATGCTATGTAATTGCAACAAAAGAGGTAATAATTCTTGATACATACGCATCTAAGCGGTTCCTTTAATACATTTTCATCTTAGCCGACGTGCCACGCCTCGTCCGCGTCATTAGATGTTTAATTGATTAAATTGTTATTGTCTTTTCACAATTATTAGCGTCTTAAATCGCGTGTCCAGATTCCAAAAAAAAACGAAGGCAAAAATTCCACGTCATCCGATTAAAAACGCTCTGACACAGCTCCTAGGCCTTTACGCCTTTGCCTTTTAGACCATGTGTTATTTATAATTAAACCCAATTCAACTGAAATCTTTCACAATTAATTATTTGAATTTTATCTATGTACTTGTTGTATATGGTTGTACACTTTTGTTATTTTGGTTATTTTGGTTGCCTACTGGGAGAGCAATGAAAGGCGCGAGAGTCTAATGCCAACTGGTTATATTTCTGAATAACTTACGTTTAAACATTATGTATGGTGTGTGCGTACGCGTGTGTATGTGTGTGTGTATGTATGTGTGTGTGTGTGTCCCTACAGTATTCCTCCTCCTTTTTTTTAGAAAATTTACCTATATAATACAAATTTTACTTTGTCTCTATGTTTCTGTTCTGTATACATTACATTACAATATTGCTTATATGTTACATTGTGCTTATCTAGAATAGGTATATAGTCTTACAATCAATGTATTGCGTTACATTTTTATAACAGGATGTTCTTAATTCTTAATCAGATTTACACTATGTATTAAGTCTTTTTTTCTTGTTGTTATAGTTCACTGGAATAAAGTTTTTAATTATACTATTTATCACTGTGTTTTTATTTCACTTCACCTTTTTTTTTGTACACACATTATTTTACGCACTTTTCACTGCTTACATTACACCATATTGTGTCGTGGTTGTGCTTGCTGGGCCACTGGTAAACTATTGGTGCTGTGCCACACTGCCATTTCCTTTCGTAACATTTTCTTGGTACCTAGCTTGCATCTCTTATACACCATGTATAGTGTGTAAGTGCCAAGTACTGCTGCTATTAATATAATCACTATGCCATATTTTTCGACTGTTTGCTCGAAATGCGAATTGGTCGCACTGTTCGCTCCGTTTTGGGCGATGATTACTTCTTCTGTCTTTTTCTCAATACTATATGTTTTTCCCATTTTTATGAGCAATTAAAACTGAATTATTCACGAATATGTTTGCTATAATTGTTACGCTGTAATACTGAATGCTATTAATGAGTTATACAGTGGCATTCCAATGACTTTTCCGTTGGCTCAACAAAACACATGATATGCACAGTACACAATATTATTTCATACGCTGCTAAGTCTAGTCGACACTTTTTCTATACTAGTTATATTACCCATGTTTGCTTACACTTATTTTTTTATTCTACTTATTGATATATCTTAACTAATTACGTATTTATAAGAATCTGACTGGTGTTCTAATCAGTCTACCACTTTTGGTTTTTCTGACACTTTGTTCATGATTTGGTCCATTTTCATTTTCTTGTAATAAATAAGCTGGTTTTAATCTATCTATTGAGACTGATAGTATTCTATCTGGTAATTGAATTTTATAAACTTTTTCTGTCCTTTCTAACACTTTATATGGGCCTTCATATGGACATGTTAATGATTTCTTCACCTTGTCAGTTCTTAGAAATACGTGAGAACATTCTTTAAGATCTGGATGAACAAAAAATACTTTGGATTCATTAGATTTCACATTACTCGGCTTGTATTGTTTTATAGTATCACTTATATTCTGCACAATAGTATGTGGTTCATAATTCTGATTACTTAATTCTACGAAAAATTCTCCTGGCGATCGTAAAGCTCGGCCGTAAACCATTTGTGCGGCGCTTACCCCTTTATCCGATTTGATGGCTGCACGAAGTCCTAACATTACAATAGGGAGTTCATGAGTCCAATTTTTATTGTTATCTAACCTGGCCATTAACGATGCCTTTACACTTCTATGCCACCGCTCAATTGCTCAGTTGCTTTGCGGGTGGTATGGGGTTGTCCTTATCTTTTGTACACCTAAATATAACATTAATTTTTGAAATAGTCTGCTTTCAAATTGTCTGCCCTGGTCACTCGTATGTTGGACCGGACAGCCAAATCTACTTACCCATTCTGTGTACACTACTTGCGCTACCGTTTCTGCTGAAATATCTTTTATTGGATAAGCCTCTGGCCAACCTGTACCTCTGTCTGTTATTGTTACACAGTATCTGTATGCCTCTGAGGTTATGGGTAGTGGTCCTACTATATCAATATGTATGTGATCGAATCTGTCTACCGGCGGATATTTTCCATATTCTGAATTAGTGTGTCTATTTACTTTTGACTTTTGACAGTTGATACATGTTTTTGCCCATTGGCCAATATCTCGGTTCATATTTGGCCACCAAAATTTTTCTTTAATCATCTGGCGCGATGTACGTATGCCGGATGACTAAGATTGTGTATTGCATAAAATATATCTTTCCTAAAACTTTCGGTTAGATAAGGTCTTGCGTTTTCCTTTGACATTTCGCAGTATATGTATTGATTGGTATTTGGTACTATTATTTTTTTGAACTGGTATCTAGAATCGTTTATATAATTTTTGAATTCTAGATCTTTCTTTTGTTCTGTTGCTAATTTTTCATAGTCAATTACGCTTGCTGTACATTCTATGCTTTCTACGCGCGATAATGCGTCTGCGACAACATTATCCTGCCCACTCACATGGCGTATATCTGTAGTAAATTCGCTTATAAAGAGTAACTGCCTAATACGTCTTGGACTTTCTTTTTTACTATTTTTACATAACTTTGTAAACGCAAATGTTAAAGGTTTGTGATCTGTGAAGATGATTAGTTCACCTCCCTCAAATAAACATCTGAAATGTTCTATAGATAAAAATATAGCAAGTAGGTAACTCTCTGTCATAAGTGCTACAGTTTTTCTGTGTTTCATTTAATTTCCTTGAGAAATAACCTAATGGATTCCATTGACCGTTGACGCATTGTTGCAACACGGCACCTACGCAATTATTTGACGCGTCTGCAAAAAGTGCATACGGCACGTTGGTTACAGGAAACGATAACGTGACCGCATTCGTGAGACTCGCTTTACATTTTGAGAATGCTTGCTCAGCTTCCGTTGACCATTGTATTGGTGTTTTGTCATTCTTTTTAGCCTTGTGAATATATTCAACGTATCTAAATATTCGATTGCCCTTGGTAGATGACTTCTATAAAAATTAACCATGCCCAAAAATTTTCTTAGCTGAGATACATTTTGGGGCTTTGGGTAATCTATGATGGCTTGTATTTTGTTTCCTATTGGTTTAATACCAGTAGTCGTAACTTCATATCCTAGGAATTCTACTGAGGTGGCTTGGAAGGTACATTTTTCTAGGTTTATGGATATACCGTATTCGTTTAGGCGTTGGAAAACTTGTTCTAAATGCTCACGGTGTTTCGCGGCATTTTCTGAGCTAATCAAAATGTCATCAGAGTAACAGTATAAGAAATCTAGACCTGATAAGACGGTGTTTGTCATGAACCGTTGGAATGTTTGCGCTGCATTTCTTAATCCGAAGGTCATGCGCTCGAATTCGTATAGACCAAACGGTGTTGTTATCGCAGTTTTGCCGATATCTTCTGGGTTTATTAATATGTTATGGTAGGCTTTCTTAATGTCGATTTTTGAGAATATTGTTTTTCCAGTTAGTAAATACGTGAAGTCTTGTACGCGGGGTATAGGGTACCTATCTGGTTTTGTTATTGCATTTAATGCTCTGTAGTCACCACATGGACGTACTTGTCCGTCTTTTTTTGGGACTAGATGTAAAGGACTTGCCCAAGCTGATTTGGATGGCCTACATATGCCTATCTCTAACATGTTTTTAAACTCGTCCTTTGCTAATTTGTATCTCTCTGGCGCTAATGGTCTAGGTTTACAGAATACTGGAGCACCTGTGGTCTCTATATAGTGGTAAACGGTGTGCTTTGGTGTTTCTTTGAACGACATGGGTTTGAGTATATCCGGATATTTCTTTAATATGTCATGAATGGGATGATCAATTCGTAACGTTGAAACTGCCGGTTCACCATGGTTTACGATCGTGCCACGTACTGCCAAATTTGTGACTTTGTCTTTTAAACAACGACCATTAATATCTACGATTAACATAAAATGATTTAAAAAATCTACCCCTAGTATAGGTTGTCTAACATCGCATACCACAAAGGTCCATTTGAAGGATCTTCTTAATTTTAAATCTAACGTTAGTGTCTTAGTTCCATAAGTTTTAATTTCTGTACCGTTTGCGGCAAATAATTTAAAATCTGAGTTTAAATCTAATTCGCTTTTTTTCTTTACTAATACTTTAGGTAAAACAGAAATACATGCTCCTGAATCTATTAAGAACTTAATATTAAGTTTACAATCACTTACTACTAGGCGGTGATCCTGAACTGTCAAACTCCCCGCCACCGGTTGCAGTTCTGCTAGTTTTCCGACTTCGGTGATGGTGAGTTCTTAGGTTTCCAGTTGCAAGGTTCGACGCACTTCCTCGCCCTTTGTCCGTTCTTCCAGTGATACGAACACAGCCAATCTGCATTCTCTGATGTCCTGCGTGGTCTTGACCTTGAGCGGCTACGTGAGAAGTTCCTACGTCCACTTCTGCCTCTGTATCTTTGTCTTCCTCTGTCCATTTCATTTATCCTTAAGTTGATCTTCGCTATCTCTGCCATGATGGTTGCTATGTCGAATTTTATTGCCGATTTCGCATCCCCACGCGTTACCTCGCTGACTTGCGCGGACTGGTTAGTTTCCATGATTTTATCTGCGATTACCGCCATTTCTTCTAGATCTTTTGTAGATGTGACGGTAAGTACTGCCTGGACTGCTGATGGTAGGTGACTTTGCCATAGTATTTTTAATGTTTCATCTTTTATTCTGTCTGTTGCCAATTCTTTCATTCTTCGTAATAGCTGACTTGGTTTTTGTTCTCCTAGTTCCATTTCTGATACTAATTTTTGTACTTGCCTGGTCTCCGATTCTTCGTATATTTGCAGTAGGCGTTTTTTCAATGTTTCGAATTTTCCTGTCTCCGGGGGATTTGCTAATATGTCCGCTATCTGCTGCACGACATCCTTGCTTAATTTCCCAACTATCATATAGTATTTATTTAGGTCGGATGTTTTCTGCGGTCCTAAGATGGCTTCTACTTGCAAGAACCATAGCCGTGGGTTGTCTGGCCAGAAGTTTGGTATCTTATCTGACACCGAGACTGCGGAGATCTTTGTAGATTCTTCATATTTTACAGCACCCGATTGAGTTGGCGGATACTGCGGATTTTGCGGATTCATTGTTTCTATGATGCGCGACGTTTACACAGCGATACCAGCGTGCGTGCACTTGTTTCGCGATCGGGGTCACCACTGTTGTATATGGTTGTACACTATAGGGTTGCCTACTGGGAGAGCAATGAAAGGCGCGAGAGTCTAATGCCAACTGGTTATATTTCTGAATAACTTACGTTTAAACATTATGTATGGTGTGTGCGTACGCGTGTGTATGTGTGTGTGTATGTATGTGTGTGTGTGTATCCCTACATACTTATTATATTTTATTTAGAATTTAAAGTATCGAGAAAATAAATGTGCTACTCCCTAACGCCATCTCCCATCACTACTGCACAATTAACTGTAACTATTCACTGTTAGTTCGCGCTTTTGTTAATAGAGGGCGCTACCCGTCTTAAATAATCAATAACTACTTTTATAATTGTTACAATACATCTTTCCCCAGTTAAAAAATTTTTGCTGAGAAAAAAAAATTTTTTTTTTTCACATGTGTATTGAAAGCTCGAAATCATCCTATTGAAAACTGAGACAGTCTGAAACCAAATGCCTTAGACTTACAGACTAAATTGCTAAATGCTAATGGCTAGTAGCACAATTCCGAAACAAAACCTATTTGGCAAATTCGTACATTGATTGCTCCTGCCTTAAACTATCTACTAAACTAATATAATAATAAGCGTCTGTCTGCCTATCTATATATAGCACGTAGCTACTCTCTGCAGACATCAACTAATTAACTAATTTTTATTAACTAGTCATGCCTTAGTCTAATTAATTTCCTAATTAAGTTAAGTTTTAAGTTACAATTATCTAATATAGATTTCACGCGTGAAATTCTCATCAAGTAATATTGCGAACGAGCTAATATTCGCTTAACAGTGGAGCTATCTCCCTCGGTTAAATCCCTATGTAATAATAATAATCCAATATTTGCACGAAATTAGCAATAGACGTGCAAATATTTAACTTGAAGAGGGATGGATGCAACAATAATAATAATATGATCTATATTAATCTATCCTTGAAACCTAGATAAGTGTTATCTACAAAGTATTAAGCTAAAGTATAGGCAAATACTTATTTAAGTTTTAAAATTTATTAAGTAAACCCTATCTCCAATTGATGTAGATAGGTGTTTTATTAAGTATTAAGTTATAAAGTATAGGTTATTATACTTGGTCAAGTATTTAAGTAAACACTATCTTTAATTAATGTAGATATGTGTTTTATTAAGCGTTAGGTGGTGACACTTTTAAGTCCCATTCGAACACTACCAAGTTTATCAATCATTGTGTTTCCTTTCATACGTCTGCAAACATTCCTTATTAATAAAATTGGTATACCTATTTAATTTTGAAAAAAAAAAAAGACCTTTCACCCTACCAACATGCATCCATCCCTCTTCAAGTTAAATATTTGCACGTCTATTGCTAATTTCGTGCAAATATTGGATTATTATTATTACATAGGGATTTAACCGAGGGAGATAGCTCCACTGTTAAGCGAATATTAGCTCGTTCGCAATATTACTTGATGAGAATTTCACGCGTGAAAGATAAATCACCGGAATTAATTGAACTTAAGAATAAATTGGTAACGTTGATAACATGAGATGCAGTCTACTCATGATCCCTCCTCTGAAAATGAATCCGCAGAAAAAACACAATTAGTAGTTGTTAAAGATAGACCAATTAATCTGTGTTCTTTAAATTTAAAGTATGATGTAACTACATGTGTTAGGAGTTTCATTGAACGTTTAGAAGAGTTGAGACAGGCTCGAGGTATATCTGCAGATTGTGCATTGATTGCTTTTTCAGATCTTTTAGATAAGTCTGCATTACATTGGTTTAGGTCATACAAACAAACCTTTACGTCATATAAACATTTACTTGCTCGTTTAAGGGAAGATTTCGATATTCCTGACCTTGATTATAGGTTGACTCAGGAAATACGCTCCCGTACCGAAGCAAGAGACAATAATAATATATTTGTCAATTATGCAGGGTATGTTTAATAGATTGTCTAGACCTCTCTCTAACGAAGAACAATTAGAAATCCTAATGCACAACATAAGACCTGAATATATGAAGGAAATGGCTTTACTAGATATTAATTCCATTAAAGATCTACTTTTGTATGGTAAGAAATTAGAGCTTGCTCGTGCTAGGTCAGAACAATTTGTGGAACCTAACCTTTCAAAAGCGAAACTTAGTCAGGATTTTCAGCCTACGAAGAAAACTGATCATAAACCAAGGTCCGATAGGTCTGGAGAACCAGTTGCTGTCGTTGACGCTCCTTCTATTTCAGAAGCAAAGGGAAAAAAATGTTTTAGGTGTAACAGCACAAATCATTTCACAAGCAAGTGTAAAACTTCAAAGGAGTTGGTCTGTTTTAAATGTGGTGAAAAAGGCTTTAAAAGAATTAATTGCCCGAAGTGCCAGTGCAAAGATTGTCTAGACCTCTCTCTAACGAAGAACAATTAGAAATCCTAATGCACAACATAAGACCTGAATATATGAAGGAAATGGCTTTACTAGATATTAATTCCATTAAATATCTACTTTTGTATGGTAAGAAATTAGAGCTTGCTCGTGCTAGGTCAGAACAATTTGTGGAACCTAACCTTTCAAAAGCGAAACTTAGTCAGGATTTTCAGCCTACGAAGAAAACTGATCATAAACCAAGGTCAGATAGGTCTGGAGAACCAGTTGCTGTCGTTGACGCTCCTTCTATTTCAGAAGCAAAGGGAAAAAAATGTTTTAGGTGTAACAGCACAAATCATTTCACAAGCAACTTCAAAGGAGTTGGTCTGTTTTAAATGTGGTGAAAAAGGCTTTAAAAGAATTAATTGCCCAAAGTGCTCAAAAAACTAATTAACGTGAGTCACAAAAACTTAGTGATTAATTTAACATCTTTCCCATCACATATTGATGTGGCTCACTTTGAAGCTAAGACACATGACATTCGACCACATTTATTGGTAAAAGTTTTAGAATTAGAAGTTTATGGTTTGCTAGACACTGGAGCGGTTTGCTCAATATTGGGGGATAATTCACATAAATTATTTATGAAGTATGGATTTAAATTAGTTAAATTACCAAAAGGTCAAAATGTAAGGGCTGCAGATGGTTCAAGAATTCAATGTTTAGGTTTTATGCAGTTACCCACAAATTATTTAAATAAAATTAAAGTTATAAAATTCTACATAGTTCCCAACATAATTACTCCAATCATTTTAGGTATGGATTTTTGCAAAGCATTTTTGATAACTTTAGACAGCACATTAAATAATAATAAGATTTTTAGTATACCTGACAATTATATTAATTCAATTAGCTTGGACCAAGGTTTAGAAAGTTTTGATTCATTGACTTCTGAACAACAATTAATTCTACAGAAGGTCATTGATAAATTTGATAAGATTAATACTGAAAAAGTAGGTTTAGGTAGGACAAAATTAATTACTCATAAAATAGACACAGGTAATAGCCCACCAATTAAGCAAAGATATTATCCTTTTGTCACCTTCCAAACAATTAACATTGGAACAGGAACTTGATAGAATGCTGCAACTTGGAGTTGTAGTGCCTTCTAACTCACCTTGGAATTCCCCAGTTGTCATGGTAACCAAACCTAATGGTAAACTAAGGCTTTGTTTAGACTGTCGAAAACTTAATGCCGTTTCTAAGGCTGATGCATATCCTTTGCCATACATCCATCAAATACTTGATAGCCTGAGAGATGCAAGATATTTAACTTCAATTGACCTGAGTGCTGCTTATTGGCAAATTGAATATGATAGTGTGGAGTCTGCTGAAAAAACTGCATTTACAGTCCCTAGACGTGGTCTCTTCCACTATACAACTATGTCGTTTGGTCTTGTAGGAGCATCTGCCACTATGCAACGACTTATGGATAAATTGTTTGGTCCTGAATTTGATAATAAAGTATTTGTTTTTCAGGACGATATAATATGCATTTCCAGTGAATTTGATACACATGTTAAGTTATTGGAAAAAGTATGTCAACGTTTAGCAGAAGCAAACTTAACAATTAATATGAGTAAATCTCAATTCTGTAGAAAGGAACTTAAATATCTTGGCTACATGGTTGATAAGCAGGGTCTTCGTACCGATCCCTCTAAGGTGGAAGTTATACTCAATTACCCCACACCCACCTCACCCAAAGAAGTTAAAAGATTTGTGGGAATGGCTGGTTGGTACCGTAGATTCATACAGGACTTTTCTAAAATTAGTAGACCACTTAGTAAATTAACTTGTAAGAATATAAACTTTGAGTGGACAGAGGAAGTAGGAGAGGCTTTTAATAAATTAAAATCAAATTTAGTCTCAGCTCCAATTCTTAAATGTCCAGATTTTAATTTACCATTTTCAATTCAATGTGATGCCTCAGCATATGCTATTGGTGCCGTGCTGACACAGTCATATGACAATTTTGACCATCCTGTTGCATGTTGTAGTAGATTACTTAATAAGCACGAGGTTAATTACACTACTACAGAACGTGAATTATTAGCAGTCTTGTTTGCTTTAGAGCAATTTAGAATGTATGTTGAGGGTCAAAAATGTAATATTGTCACTGATCATGCATCACTACAATGGTTTTATAAATTAAAGAATCCCACAGGCAGGTTAGCTCGGTGGAGTATTCGCTTAAGCCAATTTGATTTTAATATCATTCCTAGGAAGGGTAAAGAGATGGTTTTACCGGATGCACTCTCAAGAATTAAAATTGAATCGTTAGACATATCTGACAATATCCAAGATAAATGGTATTTAAAAATGGTAGAAAATTGTGAAAAGTTTCCCCATAAATTTCCAAATTATTCTCTTAAAGATGGTAAACTATTTCGACATTCAAAAAATAAATATAATTTAACATCACAATACACTTGGAAACAAGTGATTCCCAGTGATGATGTGGGACCTTTATTAAAACAATTTCATGATGATCCCACAGGCGCCCACTTTGGAATATTTAAAACTCATAAAAGATTAGCATTACATTATTTTTGGAAAAATATGTACAAAGATGTCGAAAATTACGTTAATAATTGTCAAACTTTTAAAGAGTACAAGCCAGTAAATTCATCGAGACCTGGTTTAATGGGTAACCCTAAACAGGTTACAAAACCATTTGAAGCGATTTGTTGCGATTTGTTAGGACCCTTTCCTGTGTCCACTAAAAGGAACACAAATCTCTTAGTATGTTCAGATTATTTTAGTAAGTATGTTATGTTGTTTTCTATACGGAACGCAACAGGCAATGCTATTGTTAAAATTCTGGAAGAAAAAGTGTTTCTGGTGCATGGGATACCGAAATTTGTCTATGTAGACAATGGTCCGCAATTCATTTCAAAACAATTTAGAGATTTAATGTGCAAAAATAATGTGCCTAATATTTACTATAATCCTAGGTATCACCCGCAGGTTAATCAGGCAGAAAGAGCCATTAGAAATGTTCTGTATGCGATTGCCTCATATGTGAAAACAAATCACAGGCAGTGGGACAATCACATACCAGAAATTCAGTGTGCACTGAACACCTCAGTTAACGAGTCAACTAAATTCTCACCTTACTTTCTTGTACATGGAAGAGAGATGTTTGTAGATGGTAAATTACATAAAGACTCTGATGTGCCACAGCCTGATTCAGATCTATCAACTGTAGACCCTAGAATTCATGGTGATAACTTAAAAGAACTTAAATCAATTTTCGAGGAGGTTAGTAAACATTTGAAACTTGTGCACGATAAAAATAAAAAGCACTATGACTTAAGAAAGCGACCTTTAGAATTTAATGTAGGTCAAATAGTCTATAAAAGAACATTTACTTTGTCGGATGCTAGTAAAAACTTTACTTCAAAGCTAGCACCGCGCTTTATAAGATGTGTTATTTCAAAGAAACACTCACCTGTAGTGTATAGCTTAAAAGACATGCAGGACAAAGACTTAGGTAAATTTCACATTAAAGACATCTTAAAATATGAAGACTCCTAGTTTTATACATTGTTGTTGTTAATCCAATATTTGCACGAAATTAGCAATAGACGTGCAAATAATTAACTTGAAGAGGGATGGATGCATGTTGGTAGGGTGAAAGGTCTTTTTTTTTTTTCAAAATTAAATAGGTATACCAATTTTATTAATAAGGAATGTTTGCAGACGTATGGAAGGAAACACAATGATTGATAAACTTGGTAGTGTTCGAATGGGACTTAAAAGTGTCACCACCTAACGCTTAATAAAACACATATCTACATTAATTAAAGATAGTGTTTACTTAAATACTTGACCAAGTATAATAACCTATACTTTATAACTTAATACTTAATAAAACACCTATCTACATCAATTGGAGATAGGGTTTACTTAATAAATTTTAAAACTTAAATAAGTATTTGCCTATACTTTAGCTTAATACTTTGTAGATAACACTTATTTAGGTTTCAAGGATAGTGTTTATTTAACTTAAAACTTAACTTAATTAGGAAATTAATTAGACTAAGGCATGACTAGTTAATAAAAAATTAGTTAATTAGTTGATGTCTGCAGAGAGTAGCTACGTGCTATATCGTCGCTTAAGTTCTAACACCGCGGAAGTCATTTTTTTGACAAAATACGTATTGTATGTCATTCGATAGAGAATCGCAAGGCGCATCGTTTGACGAATCAAACACGAGAGTTTGAACCAATGGTGAGTCGTTATTCAAAAAAGAAAAACACCGCGTGTGTCAGTGTTGTACAGAACGCCACAGCAACAGCGCATAAGTCGGTTTTATTCCATAGTTAGACGTGTTACGACAAGTGCTCCGGATAATTTCATAAAAATATATTGAAATATTATATTGAATAAACCTAAATATGAACAGTTGTTTGAGGCTAAATAAAACGGATTTTTTGCTCTCCTGAAAAGTTGCGTATTTTGACTTCCGCGGTGTTAGAACTTAAGCGACGATATATAGATAGGCAGACAGACGCTTATTATTATATTAGTTTAGTAGATAGTTTAAGGCAGGAGCAATCAATGTACGAATTTGCCAAATAGGTTTTGTTTCGGAATTGTGCTACTAGCCATTAGCATTTAGCAATTTAGTCTGTAAGTCTAAGGCATTTGGTTTCAGACTGTCTCAGTTTTCAATAGGATGATTTCGAGCTTTCAATACACATGATGAAAAAAAAAAAAAATTTTTTTTCTCAGCAAAAATTTTTTTAACTGGGGAAAGATGTATTGTAACAATTATAAAAGTAGTTATTGATTATTTAAGACGGGTAGCGCCCTCTATTAACAAAAGCGCGAACTAACAGTGAATAGTTACAGTTAATTGTGCAGTAGTGATGGGAGATGGCGTTAGGGAGTAGCACATTTATTTTCTCGATACTTTAAATTCTAAATAAAATATAATAAGTACATAGATAAAATTCAAATAATTAATTGTGAAAGATTTCAGTTGAATTGGGTTTAATTATAAATAACACATGGTCTAAAAGGCAAAGGCGTAAAGGCCTAGGAGCTGTGTCAGAGCGTTTTTAATCGGATGACGTGGAATTTTTGCCTTCGTTTTTTTTTTGGAATCTGGACACGCGATTAAGACGCTAATAATTGTGAAAAGACAATAAAAATTTAATCAATTAAACATCTAACGACGCGGACGAGGCGTGGCACGTCGGCTAAGATGAAAATGTATTAAAGGAACCGCATAAATGCGTATGTATCAAGAATTATTACCTGTTTTGTTGCAATTACATAGCATCACATTAGTGTATTGAAAGTGCTCATAGATTTCTTTCTGACATTGTTCTCAGGCTTCCATCCATTATTTTAACTATTAATTAAATAAGAAAACGTCTTCTCAACGCTTAGCACATTGATATGAAATAAGATAGGACCAGCTCTGGTTCCAAGCCACGTGTAATATTCTACAAGTCACACAGGCTGCGAATGCTGTCTCCGCTACATATCCACGGTTCGACCTGGATAGATGGTAGTATGTTCTACCTGAAGTAAGTGTCATACTTATAACCTAACATTGTAAGGAGCTTGACAAGTGCTATGATCCTGTACTCATTGAAGTGTGCACCAACGCATTAAATCGCTGAGAAGACTGAAGCATCTCTTTTATTTCAATCAACACCTCATGCGAACAGAACCCGTTAGTCTCATGGCAATCTACGCTGGCAGCTGGTGGTAAGAGACATAAGGACCTTACAGGCTAAGAAAGATGCCAACCTGTGAAGTTCCAACAGAGTTAGATGTAATAGACGATGTTTCTGAGGGCGAAGGAACCTCGACAGACTTATGATTGCGCTTGTTGCCTATTTGGTCAATCTGCATCCACAAGACGCAGTCGCAACTGCGTACGTTGTCGTTCAGGGCGTGATGAGCGGCTCGTGGTGTCGTCGGACCTGGGTCTTGTAAAATACTATAGTAGTCACATGGACGTGACTTGGGCCTTTTGGCCTTTGGCTTTTGGTCTGGATAGACCTGAGACTTGAGAGTCTATTTGTTTTTTGTTGAACAGACAGTGATCTGTTAGTTGCATGGTGCAACTGGGCCACCAAAGTAGAAGCGAATCATAATGTCAATGTTGTTGAATTTTAAATTGATTTAGACTATGTTGAACTTCACATGGTTTCTGTAAGCTTCGTAGTTTTTGTTGCAATTGAGTTTTAAAGGTTAATAAAGGTTGATTCGAACGACTATGTTACATGGCCCAAGGGTTGACCTATTTTCGATTATTCCCAATTAACCGTGTCAGATTTAATCAACTGCCTCGTTGGTATAGTGATGGCAAGCGTGACTGCTGAGCATGAAGTCCTGGGTTCGATTCCCAGGTCGGGCAAAGTGTTATTGAGTTTTTCCATCAGAAATTTCTCAGTAACAGCCACGGTGTCTGGATTTGCGCCGGTTGATGTCAATAGGTTCGCCCCTATTACATGGGACTTGGACATAACTAGCGAACTGTGAGTGTACTATTATTTATTTATTTATTTATTTATTCAAACTTTATGCACTTAAAGTACAAAGGCGGACTTAATGCCTTGGGCATTTTCTACCAGTCTACCTTAGGGTGATGCAGAGACAAAACAGTAGGTGCAATAGTACTAACCGAACATTTCAGAATAAAATATAATAATAAATACTTAAATACATACATACAACAAAATATACAAAGTGAAGAAAGATAAAAAATACAAAACAACAGATAGAGAAAAACAACAAATCAATTGTGGGACGAATCTGCCAACTTCTTGAGTAGGTGTTCACGAGCTTTGACCTTAAATGTGAACCGACTGGTGGCCGTCCTTGTATTCAAAGGGAGCGCATTCCAAAGGAAAACTGCCTGGATAGGAAAAGAGGATTTAAGAAAACCAGAGCGGTGAGAAGGACATCGTAGAAGACGATTATTGGACGAACGAAGATTCTTGCTGTGTGCAGAACATAAATACTGGAAGTGAGAAGTCAAATAAGAAGGGGAAGTGGGATTGTCGAGAAGAGAAAACAAGGTTGTCAAAGCCCTTAACGATCTGCGCTCTCTGATGGGTAACCATTTTAAGCGCGACCGATGTGCGGAAACGTGATCATATTTGCGGAGATTAAAAACGAATCGAATGCAGTTATTAAGAAGTCGGTCAAGTTTATTGAGGAGATCTGCATTCAGGTCGTAGTAACACACATCACCATAGTCAAGTATGGGGAAGATAAGGGATTGAACCAGCATTGCCTTTATGTGTGATGGGAGCATATTTCTCAGTCTATAAAGAGACCGCAACGACCCGGTGACTTTTTTGCTCACAATCGCTACCTGCTTACGCCAATCCAGGCAAGTGTCAACATACAAACCCAAATCCTTGACATCGGAGCTAAACGGGATGACTGTGCCATCAAAAGTAACCGGCGGCACCGTTAGACCATTCAGCCTTCGCAAGCTATGGGTGCTCCCTATAATAATAGCTTGACACTTGGTTGGGTTAACCGCTACCCCGAAACGATCTGACCAATTTTTCACAACTGTTAGATTCCAGTTTAGCTCCTCAATCGCATCGGATATGTTGTCAACACCCGCCTGACTGTAAAGCTGTAAGTCATCAGCGTAAAGATGATACGCACACTGAAGCTGGGTAGTAATAAGATCTATAAAAATGGAGAACAAAAGAGGAGATAAAATACCGCCTTGAGGGACGCCAGTATCAAGATTACACCATGTGACGGAAAGGGTGTCCGTGGGGGTAAATAAAAGAAAACCACGGACCCAGGTCAACATAAAAATATATTAATAAACTAAACGGGTGTGGGTAGGTTATGGTCACAAGTTTTCCAAGCCCGCCCGGGGGGTTTGCACGGTACTCTCCTGGCTCAGCCCGGCGTGACGATGACCGTAGCGGTGTGCCACGCTGCAGACGCCAGGTAGGGTGACGGACGGCAGATGATCGCGCCGACCCGTAGAATTTCGACGCGGCCACGCAGGTAAAGGGTACCCGCTGCGGAGCCCGCGGCAAATTGGATGCCGGTAAAACGGTTGTCAGCCGAAATCCTGACTGTCAGCCGGAATCTTGAACGTCAGCCGTAATCTGGAACGTCAGCCGTAATCTTGAATGTCAGCCGTAATCTTGAACCCTGGAAAATAACGTCCAGCGTGTCACGGAATGGCTAGCAGTCATCCCCGCTGATTGTGACACCAAGGCATAAGCAAAGCGAGAAATACCCGTGCGCCAATGAAGGTGATGTGTGGTAGTCACAATCAGTACGGAGTTTACATGATGGTGGTAAGCACGACATGATTTGCACATTTTGAGTGTCATGAGGGTTATTGTATCAATGTCAAGTACACTCGGCTGAAGGCTACAAGATTTAAGCGTTTGAATGTGCATAGCAAAAAACGGTGATAGAAAGTGGCTCACATCTTGAGACCACGTAGCTAGTGATACACAAAATATGAGAACGTGAATTGCTGTTCAACACTTACCCAGTATGGGGTTTACGTAGACACAAATCGGAAAGAGTTAGGTTAATAACAAAAATTAAAGCTGCCTGCTTTAAGCCCGAATATTCTAGATCGCGAATACTTCTAGAAATTTAATTTCCGATAAAAAAAAACGCGTCTAGTCACTGGGAGCAGAATATTTCCAAAAAGGGACTCGTCATCGCGAGTCCGTGACATTTATACTGGCGTGTTTACGCATAGACAAGTCTTCACTCATTCGATCAGATACACGTAACGCGCGCACAGCACTGGTAAATACAGCTAATTTTAGTCGTTTAGTAACTGGACGGCCCAATGAGTATGTATACTCTGTGGCGTTTGTTTTGACATTTAACTTAATTAAAGTGTTGAATAGGTTATGTTTACAAAGTAACGGTAGAAACTATTCTGAGTTTCTACAACGTTACAATACCCCCCCGCTTGGTTAGGGTTTTTACCTCAGTAAAAATCCTTTACTCCTACTATACCTCGCATCTGATTTACGACCCCTTTTATTCGTCCACATTCATCCATCATATCACCAAATCGTATCCTAACATATTTAACAGACCACCTTAACATGAGGTGAGTCCACTTCCTAACAAGTACGTGAGAGTATTATGTCCGTAGTTGACGTAATACTCGCGCAAAACAGACGTGCTAGCAGCTGCTACCGCTTACGGGCAAGTATACAAAAGTTAAAGAAGTCTACTGGGTTACTAAATTTGAAAATGGATTAAGGCTTATTTAAAGAGTATCCAACCGCTCCTGCATAGGCTTATTTAATGAGTTGCAACCGCTCAGATATATTTAATTGAACTGGATTAAGGCTTATTTAAGGAGTATCCACCCGCTCCTGCAAAGGCTTATTTAATGAGTTGCAACCGCTCAGATGTATGAAGTTATATTTAATATATTAAAAACTCATTTTAAAAAAATGCCGTGAAGTGAACATGAGTTGTAGTTAAGTTATAATTTATTGCTATTTATTGACGCCTACTAATTTTAGATCTTTGATGCGCCAGGAACCTATGTTTTTTCCCGTCATATCCTGAAGAATATAGACTAATGGTGATTTCTTGGCTGTGATCTTTGCCTTTATGAATTTAGGAGCTAATTTTTTCGAGAACCTGTTCCCTTTGTCACTTAAGAAGTAAGCGCGTTTCATGACCACGTCACCAACGTTAAACTCGGCAAACTTGCGACGCAAGTTGTAGTGCGAGGTGTTCTTTTCATGAGCCTGCCAAAGTCTTAATTGCACCGTATCGAAAACGCTGGATAAGCAACCTAGGTTTTCGGCGTAAACATCCCGTGGCAAAAACACTATTTCCTCACCGAGGTCGTTGTCCGTGTAATGAGTGCCACAAGTTACAAGTTCGCGACCGAAGACCAGGAAGGCTGGAGTGAATCCAGTAGCTTCGTTCACGGAGTTGTTAATGGCGAATTGGACCTTAGGGATATACAGGTCCCAAGATCTGTGATCATCATCCACGTAAGTCGATATACATGTTATTATCGTCCTATTATACCGTTCCACCAAATTTACCTGTGGGGTATATTTGAGGGTATAGAAAACGTTTGGAATAGCGTATTTCTTAAACAAAACCATTGTCCATTAATATCGCTTGTGGTATGCCGTGAATGAGAAACACTGATTCCTCTAAGATCTTGGTAATGATGTCGGCAGTAGCTCTTTTTATTGGGTAAATTAAGCAATACTTTGAAAAACAACATGTAATCACCAGTATGTAATTATTTTGCTTTCGCGAAGTTGGAAGTGGGCCCATTAGATCAATTGATTCTGGGACTTATAAGCTAAGCACTTATCACAAGTACTGATGAATTTTACCACCGCCTGATACATGCCTGGCCAGTAGTAACGTAAAGCAAGACGTCGGTATGTTTTAAAGATACCCATATGACCAGCCGTTGGCTCTGAATGGTTTTCATTGATGATATGCTCACGTAGTTCAGTTGGTACGACTTCCTTCCACGTGAATTCTGAAGTTAAGTTGTGTTTGTTCTTTGAAATTCTATATAATGCGTTATTTTTAATTATGTAGTTTTTAAATTTGGCAGGATCAATTAAACAACCGTCATAAATATTCCTGTACCAAGAGTCTTTAGTGTCCAAAAAGGAGTTGGATGTACTAATGGTACTAATTGAGACGATTCTAGACAAAGCATCTGGAATTACGTTATCCACGCCACGACGATGTTTGAGGACGAAATTAAATGCCGATAAGCGAACTCCCCAACGAGCCAACCGACCAGTTGGGTTGCTTATTGAGAGGAACCACTTAAGCGCGCTGTGGTCAGTATACACTGTGAATTGTTGACCATTCTCGATGTAACAACGCCAATATTCTAGGGCGGTTACGACGGCTAACGTCTCGCGCTCAGTAATGCTGTAATTCTTCTCAGCCCCAGTCAATGACTTACTCATATAAGCAATTGGATGTTCTTTACCATCAACTGCTTGAGTGAGCATTGCGCCAAGACCAAAATCGCTTGCATCCGTATGCACCTCGAACGGTTTACTGTAATCTGGGCATGATAGCACTGGAGCTGACACTAGGCTTTCTTTTAATGTTTGGAAGGCGGCGTCGGCTTCTGGGGTCCATTTGAATGGTGGGGAACCTTTTTTAGTCGAAGTTAATTTGTTTAAGGGACCAGCTATTGTACTGAAGTTGGGAACGAAACGCCTATACCAGGTTGCAGTTCCTAGAAAACGTTTAAGATCCTTCCTACTGGTAGGTGTTGGGTATTTCAAAATAGCATCGACTTTGCAAGGATCGGTCCGCAAACCTGTGCCATCAACTACGTAGCCTAAGTATTTCAGTTGGGAGCTGAAAAAATTACATTTCTCTAGGTTGATTGTCAAATTTGCCTTTTTCAGCTTTTCTAGTACACGCAGTAGTAGATTGACGTGACTATTGAAATCGCTACTAACTATTATTATGTCATCTAAATATGCGAAGACCTTAAGATCAAATTCAGTGAACAACAGGTCTACTAGACGCTGTTGAGTGGCCGGGGCATTCGTAAGGCCAAAAGCAGTCCTTTTAAAGCGAAAAGTACCCCTGCCTTGGACATAAAATGCTGTTTTGTCACGATCCTCCTCGGCTATCGGTATCTGCCAAAATGCTTTAGATAAATCGATGCTAGAAAGGTATCGTGCGTCCCTGAGGTTATCTAGGATCTCTGATATGTAAGGTAAGTTGTACGCGTCGCGTTTGGTAACCGAATTCAACTTTCGGCTATCTAAGCAAAATCTGGGTTGTCCGTTCTTCTTGGCTACAAGGAGTACAGGAGATGACCATGCGCTTTCGCAAGGCTCGATCACGTCGAGGGAAAGCATCTCATCCACTTGCTCTATCAGTATACGTTGTTTTTCTGGTGATAGACGGTAATAACGCTGACGAATTGGTTGACTGTCACCTGTGTCGATGTGATGAGTTATTAAGTCGGTTACTCCGAGACCTTTGTGTTGTGACGAAATGTTTTCAAACTGTTTAATCACGTTATCCGCCAAAAGCTTTTGTGATTCATCTAAGTTACTGTAACCCGTAATAAAAGTTTGGTTACAAGTTTCTAGAGTACAATTTTCTAATGAATTGTTTGTAATCATTACGCTACCAACATACTTTGGACATAATTCGAATTTGCGCCAGAAATCAACGCCTAAAATGAGACTTGATTTAATACCTGGTATTACAAATGCCTTGAGAATGTGAAGTTGGTTTTCAAAATGAACTGGTATGTGAATATAACCAATGCTTTGTAAATTTTGTCCGCCTGCTGCCCTAACCGCAATGCAGTCCTCAGTGATTAGAGTCAACCCGCGGTCCACTAATACCGTATGAGCATCATTGCCCAAAATTGTGACGGCCGAACCAGAGTCTAAAAGTCCAGTAGCTGGAACTCCTTCTATTTGCACTGATACATAAGGTCTGTTATCTAAATCATGTTCTTTATCGAGAATTGTGTGTACTTTGAAAGACTTGTGGAACATTTTTACTGTATACAACCAATTTTCCCAGTCTTTCCTATCAAAATAGTTAACGACACAATTCTCGGTTATTAGTTTTTTTTAGTAGTTGGACCTTTCTTGCTACATTTCTTGCAAGCAGGGAACTTAATGTCCTTTTGACCGCAGCCAAAGCAAAAGATCTCGTCCGTTTTTGCAGGACACTGCCTGTAATTATGATCGTTAGTACGACAACGTGGACAATAAGGAGACCTCCGTTGCGAGTTTTTATCAATAGCGTGAACATAGTTAGGAGATATGGAGGAATCGTTACCGTTGTTCGAAACCTTTTCTTCCGCTTTGTTATTACTATTGCTATCCTTATTATGAACGTGTTTATTGAAATTGTTAAACTTCCTATTGTAATTAAGGTTTCCTTTTATAACGTCAGGTGAATTCCCTGAATAAGCAAACTCTGGTGCTAAAGTATTTGGTGTGGGTCTTGGTGGTTCTTTGAATTGAGCAAGACGCGATTGTATGTTCTCGTAGTTACGGCAAAGAGTTCTCAGCTGCTCGATTGTTTTAACCTCGGGAACTGAAGATAGAATATTAGCATAGCAAGGACGAATATTATGTAGGAGTAGCTCTAATTTATCTTCTTCTGATAATGTCTTTGATAGCCTTGAAAAGAGGCCTGTCATTATTGACAAGTAAATAACTATGTTTTCTGACTCTCCTTGAGTTCGTGCCCTGATTTCAGTTAACAGTCTATAGTCATAGTCTGACTGATCAAAGTCACGTTTTAATAACTCTGCAAGTTCGTCCCAACTAGATATTGAATCCCTAATGCTTCTATACCAGTGCAGCGCGCCGCCAGTAAATATCTCGGTCGCGTGAGTGAGGACCTTATCTGTTGATATTCCTTTTGCCAGACAAAGCTCATCAACCCGCTGTAAAAAAGGAACGCACGCAGGTATTTCCCTCAAATTTAATTTTTGCGAACCTACTTGGGCCACCATCACATGACACTGATACGTGAATCGGAGAAGTTAAGTTAAGTGGTGTAGAAGTAGGCTGGTTACTAAATGCAGCTAAGGGGTCAGATGCTGATGCGAGAAGCGCGTTCGATTTTACCACCATCGACTTGTAGAGGTTTACACAATCGTCGTAGGCTGCTTTTTCCGTACCTTCGCACGTAATCCTATTTAATCTGTGGTAAATATGATTTAAAAGATTTTGTATTCTCAGCAATGCATTTTTATCAGTAGTTGCTGATTCTAAGCTAGTGTCCGCCTTGGTTAATACTTCTAAAACGCCGCTTATATCCACCGATACTTCAAATGGGCTAGCAAGAATGTCCTCCGAGGGAAACATTGGTCCGCACTTTGCGATCTGTTTTCGCAATTCCTGAACAGTAGTAGCGGGTGTTTCACCTCTGATAGCTACCTCGTATTCGAGCTCTGCCTTTTGGAGCGACATAAATTTAATTGGATAAGCCATTTGAAAGATTTAAAAAAAAATGTATGTTCCTAAAGTTAAAAAATAAAATAAAAAAAACCGTTAAGTGTTGAACAGCAATCAACAAGGAATGAATAGTGACAAGTACTCCGACTGTTACAAATCTAAACTAAAAATAACGTTTCGGTTGTTATCCTAATGAAATGATTAGAGATTTAAGTAAGAAACGACAAAAAAAAAATACTGAAAGTAATTTAATTATGAAAAAGCAAAAAATAAAAAAAACAGGTGCAACTAATGTGTACGCGTTCAGTAAGTAATGTTTTGGAATAATAAACAATGATTTTTGCGACAATAAAAAAAATACTAGTGTAGTTACTTATTTTTGTTGTTGACTGTACTCAGAATATGTGAGAACAAACAAAATCATAAAACTGTTAAATGTTGCTAAATGATTATTATGAATTAACTAATGTTGAGTTATCAATAACAAGATAATTCACATGAACAAAAGTGATCAAAATCCAAAGTTAACAGTTAATAAAATTGTGTGACAAGTTAAAAGTTAATTGTCACTCCATACAAAGTCAATGATGCAAGTGAATAAGTAAAATCCTGTGATGGTACAAACAAAAGAAAAAACTATGAAACGTTGTGAATCTAAATTGTTGTTAATAAATAGTTGTTTAATATTATATTTCTATGGAATGGTCTCCTTGATATGTGTTATTAGTTACTATTACTTGGAGAGAGGAGAAAAAAAAAAAAAAAAATTGTCACCTAACGAGCAAACTTGTTGATTTATTTAATTGAACAAGCTGCATAAATTGTTGGTGGACATAGACTAAGTTGTTATTGTCTTTTAAATTTTAGCCAGTAATTAATACCCGGCACCCAAACTCTTCAGCCGGCACACAGCAATGCTGATTACCGGAAGAATTAAGTTTGGTGGTAGTACTTCCCCGGGGCGAGCCGTTACTATTGGCCCTACTACTACGAAGAATGATAAAATAATTCGTTATTTTTTTTTTTCCTTCTTCCTCCACTTATTTTCTCAAGAAAAAAAAAACACTTAAATAACGTAGAATACTGTACCGTTACGTACACCTTAGTTGCTGGCAACCAAACAAAACGTTTTACACAGCAAAGACAACCACACAAAAAAAAAACACCAACAAAAAAAATACCCTCAAGAGAACTTGAAGAAAAGTGACCATAAAACCACGTTTTTGGGCGCCAATGTGACGGAAAGGGTGTCCGTGGGGGTAAATAAAAGAAAACCACGGACCCAGGTCAACATAAAAATATATTAATAAACTAAACGGGTGTGGGTAGGTTATGGTCACAAGTTTTCCAAGCCCGCCCGGGGGGTTTGCACGGTACTCTCCTGGCTCAGCCCGGCGTGACGATGACCGTAGCGGTGTGCCACGCTGCAGACGCCAGGTAGGGTGACGGACGGCAGATGATCGCGCCGACCCGTAGAATTTCGACGCGGCCACGCAGGTAAAGGGTACCCGCTGCGGAGCCCGCGGCAAATTGGATGCCGGTAAAACGGTTGTCAGCCGAAATCCTGACTGTCAGCCGGAATCTTGAACGTCAGCCGTAATCTGGAACGTCAGCCGTAATCTTGAATGTCAGCCGTAATCTTGAACCCTGGAAAATAACGTCCAGCGTGTCACGGAATGGCTAGCAGTCATCCCCGCTGATTGTGACACCAAGGCATAAGCAAAGCGAGAAATACCCGTGCGCCAATGAAGGTGATGTGTGGTAGTCACAATCAGTACGGAGTTTACATGATGGTGGTAAGCACGACATGATTTGCACATTTTGAGTGTCATGAGGGTTATTGTATCAATGTCAAGTACACTCGGCTGAAGGCTACAAGATTTAAGCGTTTGAATGTGCATAGCAAAAAACGGTGATAGAAAGTGGCTCACATCTTGAGACCACGTAGCTAGTGATACACAAAATATGAGAACGTGAATTGCTGTTCAACACTTACCCAGTATGGGGTTTACGTAGACACAAATCGGAAAGAGTTAGGTTAATAACAAAAATTAAAGCTGCCTGCTTTAAGCCCGAATATTCTAGATCGCGAATACTTCTAGAAATTTAATTTCCGATAAAAAAAAACGCGTCTAGTCACTGGGAGCAGAATATTTCCAAAAAGGGACTCGTCATCGCGAGTCCGTGACATTTATACTGGCGTGTTTACGCATAGACAAGTCTTCACTCATTCGATCAGATACACGTAACGCGCGCACAGCACTGGTAAATACAGCTAATTTTAGTCGTTTAGTAACTGGACGGCCCAATGAGTATGTATACTCTGTGGCGTTTGTTTTGACATTTAACTTAATTAAAGTGTTGAATAGGTTATGTTTACAAAGTAACGGTAGAAACTATTCTGAGTTTCTACAACGTTACAACCAGCTGGAAGAAGAGTCTCCCGCAAGAACCGACTGCTGGCGCCCCCGAAGATAGTATATTAAGTACACCTCTGTTAAACCCTTTGGGGATTACAGATGTGATGTTATGAGTGTTTGGTCAGGACTGACCGAGTGGAACAAATTTCTGTCGTGGACTTTTTGTTTGCAGGGTTACTATCACACGAGGATGTGTGAAAGCAGAATGGCCGTGTCGCATCCGGTCATGAGTACGGACGGGCGAATGAATCGAAAGCGCGCCAGTGGTGACATCACGTGACCTACTCCCCACCATGGCGGCTTTTACAGAGTCCTGATGTTGACACCTCGCGGCGAGGCGGACAGTCTGGGTCTGACCCATAGATAATACACTATGTCTGACCGCAGCGGAGTGAAGACGTTTTGAAACTGTACACGATTCATTGTGCCTAGTGTTAATGTGTGAAAGTGTAATGTCAAGTTATTTGTTAGACTCAGTGTATCTGTTTGAAAAGAGTAACCATGGAATTTCTTGCCGGTTCTTCTCCATGGAAACTACCATACCGAACCGTGCAATGCGAAATAAAATAGTGTTTCGCATCCAGTGTGTTTTCATAGCACGAAACCCGTGTTCTGCCCACATAAGCTCGAGCCTAGTGAAATAAATTCCTGACAAACCCGACATATATTATTGATTGTAACTTTTATTGATTATTATTATTATTATTGTATTATTCCTGTACCTGTTCAACACAAATGTATTTTTGTTCAGAATAAATGACTAATGACTAAATTCGAGAAACAAACACAAAGGAGACAGTTTTATTTAGGCCCTCTTCGATGTTGCGGATATTCATATTACTTACACCAAAAAAAGTAACCATTTTATTCTAATAATAAACGAAAGATTACATAGAAACGAAACCGGAATCTTAAAATCATAACAAAGTTGTATTATGATATTTTTTTGCGAGTCAAATCATTCCTGTTGTGGTCAATGCCATTTGACGGAAAATACTTACGTTTTTTTCGTTTACAAAAAAAAGTACGGTATCCATTGGTACTAATATCTGCTTTAATTAAAATATAATATAATATAAAAAGAAATAATATTAAACTGTGAGCTTTCTAATGCTATTTTAGAGGTTTCCGCTAAAATCTTTTAGATGGTATAGAAAACCATCATGGCACGGAACGTTGTAAATTCGTCTTTTTGGTGGTTGACTGACAACTTCATTTGACATTTGACGTGTTATTGTTATTGTTTATTGTTAGATTCACGTTTTCATTTTCGAATTTCTCATCATTCCGGTTAGACATGGCTTAGCTAATATTACCACTGTAATCTAGAAATTATAAGGAAGAAATCTATATACGTTTCATTAATATCTGTATGTCTGTTACAATTTTATGTGGGTGGCCTGTTCTCCAAACAAAAAAAATTGTCTCCTTTGTTGTTCCTGCAACGAGGCTCAAAAAATAGGGGGTACGTTCAGATGCCAATGTATACATCTTTACAATAAACTTCCGAGCCAAATTCAAGCTAAATAAATTCAAATCTTTTATAAAACGGAAGCTGTACCTGAAAGCCTACTATCATGTTAATCAATATCTCGAAGATAAAAAAGTCTTTTATTTATTTATTTAAGGACAACCAACAAAGCACACACCAAAAATACATGTATAAGAACACATGTTGAATTTAGCATTTTATAGTGTAGCTTTAATTAAAGGCTGCCACGGCATGCATTAACCATTGAAGAAAGAAAATGCAGTTACATAAAAAAACTTTTTTGCAAAAAAATAAAACTGACTTCAAAAAAGTGAAAAATAACTTTAGCTTCAGAAGTCGGTGACCTTTGTTTGATTCATTTTGTTTTTTTTTGTCACCGACTTCTGAAGCTAAAGTTATTTTTCACTTTTTTGTGTTTTTTGAAGTCGGTTTTATTTTTTTGCAAAAAAGTTTTTTTATTTTTCCTTTTTTAGTTGTAATATCCTATACAAATATTTGCTATGCATTTATTTAACATTGTTAAAAATACATGTCATGATAATAGGCTTATCCCCAATAAATGTATGTTAATACCTAAATGTGAACATACATGAAATTACACCACACGACTGAAGTAAAAATGTTCATAAAATGAAAACTACGGGGCCAAACCATGTTAAATTTTTATGGGACCAAATGGCAACTATTCCGCATCAAACTAAAGAAAAATCACGTAAATCGGATTATAAATGTCAGCGTAATCGGTGTACATACATAAAAAAAAAATATACCAATCGAATTGAGAACCTCCTCCTTTTGGAAGTCGGTTAAAAACAGATCTTACTCATTTAGATCTATCTAATCAAGTAAAATCCGCTTTGCGCTGTGTTATCTGCCAGTTTTTGTGTCTATTAACTGTATTTATATACCAATTATTGGTATATAAATACAACCAATTGTAACATAAATCTGACATACAAATTTATAAGAAAAACTTACACAATTAATTTTTGTTCGACGTTGTGCCAACCAGAAAACAGAAAAAAATATAAACACCACAGATATAGATAGACCTAGATAACGCAAGTATCACGATCTGTATGAAAACCAAGCGTGCCATTTTTTGACTACCTACTATGACGTCACAAGCACTATTTAGAGATGGGAAAAGCCAAGTGTGGCACCCATCTCGTCCCATCCCCCGGATACCGCTAAAGTTTGTACATTTCTCAATTACTGTACGTATACTATTTATTAAGAATTTGTGTATAGTAAAGAATTAAATTTTAAGAATCGTTTAAATCGATTTAATAATCGATTTTGCCACAGAGACAGAGTAATGAGAATGACAGAGTAATGAGATAGACAGAGGAATGAGATAAATAGACGATAAAATTCGAAATCTACTTAGTAGGCAATTAGGGATTTATAATTTATACAAAATTGCTGGTACTTATTACCCTAATTATTAATTGAATTTTAATTGGTGTAGACTATCGAAATGTAAGAAAAAAAGAAAAAATCCAGTATCGAAATTTTAGAAGCCAAACGAAAAGCAAGTAAAATACGTTAAAATAAAATCAAAACAGATCCAAAATTATATGAGCTACGAAAACAAAAAGATAATAGTTATTTATAACACCTTTGCTCGTAAAGGGTCTCTTATTTCACCCATTTCAATATCGTAATGTATCTCATTACGTACTTGTGCAGTAATGTAATGTACAACGCACGGTTTATCAAAATGCTCCGTCAAAAAGGAACGGTACTTTTTTAAGTCTTAGCAAAGAGTTTTTATGTCAGAAAAGTGGTCAACATTTTATGAATACAATTAACTGTGGGAGATGAAATATAATAAATAAACATTTAATTCTTTAATTTAATTAATTTTGACAATAAATTACAACCATTTATCTGTAACAAAAAATATTAATTTACTTTATTAGTAATACTGGCTGTTTTTGTGTCTGCCTTAAAAAAAGCGGTGATGCGCGCGCATCGCTAATTTGTAAACAAGTAAAAGATTTATTCGTTTAAGAAAGTCCGAGTTTTATTTATTTCCTCGCAAATATGTTATAAAACGTCGTATGACATACGTGCGCTTTGATAATTACAGCCTCTGCTTTATTATAAGCCCTTGCCTACGGCTCGGGCTAGCAATATCGCCTCGGCTGTAATTTTCAACTTACCGCACTTATATCATAATGTACTATTATGATACTAGTGCGGTAATTTTATTTTAAAAAACGAGTAGACGAATGTAACTAAAACTTACTTACCATAGTCACGAGTTTGTAAATACCAATTTCTGCACGTATGTCATACAATGTTTTTCAACACATTTGCGAGAAAACAGTACAATATGTAATGAAACAAACAGCGACCTCAAAAATCACGAAAACGACACCCATGAAGAAAAAAACCGAAAATTTTCGTCGGCGTCATCTTGGATTTTCGTTTTGACCCAATTAAAAAAAAAACGAAAAAAATACGCACGGTGCTATACAACGGGGTATACGGTAAAATAGGTTTTAGGTGGGAGTACCTATTTCACCGCACGTTCCGTTGTATGGTGCGTAATTTTTAACTTTCGAACAACGTATACAGGCTTCGTAACTGCAGTTTTTAAGCAAATGTGTTGAAAATAAAATTACCCGAAGAAAAAGAAAAACAAGCGTGTTGTAAGTATAAAGGATAAAAGCATAGATGAACAGCAAAAACAGCGAGATAAATGGCGTGAGAATTCGAGAGCATATTACAGACGTAGGCAGAAGCAGACAGAAACACTCCACGTGAATGTCGATGAAAATGATCATTACATGGTTACTGACCACACTTCTGAAAATGACACAGATCCTTTAGAGAAGTCATGTACTGCGAAGTCAAACAGCAAAAATAAATCAAAATCAAAGCATTTATTTCAACTATGCCAGTTACAGACACTTTTGAATTGTCGAAACAAAGATGAAATCATATTCTGAACAAAACGATCACTATTAATTATTATCATATCAGCTAATGGAAGACATTAATTGCGTCCCTCAAATGTTTATAGAGCAGCTAGCTTGTATTATATGATATAATATTAACAAGATAAACAATACAAGAAAACATACATTATTACTACTAGTTGTTACTCCATTCTATTTTGTTATTTTTATTACTGTACTGTATTGTATGTAATAAAGTACCTACATAACGAAACAAACAAACGAACAACGGACGGAACGTTGTATGTAACAAAAAATAACTTCTCTAATTTCCTCTTTTTTGGTGATATTATAGCTTTTTCGGGCGTAACCCTTAGATCTATGTTTTTTCTGTAATACAAGTACAAATAAAATTCAACATTTTATAAAAAACTCGAAAAGTTACAGAAACTTATCAATTAACTAACTTCAGTACAACAATAGTCGAACATGCTGCTTTTGTGAATATAAAAATTGTCTACATAATAAATATCATACAATTCCTCTGTTTCTGAAATCGATTCTCGAGAATCGATTTTTGTTGCAAAGGATGAACAGCACTAATCGCTAAAATTGACAGAGCAATGATAAAAGCGCCTGTACTACAAAACCGAAACGATATACGATAGTATCGCTTGTTTCGATATTCATTACTTGTTAAAACAAAACGTCTCATCGACCGCTCCAAGTAAAAGCTACAATGTAATAGGAATGTTTTGTTTTGACGTGACAACGTCTTATAAATTGGTTTGCCGGGTGACACTTCAAGAAACTGGGTAACGCTCCGCTCACGTTATGCGCTCACAATGAGAGCGAGTGAGAGGCACGCGTCCCGCCTAAGAGCGAGAGAGACAGACATAAAAAGTTTATTTTACCACTCAAAGTCGTTGTCACGTAAAACTTTCGCCCGTATACCGACTTTACAGGCAACCAATTTTTTCTCAAATTTGGTATTACCAGGTATTACTGAGGGTATTAGATTAAAAATAATTGTTTTTGAAATTAATTACGCATAATATTAATCATAAAATGACTTACCGATAGAAGGAAACGTTTACTTTATTTTTTCTCTTCGCATTTGTACAGTTTTTACAATTTATAACAGCACAATTAACCATTTTAATATTTTTAACTGACGTCCGACTAGCGCTATGCTCCGATGCAGACTTAGCGCGAAATTGGCCACTTACGATTTTTGTACGTAAGCTAGGCACGTGAAGTAGTTGCTCTCGCGTTATCTAGGTCTATCTATATCTGTGATAAACACTTTCTCAATCATAAAGTAATGTAAAGTACAATTTTTTACAATCTTTCAGGACAATCCCGTACGCAAGGCAGACTTGACTTTATGTAATGAGTAAGGCAACGCTTGGGATTAAGCTGCTCCAGTGAAATTTGCTCTGTGATTGTTGAAATTTCGGACTTCGCTTGTTTATTTTTAATTCATTTCTTTTATACACTCTGACATTGAATGATTCGACATAAATATTTAGTTCAGTATTTTATTATTTTTTTAAGTACTTTATTGTTTTATTATTTTATATGACATGTACTGATTTTGACATGTACTTATTTTATTAAGTATTTTACTTTTTTCTTATCTTTGTGACATTTGAAAAGTATTTATTAAGTATTCATTTTATTTGATTATTGTGAATGTAAGGACCATGTGGGTCACATTTTTATTTTTTTCCCCACAACTGTCTGGCAGTTTGAGTACTATAAGCGACCTACCCAAATGTCCTTTCTTTGGTATTATTCGTCGTTTCGTTAAGCTCCTTGAGTTATAAGTCGAGCTACACGATAACTGACAAATGCTTGCACTGACTGGACAGGTCCACTCAAATCTGTATAGTTCTTTTTTCAAAAGACCATCTCAGACACTAATCTGCATAGTCCTCATGTGAATTGAGCAAGATTATGTCTGGACTTCAAAAGAGACTATAGACTACCTTCTGAGTTTCTTTCGGCTATTTATTCTTAGAGTAGTCAGGCACGAAATACCGGCCCCATTTAGTTTAAAAAAATGACGAGTTAAAGTGTTGTAAAAACCTACTTGCAAAATAAACATAATTTATCTTTATCAATTTACAGACCTTCGTATCCAGGGCGCCTAATTCTGTTTGAGTCCATTTGAGTATGTCAAAAGGGTACATCTAAACCGGAATGACCCAACCGTTGAAGGCACGCAACTTATTTCCGCCCGAAAAAAGACTATTTAATACTTTATTTTATCTAAGTATTATTTTTATGAATTTCTAATTAAATATCATTTTTTTTTAAGGACCTATTAATTTTTTAATTTATACTTAGGTTTATCACCTGTGTGTCTACAACGCACATGTCTTGTCAAACTATTATTTCTTGTAAACTTACAGTGGCATATGTCACATTTGTAAGGTTTTTCACTAGTGTGCGTGCGAATATGACTTGATAATGTACCCTTCTGACTAAAACTACTCTGACATAAAAAACACTTGTAAGGTTTTACACCAGTGTGTGTACGAATATGCCTAATTAAAGTACCCTTTTCACTGAAACTACTCCGACATATATCACACTTGTAAGGTTTTTCACCAGTGTGTGTTCGAATATGAATTGATAAATTAATCTTCTGACTGAAACTACTCTGACATATATCACACTTGTAAGGTTTTATATCAGTGTGTGTACGAATATGTTTCGTTAATGTAGCCTTTTCACTGTAACTACGCTGACATATATCACACTTGTAAGGTTTTTCACCAGTGTGTGTACGAATATGACGTGTTAAATTACTCTTCTGACTGAAACTACTCTGACATATATCACACTTGTAAAGTTTTTCACCAGTGTGTGTCTGAATATGTTTCCTTAAAATACTATTTTGACTGAAACTACTCTTACATATAGCACACTTGTAAGGTTTTCTACCAGTGTGTGTACGAAGATGTTTTGTTAAATAATTCTTGAGACTGAAGCTGCACTGACATATTTCACACTTGTAAGGTTTTTCACTATGAATATGTTTTTTTAAATTACAAATTTGACTGAAACTACTCTGACATATATCACACTTGTAAGGTTTGCCACCAGTGTGTGTACGCACATGTTTAGTCAATTCAGTCTTTGAACTACACTTATAGTGGCATATTTCACATTCGTGAAGCTTTTTGAGTTTAGTTTTATATTTGGACGTACGATTTTGAGTGGCTCGGATAATTTTCGAGTCCGCTTTTTGGTTTGTCTTTAGGTCGGCTGGTATTGAGTCTTCTAATTTTGTCCTTCGTAAGTGTAGGACTGGTTCCTCCGCAACAATCGGCCCTGGAATGAAAAAAACGGTTAATACAATCTTTCAAGTTAGATTGGTTTAAACATAAATCAAATTAACAGGATTTCGAATGATATACCCGAATGGCGCAGCGGTAGTGAGGCTGATTTACGTTCTTCGGGTCCCGGGTTCGAATCCCGGTAAGAGCAAATGTTTGTGTGACGAGCATGAACATTTGTTTCCGAGTCATAGATTTTTATATGTGTAATAAGTATGTATTTACAAACAAAAAGTATCTATATAGTATATCAACTATCTGGTGTCCACGACACAAGCCTCGTTGCTTAGTGCGGCACTAGATGGCGTTGTGTGTAATGTCAAGCGAATTTTATTATTATTTATAGGATTTTATAGGTATATATATATATATATATACTGTATGTATTACGTATACCTATTATATCATATTTATGTGGTTTAGTTTACGAGTTTAATTAATTTAAGTAACAGAATGTAATGGTAATGCACATACATGTGTATCCTCTTTTACAGAACTCGCTATCAAAATTAGGTTGGTTTTATAAAGAAAACGTAATTCTGGGTTAAGCTCGCATTTGTTCATAATCTATATCATTACATTTTGTAAATATATTTGTTATTTTGTGTGCAATAAAGATAAGAATTCACATTACGAACGGAAAAGAAGCTACGAGGCCCCACTAAGTGGTTAGGGGTTAGGGCAAAGTCTTGGTCAAATAACAAAATTCACAGGAAAATGCTTCGTAGGAGACTGCTTCGTTGGTAAGCACGACTGCTGAGCAGGAGCCCCTGGGTTTGAATCCCGGGTCGGGCAGTGTTATTTGATTTTCCCATCAGGAATTTCTCAGTAGCAGCCACGGAGTCCGGATTTACGCCCGGTTGATGGCAATAGGCGGCGAAATGTGTGTGTACTATTAGATACACCTCTGTCTAACCCTTCGAGGATTACAGGCGTGATGTTATGTTAATTTAGGAAAATTTAAAATCTATCGTGATATTTTCGAGCTAGCTTTGCTTTCTAAAGGTACAGCACACTACACAAGCACCGCACCAGCACTGCACCAGCACAGCTGTTGCCCGGCGTTGCCTCGAATTTAGGCTACGCCGCGCCGTCCACCTTGAGCCGCGCGGCGTCCACCCGCGGGCCACGCGACGGCGGCGCGCCGACCACCCGCGGTCCGCGCGCGGACTCCGAATCGCCCGCGATTCGAGTCGTATGGTAGCGGCAAGCGCGCTGACCGCCCGCCGTAAGCTTTTTCATACAGACATTATAAAATATATTTTATGATACACGATTTAATGCTCTATTTTGAATGGCAAGTTAATTGCTGGGTTGGAGCGGTGCCGGTGCGGTGCTTGTGTAGTGTGCCACGACCTTTAACCTTCTGGATACATTTTGGAACTATAATTCGGTAAAATCACTTCTATATCTACATACGTAAACTCGCGAACCTTTTTCCATGTGGGTGGCCTCTCAACCGCGTTTTGTCACACTTGTTGCAATTGCTTATCAGCTTAACCGCGGAGTGTCACATGTGTTGCACGCGGCTTTACGAAGATATTTTAAATAAAAAATCGACAAAAACTTGCACTGTTCATGTTTTCAATAGTTTATTTCACATCTCTATAACATTTCCAAACGCCGTACCAAAAATCACAGCTCTACTCCATTGACAAGTTGTCAAATAACATAAATAAAGTTACGTCAACAGACCGCGCCATTTTTTGCGTCATCGTGTTAGCGTTAGTGTCACATTTCAAGTGATTACGAGCTACGTATTTGTTATTGTGTTATAGTGTAATACCTTTAAATGTTTGCGAGAAGTTGTATTATCGTATTGTGATAACGCAAATTAGGTTTCGAATCGCAAAGTTGCAGTATTACGCCTGTGAAAATGACGTAGGTATAATTACCTATTTTGATTTTGAAGTGTGAAGAAATAAGTGATTTAGTGATTAAAACGTGTGTGAAATGGGAAAAATAGTGCTTAATTAGTCACCTCACTAATTAAGCACTATTTTTAGATTGCTCAACTATCTACACCAAAAAACAAGTAGTTTTGTGTGTTTTTCCTCCAAACAGCGACTGACAATAATTAGTTCCAGATGTAAACAAACAGTGAGTATCTAGTTTCATATAATTATTTTGATATGATGCTAATGAGATATTAATGAGATTAAGGTCTTATTGGAAAGGTAATATAATCTAGTTTATTTTTAAATATTTTTTTTTTTTTAAAGTTAATAGTTTTTGATCAAATTAATATTGTATTAGCAACATATCCGTTTTTATCACTGTTTTTCAAGTTCTACATTGTTTTTGGAGTATCAAATTATAATAATAATAATCATTTTATTGTCAGGCGACTAAGGCCCATAGATAAAATACACAAAATAATAATTAACAACAATAATATACTAATACATATTTTAAACCTTAAGAAACTAAAACTATACACGCAACGTTGTCAGCGTCGTGTTTTGCTGCGTGGTGTCGCGTAACCGTCCTCGGAAACGTCGATATACGACACCCTTCGGCCAAAAGTCCTCTTTCATGCAGGTCTGTAGATGGTGGGTTGGAACTCGTACCACGAATGACTTAAAGTTGATGTTGTGGCGCGATTCCAACCTTTCGACCCTCAGAGTCCAGTTGGTCTTCACTTTCAAATACTGCACCACTTTCTCAGTTGTAGTGGAGTGATGCAGACGTGAAATGTACAGCTGCGTCGTAGGCACAGCAGGACGCAGCAGCATGTTGGGTCCACTCGGTGCGGTACCGCACAGGTTACGAGTTACGAGGACAGGGCTTCTTCTTCCTCCTTTCCACTTTAGTAAAGCCCTCCTCATCAACTTGGCTCGTTCTTGGCACAGAGCTACGGACCGCAGCCAGGGCTGGTTGAGAACCCATTTTCAAATTTTCCCCTTTCCTGGTTTGTCGCTTAGGCTGCGACGCATCAGTTTTACCGCTGGTGACAATAGCAGCATAGGCACGTTTTGGGGTCGACGTACCTACGCGTGACGTTTCCGCAGCCGGTGTAGTGGCGCGGGCGATGACGGCGGCGGGCGGCGCTTGCTCACCGTTATCGGCAGCTGGTGACGCACTTGTGTTCGCCGATTCAAAACTGCCGACGGTTGCATTTTGCGGCCCGACCTTTGAGGCCTGAGGTGACCCAATTTCCGAACCGACGTTGCGCAATAATGCTTTTTCTGCACGTAGTTCAGTATTGGTTTTTTCTGAAACCTCCATTCTGGACTGCATCCTAGTCATCTCCGCTTTCAAGGTAGTGATGTCCTTTAGCAGCCGTGTAACGTCGACGTGGTCGAGTGACGGGAGGCAGTTTACTTAGCTCCTTCGCCACGAAATCAGGCACGTCGTCCGGGTCAGTTTTCTTCAACATATCGATGATATCTTGAAGGCTCTTCTCGGTTCCATCTCTGCGCCGAGAGGCATCTGGTCTAGTTTTCCAAGAGACTGGAACAGCAAAAGTTTTCCACTGCTGATGTCATCCTCCTTGAAATTGGACCGGCAAATCTGCAGTATGCTCACCTCGTCCATGTAGTCGATGGCATGCACTAGGAATGCCAGCAATTCATTTACTATGAGTTGTTTTGAACTCATAGTTATAACGGGCAGCGGCTATGGCCGCGCAACACGCGAATAAAATTCGTGCCGTGCACAGTGGAAACACGTCCGTGTTCGAGCGCGCATCGCACTGCACTCTGATTATAATTGTATAAGGAAACTGCTTAATTAAAAATCAAGACATACAATTGTCTTGATTTTTACTCTGATTATAATTGTATAAGGAAACTGCTTAATTAAAAATCAAGACATACAATTGTCTTGATTTTTAATTAAGCAGTTTCCTTATCTATTCCGCTATTCACTGTAATTTTTCTAGAGCTCTAACTCTTGCAGTTTGCGATCGACAAATGTTTTTATATGAAGTGTCAAATTACGTGCAAATTTTGACTTTTTTTAGCGCGGTTGACACGCTGGAGAGGGTAGGCAGCAACCACAGGACGCCACCTGCTACGATCCTTATATACTCCGTTTCCCTCGTCCACGTTCATACATCTGGTCATACACGCTCGCCGGTTGCGAGTACTACACACCCGACCGTTCAGAAGAACCTCACCAATAAGGTCAGTGTATGTCCTTCTAGGGAGTCCCTCCCGTTGTTGCCACTTATCTCTATGACTAGAATGACACTATGGAACATACGACATGACCTGATCCCTTTTTTAATTGCATGTGGAAATCTTCCACCCTGGGATGGGCGAAGGGGTCTGTCAGACTCCTACTGGCCAAAACCGCACGGTGTTCTTCGGCTACCGTGCGTGAGTCGGGGTGCTGGAGAACTTCTATTTAAAGCTTCCTCTCTCGAACTTAAATTTTTGTCTTTTGCTGTGCCCGTCAGGGTCCACAATGCTCACAATTCTTTAACTTACCACCTAAGTACACATTGTGGAATGCAAATAAAGTTTGAGTATTGAACTTGCGCGGGTCGTCACGATCCCCGGCCCATCTTTTGACCCACATAAACATGCGGGACCGTCACCCTCTGCAGCCGTACATGGCCATAATAATTCCACATGAGAGGCGCGCGCAAAACTTGGTGCGCTGCCGTCCCGGGCCTGTGGCTGCTCAGGTGACAAACTTCCCAAATATGTCATCCGCAGGCCACAACTTACGACGGCCGGAGATCGTCGTGCTCCCTCTGGCACCCGTCGCGCTCCCGGCCATGGACTGAACCACGACCGCAAGAGAGGTGTTCGTATCCACAGCAGAGATCGCCACGAAATCGCGGCGCCGCATTGTCAGGTTGGGCGGACTTCCTGAGTGTGCTCCGCTGTGACGCCGGAACAGTCTCCACAGTCACAGCTCGCGGACAAACAATCATTGATCCAACACTGGCTTCGGAAAGCGCGACAAAACTTATCTCTAACTGGCACGTATCCAACGAGTCTTGCTCTGATCATAAACGGATTCGTTTCTCACTAGCAGCTAACACCAAAAAAACCCGAACCTAGGCGCAACCCACGCCGTACAAACGTACCCGGCTTAGGTATAAGCGCCGCGCCGGCGCGGCGCGTGAGTTCATGTCGACGCGTCGTCGCCGAGTACAGCGTGCGGCGCGCCGTCGCGACGAGTCGACTCGCAACTTGTTTTCTCGCTCGCACGCGCGGCCAGACCGCATAAGTGCTCATTTCGGAGACGCGGCGCGTCAGGCGGCGCGTTGTGCGGCGCGTTGTGCGGCACGTTGTGCGGCGCGTCATACGGCGCGTTGCGCGTTGTCCCGTTTACGGAGAGGCGGTGTAATCTGCGATATATTATTATTTGCGCGAGTGAAGCGCGGCGGGCAACGCTGACTTTCAGTAAACGCGCGTAAAATCGCTTCGCCGTAAACGCTCTCGCACATCGTCAATCGTCATGTTTGAATTGAAAGCGAGCCGCGCCGCACAACGCGCCGCCCACGGAGTAAATACAAAGAGGAGATGGCCTAATTAGATTTGCTTAGGAAACAACGCGTGACACTTTACGGGGTGAGGGGGTGCTAGATCCCGCCCACTTCTCTATTTTCCATCTATCGGTCAATAGCAAAACTATTCGCACGTTCTGTCGATTTTGTTTTGTAGTTACGTAACTATCTCACACTAGATGTCACTAAGTGCAGGATGCAACAGGGTCGTACTCAGAATTTTCGTACCGGGGAGTACTGTTTTATTTTAAATTAATTTTGCGAACCATCTTGATGCGTATTTTTTAATTTAAATTGTGATTATATTACGAAAAAAAAAATGTTTCTGACGAATGACGAATGAAGATTATTAGATTTTCTCTTATACAACATTATTTTTTGTTTACACTAAACCCGAAAAGGGTCATTGTACTCATCATTTTGAACAACTTTTTCTATGGAACCAACCTTGACATCGCGAAAAAATATCAGCTGTTCCCTACATTTATACTCGTCAAAATGTAGGGAACAGCAGATTTTTTTTTCCAAGGTTTTTTTTGTCACTATGAAGTCTTCATCATTAAAATGGCAAGAACAAATTTTCGTATATTTAGACGGAGACCAGTCTTGTCTATTAATTTTTGTAATCCATTGCTGTCCTAGATTATCTTCGGATGGAAATCTAAAACATACATCATTTAAAATTTAACTAAATGAACTAGGTGGGCTTTAAGTACTTTAAATAAATAAAATAATTATAGATAGAATATTTAATTTATAGGAGATTGTATTTTTATGTCCAGCGTATTTAATGTTTTAAGTACTTTCCATATATGAGACAGCCGCAGCCGCGGGACATTCAGTAAAATAATTGATTTCTAATTACAGCCCTGTCTTTTAGTTGTTTATGTTTGTTGTTCATAGTTGACGATAGATGGCGGCCTGTTTACAAAATGATATGAAAACTACAAAAATAACATTTTGGCCATTAAAGGGTCTTTAGGAATGAATGTTGAACAAATTTCAGTATTAATATTATTAAAATATGTTAGTTCTGGGCTCTACATACCTAAATATTTTTAGTTTCCATGACACCAAGTGTCGCCATCTAGTGTCGGGTAGGATTATGTTTGGAAACGCCGACGCTAGGAGATTTTTCTAGAACTATTTTAATAAATTACGCATAAAATTACTTACAAATGAAATGTGATGCCATCCATAGCATCAGAACGTCTATCCGAGTAATTTTTACAAGACAAAACACAACACTTCATTCTTTTTTTCGTCTAGCGCGAACAATGCTGTAAAATGGGAACGTTCACAAAGTTGTGCACAGGACGAACGCCAACAGTACACTGACTAAGGCCACGCCCACATGATGACGTCAGGACCTAGTTGAGAATCACAGTGCACAGTTGCTTAGGCCATCTCCTCTTTGTATTTACTCCGTGGCGTCGCTCGCCCGACGCGCCGCGCCTCCGTAAAGTAGCTTCGCCACACTCGTCGCTCACGCAGTCGAGTCGAATATTTTACCGAATAAGCGTGTATTGTTGTGTGATGTTAACAACAAACAAAATTTATGATAATACTTTAAATAATTTATTTCTGTTTTTTTTAATATAGTTTTTAGTATATAGATAGATAAAAAAAACTCTGATTAAAAAAACTCGGTTTCACTTCAACTCAAAATGCTGAAATGTTTATTTTTCAGTAAACGTTATCTCCAATTATTATTTCGAAGACTGTTTTTTTTTTTTGGAACAACAATATTGGTTTCTTTGTTATTTTTAAGAAATCTCTCTCTGATAAAAAAAAAATGTCAGGCCCACGGCCGGCAACGCCGCGCCGCCGCTGTGGTAATTTTCAGGCCATGCCGCCGCCGCGAAATTGGCCATCGGCGCTTATATCTAACCCGGCTACAAACAGCTTTTGGCGTGTCCGTTTCGACTGCTCGGACACAGTGTCGTAGAAAAAAACGACTACGTCAACATTACGAAAAAAATATTGTAAAGCACTAACAATGAAAGTCGCAAATTCGTAGATTTAATGTTCAGAAAGTTGTAAAGGTTTAACCATGGCCGCGCGGCCACCGGGCCACGTAGCTTAGTAGAGGTTCCATTCTTTTTGCTGTACACTGATACGATTTCGAAGAAAATGTAGACAGTATGAATAAAGCCCTAATGTTTGGACTTCACGACTTACAGCACTTAAAACTTATAATGCAAGTTACAAGTAGTACAGTTCACAGTAAAGTAGTTCCCCGTCCGTATCCCGCATTACTTGGGGTTGGTGCAGCATGTCGTCGCTCATCCATACTTCTCTATTAGTCGTCATAGCATGCATGATACCCATTAACTAACTAGTACTTACTATTGGTCTCCATGGCTCTTTGTTTCTGTTCAGATACTTCTTGTTCTTCTTCAACTTCAATTTTAAACTCCATTAGTGGTACATCATCTTCGGAATCTTCTTCAAATTGAATTGATGGGAAAGAGATAACTTCTTTGTCTGAACAGCCAATGTCACGATTTTCCTGTTTGATATCTGTACACAAACAAAAACAGTCAAGAGCAATGCTCATAATTATTTCAAACTGAAACAACAACAAAGCATTTATTTAAAAAAATAATAATTTAAAGAAAAACAAAAAACCCGACTGCGTAAAAACTAATTTAAAAAAATACGTGAAAGAATTAACTTAAATAAAAACTAAAAAGAAAGAAACAAGCCCAGTAGTTTAGAATTCTGTTAAGTAATACTAAATAACTACACAATTGAAATAGTTTTATAATCGATACACACATAAAACAAATCATAAATTCTAATGCAGAACAGAACGAATCACAGTCGGGGCCCCTTGGGAAGATTTGATTGGTAAAATTTAAATGGGCCCCGACTGTGAGTCGTTCTGTTCTGCATTAGAATTTATGATTTTTTTTATGTGTGTATCGATTATAAAACTATTTCAATTGTGTAGTTATTTAGTATTACTTAACAGAATTCTAAACTACTGGGCTTGTTTCTTTCTTTTTAGTTTTTATTTAAGTTAATTCTTTCACGTATTTTTTTAAATTAGTTTTTACGCAGTCGGGTTTTTTGTTTTTCTTTAAATTATTATTTTTTATTTTATACTTTTAAGTTACGATTCATTGACTTCGTTATAAGATGGTAAATTTCGCAATCTAGTCATTTAATTGAGGGAGTTAATATCGTGGGGATTATTAAGTAACTTGCGGTGGTCTAAACTACTGATGATTAGTCCCTCTAGAGACCTAACTCGGCTCATAGCTACATATGCTTGACCCTTAGCAAAAATGCGTGAACTTAAGTCAACCACAGCTCGCTCCAAAGTAGTTCCTTGGAGCTTGTGTACAGTTACACCCCAGCACAATATCAATGGCAACATTCTTCGCTCTATTTTACCCTGTCCGCGAAGTGCATCGAATTCTGTCGTCGATGGTTCGATTCTGACTCCTACTCCAGGAACATTGTTTTTAATTGCTTTGTTGTCAAATTCTATATAAACAGCCTGTGGCAATTCTCCGGGTTCCAATTGGTCCCTCCGAAGAGCTGGCCACTCAATTGTCCTTATAACACCCATTGCTCCGTTAACAAGACCATGGGTAACATTCAAATTTCTTCGTAACATAACTCGTGATCCTAAACAGAATTAGCGAGAATGATTGCTCTGTTAAACAACTTTAAATCGTTATATATCCTAAACTATTATTTAAAATGAAAAATGATAAAAGAAACCTAAAGATGATTTTAAAATACCTATTCAACGATACCCCACTTGACATAGTTCATCAACTTTTATTTTTTTCATTTTGACAATATGGCGTCTGGTTGTCGCTGTGGTGAATTTTGATTACTGTTATGTCTTTAGTGACACTCGCAAGGTTAAGACGAATCGATTGACGTAAGAATTATCAAAATCGGCCTACGCATTTGGTCTCTAGAACGCCACATAGAAACAAACATACATACATACATAGACTGATAAACACATTACCCTCCTTTGCGTCGCGCAGTCGGGTAATTAGAGCTACATGATGAGGCTACAAGCCGGCTATAAGCCGTGTGGTATCCGGCAGAGTAGAATAGAACCAACCCATTACACTTACGGGTGTCGTATAAGGCGACTAATGTCTGAGGCAGAACACCTTGCGCCTCCGTAGACCTGAGAATGGGCAGCAGCGTTTTCTGTTAGTCTTTCATCACTGCGATCTCCAATCCGCCTGCCAAGTGTGGAGATTACGGCAAATTCCTCCCATCATGGGAGAGGCTTATGTCCAGCAGTGGACGTTATGGGCTGTTGTTGTTGTTGATGAGGCTACAGTCCCAGTCATCAATCAAAATATTTTTACAAGGTCTTGGTTACGTCATTTATGTTGAGATCACGGAGTAAATACAAAGAGGAGATGGCCTAAGCAACTGTGCACTGTGATTCTCAACTAGGTCCTGACGTCATCATGTGGGCGTGGCCTTAGTCAGTGTATTGTTGGCGTTCGTCCTGTGCACAACTTTGTGAACGTTCCCATTTTACAGCATTGTTCGCGCTAGACGAAAAAAAGAATGAAGTGTTGTGTTTTGTCTTGTAAAAATTACTCGGATAGACGTTCTGATGCTATGGATGGCATCACATTTCATTTGTAAGTAATTTTATGCGTAATTTATTAAAATAGTTCTAGAAAAATCTCCTAGCGTCGGCGTTTCCAAACATAATCCTACCCGACACTAGATGGCGACACTTGGTGTCATGGAAACTAAAAATATTTAGGTATGTAGAGCCCAGAACTAACATATTTTAATAATATTAATACTGAAATTTGTTCAACATTCATTCCTAAAGACCCTTTAATGGCCAAAATGTTATTTTTGTAGTTTTCATATCATTTTGTTAACAGGCCGCCATCTATTGTCAACTATGAACAACAAACATAAAAAGACAGGGCCGTAATTAGAAATTATTTTACTGAATGTCCCGCGTCTGCGGCTGTCTCATAAATGGAAAGTACTTAAAACATTAAATACGCTGGACATAAAAATACAATCTCTAATAAATTAAATATTCTATCTACAATTATTTTATTTATTTAAAGTACTAGTTTATTTAGTTAAATTTTAAATGATGTATGTTTTAGATTTCCATCCGAAGATAATCTAAGACAGCAATGGATTACAAAAATTAATAGACAAGACTGGTCTCCGACTAAATATACGAAAATTTGTTCTTGCCATTTTAATGATGAAGACTTCATAGTGACAAAAAAAGGCCTTAGAAAATTAAAGATGGGAACTTTGCCTTGTTTAAAACTGGATATATCGGTTCGTTTCAATGCAGTTAGTATTTACCAGTTTCAATGAATTTGGGAAAATTAGTAAACTTCGTATTTATTGTTTTATCCTTTATGTTACAGCTTAAAAGAAAATTTACAGACCCAACAATATCATCACCTAAGCCTACCACTCCTATAAGTGATTTAAATGAATTTCTGATACTGCATGATACGCCAACTAACCAAAGCAGTTATTATTGCAGGAAATTGAATTTTGCAAATACATTTTTTTCGTTATAATTTTTGTGTATTATTTATTCTGCCGCAGAAATTTGTTTTACCTACTTGACCATATCAATAAACGGGAGGTGTTTTTTTTTTCAAAACATACTGGCTTTGTAAACCATCTTGATAAGTCTTTTTAACAAAATAAGTCATTTAAATATACAACATTATTTTTGATTTACACTAAATAGTATTTAGTTCAAAATGATGAGTACAATGACCCCTTTTCGGGTTTAGTGTAAACAAAAAATAATGTTGTATAAGAGAAAATCTAATAATCTTCATTCGTCATTCATCAGAAAGTCGGAAATCTTTTTTTTTTTCATAATAAAATCACAATTTATATTTTAAAAAATACGCATCAAGATGGTTCGCTAAATTAATTTAAAATAAAACAGTACTCCCCGGTACGAAAATTCTGAGTACGACCCTGTTGCATCCTGCACTTAGTGACATCTAGTGTGAGATAGTTACGTAACTACAAAACAAAATCGACAGAACGAGCGAATAGTTTTGCTATTGACCGATAGATGGAAAGTAGAGAAGTGGGCGGGATCTAGCACCCCCTCACCCCGTAAAGTGTCACGCGTTGTTTCCTAAGCAAATCTAATTAGGCCATCTCCTCTTTGTATTTACTCCGTGGTTGAGATTATACATATTCTGTTCAATACCACCTACATTTATTAAACTTCATAACTTTGAATACCAAAAATAACACTGTTCAAGTCTGGAATCGTCATCTATTGTCATCTTCAACATTTTTTTTTTTAAACCATACATGGTTTATTTGTTTTGGTTCGTACGAAGAGATATTAGGGAAAGGGCAATGACCGCTATTCTCATCTTAACTGGCACCAACTAAAAACTAAACTAAAGTTAGGTTTTTAAATAAGATTTGTTAGAGGGTAGAATTTTACAATGCTACCTGGGGGGAAAGTACCTACTCTAGGAAACATTCCTTTAATTTTATAATCTGCATCCACAGATTTTCTAAAATTCTCTTGCACACTCGGGCACAGGACAGGTGCGTTTCAGTGATGTTGCGCACAGAACGCAGTACGTGTTTTAAGTCGGCTAATTAAGTGAAATACAGTTACAAGCACAGTGTTATGAGTGAGCTTGCAACACTAGCTCGTCAGTCTACCGCCGCGCTTCTATTCAACCAAAATTAGCAGCCAAGACGTCGGCGGCGACGGTGAGCGGCGAAAACAAATGCTAGACAACATATGAAGTATGTACAGCTACCGCGTAGAGTAGAGCCGCGCGACACGCGGCGGCTACGGGGAGCGCGGTGGGCGAGTGAAACAAATGTTCTAGCGAGTATCGAGGCGGCCACAGGTCAGGGCGGCGCGCAGCGACATCGGTGGACGCACTCACGGAACAAGTCTTCATGTATGCGGCCGAGTATATAATCAGGGTCTCAGTATTCAGTCAGAACTTGCTAGTGAAAGAGCGAAGGGATGGTTCTACATCTACTGACGCGCGGGCGCGCGGGGCGAGAGGGGTGAGGGGCGGCGCCGCTGCGACCGTCCCGTCTCGTCTCCCTTCCGCAGCCAGGAAACGCTACTTAACTCAAAAGCACGTCCGTTTGCTATCCCGACGGCCCCTCTCGCGAGTGCAATATATTAACTGTGTTGATTAAACGCGATAGCTATAAAATTGACTTTCATTAATGAGATCTCCTTTCACTAGAAACCTTGGGCTGCGGCCAAAACTTCAGCACATTTTGTCCATTTCAAGGTATTTTTTTGGCTGAAGGTGGCCGAAGTGGAAGCTTAGCTCGGACACTCCTATTGATTAAGTAACTAATACTTACTATTGGTGCTCACGGTTCTGTGTTTCTCCTTAGATGCTTCTTGTTCCTCTGAATCGAATTTAGAACCGTGTGCTTGTATATCTTCTTCATCTAGTCCGCTACTGTCTAGATTTTCCAGTTCTAGATCTGCAAGTAAACAAGCAACAGTCATGACTTACACATTTACTATTGTATTGAACAGGTGACATAAAGACATACTATAACATTTTGAAAGGGTTTAGAAAAATACCAATATTAATATGGCTCTATTTGATTTGCTATCCAGTATAATATCATGTGTCATCTGTAGATAATGTATGTATGTGTATGCTACACTGACCGATATGATGAAAGCGTTTGATTTTGTGGATCATAAGATTTTGATACAAAAATGATATGGGTACGGCACTAGAGGAAACATAAAATTAAAGCTCTTGGAATCATAATTGAGTGATAGAACTCACTGTGCAGAATTACCAGAATTTATCCTATTGATAAAATGGAAACATGTATCTTCAACACGGCAAGGCAAGGTAGGCCTCAAGGTAGTATATTGGGGTGGCCCCAGTGCACTACCTTTCATCAGATACAGCCCGGTGACAGACAGACAGATGGAAAGTGGGGTCTTAGTAATAGGGTCCAGTTTTTACCCTTTGGGTGCAGAACCCTAAGAAACAGCTATTTCTTACAACAGTGCAGTGTAGGTAAAAGTTACCTACACGATCAAAATGTTCTATTTTTTGTTACTAATGAAAAATTTCTTTGTAGGTTCTGAATTATGTGTGATTATGTGGCAACTGTTTGTGTGTCTGTGTAGCTTTTACCCCGTTTACTAACAATAAACCTTTTCTGTACCATAAATTGTAACTTTATTTGTTGGAAGATATTACTTTATCAATAACATTTTGTCTCAAAAACATACCACCACATTGATATTCCTCCTTTGGCTCTAGAATATCATATTGTCTCTCACAAACAGCCGGTAATTCTTCTTCCACAACGACGCTGTCTGTTTGACCAACTTCAACTATACTTAGGCTATCTATTGAAGAGATAATAAACCCATGGGCAACCTCCAAGTGGTCTTGGTTTATTAAAGGTTTTGGCTGTAAAAAGATGATTACAGTATTACATAACTATATTGATGATCATGAGGGCACTACTTACACATAAAACAGTAAATGTCTGTTGCAGAACACCTCACCTTATAATTCCCATTCATTATCTGACCGAACTGCTCTTCTGCTTCCAAACATTTTCTCAGCAATTGGAAGCATTTCTTTAATTTAGCACAGCAGAAGGAACAAGCTAGGATCGGTCTACTGTCGTCAGTTACAAACTGCAACAAAACTTTTGAGTTTTAGCTTTCTGGGTTTGTAAATAACATTTTGCACGCACAAGGCTACAGGTTTAGTGCAGTAACACTTCGTAAACACCTCTTACAAAGAAGAAATATACATTGATCACCACTCTTGCTCAAGGCGATTGGTAGACTTATAATTAAATATCCATACTATATATGATGTTCATACAAGTGTGGAATATGAGAATTTGACACGTGGGAATTTAATTCGGTCCTTCCCAATACCTTGACTGATTTTATTATTTTCAGAAATAAACTTTTCATTCTTTAAATAAAGTTGTATCACGTCTTTGGTAGAGATAATATAATACTTCGTCTTTGGATTCCAACCAACACGCCCAATTACTCTCAACCATTTTCCTCGAATTATAGGAATAATAAGGGTTAATATCTAGGGGTATGTATCTGTTGTACAAATTAAACAAAACAATTTTATTAGTTTAGGTATTACTTTAGTTTACTATCACATAAACACCAAAATTATGTAAATTATCAACAACTATACAGTCATCAAGTTTTCTTTCACCAATAACGTTGATTTCTCTTTTCTCCAATAAATTCCTCGAGTAAAAAGAGGTATTTATATACAAATTTTCAAGAAATATCAAGATTAGTAAAAAACGTATCTACTTACTGGAATATCAGTCAGCCTCTCATATAATTCATGCAAGTTCTTGTTGACCACCACATACATTCGAATGTTCTCCGCTAGACATATCCTACACATTGGCAGTTTTTCCATCTTGTAACTATATTAAGTATCACTGTATCACTGAAGATATTACTTCAACTTGGATGTTCTGCTGCGTACAAATAACAGGCGACGCTTGTTTATAATTATTGCGACTTCTTTTAACCCTCGATCGTATTAAGCGGGTTCTACTGTTTATGTCATATAAGATAATTAAGTACTTCAACTTAACAACACTGCAGCTATGTATTATTAATACGAAGAAAACACCAAAATTGCACAACACAAAAATTATCTTAGTTCCACAATTTTGCAATGAGCAAGGAACTTTATAAGTTCCTTGGCAATGAGTGACACTGACAGTGACACAGCCAGTCACAGACAATAATTCAACTTTTTTTTGCCTGGGAAGTAGAGCTAACACATGACTCTTACATAAAGGAGGCGATGCCAGAAGCGAACCACCAAAAGACATTTTCTTCCACTTTTTGCGAAAGGCAAATTAAACAAATAAAGCTTTACATTTGTTTGTACTGAAAACTAAAACTGGTCAAGTGCGAGTCGGACTCGCACACTTGGTTCCTTAACACCGAAAAAAGTAATAACGAAATTTTTGACCCTCATTCTTTTCAGGCTGATCGGTAGGTTTGAAGATGCCGCATGTCACGACATGACGTCTTGACCTTAGGACGATTCAAGGGACATCGATATCGCCAATGATATTCTATTACACAGATATGTTGTGAGCGCGCAATCGTGAAGACTCGAAAACAGGTGAATTCACCAATAGGCCTGTTCTTCTTTTATTCTGCGTCTCTGCGTGTTGGAGAATGGAACGCAATGTGAAATCATCGATTATCTTTGATTTATACTCTACTAGCTGTTGCCCGCGGCTTCGCCCGCGTGAAATTCGGTAACTGTCCCACTGGATCATACTAAAGGGATAATAGTGTCCTCCATGTTAATCCAGGTTATAAACTATCTATGTGCCACATTTCATAATCATCACAATTATTATTATCACAATCACCATCACTATCACAACCGCCATCATTATCACAATCTCCATCACTATCACTATTGATAATATCTATTGAGATGCTATAATAAAATTCCACAAAGCATTCTTGAGCTGAATGAAACAAAATTTAAAACATGTATTAAACGCACACTTTGTAAGCAAGCATATTACAAATTGGACGACTATATCGCTGATAAAACTGCTTGGCTCAATGCCGGTCCTGCTCCACAAGGACAGGGGCGCATAAATTGATAGCATTAAATTGTATTGTTGGAGCTGCTGAAGATTGTACAACTATCTTTGCATTGTATAGAATCAATCTCTTTATTATTATATAGCCGCATATCGCATATTGTGTGAGTGCTATGTACTAGAATGCTATCAGTCGCTAGAAACCTACGTTTTTCCTTGACTTGAATGTGCCGTGGCGATTAGGAGATATGTCATGCTCACTCAAATGTCTCGCTGATGGTGACGCGTGTGTCGGATCATTTAGTTCCCTTCAAAATGGTTGAGTTGAATGGTGCTGATACATGCGTCATGTTCGTGAACGAGCGCTGTCAGTTGGGACTGGTCAGCTCTTGGTTGCCACGGCTTTTGAATTTAATAATTTTATTTTTTAATTGTTTTTGTTTTTTTTTTTACTATGGACACCTTTAACGTGCACATCTTGCTACATTGTTCTCACATAATGTACCATCTCAACATGAATGATGTAACCAAGATTTTGTAAAAATATTCTGATTTAAAAGAGTGTCCATGGAGTTTCTTGCCCATTCTTCTCCATAGAGATCTACGCTAGGGAATGGGCAACTACAGTACTTTCACAGTTTTTATGTCTTGTGTCTGGGACTGTAGCTACATTTAATTTTCATATTTGTTTCGACAATTCAAAAGTGCCTGTAACTGGCCTACTTGAAATAAATGCTTTGATTTTGATTTTGATTTTGACTATCACAATCACAATCACCATCACAATCCCCATCACCATCACTATCACAGTCACCATCATTATCACCAATTATCATCATTAACACAACCACCATAATTACCACAATCATTATCACAATCACCATCACAACCACCATAACAATCACAATCACCATCACTATCACAATCACAATCAATCCAGGTTAATCCAGGTTATAAACTATCTATGTGCCACATTTCATAATCATCACAATTATTATTATCACAATCACCATTACTATCACAACCGCCATCATTATCACAATCTCCATCACTATCACTATCACAATCACAATCACCATCACAATCCCCATCACCATCACTATCACAGTCACCATCATTATCACCAATTATCATCATTAACACAACCACCATAATTACCACAATCATTATCACAATCACCATCACAACCACCATAACAATCACAATCACTATCACAATCACAATCACCATCAAAATCCCCATTACTATCGCTATCACAATCACTATCACAATCACCATCACCATCACAATCACCATCAAAATAACTATCACAATCACCATCATCGTTATCACAATAATTATCATCGTAATCACAGTCATTATCACACTCACCATCACCATCACTATCTCAATCACCATCACAATCACCATCACCATCACCATTACAATCACCATAACAATCACAATCACCATCACTATCACAATCACAATCACTATCACAATCACCATCACCATCACAATCACCATCACCATCACAATCACAATCACCATTAAAATAACTATCACAATCACCATCATCGTTATCACAATAATTATCATCGTAATCACAATCACTATCATCTTAATCACAATCATCATCATCACAATCTCCGTCCTCGTTATCACAACCATCGCTATCACCATCACAATCACTGACACTATCACAATCACCGTCACTGTCACAATCACCATTACAATCACAATCACTATCACAATCACCATCATCGTTATCACACTTATTATCATTGTAATCACAATCATTATCATCGTTATCACAATCATCATAATCACAATCATCATCATCGTAATCACAATCATTATCATCGTAATCAAAACCATCATCATCACAATCATCGTCATCATTATCACAATCATCATCATCGTAATCACAATCATTATCATCTGGATCTCAAAATAAATGCCATTTTCTTAATCATTACCCCTGATAATCTCGGTATCGACAAATTGATTTTTAGACATTTCAACCCCATCGCACCCCAACAGGGAATGGTAGTATTACAGGTCTGCCACATTAAATCTTAAAATCGTTGTTTTTGTAATACACCCGACCCAATTCACCATAACAACCTATGTTGAATTTCAGGTTTTGTTACCCCATTTCCCCCTTTAGGGGTTGAATTCTGAAAAAACCTGAAACACAAATTTTAACTCATTTATCGATAGGAGTACTCCCGTTAAGTTTCGAATAAAGTAGTCTAACTAATCCCATTTCCCATGTAATCTTTGGACCCCCGTTTGAACCCCTTAGGGGGTGAATTTTGAAAAATCCTTTCTTAATGCACCCCTAAATCTCATTAAGAATCTATATGCCAAATTTGGAATCTCTAGACCCAGCGGTTTGGGTTGTGCATTGATTTTTAGACTTTGTCACCCCATTTCCCCCTCTTAGGGGTTGAATCTGAAAAACCCTGAAACCCGTTTCTATTCATTTATCAATAGGAGCACTCCTGTGAAGTTTCGAATAAATAGTCTAACTAATCTTGTTTCCCCATACAGACTTTGAAGCCCCGTTAAACCCCTTTAGGCGATGAATTTTGAAAAATCCTTTCTTAGTGCACCCTTAGACCACTTAGGGAACCTACTTGCCAAATTCGGAATCTCTAGACTCAGCGGTTTGGGCTGTTCATTGATTTTTATACTTTGCCACACCATTTCCCCCTCTTAGGGGTTGAATTCTGAAAAAACTTGAAACCCGTTTCTACTCATTTATCAATAGGAGCACTCCTGTGAAGTTTTGAATAAAATAGTCTAACTAATCTTGTTTTACCCATACACACTTTGGAGCCCCGTTTAACCCCCTTAGGGGTTGAATTTTGAAAAATCCTTTCTTAGTGCACCCCTAGACCACATAAGGAACGTACTTGCCAAATTTGGAATCTGTAGACCCAGCGGTTTTGGCTGTGCGTTGATAGATGAGTCAGTCAGTCAGTCAGTCAGTCAGTCAGTCAGTCAGTTTCTTCTTTTATATATTTAGATAGATGTCTCGTTGTCAATGCGAACCCCGTATTAAAAAGAGTCTATGGCGGTGTGTGCCGTGGCGTGTAGCTGTGTTGTGAGTGTTGTGCAGATAATGCAAATAAACTAAACATAAACATCTTAAATACATTTATTTCCTTCCCTGGCCATACACCTTCAATACTGCGTGTATGTGAGCTGGCTCTCCCCCGCTGCACACTTTTTTTTGGTTTTGTAGGTGTATAACCTATCTGTTTATTAGAATATGATTTCGATACCGAGCTCAAAGTACGCTCATATCTATTACAGCTTAATTCGGAACGCAGCCAAAGCATGCAAAGAGTTTTCACCATAATAATAATAATAATTTGGTGTGGACAAATGTGCAGTCATTTATGTAAAGCGAGGGGAGATTATGGAGTCCGAGGGACTTCAACTCTCGGACTCCATACACCTGAAATCTCTTTCCTCATCCGAAACCTATAAGTATTTGGGTATGTCGGAAGCGTTAGGCATTAATGTAACTGACATGAAGCAATCATTGAGGGAGCGCTTCTTCGGTCGCCTGAGAAAGGTATTAAATAGCCTTCTTTCAGGTGGGAACAAGGTGCGCGCCTTCAATGGTTGGGTCATGCCGGTTTTAATGTACTCTTTCGGTATACTCAAATGGACTCAGACCGAACTCGACGCCCTGGATAGAAGAGTTCGTACACTGCTGACCGAAAGCCGGATGCATCACCCACGATCATCGGTTATGAGACTGTACATCCCGCGGAAGTGCGGAGGTCGAGGCTTTTTAAACGCGAAGACCCTCCACAACCGCGAGGTGTGCAGTCTCAGAGAATATTTTTTAAAAGCCGAGGTGGGTATGCACCGAGATGTGATCGCAGTGGACAAGGGACTCACCCCGCTGTCCATGGCTAAAGAGAACTGGCACAAACCTGAGGTACTTACCACCGATGACCGCAAGGAAGTATGGCAAGGCAAAGAGCTTCAGGGGCGCTTCTACCGGGCTCTTCATGGGCCCGATGTAGATTGTACATCGGGTTTGCGGGGATTGTGTCTAGCGTCCGTGGCCTGGTTACGTTTCGGCGACCTCTTTGGGGAAACTGAAGGTTTTGTCTGTGCGATTATGGACGAAGTTATGTTGACAAACAACTACCGGAAATATATTATGAAGGACGGGACCGTTTACGTGTGTCGGGCATGCCACCTTCCGGGTGAGTCCATCAGACATATTATTTCTGGTTGTTCTCGTCTGGCTAACGGCGAGTACTTGCACAGGCACAACCAAGTAGCCAGGATTATACACCAGCAACTTGCCTTGAAATATAAACTTGTGGAATCTGAGGTACCGTACTACAAGTATGTGCCCGACCCAGTTCTCGAAAATGACCATGTCACGTTGTACTGGGATCGGTCCATCATTACTGACAGGACTATTGTCACCAATAAGCCTGACATAGTGATGATGGACCGATCAGCGCGCCGCGTAATGATAATCGATGTTACCATTCCGCATGACGAGAACCTCGTAAAAGCTGAGAAAGAGAAACAAATAAAATATCTCGACTTGGCACACGAGGTTCGCGGCATGTGGAATATGAACTCGGTTATCATTGTGCCGATTGTCGTGACGGCCAATGGCCTTATAGCCAAGAGCTTCGATGACCATCTATCGAAGCTCTCTTTAGGCGGTTGGATCAAGGGCCTGATTCAGAAGGCAGTACTCCTCGATACGGCACGTTTTGGGGTCGACGTACCTATGCGTGACGTATCCGCAGCCGGTGCGCTTGCTCAGCGCTATCGGCAGCTGGTGACGCACTTGTGTTCGCCGATCCAAAACTGCCGACGGTTGCATTTTGCGCCCCTCGACGAGTGTTCACCTTTGAGGCCTCAGGTGACCCAATTTCCGAACCGACGTTGCGCAATATTGCTATTTCCGCACGTAGTTCGGTATTGGTTTTTTCTGATACCTCCATTTTGGACTGCATCTTGGTCATCTCCGCTTTCAAGGAAGTGATGTCCTTTAGCAGCCGTGTAACGTCGACGTGATCGAAAGTGACGGGGGGCAGTTTTCCTAGCTCCTTCGCCACGAAATCTGGCACGTCGTCCGGGTCAGTCTTCTTCAACATATCGAGGATATCCTGAACACTCTTCTCGGTTCCATCTCTGCGCCGAGAGGGCATCTGGTCCAGTTTTCCAAGAGACTGGAACAGCAGGAGTTTTCCGCTGCTGATGTCGTCCTCCTTGAAATTGGACCGGATATCTGCAGGATGCTCACCTCGTCCATGTAGTCGATGGCATGGACTAGGAATGCCAGCAATTCATTTACTATAAGTTGTTTCAAACTCATAGTTATTACGGGCAGCGGCTATGGCCACGCAACACGCGAATAAAATTCGTGCCGTGCACAGTGGAAACACGTCCGTGTTCGAGCGCGCATCGCACTGCACTCTACATTAAGGTGAATGCTTCAGGGTAGCCCGCGAAATTCAAAATTTCTTAAGTTTTTACAATTTACAAGCCAGTGCTAGGTTGTATGTTGATTAAAATATTATTCGCGGTTGTAAGACGTATGTAGTTACATATTTATATTCATCAAAATCATCAATACAACCCTCAAAGTTCATAAAGGTGGAAAAATGACTTTATCAAGGTGAAAATCATTCCTGCACCTTTACGAACTTGAATTTCGCGGGCTACCCTGGAGCATCAAACTTAAATCGGAACGCAAAATATCGATGTGAGCACTGTTGCCAATTTAGCATATTCTTTGCTAAATTTGGCATATTTTGTTCTAAAAACTATTTATTCATTGCCATAATTAATTAAAAACTAAGTATTCAATAAACTAAAATAAATAAACTAACAACAAACTATAAAAGGGCATCGAAAAACTCCTCCTCAACGCTGTCAGCTGGTAATGTGCCCAAGAGACTGGCGGCGTTGCCACGTTGTATGGCAACACTTAGCCTCTGACCAAGGTAAAAGCCAGCTCTTGGATCACGGGAAGCTATGGGCACTCGGACCCCACGGCCCTAGAGTTTCAACCCCAAACGGCTCGAAAATATAGTTACCACAAAGGTTTCTATATTTACGCCGTTTGAGGTTCTCTGCAGCCGCAGCAGCAGCGCCAGCACAGCACGACGAACTTGGAAGATGAGAAGGCGCAAGAGTATCGACGCAAGTCGCGTCCCATACTAAGGGCCTACCCATCTTCCAAGGAAACAAAGACATGCCGTCCGGTCTCTTGCCATCGTCGCGTGCCAAGCCATTAGGTTCTAAAACAGCTGAAACGCCGACGGTGACAAGAGCTCGTCGGATAATGTCATTTTTGTTCTTGTTTAGCATATTTTTTTAGCTTTTAGCATATAGCATATTTTTATGGCATAGCCACTCAACTGTGGCGCTGTCAAACCTAAAAAATGCGCGCGACCGTGGAGCCCTGTCTGTGGAGCTCGACCGATTCGGCGGACGTGATTAAAACGACTATATCTCCGAAATTACGTTAGTTAGCTCGCTACCAGTTATATCATTGGAATTGTTATTAAATTAGCTATCAGGTTATGTACGGTTTAGTATAGTTTTGCCATGAAATGTATTAGTAATTGCAATGTGTGTTCCGTGTGAGGCAAAAATACCAGTTTCTTGTGTAAAGGTAATTATAATTTAAAAAGAAAACCGTTTTTTCAACAAGTTATTGTTTAACTTACACAAAGACACATTAGTTCTTATAAATCAAACCAAAAAACAGACGTCGCAATACATTTTTTTCATCTCACAAGCCTAACAAAACATGACGTAATTTATGAGTGCCGCATTCCAAACAAAAGAACGGGTTTGTTTACACTTCCATTGTCAGAAGTCACAACGCCTTGTACTTTGAACTATATTTTAATAATAATTTTTGGTTTACATACTTGACACCAACACAGTTTCAGCTGTTACAAGTCATCACTTAATTAGTATAAAATAAACAAAGCAGACACTTAAAAACAGGCGTAAAAACAGCCACTCAAACATTGCATCACAGTTTATATTTTGTTGCCTCAATTTAAAATATTTTTTAACATTCTACATGTTGAAGATATTTACTAAACATTAGGCATATAAAAAATGCATGCTGTCTAACAAAAACATTAATTAAAATCAATAATCAAAACGAACAATTTCACTAAAAAATCTAGTAAACAACGGCGCTGATTGGTCAAGCGCGTCGACGGCATTGAAATCCGGCTCTATGATTGGGCCAGCGGCAAGCCGCGGCAATTCTCATTGGTCGGGGCTCACGAAAGTTTTACGTAATTAGAATTTTGAATAGAACACAACCAAAATACGATAATATTAAAATTAAACGCCTAACCTACATTCTTAGAATCCTTTAACTTTTCAGCATAAGTCAATTTATTATTACCTAAGATATTATTATTAAGATATCCCGTAAGTGACAGTAAAAGTTTATTATTTATTACTTTAAAAGAAATCATATCTTATTTTAACCACATGGTCGTTTTTATATCCTACATTCTTAGAATCCTTTAACTTTTCAGCATAAGTCAATTTATTATTACCTAAGATATTATTATTAAGATATCCCGTAAGTTACAGTAAAAGTTTATTATTTATTACTTTAAAAGAAATCATATCTTATTTTAACCACATGGTCGTTTTTATATCCTACATTCTTAGAATAGGTACTTTAACTTTTCAGCATAAGTCAATTTATTATTACCTACTTATATTTCTATACGAACTGTAACAGAACAGAAAACCTAACCTATCTGAGACGGGGGGGCGTCCCTCGCTCTTACAAAGGCCCCATTGTTCTAAAATGCTCAGGAGCCAGGACCTCCAATTAGGTAAAAACGGCCCTGAACATTTGTCTGTTAAGGTGCGTACAGAATATATAACATAACATTGCTATATAACATGTTTCAGATAATGTGGACACTGAATGTTATAAATGTCAATGACAATGTCATAATGTGGACGTGTTATAAAACACAAGTTATACAGGGTGTTAAAGTAGTCGCGTGCCATAGCTTAGGGGTAGGTTCAGTATCGTTAAAGGAACCCAGGAAAATTAAAAAAATAAATCCAAAAAATAAAAAATAAAATAAAAAAAATTAAACTTAAAAAAAATATTGTAAGATCAAACTAATTTAGTACGGTCTACTATCTTAAAATAGCAATCGTTTAGAATTAAAATTATTTTATTTGTTTAATTACTTACCTACTATCAAACGTGTTGTAGGTTTTCACCCGCTCTTACTCAATTTACGCCCGAGAAACAAACGGTGATCGGCGCGCGCTCGCTCCAGCGACAGCTGACTGCAGCGCGGTCGATGACCCCGAGTGCCCGCCCGTTCGGCGGTCAGCTGTTTCCGAGAGCATTAGAGTGAAATGATCTTGAGGAAAATAGTGCTTTAAAAAAAAAAAATATGTTGCTTATTTCAATGGTTTTAGGTTCTACTAATGAAATCAAACCACTGGTTTCAAGGATAACGGTGTTCACACTAACACCCTAATTATAGGTTAAAAAAATAAAAATTAAAGGTATTTATTTTTTATTTTTTACGGGTTCCTTTATCAATACTGAACTCACCCCTAAGCTATGGCACGCGACTACTTTAACATCCTGTATAATATGTTACATATTCTGTACGCACCTTTAGGTTACAAAAACCAAGTTAAGTCAGGCCTCAGTTATTTGCAACCTCTTTGTCACGCAACTCTTGACATACGTCAGCAACGTTGCCAGACATAACACGTCTCATCGCACGATGTTGCCAATTATTGCAACATAAATAAAACCTTGCCAAATTGTTTTATTTATATTTTAGTTGCTGAAAAGTTGTTAATTTATGGCATACAATTAACGAACCACCAGATTTAACAAAATGTAACGGCAAAAAAAAACATTTTTCATTGCCAAAATTAGTAAATGATCACCAAAATTAATCCCCATTTTATCGTGAAATTAGAACCACCACAAATTGAACTGTTATGCTCTTGCATCCGAGTCGAGGGAGACCAAGTCGACGGAGCCCCGCTTCGAGGGGCTCCTACTTCTGAATGGTTTATAAAAAAATAACCACGGGTAAACCAAGGGTATGGCGGCATACCCTTCTAACCTAATCTATTCGTGTCGGGGTGTCCCAAGTCGGCCTAGGCAAAACTAGTGTGTCATCAACCACCTCATTAAAATTTGTTGCTCAATTTACTAAATTTGGTTATCAATTGATATTTTATGTGATAGATGTTGGTGGTCAAAAAGTTAATTTTGGTGGTCATTATATTTTCCCCCTTAATTTATTACAAAAAGGGTTATTCCCCGTTGCTTCTTTTGCAAAAGTATACAAGCTTTGACATTTATTACCGACCCAGCAATATGCAGAAAAGTGACTATCTGTCAGCGCAGTGTCAAAAATATTTGATGGAAATCAATCTGCCTGCATTTTACCAACTATGTTGAGGTCGGCTTCCAGTCTAACCCTATGCAGCTGAATACCAGTATTTTACATGGAGCGACCCCCTTCTCAACATTTGGTAAGACTGGTTGTCAGGCTTTCGGTCCACTGACTACCTGAAACGACTGTCAAAGATCTACAAATGACAGCCGGGACACGGAAATAAACTCTGTTTGTAATGAGTGCTCATCTATCCATGGACCAACCTAGGCCAGCGCCGCTTAACCTGGAGACAGATTCAAGCTGCTGTTATGCTGCTGTTTTTGAGCCAGGAGCTCAAAAATATACGTATTTTATTAAAATAAGCTAACTGCTAAGTATTGAAAGCCATAACTCAATCCTGTATTCTTGTTCCTGTTGAAGCAATCCGTTGAATTAATAATTTGTTAATCTGTCGTAATTTTTTATTTTATATTTTTGATAATTTAATAATAATGTATTGCATGACAAATTGGATGTGTTGTATTTTAATTTTATTGTTTTATAATCCAAATTTAATTATAATTTAATTATTTTTAGTATTGTATTTTTTACCAAAGTTGTGAGTCACAACAAAATTCAAGGCATACAAAATTCATGTCACAACTTGTGACATGAATTTTGTATGCCTCAGTCGCGGGACATAGCAGTCCACAATAAACTATTTGAATTTGTACCTTAAGGATACGAAACGGTTTGAAACCAATCGTCAATTGTTTAGGCTCTTCACAGTCGCTTAGAAAATACCATGTTTTATTAAATAATTTCTAAGAACCATCATTTTTTTTGTGAAACGACACATGAACGAAGAAACTAAAATAAAAATCAAAGCATTTATTTTAAGAAGGCCAGTTACAGGCACTTTTGAACTGTCGAAACAAAGATGTTAGAAGTTAAAAGTAGATACTAGTTATAGCACTATTAATATTCTAGTTCACTAGTTGGCCATATTTCTTATTTCCATGCAGTAATATTGCCAAATTAATTAAAATAGGTAAATATTTGGGTCAGTGGGTCGTCATAAGGGCACTATGAAAAAAAAGCCTTTCAAAATTTCCCGACCAATTTCGAGGTAGCGCTCGCCGGCCGCTGCGGCACCGCTCGCTTCGCTCGCTCGGCTCGGGCGTAGTTGGTCACAGTTCTACTAACCTAACCAATGGATCCCTTCGACTTCGTTTTTATGAGAAACGGTTAGACGGAGACAAAAAAACACCAAGACACTTTTAGCCTTATATTTAGGTGTTTTATACGATAGAATCGAGAAAATAAATGATTTGCGAAAATAACACTTTTTTGGCTAAATTTTTCCGTCCTCGTGCCGTAGCGCCCCTAAGGCTACACTCCAACCAATATTTGCAACGTTGTCCACTTTCTGTATAAACGCTCATAAATGATTTGAGTTTTTAGTTTTTAATCTGGCTCCGTTACTTAAATATCACAAAAAAAATGATGACTCTACGATTATAGGATGTATAATGTAATGGTAAATCAAACCTGGTGTCATGAACTCGATCACTTTGGAACCTAAAATGATACACCACAATGTTTATACAATATGTTAAAAAAAAACCCTGTCCTATCCAAAAGGGCATAATGAGTACATCATTCTATAAATGGAAATTTCGTTTTGTGTTTTTCGCGTTCCACATCAGCTAATGTTGATGAATATCAAGACATTGATTTGATGATTGATTCTATTCCCCTGATTTAATTTCTTAATAAATACTGAAATTTTTTTGTTGGCATTTTTTTGAGGTTAGCATATTTTTGGCATATTTTTTAAACCAATTTAGCAGATTTTGAAGTAGTTGAGTTGGCAACACTGGATGTGAGCGCTGTCAGTGCTGTCACGCTCAGTGTTGCCAACTCAGCACTTTGAGTGCTAGATTTAGCACTATTTTCATGTGCCTAGCACTGAAATTTAAGAAACAGCACCCAGCACTAAATCTAGCACTAATTTTGATGTTGTCTGTTCGCTCACAAAATGCAGCTGTGGCTGAAGTAACAAAACGCAAACTAGTCTGTAATCTGCGGCACTTCGGTAGCCCCATTCCCGTGAACGTGAAAATAAAGGCGTGTTTGGCAGACGAGGCGAACAGTGCTATGTTTGTCTTTTTCTCTAAGATAACTCCTTCTTTGTCTAACCTTGCTTGTTTTTCGTTCATTTTTGTTTTTCATGAAAGATATGTATTTAATTAAATTGCAAAAATCCGCTATAAGTGTAAATGAGCCACAGCCATCCACCTCAACAGCTGTACATGGAACCACAGCAGAGACAGACGAAACAAGTAGTGAGGATGATTGGATTTAAAGATAACTTTAAATTAGTATTTCCAATTTGTATGTTTTTTAATTTGTAAAATTTAATGGTCACATTTTCCAATTTAACTATATCTTTGTTTGTTTTTGTTTTTTAATATAACTTTTATATATTAATGTAACAATAATTCGAAAAAAACATATTCTGTTATGTGTTCTTTTTTATTAAATTCATATATTTGGCACTATGTTTGAAACTTTCTAGCAATTTAGCACTATTTGAGATGTTACTTAGCAGCACCCAACCGTGGCATTGAGTTGGCAACCCTGGTTACTGTCACGCTGTCAGCGATTATTTTTTGTACGGAATAACGGAATGCACCCAAACGTAGTTATAACATCTTAAAATTTATTAAAGAAAAAAATATAATAATAGTCATTCATAAATTGAAAGCGGTGTAGATTAGCTAGCTAATACTCTTTAATTAATTAAGAGTTGAAGTCGTATCGGAAGAGAATAGAATAGAAGTGCAAATTATCTCCAGTAAAGTAACTAATACGAGCTAATACGGTTGTGGGTTGTGGCACGCAGACCTCCATGTCATTTTTATTGTTTCATTCGTAAAGTCTTTGATATTAAAAAACTAATAAGAAGAAATCGTCATCATAATATACAAGTCACGCCAGTGAATGGTACTCAACTGTTTTTGAAAATTATATGTTTACCAAGTGATTATTTCTGATTCACAAGATGGAAAAACTACCAATGTGCAGGATATGCTTAGTGAAGAATGTACGCATGGATGTGGTAGACAACAAGAACTTGCATGAACTTTATGAGAAGCTGACTGATATTCCAGTAAGTTGATGATATTAAGTCAATATGTGGTAGCTTTGAAATATTGTAATGTCCAATTTGGTCGAAACCAGGCAAATATTGTATGTTTCTGTGTTATTGGAAACCAATGATATTGATGACAGTAATTCTTGTGATGTAACCCGCAAGACTGTACCTGACTGCACTACTCATTTAAGATCACAAGCCCGTTTACTTGCTTTAGTGTTGTAAGATACCAGATATTATGTTTAAGTTCTTTTGGGTTAGCTCGTTCCGTCGTCAACTTCATCTCTGATGACCTCAGGACTAGATTGAGGTCAAGAGTAGGTCCATTTAAAGAAAATGTGCTGATATCCTACTTCCGGTTAGACTGGAAGCCAACTACAACACAGTTGGGAAAAGGCGAGGCAGATAATCATACTTCATATAAAAAAGGCCTTTCAGCAATTTCAGCTAAGTGTATATTTCAGACTAGCTGTTGGCTGCGAATTTGTTCGCATGGAAATTTCAATGAGGAAGAGTGAGAAAAACAAAAATCTGTGCTATTCCAGTCTATAATCTCTTTTGGTGCCAAATTTCATTCAGATCCATTCAGCCGTTCTGGTGTTATCGAGTAACAAACGTCCATCTGTACAGTGTACCTATGACATACTGATTTGCTCTTGGCATAGTCAAAAACAGTCCACAGTATCAGGTGGTTAAAATATTTAATAAATTACTGCTAGAGCTAGACAGCATACACTACACAGGCACATTCAAGGTATTTCAACTGAAAGTATGCCTTTATTCAATAGATGAATAATTAATGATTATTGACAACAAATGAATTTAAATTTATACTGTTGTTACGTTTTTGCTTTTGTTCTAAGTGATTTTTTATTGATCATTATTTTTTTTATCGTTTATTAATTATTTCTCACTAGCACACGTCACGTTGTTTCACCCGCGTAGTTCCCGTTCCCGTGGAAGTACGGGGATAAAATATAGCCTATATGTAACTCAGGGTGAATGTAGTTTTCTAATGGTAAATGAATTTTTGAAATCGGCGCAGTAGTTTTTGAGTTTATTCATTACAGACATACAAAAATACAAATCTTACCTCTTTAGAATATTATAGTGTAGAATAGTGTAGATGTATCACATTCAGACACAATGTAATTTGTTGTTGAATATATGAAATGAAATTAAATCTCATTATGGTTTCCTTTACAGTTTAGAGAGCAGTACTACATAAAATAAGACAATATTACAATATATTAATTTGAAAGTGTAATTTTATTGCAGTTTGTAACTGAAGACAGGAGACCAATACTCGCTTGTTTCATCTGCTGTGCTCAACTGAAGAAATGCAACCGATTACTGAAAAAATGTCTGGAAGCTGAACAGCTCTTTGGTCAGATATTGAATGAGGACTATGAGGTGAGGTATTCTTCAACAGACATTTCTTCTCTAATGTGAAAGTAATGCAGATGCCCCATGTACTTAAACGGGCCCTGTCAGTTGTGACTGGTCATCTCTTGGTTGCCACGGCTTATTTGAATGAATATTTTACTACATCGTCCTCATATAGTTAAAAGAGTGTCCATCAAATATCTTGCCCATTCTTCTCCATAGAGATCTACGCTAGGGAATGGGCAACTACAGTACTTTTACAGTTTTTATGCCTTGTGACTGGGACTGCTGCTACATTTCATCGTCATCTTTGTTTCGACATTCAAAAGTGCCTGTAACTGGATTACTTGAAATAAATGCTTTGATTTTGATTGATTTTTAACATATTTTATGTAATACTGTAATCATCTTTTTACAGCAAAAACCTTTAATAAACCAAGACCACTTAGAGGTTGCCCATGGGTTTATTAAAACTCCAATAGAGAACATAAGTATAGTTGAGGTTAGTCAAACAGTAAGCATTGTTGTGAAAGAAGAATTACAAGCTGTTTGTGAAGAACTAGATGATATTCTTGTGCCAAAGGAGGAACCTCCAAGTGATGATGGTACGTTTTTTAGAAGAAATTATAAATCTTAATATGTATCACTAGCTGACGTCCCGCGGTTTCACCCGCGTAGTTCCCGTTCCCGTGGGAGTACGGGAATAAAATATAGCCTATAGCACTCACGAATAATGTAGCTTTCTACCAGTGAAACAATTTTTAAAATTGGTTCATTACTTCCGGAGATCACCCTCTACATACAAACTTACAAACATACAAACTTACAAACAAATGTGACCTCTTTATAATATTAGTATATATAAATGTGAAAGTGTGTTTGTTTGTGTACAACACACTCATTGCATGGGAGCATTCATGTGTTACAAGTTCAGATTCGACTCGCGACCGTTCGTTATTTCAGTGAATGTCTAGGCAAGCATTAAAGTGCATGTTCACCTCATCTATAAAAAAATAAAAAAAATTGAAGTTTCTTTTGTAATATCAAAATAACAGTTTTTTTCCGAATGGATGCATATTACTATCTGTTTGTTCCGCCTAATCTCCGAAACGGCTGAACCGATTTTGACTGGACTTTAACTGGCGAATAGCTGATGTTATAAGGTCTAACTTATACTTTTATCTATACATATAATAAATCTGTAGAAAAATCGTTTTTGTACATCGAAAATATTTTGAAAAAAAATTGCCAGGGTGTGAAAGGATAACCAACAGAACCCATTTCCAGCATTTTTTCAATTTTTGTCTGTTTATCTGTTTCGATGATCAAGCATCACGTAAAATATACGAAACCAATATAGATAACTTTTATACAAATTGCGTATCTTGAGGTATAATTTAGTCTTTGTTTCATCGCAATCGGTTAATCCTATCAAAAGATATATAAATTTAAAGTGTTCAAGAAGAACTAATCATCAAATGTAAGATGCAACGACATCTATTGCACTAAAATGGTACTAATGACTAAACATGTGCTCACCAGATAACTTTTAAATCGACTTACCGGCTTCAAAAAAAGTTATTAAAGCCTAAGGTAGTCTAGATTAGTCTACATGACGCTAGTTTGAAGATTTACATAGCATTTCCGTGCATTATATTTTAGCAGATTAATATCTTGGTCGATAGATGGCGTTGTTCATTTCACTCCATTTTCTGAATCGCGGTGCTCAGATTTTCCTTGAAAGAATGACCCCTCGCACGTGTCAGTTGCCCCAACTCCTCAAGTTTGGTTTTCGAGCCGACGAAACAACAGGAGGAAGTTCTCAATTCGACCCGTATATTTTTATGTACCTATGACCACGAGAGAAATCCGTTAAGCATGATCCTTTTTTTTTTTTTAAAGCGTCAGTAATAGGTAGGTATACCTCAAAGTTGGTCCCATTTAAAATTGAAAAATCGTGTTTGGGCTCATTTCCTGCACCTTTGAATGAGAACTTTAAACCTAGCTAGAGTATGACTGTCATCGAAGGTCTAACGGTGGAGACAGAAGGTAGTTGCAAGAGTTCCGCAACAGTTTACAGCAGCTTTACCGTGATCCTGCTTATTTCATGCGCCTTTCGGAGAACTTTCGACTTAGCTGGAGTATGACTGTCATCGACTGTCTATGGATGAAGACGTAAGGCTGCCGAGGCACCTGCCGGGTTTGCGGGACTGTTCGAAAGAGATACCGTGGCCCCGGAACACAAAGGGCGATGAAGGCACATGGATGGGTTTTAGTCAGTAAAAGTCTGACACTCCCTCCTGCTCCGCCCAGAGCGGGAGAAGTCATTCGATGATTTCCAAACCAATTTCCAATCCAAAACAAAACCTATGTAGATTATTTTAGCAATTAATGCAAATATATCGGAGAAATTAAATTGTTACAGACTTGAATCTATACTAATATAATGAAGCACAAGAGTTTGTTTGGTTGGTTGAATGCGCTAATTTCAGAAACTATTGATTCGAATTAAAAAAACTTTTAGTGTTGGATAGTTCATTTATCGAGGAAGGCTATAAGGTTATCTAACATCACGCTACAACTAATAGGAGCGAAGCATCAATGATAAATGTTGCAAAAACGGGGAAATTTTATTTTTTTTGAGAGCGTCCGTTGCGAGTGATGTATAAACGGTTAAAGTTACGCAACAATCAGGTATGATTGAATTGTACTTTTCTAAAGTTAAAAAAAAAAAATCCGCGATAGCATAATGTCTTTCTTTTAAGGTTCAGTCATACTGTCTCTAACCCGTAAGCAGCGTCATGTAGACTAATCTAGAGTACCTTATGCTATAATAACTATTTCACTTCTCATGCTCTAAAGTTCGCGTTTGTGTCGTGCGTAGGCGGCATAAAGTCGCACTTCTCTTTATGCTCTAGAGCAGAGCGAATTTATGCCGCCTACCTAGAAGACCAAGACAATCAGTCCAACAGCCACACGAACAACTTCAACTTCATAAAATAACCTCTTTATTTTAATTCGTCTGTCTGTCCATATGTCTGTCTATCGGTCTGTCCGTCTGTCTGTTTATCTGTCTGTCCATCTGTCTGTCTGGCTGTTCGACTGTCTGTCCGTCTGTGCATCCGTCTGTCCGTCCATCTGTCTGTTCGTCTGTCTGTACATCTGTCTGTCCGTCTGTCTGTTCGACTTTCTGTCTGTCTATGCGTCCATCTGTCTGTCTGTCTGTCTGTCTGCCTGTCCATCTGACTAAATAAACTATTTTTCTCGCACTCAAAGTGAAAAGTAGGTAGGTACAGTGTGGCTCACGGCGCTAAAATCCCATTATAACTTGGTACCTGTTTACTACCTCGCTAAACCTCGGTAGTAAAACTACCTCGTATAACCGAACCGATTGTTCTCGAGTGGCAACACTGGTCAGCATAACAAAGTCGGCTGTATTGTTATCGTAATTAAAATTAATCTAGCGAAAAAAGCCAAGTGAAAACTAAACAAAAGTGTTTATAATGAAGTAATACAAAGACTAAACTAATAAGTGTTATCTGGTGCTAAGTGGATTACAAGAAATTACCAAAAATATCTAAGTGACAGTTCCAATTCTGTTAACGATAAAATTGTACCGCTTTATGAAAAACACGCAACTGTGGACTAATTAATCATCAAGAAGCTGATGCTGGCATTGAAAAGTGTGCATAAAAAGTCTTAAATAGTGCATCTGTGGAAATCATAATAAATATAACCTAACTTTGGAGTACCATCGAATACAATATCGCTGTCATATGAAAAACGCCATCTGTTGCACACTGTTGGAAACCCCAACCGATAGCCATCTAGCGGAAACAAGCTGAACTACCTAAACAAACACATTATAGTAAACTCAATCGATAACTAAATCATCTACTACGCACTAGAGGGCGCTAAATTAAAATTCAACATGGAAGAAATAACAACATTGTTGAAGAAGCTGCAAAATGATTTGTCACAACAAAGTACAGAAATAAAAAGTTTGAAAGAAGATATTTCGAAACCAATCATTGAGAATATGAACATAAAATTTTATGAAATTATGTCTAAAAATGAAGAACTAGAGGAAATTATTAACAATCAACAAAATACAATAGAAAAGCTAGAAAGACAAGTACGCATGAAGAATATTGTTCTATTTGGTCTAGAAGAAAAAGAAAAAAGCTACGAAGACTTGGAAAAACGAATTATCCTAATTTTCAATGAGCATCTTGGCGCAGAATGTACCACATATGATATAGAATCGGCCATAAGGTTGGGAAAAAAAGGAGAAAAAGCAAGACCTATTAAAATAACATTCACAAAACTAAACATGAAAGTAACAATATTAAAAAGAAAAAAACAACTATAACGAACCACCTACTACATAAAAGAAGATTTCTCTCCCCAAGTCACTGAAAAACGGAAAGAATTACAAAAAGAAGTGGACATAGCTAGAAGCCAGGGCATAAATGCTGTATTGAGATACGACAAAATTGTTTACTTAGAGCAAAGAAAATCTTGTCATAACAAACAACACAACTCTAAAAGAAAACCATCGAAATCACCGGAGAACCAAATAACTTTCACACCACATCTGGAAAACAGAGCATCACTTCCACAACGCACAATTAAAAAAACTAAAGTAGATATGAGAAACTATTTTATACCAAATGACACAGATATAAGTTCTTCTCCTACTCCTAGTTCAACCCAAACCAGATGTGGTACCCTAACTGACCAATAGCAATCAGCAGGCCTTCCTCCTAAACACTACAAAAACCACGAAACTAGCCTTACTACCCTTCACTCTCCCGGCACGGCTGGTCCCCGTGGGAGCAGTAGACCAAAACCCTCCATCAAAAACCAAGACAACTTAAAGAATAGAAAAAGCAAATACCTCTACATTGGCACATTGAATGTGAGATCACTGATTGAACCGTCGAGATTTACCGAATTAAAATATGCTATTGCTAAACTTAACTGGAATGTAATTGGACTATCTGAAATAAAACTTGCAGGCAAGGAAATTATAGAACATCAAGAATTTATCTTCATGTACTATGGACAAACCAATGATATTATAAAGAAGATACGCCATGTTCATACTGAATGGCGTTCAGATTTCGTTGCGAGTAATTTAAAACTACGACAGCGATAGATAATACGGAACGTATAAGATAGAAAGAGATAGCTAGCTATCAAAGTGCAACAATTGTGTCACTTTGTCCTCAACAATTTGTGCGTGCTAGTGCGATATCTACCTCTTTTTACTATATAATATCATTGGGACAAACCCATAACAGGAACGGTATTGGATTTCTAATAAAGAGAGAATTGAAAAATAATATAAAAGACTTTTTACCAGTATCCGACAGAGTAGCAAAGTTAAGCATATACATTGATGATAAAATAATTCATATTATCCAAGTGTATGCGCCAACAGAACAAACAACATCGGAGGACATAGATCGATTCTACGACGATCTCGGAAAAGCAATGAAAAACACGAACAGGGACACATTGATCATAGGCGATTTCAATGCACAGATTGGTTTGCCCACTAATGATGATAGAGATGTTATGCGATCGTGGGGATACGGGAAACGAAGTCCAAGAGGTCAGATTCTAATAAATTTTTGTTTTGAACATCAATTACATATTTCAAATTCCTACTTCAAGAAAGACCCGAACCGTCGATGGACTTGGATGCACCCTAACAGCGTTACACGAAATGAAATAGACTACATTATAACAAAGAACAATAACTGTATCCACAACGTCGATGTCATACCTATTACACATCCTACTGATCACAGACTGGTACGAGCATCACTCATACTTCACAAAAGGCGCATTGCCTCAAGAAAACACTTCGGAAAGAACAACATTATCGATATTGCGCCTCCAGAGCAAGAGTATTTGAAAGAAGAATTTTCACAAGAAATTAAAAACATGGAATTCATAAACATAAAGCACACTTACTCTACCTTAGTCACGAAAATTAAAAACATTAAAGATAAACTAAAAAACAACAAAAAGTGCAATGAACCTGTTATAAAAGAAAACCTAGCAAGACTAATAAAGGAAAGGACTCTGTTAAAAGAAAAGAAAAACAAAACTATAATAGAAAAGAAACATTTATCGGCATTATACAAATTAATTAGAAAGCAACTACAAAGGAAAACTAAAGAACGTAGATATAATATTATTGAATATGAATTGGAAAAATTTGCATCCGTCAAAAGAGCTTATAAAAGACTAGATTCTAGTAAAAAATGGATTACACAACTTACAAAATACAGACATCAAGTAACGGACAGAAATCATATTTTAAAAATTGCGACAGAGTTTTATGCTAAATTATATGAACATCCTGCCTCTCACGAAGACTCATTCCAAAATATGGAATTACTAAATACAGACAGTGTACCAGAATTTCTGGAGTACGAAATAAGCCACTCCATTCATCAATTAAAATCGAAGAAAAGCCCTGGAGAAGATCGCATAACAAATGACATATTAAAAGCCATCAGAGAGCCAATAACACCTCTTTTAACTGCAATATTCAATGAAATCTTGAAACAAGAGTCGATACCACCTGACTGGAATACGGCAATTATAACCTTACTCTACAAAAAAGGTGATCCAGGCCAAATGGACAACTACAGACCACTGAGTATGCTGCAGTCACTTTATAAATTATTTACAAGCCTAATATTAAAAAGGATATCGAAGATATTAGACGAAAACCAACCTAGAGAGCAAGCAGGATTTAGATCGGGCTTCTCTACAAACGACCATATTTTCACGCTAACACGGATTATCGAGAAGTACAATGAACACAATAAAGAGCTCTACGTGGCCTTTGTAGACTATTCCAAGGCGTTTGACTCTATCTCCCATGAATCTCTATGGTGCTCTCTTTGCGAACAAGGAGTCCATATAAAGTACATAAAACTTTTGAAAGAAATTTACAAGAACAGCAGAGCCATCATTAAACTTGAGAAAAAGGGAGAGCCATTCAACATTCAAAAAGGAGTCAGGCAGGGTGATCCCATCTCACCAAATTTATTCAACGCCGTTTTAGAGCATGTCTTTAGACAGCTAAACTGGTGCGATGTCGGTATCAAAATAAACGGTGAGTTTCTCAACCATCTCCGCTTCGCAGACGACATTGTTCTGTTAAGCGAAACACCATGCAGATCTTGAGCGCATGCTAAAGTCTCTAGATGAGGAGAGCCGAAAATGTGGTCTTCATATGAACGCTAAAAAAACATGCCTGTTAACCAATAGCATAAGAGTACCTACGATGATACAAAGCACATCAATCGCATACGTAGACAACTGTGTTTATCTTGGACAAAGCATTTCGTTTAACAGACCGACAGAAAATGAAGTAGATCGTAGAATAAACAGTGCATGGAGAAAATATTGGTTGTTGAAGGAAGTATTTAAATCACGCATCCCGATTCGCTTGAAAAAGAAAGCTATGGACACCGTTATATTACCTACTCTACTCTACGGTTGTCAAAGCTGGACACTAACAAAGGCAGTCACACACAAACTTCAAGCCTTCCAACGAGCAATGGAGAGGAGTATGTTGGGAATTAAACTCCGAGACCGTAAAAGAAGCAAAGACATACGGCAATGCACTAAAATAATAGATGCTGTAGAATTAGCTTGCAAGTTGAAATGGCGATGGGCAGGACACGTAGCCAGAGCGACAGATGAACGTTGGAGCGAGAGGGTTCTCCATTGGTACCCTCGCGATGCACCACGCACCCCAGGCAGACCCAGGCGTCGGTGGTGCGATGATATTGTGGCCGTGGCCGGCCCCACCTGGACTAGAATAGCCCAAGGTAGAGAAGAATGGCATAAGATGGAGGAGGCCTTCGCCCATAAATGGGCACCCAATAATAGTAATTTAACAATTGATTATGTAGCAAATTAATTTTATTTTATTTATTTTAATTGTTATTTTAATCTATGACATCAATCTATTTATTTAAATTATTATTTTTTGTTTATTTAATTATTGTTAAAATGCATGTTCAATTATTACAAATGAATTTATTAGTTATAAGAACCAAATTATTTTTTTATTTTTTTAAGAGATCATGTAACGAATTTTAAAATGTACATTTTTTGGGAATAAAAGGCTTATATAATAATAATTATAAAACTGGTCTGTCGATTTAAAAGTTATCTGGTGAGCACATTTTTAGTCATTAGTACCATTCTAGTACAATAGATGTCGCTGCATCTTACATTTGATGTTTAGTTCTTCTTGAACACTTTAAATTCGTATATCTTCTGATAGAATTAACCGATTACGATAAAACAAAAACTAAGTAATACCTCAAGATACGCACAATTTTTATGTATAAAAGATATCTGTTTTGGTTTCGTATATTTTACGTGATGCTTGATCATCGAAACAGACAAACAGATAAAGATAAACAGACAAAAATTCCAAAAATGCTGGAAATGAGTTCTGTTTGTTATCCTTTCACACCCTGGCAATTTTATTTTGAAATATTTTCGATGTACAAAAACGATTTTTCTACAGATTTATTATATGTATAGATTAGGCTCCGTGCGAAAAAAATAATGCCCTTGAAATTAGTAACAAAAACCGGTTCAAAAAGGAAAATAATATTTTTTATAATAAGTTCATGCGAACGTAGTCATTATTATTATTATTGTATATCCGGCCTGTATACGAGGTTTTGGTGAAATGAATTTTTAACATGTTTTGTTCGTTAATCATGTTCCAAAATTATTTACCTTAATTTTCTTTTAAATATTCCCAATACATTTATTCTCGTACTTTTTATATTTTGTCCATATCTTTTACTATACGGTTAGACCATGATCTGTGACATTTAACAGTTTTATCGTGGTAGGATATTCCCTTAAGAATATTTATTTGTGTGCACACAAAATACTTAACAGGATAAGATAATACACACACACACAGGATAATTTTGCAGGATAAAAAAAATGATTTACTAAACAACTGTTTTATGTTACTTATAGATCTAGAAGCAGTGCATCAACAGAACAACTATCTGGAAATAGAATATATGCCACCAAACCAACCCGAAACACAATCAGAAGATGACTTACCTTTAATGGAGTTAAAAACTGAAGTGAAAGTCGAACAAGGAGTATACGAAAAGAAACGAAAAGCTATGAAGACAAAGAGTACGTATTTGTTTATTTATTAATAGGTTAGCACACAGGCCAATGGTGGACTGACATCCATTGGTCGCAGGCCACACCGCCAACCTCTCGCGTCCGGCCCTGGTTCAATCCTTGTTCCGCAGCAGAGGGAATGGGAAGCCGTCACCTCCTGTGAAGCAGTCATGCTAGCAAGGAGGTGGCGGAATGTGTTAGGGAGAGAACCTTACGTCCCAGCCGCCGCGGGTGACACCCCGGGCGGACCTGTGGACGGTGAGTAATGGGCTAGCTAGCCGTCCGTCCGTCTTATGATGACAGGCCGTGTCGACGGCGCGTATGTTCCACGCGCGCCTTAAATAGATGTCAGCACACCGTAAGGGCCGATGCCTGCCGGGGCTGCAGGACTATTCGATAGAGATACCGCGGCTCTAGTACACAAAAGGTTAAGAAGGAACATAGATGGGTTTTAATCCGCTACGCCCAGAGCGAGAATGGGTTTTATTTGATGATTTTCTGCCAGAAAAAAACAGCCAGCTAGAGAGCGAGCGAGCCAGGCGAGGCATCGTTTTTTCCTACTTTTGGTACACACCGCGAGCTACCGAAAGAGCCGAAATGAAGTATGAAAAGAAGCTCGCCCGGCTAGTTCGCTCGCTAGCTGGCGGTGTACGGTGTGGCCCGCGCTTAAAAGTGTCATCAACAATTCTTAATATAGCCAATAATAGAGCCTTGACCTTTCAAAAGCAATATGCTAAAAATGTTGCGCGCTAGCTGCAGTCGCTGTTGCATCCTCCATCTTTGGCTTTCAAGTTTATATGCTTAACCCTAGAAAGATAACCTATGCCGCAGAGGCGCCCGCGAGAAAAATATATTGCTGTCTCTTTTTATTGGATGCGTGTATCGACTTGTGTTTCTAAGCCAACTCAGTCGTCGGTGTACTCTACCGCGGGACGACTGTTTCTGTGCGGTAAGTACAATATTTTAGTAGTTATGATGAGTTGGTGCGCTCGAGAGGCGTATGTTTATCTTCTAAGTGATTTTTAGTGTTAGTAAGCCAATATGATTTCTTGTTGTAAAGTGTATTTATAATTGTGTTTGTTGTGATTTTAGGTTACAACCTTTACGCAGTAATCATGACAAGTAGAAGGACGCTGGGAGATGACGAAATATGGACTCTATTGGACGAAGAAGGGGAAAATGAAGGACATGTATCTCTGGAGAGTGACAGCGAGATAGAAGACCATCTGAGCCAAGACAGCGTGCAAAGTGACTATGAAGACGAGTTTGTAGATAACGTACCGGTAGAAGAATCGCATGTTGAATCCAATGATGAAGATTTGTCTAAGTCTGCTTCGGAACCTACTGCATCTTCAGTGCGTGACCAGCGAATAATTGTTCCAACTGGGAGAGTAATAAGAGGTAAGAACAAACATTGCTGGTCCACTACTAAGGGTCAAAGTCATGGAAGAACATCTGCCGTCAACATTATACGAACAAGCAGAGGTCCAACGCGTATGTGTCGAAATATTTTTGAACCAGTAGAATGTTTTGATCTGTTCATAACCGACGAAATAGTTCACGAAATTGTTCAATGGACAAATGTTGAAATAATGGTAAAACGTAGCTCTATGATGATGAGTGCCACTTTTAGAGACACAAACGCAACAGAACTTCGAGCTTTGATTGGCGTCCTTACCCTTAGTGCCGCCATGAACGACAATCACTTGTCAACGGATGAGCTGTTTGATAGTACCTTTTCCGGTACAAGGTATGTAGCAGTGATGAGCAGGGATCGATTTGATTTTCTCATTAGATGTCTGAGGATGGACGACAAGTCTTTACGAGCACCGGTTCGTCAAGAAGATCCTTTCATTCCAATCAGAAAGGTTTGGGAACTATTTATAACCTTATGTAAACAGAACTACTCACCAGGAGAGCACATCACAATCGATGAACAATTACTGGCATTTCGTGGAAGGTGTCCGTTCAGAATGTACATACCCAATAAACCAAGTAAGTATGGCATAAAAATCCCAATTATGTGCGATAATGGCACGAAATATATGCTGAATGCTATGCCATACATCGGTAGAGCCACAAATACCAATGGATTGCCTCAGGGCGAATACTACGTGAAAGAGTTATCACTACCCATTCATGGAACGAATCGGAATATAACATGTGACAATTGGTTCACTTCAATACCTCTCGCGAAGTCGCTTCTTTTGGAACCATATAAACTGACGCTTGTAGGCACTCTAAGATCAAATAAACGAGAAATCCCTGAAGTTATGAAAAACACTCGCTCGCGAGCAGTAGGCACGTCCATGTTCGGTTACGATGGGTGTTTGACTCTAGTGTCGTACAAGCCGAAGCCTTCAAAGATGGTTTATCTGCTGTCGTCGTGTGATGAAGAAGGTGTTATAAACCAAACCTCTGGCAAGCCTGAGATCGTAATGTATTACAATCAAACCAACGGCGGCGTTGATACGTTTGATAAAATGTGCTCTACGATGTCATGTTCAAGAAAAACAAATAGATGGCCGATGACTATGTTTTATGGAATATTGAACATAGCTGTTGTGAATTCCTATGTGATTTACTGCCATAATGTTTTGGCGAAACAAGAAAAGCCTTTGAATAGAAGGGAGTATATAAAAAAACTCAGTACTCAGCTGACTACACCGTGGATGATGAAGAGACTAGAGGCACCCACTTTGCCAAGGCATGTGCGAGGTATCATAGAAAATATCCTTCCAAAACCAGCTGTAAAAGATCCCACGTATGATGAGGAAGAGCCTCCAGCCAAAAAAAGGAGTTACTGTACCTACTGCACATCTAAAAAAAAAAGAATGTCGAAGATGACCTGCACTAAGTGCAAAAAGACAGTTTGTGGCGAGCACAAGAATGACGTTTGTCATAACTGTCTATAAGGCTAACTCTTATGGTAATGATTATTATTTTCAGACTAATTATATTATAATTAACTAGATTTTAAGAAAAAAACACTGATTTAGACGATAGTTTACGGAAATTGTTCCTATAAACAGAAGACTGTTGATTTTTGTTAATTTTTTTTGGAGGTCTGTATATTTAGTTATAAATTACTTTTAATAAACAAAGTGAACTATAACTGTATTTTTATTTTGAAGGCTATAGTATAACCTTGTTACATATTGGTGTAACAGGGTGATCGATTATTACGCATCAGTGTAATAAAAAGAAATAGCAGAAACGCTGACTGCAACTGACCCCCATTCCGCGGACCGCAACCTTCGCCGACATGAGACGTGACTCAGCAAATGCGTCACTAAATCATGCCACCCTAATTTCCAGGCTCCAGCTTACATAATTACTTTTAAAACAATGTAGTTACTTAAAATATACCTAAATTTTTATTTGAGATAGACGCTTTTGAAAATCTGGCGCCTCTGAAGCGCATGGTTATCTTTTACGTCTCTCGCAATATGGTTATCTATCTAGGGTTAAATCGACAAACTTACGATCGGTATGAAAAGGCAAACGAAACCCTATTCGAGATAGGCTGCTAAAATGTTCAACCCACTGACCTATGTCCTAATCTTACTTTACCACTAATACCATCTTTGGTCCATGTAAGTCCTGGAGCGCCTGATAGTCCCACATAGGCTTGCGGACGGACTAAAATTTCATAACAACCAATGAGTCACACCAATGTTTTTTGTTATCAGTGTGTCTAAAAATAGGTAACTCAAGAAAAAAGTATCTTGTTTTTTTTCCTATCTTCAAAAATGATTGAGCTATTGTGTTATCTAACTTTTTTAACCACAATCTAAAGTGACATAATTTTTTTGTCGTAATCATCATTTGTCCGAATCACATGCCATGAAATTGAAATGCCTAAATACAATATGCACTAAATCCGTTTGTTTTAAATATTACAATCAATAATATACAAAAGATTTAAAATAGTTTTCAGTAAAAGTCCTAAGTTCAATATATTTAATTCTTCTCACAACAAAACGCATTTTTATACAATATTGCTCTAGTGAAATTTCAAGAATTAAAAAGTAAACCCATCATAACGCAGGCATACATTTCATATCGATAGTCATTAAAAGGCAGAAAATCAATCAATCAATACGTCAATCATTATGAAACAGTTGATTATGAACATGTGTGGTTTTTATTTCTCTATAACAAGCATGCATGCAGCATGCAAACAAGCATACACCACGCATGCAGCAAGCATACATCAAGCATGCAGTGAGTATGCAGCATGCAAGCAACCATACAGTATACAAGCAAGCATGCAAGCGAGCAAGCAACATGCAGCAAGCATGAATTCTGTCACCGCTCCGGCGCTGCGGGGCTCCGGCGCACTACCATAGATTTTGCTTAATTATGCGGCCAAAATTAAAGATTTTAAATTAGCCACGAATACAAAATGTAATATCTTTCTACGTTAACAATAGTACAGGCGATAATAAAACGGTCTTCTCGGCTTCAATAACCGCGTGGGGTGCGTGTGCGTGCGCAGGTAGTCGCTACGCACGCGCTTTCGCTCTTTACGCTTGTTTTTCGTCGTCAATATTTTTGATTTGAAGACAGTTATCAAAGTAAACAATATGGATTCGAGTGCTTCGGGTAAATACCATTATTTATTAAAGAAGTTGTCAACCTAGTACGAGTATGATAAAAAAATATTTTAAAGCTTCTCAACATATTATGTTTTCTTAAAAAATATTCTTGATTTTTCAATAAAGAAGTAATTTAGTTATATTATCGCTTCCTCTCGCCCCAAAATTATTATTTATTATAATACTTAATACTCTTTTTTATGATTCTGATAAAAATCTTCTGCAGGTAGGGTAAAAAAAAATATGTTGAAAAATGTTCCAAAAATTTTCTTTTTTTCTTTTTCGTCGTAGGTTCTCCCGGCTCATCCGGAACAAAATTAGTCACCCGTCAATTTCTCTACGATAAAATGCATAGCAAAAATTTAAAAACTATGCATGGAAAATTGGCCTATTAAGAAACTCAAAACTCAAACTCAAAGCATTTATTTCAATTAGACCATTACGGCACTTTTGAAAGTCAAAAATACAAAAAAGAAAATCAAAGCTACAGTCCCAGTCACAAGGCATAATAACATGAGAAAGTACTGTAGTTGCCCATTCCCTAGCGTAGATCTCTATGGAGAAGAATGGGCAAGAAACTCCATGGACACTCTTTTAAAATCAAAATATTGTTACAAAATCTTGGTTACATCATTAATTTTGAGATTATACATATATGTGAGAACGATGTAGAAAGACGTGCACACTAAGAGCATCCAAAGTGAAAGATTAGATTAAAAATGTATGAATAAAGTAATTAAAATGAACCTTGGCAGCTAAGAGATGACCAGTCCCAACTGACAGCGCCCGTTCACAGACATGACGCATGTACCGGCGCCATTCAACTCAACCATATTGAAGGGAACTAAATGACCCGACACACCCGCCACCATCAGCGAGACATTTAAGTGAGCATGACATTCTCTCAGTCACCAAGGCATATTCAAGTCAATGAAAGATAAATAAATGTAAATGGTGGCTGAACAGTACAAACTACTCACACATGTGCTATGCAATTATATAATACTAAGAACTGGAATCTATACAATGCAAGTATATTTTTACAATCTTCTGCAGCTTCCACAATACATTAACATGGGAATCAATTCTTCATCTTCTTCTTTACGTGTCGATGGACTCAAATAATGCCCGACCAGTACAAACAATTAGTTTGCCCCCCCCACCTATGGTTGTGGAGCAGGACCAGCATTTAGCCAAGCATTTTTATCATCAATGTAATCCCCCAACTTATAATATGCTTGCCTACATAGTGTGCGTTTTATACAAGATTTAAATTTCGTCTCATTCAGTTGAAGAATGTGGGGAGGTATTTTATTGTAACATTTCAAACAGTACCCCATGAAAGATGAATCCACTTTAGCAAGCCTGAAACCTGGCTGAACTAGTTGGTCCCTATTTCTAGTGTTATAGTGGTGTCTGTCCCCTCTCTTACTGAATAAATGCCGATTTTTTCTAACGTACATGATGTTTTCATAGATGTATTGACAAGGTACTGTCATGATATTAATTTCCCTAAACAGTTCTCTTAGAGAATCGCGTCTACGTAATTCATAAATGGCTCTGATGGCTCTTTTCTGCAGAATAAATATAGACTTGGTGTCTGCAGCCCGTCCCCATAGTAAAATACCGTATGGCATAATACTATGAAAATAACCTCGCGGTATCAACATCAGTAAATTGACGGATTTTTCTAACAGCATATGCTGCTGAGCTTAGCCGTCCTGCAAGAGATGTTAGATGACGACCCCATTGTAACCTTGAGTCGAGCGTGATTCCCAAGAAAACCGTTTTATCGAAAAATTCTAGTTTCTCTTGATTCAATATTATGTCACAATCACTACTTTTGACATTTGGTAGAGCAAATCTAATGCATTTCGTTTTTTTCCCATTTAGTACTAAATTATTAGCGGTAAACCAATCGTGGACCTGCAGTAGGGCGTTATTTACGTCATCAAGATTAGTGGCACGTCTGTTTATTTTAAATATTAAAGAAGTATCGTCAGCAAACAACACCATATGCTTGCTGCTGCGATGGTTGTTAAATAGATGGGGTAGGTCATTAATATATACTAAAAAGAGGAAGGGACCCAATATCGAACCTTGTGGTACACCCATTTTTACTTTTAAACCCATTGAGTTGACTCCATTTATTTGTACCTGCTGCTGTCTATCATTCAAATACGATTTTATTAAACTGAGCGCAAGTTTACCTAAACCGTAATGCTGAAGTTTCAAGATCAGGGTTTCGTGATTTACGCAATCAAATGCCTTCGAAAGGTCACAAAAGATTCCTATGGCATCTTGTGCCTCTTCCCACGCAGTAAATATGTGTTTTAATAAAGTGACACCGGCGTCAGTTGTACAACGTCCTTTGGTGAAACCATACTGTTGCTCGTGTAATATTTTATTAGTGTTAAAATGGTTAAGCATTTGATTGAGCATTATCTTTTCAAACACCTTGCTGAAAACCGGCAACACGGATACGGGCCTATAGTTATTGGTGTCTTTACTGTCCCCGGATTTAAAAAGCGGTATTACCTTACTGAATTTCATTAGATCCGGGAAGACCCCTTGATCCACGCACAAATTAAATATTGAGGCTAAATACGGCGCTACAGTCTCAATAATTGAGGTACAAGCTTTGATAGACATACCCCATAGATCTTCCGTTAATTTGATCTTAATTTGCTTAAAACCTTTTATGACTGTTATGGGGTTTATATGCTGAAATTTAAATTCATTTGGACAGGCTGAAACGTTCGCTTTCAATAAATCAATAGAGAGCAAGGGAGAGGAATTTAAGGTTTCTGTAGGTTTAAGTGGGATACTGGTAAAGAAATTTACAAATTCTTGAGGAACTTCATTGTTGGAGCTCACAAGGCCACGCGATGTCTCTAGTGCGAAGTCATTACCTTGTTTTTTATTTCTATTTGTTTCACTGTTGATGATTTTCCAAACCGTTTTTATTTTGTTGTCGGCTGATTTAATCTTGTTGCTAATGAATAAGGATTTGGCTACCTTGCAAGTGTTTTTAAAATTTTTCGAGTAAGTAGCAACATATTTATTAAAAGCTTCAGTGTTGATGTAAGGCTTAAGGCCGTACAGCTCAAACAATCGTTCCCTACTTTTCCGAATACCCTGTGTTGCCCAGTCACTGAAAATAAACGGGGACTATATTTCTTGTCACCAAAATTTATATTTGTCATCAAGTTGTATCACCTAATAAATAGATCTATCGCCACGAAATATGTTCGTTCTCAGTTAAACAAAAAGTGTTCCCAGGTTCCAATCATCAAATTAATGTTAATATATGTGTAAAATAAGAGATGGATTACCAATAACATTGTAGTGCATTACATGAATATAAACTTCGTTCTTATAATAATAGTTTTATTACTTAAATAATAGCTTTGTGCTCAGAATGGTAGATCTGTTACCAAATAAATCGACTTGGGGCACCCCGACACGGATAGATTAGGTTAGAAGGGTATGGCGGGGTCGAATGAGCGAGCGAAGCGAGCGAATAGACCCCGCCATACCCTTCGTGGGTATTTTTTTATAAACCATTCAGAAGTAGGTCCGTCGACCGGGTCTCCCTCGACTCGGATGCAAGAGCATTTTCTAGTTACATAATAATTATGATTTATTGGTGATCTCTTTAAATTAGTTTGCTTAAATACTTATTAGGACAAACCTTTTATATTACATACAAAAACATTTATTTGGTACTAGACCCTATATCTTCATGATTTTAGGTGATTTATTGTGGAATTGATTTTATAATGTTTGATGACTACATTTTGGTGACAAATCTACTATTTTGAGGGCAACCCCTATTATTTAAGGAACGCAAAACTAATTAAATTGGTGATAGCTTAAATGATACCCAAAATAAACTTTGGGCCAATAGTTTTAGATTTCTTTTTTAAAGTATTATTAAATTCGGTGTGCACTACCGAAAAGAATTCTTCATAAAATACATTTGCATTGTTTCTAATATGACCCGGTATACTTAACTTGCTAATTAAATTATTATTAAATTTGTCTAGATTGCTGGGTGTTAAATCACCTGTTTACTTCTTATGGTGACACAGAAGAAAATATAAAAAAACTAAAGCGAAATGTTTCTTACTTCAAGACTGCCATAAAGAAAAAATGGTCTAAAGCACAAAGAAAAGAAGAGGATTTCTTAAAATCTGTCCAGTCATGGTTAAATGGGACGTTTAAAATCCCAATCCATGCCCAAAATCGCCCAGCAGGCCTATTACGTATCTCTGTTGACAGCTCGAAATGATAGTAACTGGGCTCAGTGTCCATCAATGAACTGTCAAATGGTTAGTTTCGTATTATGTATGACCAGTCGCGATCAAATATGACGTCATTGGTTGTCATCGTGGCTGATAGTCACCGTAACTCATTTTGACAAACGCTTTTGTATAGATACTTATATTATTTCGATTATGTAAGCATTGAGCATGACATCTGAGTTTGAATCGGCTTTCGTGAAAGACGTTACACCGTACCCGGGCTGTTAGTCACCGTAAAGTGACATTGTCATCCACTCAGTGTGATACGTAATTCCAATGACATTCACGGTTGTCTACAAAGTTCGGTGTACAACCGAAGCTTGATAGTCACTGGATATCAGAAAGATACGTAATAGGCCTGCAGGACGCCCTTCAAAATCATTTGAAGAGTCAAGTGAGAGAAGCAAGCGTCGCAAAACTAAAGTGGTTCGCTCGGCCGTAGGCGATTCTGTTATCATTCATGCTGCTCAGTCAACTTTGAGAGCTAAAGGACTTCGAAATGCATCAGAAATTGATGAGTATGCACTAGATACCGCCAAATTATACGTGCAGCATTATTTGTGGCACCCGATGACCTCTACTTTGCACAAAGTGCTCATACATGGTGCTGCCATAATAGAGAATTCACTTCTCCCAATAGGCCAATAGGGTATTTTACTCTTTATGAGAAAAAATCTAAAATTATATTATCGAGATAGCTTAGGCAAAAAGCAGTCGGAAAAAGTTAGTTTTAGTTCATAAAATAGCAAACTAAATTTTAAAATTCTATTCAAAGGTTTCAGCTTTTTTAATCTGTTTTATAACACCATTATAGTAGTCGCCATGTAATTACGTCATACGGCTATGTAAACTTAGAAGTATTAACTGTCAACTTCAAATATCATTGCATTTGTTTACACAGCCAACTGACGTCATGACCACAGCAATATTGCGTCCACGCGTCCAGCGTTTTCGTCAAATTACGCGCGAAATTTGAAAATGCTAAATTTAAATGCATTTTTATGGCACTTAACGATTGATTAAAATTTATGTGAATTTTTTAGTGGTTCATTAGCACTATAGAATCTAATCGAGACACTTTTCAAAAATGGGTGTATTACCTTACTGTCGGAGAAGGCTCAAGAGGTCCGAAATAAGCACTTTCGGATGTATAGAGAAAATTACACAAGAACATTTTCCCGCGAACAGTTTAACCGCGACATCTATAATCGACTATTATTGAGTTCTGATCCGCTCATTAGCAGTATTAGTATAAAACAAAGAAGGAGAAAAAAAATCCAGCGACCGGAGACTTTAGATATGCTTTTACCCATCAAACCAGACTCCGTTTCACCAGAATCCTCGGACGATGAGGATCTGGAGTAACGAATTGGCATGGAGTATGTGTCGACTGTCGAGGGGATACGTCAATTAATTACACACTAACGTTTAAAATGTACATTTTATTTATGTAATATATTCTTTTATGCCTGTGGGGTTAGTTTTTCGTTTTTTTTTTTTTAATAAATATTATATTTTCTTTAAAAAATATTTAAAATTTCAACAGAAAGTTGTTTTTTATTTTGGTAATAAAAAACAACTTTCTGTTGAAATTTTAAATAAGTTGGTGTTGTTGATAATAAGTTGTTTTTTATTATCAATTATGTCATTTAAAATACACACATCAAAAGTATCTAGGGATCAACATATATTTTTGCAATAACTTTTCTCCTGATTGATATTAATTAAAATTTTCTTTAAGGATTCATCAAATAAAGTGTTTTCGTTTGTCACAGTAACGATAAACCAAGTCACCTTTGCATTAATAAAGAAATTTGCCATTTTACTAATAAAGGGATTTTTGACATTTGAACCACTAACATTAAAGTTCGAAAAAATGACTGAAAACACAGTTTTCTTTAAAATTTTATTGGGTAACTTAAACAATTAATAATCCGTGTTTCTACCGCGAACACTAACAACACAAGAACATCGGTTTGGCATACTCAAAATGAGTTCATCCAAATCACGCTGTGGAATGGCCGCCCATGTTCGTTGCAACAACAAAAAAAGGTCTTCTTGCGACTGGATACCCTCCATATTCGGCAGAGCTCTTCTCTGTAGCATATCCCATGCATGCTCAATCGGGTTCAAGTCTGGCGACTGAGCAGGCCAGGGCAGGACATTGATGTTAGCTGCGGCGAGAGTCTGTCTTACAACTCTTGCGGTGTGCGGTCGTGCATTATCATGCATTAACTGAAATAAGGGACCGATTTGCACTTGTAGAGGAACGATGACGTCTGATACAATCGTCTCAGCATAAATTTGAGCGTTGAGGTTGCCTCTGATCCAAATCAACTCAGTTCTTCCGCCGATCCAAATACCCGCCCATACCATGATGGTTCCACCACTATAAGGATGGACTTCCTGGCAGGATTTTAATCGCTGTTGGCGTCCAGGGGTTCTCCAGTGTCGTATACGTCTTGTATCCGGTCTCATACCAAAACGAGACTCATCAGAAAAGCACACGAAACGCCATTGTTCTTCTGCCCAATTTCTGTGTTCAAGAGCCCATTGATATCGAATCCTACGATTGTGCATTGCTATGGGTGGTACCCGTAGCGGTCTTCGGGAATGAAGGTTCACTTCATGCAAGCGGTTTCTGACTGTTTGGTCGCTAATTAAGTTCCCTGAAGAGTGATGAAGCCTCACGGCTAACATCATGGCGGTTATTGTTGGAGCTCTTCGAGTTAAGATTTGAATGTATCGGTCTTGTCTCCGTGTGGTGCAGCGATACCGTCCTCCATGGCGCTCAGCCACGGTACCAGTGCTTCGGTAACGTGTCCAAAGTCGACTGATAACACTCTGGACTTGTATTCAGAGCTAAAGCTACAGTACGTTGCCGGGAACCAGCTTCTATCATTCCCACGGCTCTGAGCATTTCTTCCCTGCTTAAATGACGTCGCCGCTCCATAATAACGTTGGTTTTAATCAGTAGTAGGGAAACAGTAGCACTAATAATGTCTTCAATGCGTTGTATGTTTTTATAGGGAAAATATTGACAGCTTATTTTCATCTTTTACTCGAATTTGATTGAGAGTTCCTGATTCAAATTATGAAATGCACCAAAAAGGATCCATATAAATTTATAAAATCATAAATTTATTACAAAGCCACATCTCAATCTCAAGAAATCCGCATAAAAATGCTTGATCCCTAGACACTTTTGATGTGTGTAGTTATAGCAATTAAAATAATTTTAGCCGCACAAAACCTAAAAACCTATGTGCGGTGGTCCCACGCGGGCCGCCTCGCCCCTCCGCGCCTACGCGATTTTAAATTACACTCTATATAGGGGTAGGGCAGACAACACTGCTTGAGGTCGGATTTACAGCGATTCGTTTCTGTTCCTAAAAATTCTTTAACCTTTGGTCACCTAATGCTGAGTGAAGGTCTCTTTCCCTAAACAAATTTTTTAGCAAATGTTTTAGGATCAAAATTTTTATTATAAATGAACATTCGGAATAATACACATTATATAATACAGGACATAATTATGACTTTACGTTATCCAAATTCAATTATTTATAGTACTCGATATTATGACAGAATAGTTTTAGAAGTAAAGATACATATGTAAAACAAAATTTCGGGATTTTGAACATTATGGTTACTGAAGTTTATTGCAAACGTGTTATGGATAATGATATTTTGACAAAAAATAATTTTAGGAGATGAAAGGGAGTACCACAAAAACTATTATTATTAAAGCGAGTACACGCTTTACTTTTATTGTAATATTTGTTTCACTTTATAGTAATATTTTGATGTGTTGGTGTTGGTGTAACTCATTCGGTTTCACTATGGGAAAGTCTTCCGTAGGCGCGGCACTTTTTGTCAGCAAGAACGTAGTTGGGATCTTTCTAGATATTTCAGGGGTTTTGATAACGCATGGTGGCTCGTGTTACTGCTTAAAATGAAATCTTGTGGTGCCACTTCCATGCGGCTGTTCATTAACCGGTTACGCGGACGACAGCCTTCTACTCATTCAGTCGAGTGCTCGGGCAGATTCTAGAATTTGGCTGATACTTGCCTACGATTAATACCCCAGTAGGCCATCAAACCGTCTGACCTTGACACCACAAAAAGCTTATCAACGTATTTTAAAAGGCAATCTTAAATTGTGACCTAATATTAAATTTAATAATGATCCCGTAAGAAGGAAGTATTGTTGAACAAACATGTTTGTCCAACTCCTCTGCTGTTATTTTCTGATTAATTTCGTTGCGAGATCCAAGACAGTTAAATTGTTTTGCTGGGACTTTGGTCAAGGTTCATTGTTGCGGCTTTTTTCTGGTGGTCGCCACTGTTGATTCTAGCTTTCAGAAGTTACAATGGTTTGGGAAGAGAGTGGATAAAAAAGTAACTCCTATTTCTGTGTACAAAAGAAACAATCCGAAGCGAGATCAAACGAACCAAGCTTTACAATTCGCATCCCGAATTTAAAAGCTCGGTTAACTTGATCTCGCAACCGACCATCTCTTAATTCTTCGGCATTCTACTATATAAATTTCTATATAAACTGACTCATTTGTTGTCTTGTTTCTTGTATGAACAAAGAAAAAATACCTATCCTTTTCGAAGCATTGTACAGTCAAAGGTCAAAATTCCACTTCCACCGCAATGCACATTATCGTTTGCGCTATACGGGCGGCGCGGCGGCGGCGCCTATACACACATACGCATATTTTTTATCCGTGTGAGTGATGTTCCAACGCTAACAAATTAACATGTCGTGTAGCATCGCTACGAGTAATAATATAGATGTGGTCAATGTTAGACAAGGATCACAATATCAGTAACTTCTTTTTATCACCGTCTGATTATTTTTTTCATAGTAATGCAAAATTTTGACAAGTTTGCGTAAGTTAACATTAGCTAGATCGGTAACGAGGCTAGTGTGATCGGGATAGATGTGAGTTCGAATCCAAGATGGACCGGTTTTTTATTTTTTATTTAATTATGTTTAATAATTTATTTTTGTAAGTTATTTTGAACAAATAGATATTATAATAAATATATAATAAAGGTAATTTATTATTACAATAATGATAATAAATGAAACAAACAAGTAATATTATTTATGTGAACTAGTAAAGTAGTTAAAATATGCAGGTAGATTTGAAACAAAGTGAACTTATCACTTTGTTTCAAATCTACCCTCATATTTTAATAACGACGCTAAGATTGAAAATTATTGTAAAACGAAAGAATCTTCGTTTAGTTGTGGAATATATTTTAACATTATATTTTGTTAACAACTCGGCATTTATATTTCACATGTAATACTTAAAAAATGTTTTCCATGTATGATGTGAGACTCGAACCCGAACACTCGCCATGCGAGGCGCAGTGCTAACCAATTTGGCCACCGTATTACTTACACAATTCATTGAAATTTGTAATAATAATCTTAAGCGGGCAACAAGTTGCTAAAGTGTAAGTGTTGTCAAACGTTCTTATAGAAGAAGGTCATAAGTACAACTAATATTGCTTTGCCATTGTGTTGCGAGATTGGCAGTCGACTTCTGACTGTTATAGTACAAACATTTTCTTGGTGGAGCTAAAGAACCGCTCCCCTGAAACTAATCGGCGTCTATGATGTTGGCGAATGATGCCTGCGTCGATGCTCGCGGAATTTTGTTTTTTATGACAGTAATGATAAGTGTAGGTGCTTTTCAGTCCCACTGCGAATCATTTATATTTCTATTATTTTATGTGCACGCGCAATCTTCTTCAAACATTGCACTTACCAGATTTATAAACACAGGGGCGCCTGTCGCAAAGAAACCAAAACTCACACGAAGAACAAAACTGGAAGATACAATTACAGCGAAGGTAAAGAAAACTGACTCGAAAATTATCCAGAACCCTCTAAATGTTACGTCCACTTCGGCTAAACCTGTTAATGTTCTAAATAGTATCAATAATACTGCTGTAGATATAGATTTCCGTGCTAATCAAGATTTTAGTTGTAAATTTCGCCATAACAAAGGTAGTGACAGTAATGGCGAGTCCTATAAATGTGATGTATGTCAGCGTAGTTTTAGGGTAAAAAGAGAGCTTTCAGAACATAATCGAATACACACTGGTGAAAAACCTTACACGTGTAATGTATGTCAGCGTAGTTTTAGGACAAAAGGAAAGCTTTCTATTCATACTCGAACACACACTGGTGAAAAACCTCACATGTGTCATATATGTCAGCGTAGTTTTAGTAAAAAGGATAATTTAATGAGACATATTCGTATACACACTAGTGAAAAACCTTACACGTGCGATATATGTCAGCGTAGTTTTAGGCTAAAGGTAGATCATACAGCCCATGTTCGGAAACATAATGGTGAAAAACCTTACGAGTGTGGTACATGTCAGCGTAGTTTTAATAAAAAGGGTAATTTAATTACACATATTCGTCTACATACTGGTGAAAAACCTTACACGTGTGATATATGTCAGCGTAGTTTTAGGCTAAAGGGAGATCATACAGTACATATTCGCACACACACTGGTGAAAAACCTCACAAGTGTGATGTATGTCACCGTGGTTTTAGTAGGAAGAGAGCGCTTTTAGGACATACTCGAATACACACCGGTGAAAAACCTTACAAGTGTGAAATATGTCAGCGTAGTTTTAGGGTAAAGGGACAGTTTTCAGCACATACTCGCACACACTCTGGTGAAAAACCTCACAAGTGTGATGTATGTCAGCGTCGTTTTAGTGCGAAGGGAGCGCTTTTAGGACATACTCGAATACACACTGGTGAAAAACCTTACACGTGCGATTTATGTCAGCGTAGTTTTAGGTTAAAAGGAGAGCTTTCATTACATACTCGAAAACACACTGGTGAAAAACCTTACACGTGTGATGTATGTCAGCGTAGTTTCAGGCAAAAGGGCGATCTTTCTATTCATATTCGTACACACACTGGTGAAAAACCTCACAAGTGTCATATATGTCAGCGTAGTTTTAGTAAAAAGGTTAATTTAATGAGACATATTCGTATACACACTAGTGGAAAACCTTACACGTGTGAAATTTGTCAGCGTAGTTTTAGTGAAAAATCTATCTTAACAAAACATATTCGTACACACACCGGTGAAAAACCTTATACGTGTGAAATTTGTCTCCGTAGTTTTAAGCAACTAAGTACCTTAACAAGACATGTTCGTACACACACTGGTGAAAAACCTTACAACTGTGATGTATGTCAGCGTGCTTTTAGTCATCTATCGAGTATGAAAACGCATGTTGCACGTTTGCACCCCAGTGAATAACGTAACCTGCCCTCGTCCCTCTATTCTACTTGAGGTTGGCGCAACACGTTTTCTTCACATACGTCAGACGTCACGGCATCATTTACTCCTTTCTCTTTCATATACTGTCTACTTAAACTACGCTGACATACATCACACAATTCATACATCTTTTCTTTAGCCTCCCGCTACCATCAACATTAATATTCATCACTCCTATGTTAACATGCGTTTCATCCAACCATACGCGTAAATGGACCCTCCACGAAGCCGTCAACCAAACATTCTGTACATCAAGCTAAGTAACTCTACGCATAATTTATTGCTGGGATACAACTTTTTTTACGATGAAAATTTACTGTTTAAAGTAAGACCCAATGTAACGCAGTGAAAACATTGTTGAGTCATGGATGTATTTAAAATAAAGTTAACCATAAAAATCAAACTTTTAAAAAGTTGGAGCTGCGACCTCTAATCTCCGTAACTAGAAGTTCCCAGGTAGGCTCCAGATAAAAAAAACGTGTTCGGCTTAGTTTCGGGTCTTTTTACACGTAATAAGGATGTACGCTAAAACTCGCGCGTGTGTACGCTCGCGTGTCTACATTGAAAAATAAGCAGTGTTACAGATGTGCGGCGTGTTTTTAAGGAAAATGCAATAGATCGTCAGTATGTTCAATCAATCATTTATTTATTTGTTAACATAGATATTTATATACATACAGTATAATATATAATAATAATATATGTATAGATCTTAGGTTTGGGGTTGAAACACTGAATGAATGGGGTCCGAATGCCCACCTAGTATTTCGGGACATCGCCAAGCGGTTGGTCGACTCTTCGCGTGACCAGAGGGCGGGCCTATTTTTTGCCAAAGAATCAGCATTGCCATCCAACGTGGCAATGCTGCCAGCCTTCTGGGCACATTTCCTGTTGACAGCGATGTGGACGAATTTTTTGACGCCCTGTAACCCTTTTGATACTTGTACATAGTTTTATAAATAATAAAGAGTTGTAGTAATCTTGTAAATAAAATTGACAAAGATCTTAGGTTAGTTAAATAGGGCGCTATGTCAAGCCAAGAGGCGTACAAGTTTTAAACTTTATACAAATAGTAGTTCTGAATTAATTCGAAATTTAAGTATTCGTCAGTAGTGTAAATCCATTTATAGTTTAGAAATGATTTCATTCGTTTTTTGTATGTGACATTTAGGTTTTTTTAAGGCGTCTGGAATTTTATTGTAAATACGTGGAGCCATCTCCAAAACTCTCTTTTTGTTATTGCCATTTTACATTTATGATTACATAGATCAATTTTGTACTGACTACGAATTGGAACATCTCGCACCATTGTATTTTTTTCAAAAAGATTCGGATTTGTTTTGACGAAAATACTTATTTTTATTGACGGTAGTGTAAATATTTTAAGAGCTTTAAAGTTAGGTGCATAATTGTCATATGTTTTCAGACCACACATGGCTCATAAATACGAAAAATAAATAATATATTCATATTTTTTGTTAACATGTTATGTAATTATTATGTTTATAAATAATTTTATTAATAAAGAAGATATTAATTACATAAATTATATTTCAATATTATCCTATCACTCACATTTATATAAATAATCTCGTTTACACTTTAAAGTTATATTATAATTCAATATGTTGACAAAACGGACCTTTGCGTGAAGGTGTTACATATATATTGTTTGTTTTTGTTATTTTTTCAGAGTATTTATATTGCTTCTAACTTTAACAAAAGCGGTGTGTTTTTTGTGCTCACACCATAGATTATTTTTTTATGTATGTCTAAACGTGAGGACTTGTAATTGTGTTTCTGGTGACTATGGCTTCTTTTTTTTTGTGTTTTTATAAGCTGTATGTCCTCATGTACCTACTAAATAAATAAATATTTTATCAAGGAAAAGTGTGTGAGTTTAACAAATAAAATAAACGATAACTAAAAAGTATATGAATTTTATTTGATTACCTAGTATATTGAAATTGTAATAATAAAAATCACGTATCATGTCGTAACTACGGACTAACCCACGGTGCTCAAACTTGGTCCCTGACCGAGTCGCAAAAGTCCAAACTCAAGGTTTGCCAAAGGACGATGGAGCGTAGCGTATTGGGTACAGAATTCGCAATACCACAATACGCTCAAGAACCGGATTCGCTGATGTGGGCAACATGTCTGTCGAATGCATCAGGACCGATGGGCCAGAGTCGTCACACAGTGGTTGCCAGAAGACGGGCGTTGTCGCCGAGGAAGGCCTAGAAAATAGTGGGGTGACGACTTTGACGACTTTGGCGTTTGTTAAAGATTGGCCTGAGAAAGCCGCACGGACAGAGGAGTGGAAGGCTATGGGGGAGGCCTTTGCCCAGCCAATAAAAAAATCATGTCTCACGCTCCTATCCCATCCCATCTCCGTAACCACCTAACAATGGTTTTTGTTAGCCTGAGCTGTCCCACTCCTGGGCAAAGGCCTCCCCCATAGCCTTCCACTCCTCTGTCCGTACGGCTTTTTCAGGCCAATCTTTAACAAACGCCTCTAAGTCGTCACCCCGCGCCTCTTCTCGCCAACTAACGAGAAAGGCGTCCTGCCGTCTTCTCATTGGTCTGCCGCGACCCCGAGTAACTGTCTCAGGGCTCCAGCATAATAAGAATAATAACGTTAAAGCCCCGCGCTGAAGGTGCAGCAACTACTGAAGCCACAGCCACGTCTCCAGTCTTCAGTTTTCCCAAAGCCTTCTTCACCCCAGCGATCTGAATTTCGGCCTCCGAGATGCGATTCTCGTGCTGGTGAACCTGATCCTTCATCACCTTGAGATCTTTGCCAAAAGTTGCATGAAGATTCTTTATGAGGAGCATCTGTTCTTCTTGACGGCTAGCCTGCTCCTCCTTATCTCGTCTCAACTGCTCCTGTAACTGGCGAGCCTGTTCCTCTTGACGGCGAGCCTGCTCCTCCTTGTCTCGTTGCAACTGTCTGTCAAGTCAAGTCTGGCGCCACTGATGCTGCAGTAACACCGGATGGACCAGCGACTGGCACTGACGTAGGCTGGACACCACCCGGTGGCTGTGCCGGAGAATCTCCAAACCGCCTTTGGTCCATGTCCCGCTGTCGCTGACTCCTGGTACGGATATCGTCCGTCAACACGGACGATACCAATTCAATCTAAGGACAACTCCTTAGATAGAATTGGCATAATTTATCCCTCACTTCTGACACCAAATTGTTACGAGCTGGGTATGGGATAAATTAATTAATACCGATTAAACAACTGAATAACTTAAATAATCACAAAAAAATTCAAACTCAATCACAAATACACTACTGATCACTATTCGCTTAAATATCGCACTTCTAATTCACTTCGATTCACTTCGTTGTGTAGCCAAATTCAGACTGCCTGCTCCCGCAAACACGTCGACTATTTATATGGCGACCGAAAGTTCGAGAAAGGTCCACGACTTCCTCGAATCTTCTAGCTAGACAATTCCATAGTGGGTCATTGTCCTTCGAGAAACTTCCACAACTTGTACACAGGAAAGAACTTTATGCCCTGGGCGTAAGGTCGAAATTACAATGACAATTCCTGATGTTCTTTTGTAGGTAGTTTGCGAATTTGTACCTACATAATAATAATAATAAATTTTATTCAGTTCGCATAACAAGGTACAATATTAAAAAGCTATCAATAATAAGCTAAGAATAATAATCATACCCTCAAATTAAAACTGTAAATATCATCTTCTACCCACATATATTTTTTACTACACTTGGTAAATGTTTCTTTCTGAGTATGAGTGAAAATATTATGGTAATTATGTTTAGGGATAAAAGCGTTATGATAAAAACGGTAGGAGTTTAAATATATTCACATTAATGATATTATTAATTACAATTGTCGGAAACATGAGTGTTATGAACATCGCCGGTACCTAGCACTCAACTCAAACTCAAAGCATTTATTTCAATTAGACCATTACGGCACTTTTGAAAGTCAAAAATACAAAAAAAGAAAATCAAAGCTACAGTCCCAGTCGTAAGGCATAATAACTTCAGAAAGTACTGTAGTTGCCCTCCACTACAAATAGTATGAATGAAAACTTAGGGATGAAAAATTTTAGGAAGAGTGATCATTCGGATTACAAATCATTAGGAAGAACAATTTCGGGTAAAGAACTTTAGGTGAGCCAATATGGACCCATGCAAAAGACCTGCGTGCAAAACACGAGTGTACTCTTGGTCGATACCATTTTAATGTTCTGGATGAGTGAATGGCTAATTCTCTAGCAGACCTATGGAAACGCAGCAATGTGGAAACGACAAACAACTGCCTCACACGAAGTACGCTACACTCTGAGTACAAAGCATCAGTAGAGTAGCGCCATGCTTTTTTGTAAGCTAATTTTAGGATAGCTCGTTGAGCTCGTTCCAGCCGTAACAAGAGGGTTTTGTTTGTTGCTCCCCACATCATTCGAGACTCGTCCTACTTACCTACCTACCTACTTCTAGGTACGTACTACCGTGATTGTAGGTACGGGTACGACGTAACAGTACGTTAACGGACGCACAATCACGGCCGCATGCTTTTTCAACAGGTCACCGGATATCCCATCCCATCCCGCGGCACAGTTATTGCGGAGCGACATTAATATTCCGGCTACCTCTTCTCATCTGTTGGGAGCATTACCATGGATTGCGTTCCGTTATACAGGTTTCCCTTTGTAACTTTTGTTTGGGTACTCTTTACATTTTTAGCTAGTTTTTCACCTATTTTGGCAAAAAAGTCATTGACATGGCTTACAGAGTTTTGCGGTGTACTTGATGAGGCTAATAATTTTATTGTAATGATTTCCTTGTCGACGTGTTTGAAATATTATTTATAGCCGACCATAATTCTTTAGTGTTTTTTCCTGCTTTAATGATCTCATTTTTTTTCAAATTCTGTTTTTAATTTCCTTATTAATTTATTACAATAGTTCCTATACCAGTGGTCCACATTAGCCCTGGATAGAAAAAACTGGAAGTCATGGAGATAGTCCTTTGCCCAGCAGTGGGATGACGCAGGCTAACAGTATCAGTTTCTATTCTACCTAGTAAAAGTAATTTTTAAAATCTCATTATTAGGCGCCAGTTTAAGTTTTCTATGCAATGTGTCTCGATGCCGCATACAGTGAAGTAAACCAGAAGTACACTAATCCATGGCTTTTATATTTGTTTACGGCTCGGAGTCTTACCAGATTTGGAGTTTGAGTCTATCACGTGTTTTGTTAATCTAGTTATTGTTTCCCTTGCCACATGAGGATCTTGGGTCTTGTATACTTCACTCAAGTCTAGTAGTTTTAGTTCTGTGTCTATCTTAACATAATTAAAACAAATACGAATTTTTGTAATTATTTTAGGCATTCGTTTTGACAAGAATAGCATTACTGTCGCATGATCAGTTAAAGCAGAGTGTACGACTGAAGTGGAAGCAGGTATTCTAGTTTTTAGTAGGTATAACGTGGTCAAGACAAGCTCGTTGTCGCGTAGATATTGTATGAGCAGGTAAAAGGCCATGGGTAGCCAATCAGTTTATGTAGGAATGTTTAGCGGAATCCTTGCAGAGTTCATATATATTTATATTTATGTCTCCCGTAATAATTTTGATAACTTATATAGGGTAATATTTAAGCAGTTTAAAAAAAATTCTAGGTCTTTGTAACCTGGCAGACGATATATCGCTTAAGAGAACAGTATTTCTATCGATTTTTACTTTGAGACAGTTTGCAACTACGAAAGACGGCTCCTCTGCAACTCATCGTCATCATCAGCCTATTAATGTTCCCATTGCTGGGACACAGGCTTCCTCTCTATGAGAGACAACTAGTTGCAGTTTTTTATGCACATGCATGACTACACCCTCTTTTTTTGTATGGTTATTGTTGGTTTTTTTAGGTAATAGATATAGTTCGGTAACTCGGGAATATTATGGGTGAAACGGAGGGAGCTAATGACCCAGTCAAGTTTCATCCGAGCAAGTTTTTTAAATTAAAAACTAACGCAATTTTTTTTATACTTCTTTTGTTCTGTGTAATGATTTTAAGTGTTTGATTAGGTATGAAATTTGGTGGAGTACAGTTTTGCAAGGTTGTGACCTTGCTAAACTGTACTCCACATCGAGATACAGTCGAGGCATCCGACACAGAGACATCATCTAGGTTTTTTATTTAGATTGTTTTGTGTGTTATCGAATGTTAATGTTGATAATTTCCACTTTGACATTCATGTTTTGAGCGCATAATGGCTTGAATAACGTTCAATATACTGGTGCAGACCAGGTACGATAGTAGGTACCTACATATAATTAGCTTTTATTTATAAAGTATGTCGGCCGGTTTAGTTTGTGTGCGTTAAGGATGTGGCGTGCAAGTGTCGTGTTCGGCGTGATTGTATAATTATATGATGTGTTTATTGTATTGTGTATGTATAGTTAATGTTAGTAACAAACTTATTTGTGTCGAACAGTGAATATGTAATTGATTATTTCCTGTTAGTTTTGATTAGTAATGAAATTGTATATAAGTTAGGTTACCAGGATAACAAAAATGTGATGAAAAAAGGTAGCATGCAATGGTAGGTACAGGCCTAGTCATATTTCCTTACGGAGTTTCGCGAGGTCTTCCTCAGTTTTGATGAGGCGGCTTGACATTTCTTTTTTTTTTCACGAATATACACCTTACCCAACATGTTGGACATCAGCTGGTAGAATTTTCCTGCGAAAAAGTGAACCAGAAAAACCATTAAAAGTTAAATGTGAAGCCGATCTCGAAAAACTGGTACCGAAAATTTGACTATACTTAGGTACTTATTATCCGTGTTTTAATTTTATCACGTTTTATTTTTTATTGTTTTTACATGTTATCATTGATTGTTTTAAAAAACTTTGTAACTACTCATACACATTTTCACATGACTATACACACTCCACCTCCACACCTAAATACATTCACTCACACTGCACTATAACATCTTTTTACATTAATACGCGTAAGAACCTCATTCTGTGTTGTTACCATTCTTTACTCACACCCAAAACTAAAAACGCATCACAAACCCATACACCAACTATTTACTAAATTCAACATTCGCTGATCTAAATACTGGTGTCGATTCTGTTGTGCACAAACTAAACTTAATTTAGGCTATTGGTATCTTTTTCTCTCTAATAAAACGAGAAAGAGACGGACGTAATTTAAAGCGGTCAAATTAAGTTGGAACTAATATTTCCATACAAATGAAGGGTGCACGTAAACACATGTAGACAAAAAACACGGTGAAACGCAAGGCATAAACTAGTTTGACATCTCTAACTTAGTTCATAGGTATAGCCGTCCTTTTCTCGCACTGCCTTTTAGTAAAAGATAGCAGTAGCCTAAATTAAGTTTAGTTAGTGCACAACAGAATCGACACCAATATAAACAATTTAGAAAATTTCGTTCTGACGGAATTGTACAGCTGTGAACCTGAATCTTGGAAATCTACCATAACAAAACCAAATAAATTTAAAAAAAATCTGCAACAAAACATTAGAAGTATTAACAAAAATGATCTCAGCCTAAATACGTTAATATAACGAATAAGGTTGAGCTGCGATGTTATAATTCTGTCTAAATGTTGGCTCTTGTCCGTTAATAACTTACACTTATACCTGGCTACTCTAGTTTTACAACTAAACGAAACTATAACCAAAATGACAGGGCGTAGTCGTTTACATGAATAAGGACATTAACTTCAATATAGAAGAACCTGATATCTTGGAAGCGAACTGCCTACTTATTCAAATATATAAAACGACCGCCATAATTGCAATATACAGTCCGCCTAGCTTTCACACAGACAACTTTTTACGCTCCCTACAGGAACTGTTATTAAAACTAAACGGTTTCAAAAATGTAATTTTAATGGGAGACAAATATAAATATCAAGGATTCAAATGTAACTACATCAAGCTACCTTGACCTACTTTCTTACTCCGGTATAATACCTGCACATTACGAGCCAACTAGAGGATCTAGCTGTCTGGACCATGTGATAATTAAAACTAAGGCTTCTTCTATTGCATTTATTATTCAATCTCAGAGATGTGAAAAATAGTTTAGTAAAAGTATTTAAACGCAAAATACAAATACATTGTTACTTTACTAATTTAAATAGAAATACAAAATATTTTTAAATAAATATTTATATTAAATATTTAAATACAAAATGCAAAATACGTATTTTAAAAATAGGTTTTCCAAATAAAATACCTTTTTACTTATTTAATGGTTTTTAATATTGTTCAAAGAGTTCATCTTTCATGTTCCCTCTATGGGGCCTCATAATGATTCCACCAAATTGCAGAACTTGGTAAGCCGGTAGGTATTATGTTTAAGGAATAGTTTTTTCATCCCATATAATCGAAACGTGTCGTTTTATTCCTCTATAAGCGTGAGCAAAGTATATAGCTCTTTTCTCCACTAGACATTTTAGCGGGCAGTAATCAGATTAGAATTTGGAACATGAATCGTTTATTGAAATCTAACGCAAATTGTATGACTGGCTGTAAGTGTTGGCTGTACGGTGCGGGGTCAGCACCCGCATTGTAGAAAATATTAAAGCTGCAGATAATTGCCGCCCATACCATTGTTGCCACGCCCTTCTACATCAAAGGAATCAGTGCCTTTTTTTGCGCACCAGACAGACACTGAGATTACAAACACTCAAAATATAAATAAATCCACAACAATATGGGAACTATTGGGATTGTCCAAATAAAACAGTGACAGTAAAATTTCAAAATTGCGCCAGTGTATCAAATATAAATACGTATATAAATTTGTAATTGACCCTTTTAAATTCATGTAATTTTTCTAATTAAACTTATTCATTAATTACTTAAAACTGTCTCTTATTTATTTTCTCATAGAATGAGATGAAAAGTAGAGTATGTTATGACTCGAGTGCAAAAATATTTTTCCCTCAGGTGATGTACTTTGAATCCCTCGCTACGCTCAGGATTCTATTTTAAAATCCTTCGCTTCGCTCTAGATTCAAAATAGCACCCTCGCCGTAAAAATATTATTTTGCTCCATTTTCATACAATCTAATTTAAATTTAACAGTTAAATACACAATCTACAGTTACTGACCACGGTCGGTCTACAGTAACTGTAGATTGTGTATTTAACTGTAGATTAGAGTAACTGTAGTGCATAAGCTCAAACAAAAAAGGGTAGCTTCGTGAAGCTACCCTTTTTTGTTTGAGCTTGGCTTGATAGGCCAGCGGATTCCCGCAACCTTCACCAGGTCATCGGTCCACCTAGCGTGAGGCCTTCCAACGCAACGTCTTCCGGTTCGCGGTCGCCACTTCAGAACTTTTCGGCCCCATCGGCCATCCGTTCTGCGAGCAATGTGCCCTGCCCACTGCCACTTAAGTTTGGCAATTCTTCGGTCTACGTCGGTAACCTTGGTTCTCTTGCGGATGTCTTCATTTCTGATTCGATCGCGCAAGGAAACTCCGAGCATAGCCCTCTCCATTGCCCTTTGGGTGACTTTAAGCCTTCTGATGAGGCCCATTGTGAGCGACCACGTTTCGGTCCCGTATGTAATCACTGGCAACACACACTGGTCATAGACTTTCGTCTTGAGACACTGCGGTAAGTTGGACGAGAAGATACCGCGCAACTTCCCGAACGCTGCCCAGCCGAGTTGGATTCGATGATTGACCTTTCTCGAAGTTAGACCTACCTAACTGGACCGTTTGTCCTAGGTACACATAATCGTCTACAACTTCGAGTGTAGAGTCTCCGATCTTGTTAGGAGTGGGTGTGACATGGGCATTCATCATGACCTTGGTTTTGTCCATGTTCATTTTAAGACCCACTCTTCCGGAAGCTCTACCGTGGTCATCGAGCATTGTACTGAGGTCCTCCATGGTCTCAGCCATGACCACTATATCGTCGGCAAACCGAAGGTGAGTGATCTACTCGCCATTGACGTTGATGCCTAGCCCTCTCCAGTCCAGAACCTTGAAGACATCCTCCAGTGCAGCGGTGAACAGTTTCGGAGAAATGACGTCTCCCTGTCTCACACCTCGCTGCAGGAGGATAGGTTCCGAGGCTTGGTCTTGAAGTCGGACTGACATGGTGGTGTTTTTGTACAAACACTTCAACACCTCGATGTACCGATAGTCGATTTGGCACCGTTGGAGAGACTGCAGTACAGCCCAGGTCTCGATCGAATCGAAGGCTTTCTCGTAGTCCACAAATGCTAAACAGAGGGGCAGGTTATACTACCGCACGATTGCCCGCGAGGCGGCGAGCCTCCTTGCCGGATTGCCGCCATGGGATCTGGAGGCGATAGTCCTCGCGCGCCTGCATGAATGGCGCGCGGAGGCGCTACGCCGGGGGGAAACTCCGCTGCAGCGACAAATTGTCGCTCAGCGGACAGACTTCCGGCGGGATCTCATGGCGACATGGAGAGAGCGACTGTCGCAACCCCGTGCAGGGCACGCCACAATAGTGGCGATAAGTCCCCTCTTTGAGGAGTGGCTTGAGAGACGCCACGGCGTCCTCACCTTCCGCCTGACGCAGGTCCTCACCGGACACGGAGTGTTCGGGAGGTTCCTGCACCGAATCGGGCGGGAGGAAACGCCCGGGTGCTTCCATTGTGAGGATCGACCGGAGGACACGGTGGAACACACGGTGGAGGTGTGCCCCGCGTGGGCGGAGCACCGCCGTGTCCTCGAAGCGGCGATCGGCGGCGGCGACCTCTCGCGTCCGGCCCTGGTGCAAGCCATGGTCCGGAGCGAGACGGAATGGGACGCCGTCACCTCCTTCTGCGAAGCAGTAATGCTAGAGAAGGAGGTGGCGGAACGTGAGAGGGAGAGAACCTCTCAACGTCCCGGCCGCCGCGGGAGACGCCCCGGGCGTCGGGGGCCACCACCACGTAGCCCCCGGCCACCGTAGGCGCGGGCCTGTGGACGGTGAGCTATGGGCTAGCTCGCCGTCCGTCCGTCTCATGACGACAGGCCGTGTCGACGGCGCGTTCGTGTTCCACGCGCGCCTCAAAGAGAGTCAGCAAAAAGGAAGGGGTCCGTAAGGACCGATGCCTGCCGGGGTTGCGGGACTATTCGAAAGAGATACCGTGGCCCCGGAACACAAAGGGCGATGAAGGAACATGGATGGGTTTTAGTCAGTAAAAGTCTGACACTCCCTCCTGCTCCGCCCAGAGCGGGAGGGGCTATTTGATGATTTCCCATCCGAAAAAAAAAAAAAAAAAAAAAGGGGCAGGTTATACTCTTCGGTCTTCTGTATAACTTGCCGCAGCGTATGTGGCCCACGGTGCTAAAGGCTTTTTGGAAACCGGCTTGTTCGGGTGGCTGGAAATTGGCAAACCTACGTGCGAGACGATTCGTGATGACTCTAGAAAACAACTTGTAGACATGGCTTAGAAGTGAGATGGGCCTATAATTCTTCAACCGGGCATTGCTACCCTTCTTGAAGAAGAGTACCACCACACCCCTGCACCATGCCTGTAGCGTTTTTCCCTCAAGTATGACGTAATTAAACAGCTTCTGAAGGGCTTTAAGTACCGGTTTTCCACCCGCCTTCAGGAGTTCGGCCGTAATTCCGTCATCACCCGGTGCCTTGTTGTTTTTGAGCTGCTTCAGAGCCATCCTAATCTCGTACAGGCTGACGTCCGGGATGTCTTGGGTATAGTGTCGGGTCAGTCTAGCTCTTGGGTCGTTTGCTAGATCTACGACGGGTTTACTGGTTGACGTGTACAACTGTCCATAGAAGCTCTCGATCTCCCTCAGAAGCTCCGGTTTGGCGGTTATCCGCCAAACCGGAGCTCTCTTTTGATGGTAGGATCTTATGATCCTACCATCGTCGGTCTTCAGTTTCGTGAGCTGGCTATGCCCAATAGCCAGATCTCTTGCATATACCTTGGAGCCTTTATTCCGCTCAATCGCGACTTTAATACGCTCGGTATTAAAGGGGCGGAGGTCGCTCTTCAAGGATTTAGAGATCCGTCTATTGAGCTGCTGGTATTTGCACGCCTCGTCTGAAGACTGCAGGATCATCTCACGCCGCTCCTTCATGAGCTTGAGAGTGTGATCGGAGAGACTCTTGTTCTGATCTGTACGACGTGCCTTGAAGAACTTAGACCCGGTCGTATGGACAGATTCCACGAACCCATCGTTGTATTCGTCCACTGAGCTTCCTAGGCACTCGAAACGGTTCTGGAGCTCAAGCTGAAAGCTCTCGGGGTTTTGAATTTGGATCTGTGCTGGACGGAGCGTAGACTTCATCAGTCGAGACCTTTCAAGCTTGATATTGATGTTCAATGTGCCTCTTGCCATGCGGTGATCGCTCCCGGTTTTTACCGCATTGATCACCGAGACATCATTGGACATTTGCTTCTTGGTTGACATGATGAAGTCAATCTCATTTCTAGTTGCACCATCGGGGCTTTGCCAGGTCCACTTCCTGTGCTCACGCTTTTTGAAGAAGGAGTTCATCATATAGAGGCCCTCATTCTCCATAAAACTAGCCAGTTGGTGACCCCGGCGATTCCGATGTCCAACTCCAAATTGCCCCACCTGCAGCTCATCCCCGTCTTAAATTAAGTAAATTAGATAATAGAAAAAAAAATGTTTGATTATCTTTCTGGACCTTCAGAAAGCTTTTGATACTGTGTGTCCACGAATATTAATTTCCAAACTAGAACAAATGGGAATAAGGGACTCACAATTAAAACTATTCGAGAACTATTTACAAGGTCGTTATCAAACAGTTCGGATAGGCAAAACGCTGAGTGAAGAAAGACCGATTAATATTGGAATCCCACAAGACAGTATCTTAGCCTCCCCCCCTCTTCCTTTGCTATATCAATGATCTTTGCCGGCTAAACATTAGAAACTGTCATGTAATGTCTTATGCTGACGACACTACCTTAACATTTTATGGTGACTCTTGGGACGAATGTTTTGTTGCTGCCCAAGAAGGGTTCAATATTGTAACTTACTGGCTTGCTCTCAACAAATCGACCTTAAATGCCACCAAAACTAAATATAGAGTTTACAATACATAATGTAGCATCGAACACTAATAATTTCAACGTTTATGCACACACATGTAATCCAGTAACCACCAACTGTACCATGTGCCCAATGATAGCAAAAACAGAATCAATAAAATACTTAGGCATAATGATCGATAAAAACTTATCTTTCAAAAAACACATTGCACATCTGGTTCAGAAAATTAGAAAACTCGTTCATATATTTAAAAATCTTAGGCATGTTGCAAATTGGAAACAGGTTAAAAATGCCAATCAATCTTATTGTATTGTATCTCCACCTGGGGCGGCTCGTATAAAACAAATGACCAAAACGTGAAAAGAGCTCAACGACTTCTTCTAAAAGTTGCTCTCTTCCAACCACGTTTATACGCTACAACAACGACGAAGTAAAGGTATTAACGATCAGACAACTTTATATACTGCCAACGGTTATAAAAAAACATTCCTCTATAGACGTTTCTACGGCTAAACAGAAGGTTAATACTAGACGATTCTATGAAATCTGTGAAACAACTCCGGTAAAAACCTCTTTAGCCAATAATTTCTATAACTTCAGATCAAGCAGACTGTATAATGAAATTAATAAGAATCTTGAAATTGTTAATCTGTCTAGGGTAGAATGTAAAAAGAAGCTGACACAATGGCTTTTAGAACTTGATTATGAAGAAACTGAAAAACTGCTTACTATATTATCCTAGTCTAGCGTTTCTCATAACTACAATACTGCCATCCCCTCACGCACACATTTGTATAAACATCCATCTTTATACGTACACACACATTACACTATCTTATTCTCTCTCTCTCGCACACATACACACAACACCACACCACATACAACACCTTCTACTTCACACTCACACTTCACACACAAACGAACACACGCAGTTTTTTTATTTTGTTATTTCGTTAGTACTTTTTCTTGTAATTCTTTTTACAATAGTTCTACAATGACTATGTCGCTCTAAAATTTGTCATAACGCCAATCTCGGTGAGGGGGCCAGGAGTCCATAGCACAGGGTATCCTAGTTTGAACTCCTGACTCCCACAAACCTTTGTACCCCCAATATTTGTAACACCTCTACAGGGTGTAAACCACCTCATCACGAAGCCGTCAACCAAACAGTCTGTATATCAAACTAAGTAACTTTACGCAAAATTGATTGCTGGGAAACGGCTTTTTTTTTGGGGTGAAAAATCATGTTTTGTCGTAGAACTCAATGTAACGCACTCAAAACATTGTACTGATGGATGGATTGAATAGTAGGTCGTGGAGGTGTATAAAGTAAAAATCTTACATTAAAAACATGTATTTAAAAAAAAAAAAACTTGTCAAAAAGTTGGAACTTTGTCCCCCAATATCTCCGTAACTAGAAGGTTCCCAGGTATGGTGTAGAACAAAAAAATATCGCAATGACGGGGAGAACACGACGACCCGATTGGCGCAGCGGTAGTGAGGCTGCCTTACGTTCTTAAGGTCCCGGGTTCGAATCCCGGTCGGAGCAAATGTTTGTGTGATGAGCATGGACATTTGTTTCCGAGTCATGGATGTTTATATGTATAATAAGTATGTATTTACAAACAAAAAGCATCTATGTAGTATATCAACTATCTGGTGTCCACGACACAAGCCACGTTGCTTAGTGTGGCACTAGATGGCGCTGTGTGTAATGTCCAGCAATATTTATTTATATTTTTATTTAACAAGTGCCTTTCGGCTTCGTTATGAGGTGTTGTAACTTTACTTTGTGGGTGAAAATAAATTATTATTAATAGAAGATAAGAGGATACATCTAAGTTTGTAGTTGTTTGTGTAGTTGTAACCGGCTAAAATTAGGTGTAGCCGCACTCCGGCTATTAGCCGTAACATATACATACTTTAATAGATTTTCATTGAGTATGGAGTGACTGCGTTCAAGCGCACCTTGAGTTTGAGGATGGTAGGGTAAACCACCCTAATATCGGCCCTTTTAACCTTTTTAAGTTTTAAACTTCTCATAATATCTCAATCTGTTATATAAAGTGTTAACATAGTTTTTTTTCTATTGTGAAATTTAATAGGTTTCTTATTCTTACGTAAAATTTGGAAGATAACCTAGATGTTTAATTATTATGATTTATTTTATCAATACATTCTGATTTTCCTCAATATCGGCCCTTTTTGCTTAAAGCCGACCAGATTTTTTCCTTTATTCATTAACACTATACATTATTTACATAGGTACTAACTCTATAAAAATATTTACAAGTATCAAAATAGTATATTTCATTACAAGTGCGGAAAGGCTGTCATTGCAAAGAGTTCCGACCAATGTCTACCCGAGCCGAGGTGCAGCCGAAGGCGAGGGTTGACAGTCGGAACAAGTTGCAATGACGGTTCCGCAAGTGTACTGAACGACTATTTTTAATACAGTTGCGAAAAAATGAAGCAATTTAATAAAATAATAAAAACACAATAAACTCGCAAATAAAATTTCTGGAAAATGGCGCCAACCGTAGAATATAAGCAGAGTTTTTTTTTCTTCACCCATTTTGGTAGGCAAAGGGAACTATCCATACAGCTTAGTCTTCAGTAGATTTTTTTATATTGATATGAAATGAAATTTAATGAGATGAAATAAAATGAAACCTAACCTAACTCATTCAATTAAATCATTAAATCTGATATTGAAATAAATTAGTAGCTTCTTTTTAGAAATATACGTATTTGTATGAATCACAAAAACTCTTTAGTAAAAACTTCATGGTTGGTTTTTCTTTTTAATAGACATTATTTTGACAGTTGGGAAAGAGAACGCACTAGTTCGGGAAAGGTAAAAAACAAGCACTAGTATGTAATAGCCCACTTCCCGAACGCTATACGTCCCTGCAATACACCACTTTTTGAGCAACTGTATTAAAAAGTATTATTTCTTCCTTATATTGGCAAATGCAAAATGTATGGTTAAACACTGGTTCTAACAGTGAGCAGCAGTGGACAAAACGGCTTATTTGAAAATAAAAAGACATCGAACATCGATTTGTCAACTTTATATATTTACTAGTATTTGCTTGGGTGCGCGAGCTGCGCGCAGCTCGCGTGTCGTCGTGTTCTTGAGACTATTTTATTTTTATTATTATATTCCATACCCTTATAAATTTTGAGAATCCATAAGAATCCTTAAACGAATTGGAAAAACCGTTACAACTACCCCTAGATCAGTATGAAAACACTTAAGAACCCCTAAAACATTATAAAATTAATATAAAAAAACCTAATAAAATAAAAGCAAAAAACCTTACTTAAAAACTGAGACCCATAAAAAAAAGCAGTCCCTAAAGTTTGCTTGTCGTCGGCCTGAGTTACGCTTCACCCACTCAACCTTCGTTACGCTGCGGAGGTCGCCGGCTCGCTTCGCTCGCCACCTCCCCCCTTCGCTCCACTCGGTCTCGCAGGTTCGCTCCACTCAGAACCTACCTACCACCAGACAGGTTTCGACGCCTACTATAATATTTGTTAAAACACCCAATGGCTATCTCTAACCGTTACGAAGTTACAGCCCTTTCAGTTTTAGGGGAGGTTAGGGAGGGGAGGAAATGGTATACAAATTTTTAATTTCAACGCCCCTCAATAGTTTTAGGTAAGAATTAAAACATTTTTCAGTAGAAAAAAAGGGGTGAAAAGGGGGGGGGGTGAAGTGGGGGAGAGTGGGGCGTTTTTTGAAAAATGAATTTGACTATCGCGTTGCCCCTTTATATGAATCTGAAAAAAAAAATGTTCCAAGTCTCTCAACTTCCGAGATCCGCCTAAAGGGGGGAGAAGGGGGAAAAAGGGGTCAATTTTGAAAACTGGTTTTTACTTCTCCGAGACTCCTCTATACGAATCCGTAAAAAACGAAAAATACGGGTCTCTTTGTTTCCGAGATACGATAGGGAGGGGGAGGAAGGGGGGCGAAAAGGGGAGGTTTGGCACTTTTCCCATACTCGCGGGAGTTACTTGTTTACGAATCTGTCAAAATATACCCACCTCCCCATGCACCATCTGGGAGAACAATTATGTCAATGAGTCAGTCAGTCAGTGAGTCAGTCAGTGGTAATCGAGCTTTATATAGTACTAGCTGTTGCCCGCGGCTTCGCCCGCGTGAAGTTCGGTAACTGTCCCACTGGATCATACTAAAGGGATAATAGTGGCCTCCATGTTAATCCAGGTTATAAACTATCTATGTGCCACATTTCATAATCATCACAATTATTATTATCACAATCACCATCACTATCACAACCGCCATCATTATCACTATCACCATCACTATCAACATCACAATCCCCATCACCATCACTATCACAGTCACCATCATTATCACCAATTATCATCATTAACACAACCACCATAATTACCACAATCATTATCACAATCACCATCACAATCACCATAACAATCACAATCACCATCACTATCACAATCACAATCACCATCACAATCCCCATCACTATCGCTATCACAATCACTGTCACAATCACCATCACCATCACAATCACCATCAAAATAACTATCACAATCACCATCATCGTTATCACAATAATTATCATCGTAATCACAGTGATTATCACACTCATCATCACCAATCACCACCACAATCACCATAACAATCTCAATCACCATCACTATCACAATCACAATCACCATCACAATCCCCATCACTATCGCTATCACAATCACTATCATAATCATCATCACCATCACAATCACCAACAAAATAACTATCACAATCACCATCATCGTTATCACAATAATTATCATCGTAATCACAGTCATTATCGGACTCACCATCACTATCTCAATCACCATCACAATCACCATCACAATCACAATCACAATCACCATCACATTCACCATCACAATCACCATAACAATCACCATCACAATCACCATCACAATCACCATCACAATCACCATCACAATCACCATCACAATCACCATCACAATCACCATCACAATCACAATCACAATCACCATCACAATCACAGTCACCATCACAATCACCATCACCATCGCAATCACCATCACAATCACCATCACAATCACCATCATAATCACAATCACCATCACAATCACCATCACCATCACAATCACCATCACAATCAATATCACAATCACCATCACAATCACCATCACAATTACCATCACAATCACCATCACAATTACCATCACAATCACCATCGCTATCACCATTACAATCACCACCACTCTCAGAATAACTATCACAATCATCATCACCATCACAATCACCATCAAAATCAGTATCACAATCACCATCATCGTTATCACAATCATAATCATCGTAATCACAATCGCTATCATCATTATCACAATCACTATCATCGTAATCTCAACCACTATCATCGTATTCACAATCATCATCATCACAATCTCCATCCTCGTCATCACAATCATTATAATCGTAATCACAATCATTATCATCGTAATCACAATCACTATCATCTTAATCACAATCATCATGATCACAATCGCCATCACTATCTCAACCACAATCATTATCACAATCACCAACACTATCACAATCAAAATCACAATCACCATCACAATCCCCATCACAATCACCATCACAATCACCATCACAATCACCATCACAATCACCATCACCATCACCATCACCATCACAATCACCATCACAATCACTACCCTCGTTATCACAATCATTATCATACTAATCACAATAATCTACATCATTATTACAATCACCGTCACTGTCACAATCACAATCACAATCACCATCACCATCGCTATCACCATCACAATCACTGCCACTTTCACAATCATCATCACAATCACCATCACCATCACAATCACCATCAAAAGCACTATCACAATCACCATCATCGTTATCACAATCATTATCATCGTAATCACAATCATTATCATCTTAATCACAATCATCATCATCACAATCTCCGTCCTCGTTGTCACAACCATCGCTATCACCATCACAATCACCGACACTATCACAATCATCGTCACTGTCACAATCACCATTACTATCACAATCACTATCACAATCACCATCATCGTTATCACACTTATTATCATTGTAATCACAATCATTATCATCGTTATCACAATCATCATTATCACAATCATCATCATCGTAATCACAATCATTATCATCTGGATCTCAAAATAAATGCCATTTTCGTAATCAGCACCCCTGATAATCTCGGTATCGACATCCATATTGATTTTTAGACATTTCAACCCCATCGCACCCCAACAGGGAATGGTAGTATTTCAGGTCTGCCACATTAAATCTTAAAATACTTGTTTTTGTAATTCACCCGACCCAATTCACCATAAAAACATAGCTTTGTTGAAGTTCAGGCTTTGTTACCCCATTTCCCCCTTTAGGGGTTGAATTCTGAAAAAAAACTGAAACACAAACGTTAACTCATGTATCGATTGGAGTACTCCTGTTAAGTTTCGAATAAAGTAGTCTAACTAATCTTATTTCCCCACGTAATCTTTGGACTCCCGTTTCAACCCCTAAGGGGGTGAATTTTGAAAAATCCTTTCTTAATGCACCCCTAAACCTCATAAAGAACCTTTGTGTCAAATTTGGAATCTCTAGACTAAGCGGTTTGGGCTGTGCATTGATTTTTATACTTTGCCACCCCATTTCCCCCTCTTAGGGGTTGAATTCTGAAAAAACCCGAAACCCATTTCTACTCATTTATCAATAGGAGCACTCCTGTGAAGTTTCGAATAAAATAGTCTAACTAATATTGTTTTACCCATACAAACTTTGGATTCCCGTTTAACCCCCTTAGGGGTTGAATTTTGAAAAATCCTTTGTCAGTGCACCCCTAGACCACATAAGGAACCTACTTGCCAAATTTGGAAACTCTAGACTCTGCGGTTTGGGCTGTGCATTGATTTTTATACTTTGCCACCCCATTTCCCCCTCTTAGGGGTTGAATTCTGAAAAAACCTGAAACCCGTTTCTACTCATTTATCAATAGGAGCACTCCTGTGAAGTTTCAAATAAAATAGTCTAACTAATCTTGTTTCCCCATACAAACTTTGGAGCCCCGTTTAACCCCTTTAGGGGATGAATTTTGAAAAATCCTTTCTTAGTGCACCCCTAGACCACATAAGGAACCTACTTGCCAAATTTGGAATCTGTAGACCCAGCGGTTTGGGCTGTGCGTTGATAGATGAGTCAGTCAGTCAGTCAGTCAGTCAATCAGTCAGTCAGTCAGTCAGTCAGTCAGTCAGTTTCTTCTTTTATATATATAGTATAAAATCGAGCTTTATATAGTATAATATTATCCAGTTTTCTAAATTATTATTGATTATGATGTACAATTGAGATCAAATAGGTAATCAAAAAACACGTAAGAACAAAATAAGATCAACGTCAAAAACCATGTCAATTGAACACAATAAAATCAACGTCACAATCTATCTATACTAATATTATAAAGAGGTAACATTTGTTTGTAAGTTTGTATGTTTGTAAGTTTGTATGTAGGGGGTAATCTCCGGAAATAATGAACCAATTTTAAAAATTGTTTCACTGGTAGAAAGCTACATTATTCGTGAGTGCTATAGGCTATATTCTATTCCCGTACTCCCACGGGAACGGGAACTACGCGGGTGAAACCGCGGGACGTCAGCTAGTATAACATAATTAGGGGTGATAATAGGTATCTAAAAATGTGCAATGTAGACTTACTGTGGTTAGTAGTCAACAAAAAAGATCCTTGTAAAGTCAAAAGATCCATTTAACAATATAGTATACACAACAAATCAAAGACAGATATTTTTACAATGAGGGATTTTCTTTTTAGCTCTTCCCTAGTCGCTGGATAGATGGCGCTAGGAGTTAGTATGATAATGCAAGGAACAGAACTTAAAAAAACCGATTTAAACAAAGCGCGAGAAAACTAGGATAAATTCGGAAGGTTAAGCAAATGAAAGTGTCAGTAAACGAGAGTATGTGACGTGACACAATGTTTTTTTCCCAAGCGTTTTGGCTTTGGCACCAACTATCATAGTAAGTTCAACGCCATCTATAGAGTTCTTGGAAACTAAGTTTTTTTTAATACCTCAAAAAGAAAACCTCTCCTTAAAAGTTTTTAAGTGAGTTCAACCTTTTTTACAAAAAATCAGATTGAGTTTTTACACATGATTGTGTCAAAATAAAAAAAGTAGGTACTTAATTTAAATCAAAAGCACTATGGACTATTTATAAATAATTTTCTACCCCTTTTTAATCTCGTTATGGGATGAATTTCAATAAAATACGAAACACGTCTTCCATCAATTCTGTTAAAAAAGGTTTATGCAAAATTTGAGGTGAGGGCTTAGGACCAAGGAATCACGTTGTCCCATACAAACTTTGCCCCCCTTTATCACCCCCTTAATAGTAGAAATTTCGGAAAATCCTTTATTATCGGATGGCTACGTCATACAAAGAACTCACCCTCCAAGTTTCAGGTCTCTACGATCAGCGGCATAGGCTGTGCGTTGATCCTTCAGTCAGTCATTCAGGCACTACTTCGTTCCCGAACTCCTTCGTTTCCGTTCCGAATCGAGTCACCCTCCCATATTATCACTTATAAAAAAATTAGTAAAATGACAAACGGTGCCGCCTCTCCCGGTTTTGGGATTCATTGTTAAAAAATGATTGTCTTATATGCGGCCGGGGCGGCTTATATTTGGATTTGTACTAATAACAGAAACCTAACTCCAGCCTGTTACTATAAAGCATGATTTTTTAAATTAAAATACGTATGTAAGGCGATTCTTTATTTTATTAAGTAGGTACCGAAAACAAGCAATACTCATTACTTTTAATAATAAATATAAAACGCTAAAATCGCTTTTCCCAAAATGTCGTTCACAGTCGGTCCGAGATCAAAAGGCCCAAGGATAAGGACACGCTCGTACGCCTCCGCGTTCTACGACCAACTGAATATGAATATCCTATAGCACACAGAGCGCCGCCATGTTGGTACTGTCTATTGTCATATTTTGTACTAGCTGACGTACCGCGGTTTCACCCGCGTAGTTCCCGTTCCCGTGAGAGTACGGGAATAAAATATAGCCTATTATAGCACTCACGAATAATGTAGCTTTCTACCAGTGAAACAATTTTTAAAATTGGTTCATTACTTTCGGAGATTACCCCCTACATCATCATCATCATCAGCCTATTAATGTTCCCACTGCTGGGACACAGGCCTCCTCTCTATGAGAGGGAATGGGCTATAATCCACCACGCGGGCCCAGTGCGGATTGGTAGATGTCACATGTCTTCGAATTTTGTGGTTCTAGGACATGCCGGTTTCCTCACGATGTTTTCCTTCACCGTTTTGAGAGCAGTGCTGATGAAATAAATTACACAAATTAGTGCGCCTGACTGGGTTCGAACCCACGACTTACTGTTCGTAAGTCGCAGCCGCCACCACTGGGCCACCGCTGCTCTCGTACAACACCCCCTACATACAAACTTACAAACAAATGCCCCTCTTACCTCTTTATAATATGTATTATTATAGTATAGATGACATAAGGTTTATTTTGATGCAATATTATCCTAACATTATGTCTCGTTTTTAGGGTTCCGTAGTCAACTAGGAACCCTTATAGTTTCGCCATGTCTGTCCGTCCGTCCTCGCTTAATCTCTGTGACCGTTAGCACTAGAAAGCTAAAATTTGGTACCAATATGTATATCAATTACGCCGACAAAGTGGTAAAATAAAAATTGGAAAAAAAGTTTTATTAGGGTAGCCCCCCTATATGCAAAGTGGGAAGTGTTTTTTTTTTTAAATTTCAGCCCTAACGTGTGATATATTGTTGGAAAGGTATTTAAAAATGAATAGGGGTTTCCTAAAATCATTTTTTGATAATGTCAATAATTTCGGAAATAATCGCTCCAAAAGTAAAAAACAATGTATGTGTGTCCCCCCCCCTCTAACTTTTGAACCATAAGTTTAGAAAATATGAAAAAAAACTGAAAAGTAGAACTTAATGAGGACTTTCTAGGAAAATCATTTTGAACTTGATGAAAACAACAGTTTTTGTACAAAAAAGACAAAAAGTTGTACAAAATAATTTCTGGACTAAGTTTGTAGTATATTCGTATATGCAAGCATTTTTACATAATGGATACCCACCTTTGAACTCATAAGTGGGAACACTTATTGTGACGGACGGGAAACTACGGAACCCTACACTGAGCGTGGCCCGACACGCTCTTGGCCGGTTTTCATTAACGCCACGATTTCTTCGACACGGCCGATATTAGGACGGGGCCGGAATTAAGGCAGTTTACTGGGGAAGATATCACTGCTCTCAAAACAGTGAAGGAAAACATCGTGAGGAAACCGGCATGTCCTAGAAACAAACATTCGAAGACATGTGACGGTTCTCTATTGTATTACCTAACTTTTTTATTCATAATTTAAAGTGCCATAACTTTTTTTGTCCTAATCATCATTTGTCCGAATGATAACTTACCCGAACTTAATATCACATAATATCACATGCCATAAAATTGAAATCCCTAAGTACAATATGCTCTAAACCCGTTTGTCATAAATATTACAATCAATAATATACAAAATACTTAAAATCGTTTTCAATAATAGTTATAAATCCTAAATAAAAAAAAAAAATGTTTAGATCTTAATAATATTTTTAAAACAAACCGGTATGTTCCCAGACGTTCCCAAAAGGGAACAGAACATTGTTATTTTAATTGTGTCCCTCGATTGTGTATCGGGTACCTACAGTAAAGTAAGTATTACTTAGCTTTTGCTATGCTATGAACTTCTCTCAACACAACACATTTTTATACAATATTGCTCTTATGAAATTTGTAAGAATTAAAAAGTAGAACCATCATATCGCAGAAAGTTCATAGTTAGAATCTTCTTTTGTTTAAGCATATATTTCATATAAGTAATAATAATAAAGGCAGAAAATCAATCAATCAAACCGTCAATCATTATAAAACAGTCGAGTGTGAACATAATTATGTGGATTTTATTTTTCCCTGTAATAAGTATGCAAAAATGCAAACAAACATGCAGCAAGCAAGCATGCAGCAAGCATTTAGCAAGCATGCAGCAAGCATGCAACAAGCTTGCAGCAACCATGCAAGCACGCATACAGTATGCAAGCAACCATGCAAGACAGCATGCAGCAAACATGCAACAAGCTTGCAACAACCATGCAAGCACGCATACAGTATGCAAGCAACCATGCAGCATGCAAGCGAGCAAGCAACATGCAGCATGCAGCAGGCATGGTTTCTGTCACGGCTCCGGCGCTGCGGAGCTCCGGCGGTCCCACGCGAGCTTATCGTCGCAGATGTGTTTAACGCTCACCACCGCAGCTTCGGCTTGCTGGCCGGCTTGGCCGGCCAGCCTCAGCAGCGGCGGCGAGTGTTACAACCACCTGCTCCTCAACTCGCGGGCCGCCTCGCCCCTCCGCGCCTACGCGATTTTAAATTACACTCTAGGGGTAGGGCAGACAAGACTGCGTGGGGTCGGATTTACAGCGATTCGTTTCTGTCACTAAAACCTAATTTTTAGCAAATGTTTTAGGACCAAAACATTTATTACACTTATATGGACATTAGGAATAATACACATTATATAATATAATACTTAGGATAATTGACTTTATGGCATATAAAATTAGAAGATTCAATTATTATAGTGTTCGATATTATGACAGAACAGTTTTAGAAATAAAGATAATTATGTAAAACAAAATTTCGGGATTTTGAACATTATGGTAAATGAAGTTTATAGCAAACGTTTTATGGATACTGATTTTCGGACAAAAAATTTTAGGAGATATAAGGGAGTACCCATGTGACATCTACCAATCCGCACTGGGCCCGCGCGGTGGATTAGAGCCCATCCCCTCTCATTGAGAGGAGGCGTGTGTCCCAGCAGTGGGAACATTAATAGGCTGATGATGATGATGACCGGGGAAGACCAGATTTGTTTAATTTTCAGGAAGTTGTTGGGTTTTTCTATTCGTGTTATTGATGATAAGTTATATAGAAGGGAACTTGAGAACGCTTCTTCACTTGGACTATATAATTGATAAGTAAGAGGCAGCGATCACACTTACAGACACGAAATCGCTTTGTTTTGTGAATTTAAATAAAATGGCGATAATGCTCGTCGAAAAATATGTATCAGGAAATTCAACATCGCTGCGGTTTCAACAACAGTGCCTGATGTGTTGTGTATATAATGTTCAGTTGGGAACAGCGACCAGTAGGGCTATTACGTATCTCTGTTGACAGCTCGAAATTTAGTAATCAAATAAGTGACAAAAGGTTAGTTTCGTATTATGTATGACCAGTCGCGATCAAATATGACGTCATTGGTTGTCATCGTGGCTGATAGTCAGCGTAACTCATTTTGACAGACGCTTTCGTATCGATAGGTACTTAAATTATTTCGATTATGTAAGCATAGTGGAGAACAGAAAGGGACATTCTGAGAAAGGGACATTTTGCTACCTATAGTCATTTTGAGAAGTGGCCATTTTGCGACTGAGCCAACAAAGGTTGATGTTAATTGAGTTTGAAGTGACTTTCGTGAAAGACGTTACACCGTACCCGGGCTGTTAGTCACCGTAAAGTGATATCTACTCAGTGCGATACGCAATACCAATATTATGACATTCTCGGTTGTCATCACAGTTCGGTGTACAACCGAAGCTTGATAGTCACTGGATATCAGAAATATACGTAATAGGCCTACAGGTCGCTGTAGACGCAAGTTATCAGAGAAAGTTTGTATAATTCGCGGGGTTAAATCGAGTAATAACTTGAGAAAATAATACCAAAACAATGGATCCTGCACCGAGCTGTCCGTTTACGTGGGACTACTGGAACACCTCGCCGTTGGACGTGGTGGAACTCATGTGTCTGCTGCCAAACTCTGTTTACATTCCCCTGAGGATAAGCTGGGATGCCACTCTTCAGGATGTCAAAGAGGTTAGTGTGAGAGACGAACAGCCTGGTGTGATTCACACCTCTCGCCGACGATATTCTGATCGAATTTTTGGAAAGTGGTTCAAAGTATTGAGTAACATGTTTACAGATTTGTACGTTTGTTAGGTAGGTACATATAAAAACTAGTTTACTTTGTTTACAATACCCTGCTCTATTTTTTATCATGAAGGTGGATTTAAATATGTTCTAGAATTGTGTTATGCGGTTTTCTGTTATAGATCTTTGGAGAAACATGTGTAACCCACCAATCCTGTATTTTATTGTTTAATCCTCATAATGTGGTGCCAACTTAGGTAACATTTAGGATAAGGATTTGGAATTGATTCTTGCACCTGCAATACTAAATAAATATAATTTCATGTTTTGTTCACGTATGTATTTATAATAGGCCTATGGTTCCATTTGAGTCATGTCTCTCCAAAGTTCATCATCATCTGCCTAGCCTTTTCCCAACTATGTTGGGGTCGGCTTCCAGTCTAACCGGCTGCAGCTGAATACCAGTACTTTACATGGAGCAACTGCCTATCTGACCTCCACAACCTAGTTAGTACTGGGTAATACGATACCTCTTGGTAAGACTGGTTTTCAGAATTTTTGGGCTACTGACTACTGTAACGACTGTCAAAGATCTACAAATGACAGTCGGGACCAACGGCTTAACGTGCTTTCCGAGGCACGGAGGAAACTGGGTAAGTAAGGGCCCATCCACAGACCAACCTAGGCAAGCACGGTTTAACCTAAAGATCGACCCGAGCGGCTGATATATTTAGCCACAAGCTCCTGTCTCTCCAAAGTTATAATGTAAAAAACTATCTTTTTGTAAAATAATTCCTTGTGTAGCCATAATATGTATAACAAAACTCCGGTTAATATGAATGATGTTGGGGCTTTCATTAGAATATTATCTACACCTAATTCGGGAGAAGCGAAGATGATTTATGAAATCGTTGCTGCATCGTTATCTCCCTCGCTTACGCAATAACTTTTGTATTAATAATATTATAATTACGTGTAATAATTAGTTAGATTAGGATATGATGAGGCTGACGTACCTTTGTAAGGTAAAAGCCTCTAAATAAATAAAGATTAAAAAAAAAAAAAAAAAAAAACTCCGGTTATCATTCGCACTAAAACATTTCCTGTCATTGTTTGATTTATTATATTTTTATACTCCCACTTTGTAAAGGGAAAACAACATTTACAATATAGCTGCTAAATATAGCAAATAGGATAATGTAGGTATTCATCCAATTTATTTACATCTGTGTGGATTGAATAACAACATGAGATAACTATTACTGGTATGATTGTGAATCATCATTATTTACTATAGTCTCCGCCAGATAGTAAGAATTAAAGGTCACTAACCCGCATACCCTCCAAAGCTAAAAGAAAAGCATTTTAGGAAAAAAATATGAGAAGTGGAAATCTTTGGAGGAGGCTTTTACCCGAAAGGGGTCCATACAAAAATAATATTGAAAACAATGCGCCAATTATTTTATACTTTTATTTTTAATTTCATCTAATTTAATTATTATTTTAAATGATTATTTATTATTGTTTATTGTTATTATTGATTTGATCGAACTATTTATTGATTGTTAATGTTGAGGATTATTATTAACTTGAGGGAATTATTTAATGATAGTTGTAATTTCGATGGAATTAATTATTGATTTTTGTTGATTTTAATTGTTATTATTTTAAATAAATAATAACAATTAACAATTATCGAACAAATTATTGATTTATGAATTATTGATGATTATTGTCAGTTATTGTTAATTTAATTCAAATTATTTATTATTGTAATTATTAATGATTATTGTAATTATTAATTTGATGTAATTAGTTACCGATTATTGTTATTAGTAATTTGAGGGAATTAATTATTGATTGAAATATCTATTTATTGCTGATGATAATTGTTAACTAGCGTTTATTTTTATTTTTTTAAATAAATAATTGTTAATGTTATTTGTATGGAATTAAATAAAGCTTAAATAAATAAATAAACCCGCATACATTTATTTAAATACATAGTTCCGAAAATAGAAATAATGACATAAACTTGTCCCGAAACGACCTTTATCGTGATCCTTAAGTTTTTCTAGTAAGTACCTAATAAAAACGATTCATAATGTATTGTCGGGGTACCTACGCAGATAAATTAAGGAAAAGTAATAATAACCTTTAATTCTTACTTATCTGGCAGAGACTATAGGTTGACTAGATATTTCATATTTAAATAAAAGTAGAGTTTTTAACCGACTTCCATAAAGAGAAGGTTATCAATTCGCTTGAATTTTTTTTGTGTATGTTCAGCCTTTTTTTTGCCAATTGTGAACCGATTTCGATGATTCTTTTAATGTTTGGAAGAAACTTGCTTCGCGGTGGTCCCGTTTAAATTTGGTGAAGATCTGATGGTGATCTTCGGAGATATACAATGGAACTCTTAAATTATAGACCGCAAGTCGGTCGTGATTGCTGTAATTGCTTGGATGTTTGTTGTTTTCACAACATCATTACACAACATCACGCCTGTATGCTCTGAGGGGGTATGCAGATGTGTACAGTACACCCACATTTCGACAGTTAGGTATGTAAGGTTCCATTTTATTGCGGATACGCCTATTTCCATGATATTATGTATTGTTAACAATATGAAATAAATGACTGCCTCGTTGGTCTAGTGGTGGCGACTACTCGGCATGAGGTCCTGGGTTCGATTCCCAGGTCGGGCAAGTGTTATTGGGTTTTTCTATTAGGAATTTCTCAGTAGCAGCCACGGAGTCTGGATTTGGATAGGAGTATTTGTACTAAAAACCTGGCCAATATTATTTTTGGGGCTTCGTGACGTGGAAACTATTAAATAAATAAATTAAGATAGTTTTCAAACGTTTATTATATTAATATTCCTTATATTTAAAAAATATAATTAATAAAAAAAAAAAATCTTCGAAATCAGATTCATCTGTTGCTGTTCTATTCTGTTCTTCGTCACTGCTTTCTATTAGATGAATATAATTCCTTATTTGACATGTTCTTGAAATTCCCAATGGAATCTATAAATAAAAAGAGAATTTTATTTATAGTTTTATTTTGGTATCTTTTGCGAAATCAAAAAAAAATATTTGTGAGTCTGTAACCTACATGAAATTATATTATTTATGTTGTTACATACCTTGAACTTCCATATTCGTAGCTTTTATCCCACAAACTATTAACAAAACGACTGAAACAGCAAATTTTGGGAGCACAAAATAAGGTAATCGAGAAAACAATGGACCGCACTTGACGACGACTGAGTTCCGACTACCTGTGTGCCTCGCGGGGAAGGGATAAGGGCATGGGGGGTGCGGTACGTCATGAACAGGTAACTTAGCTGTCAGAAAGTGATGGTTGCATTGAGTTAAGCCACATTTTGAAAATTCGACTTATGGCCAGCTTTTGTAGGCAAATACTCGTATGTGCAGCGCTCGCCTCCTATTGGGGCCTCGCCTCATGGGACTTAGACATAACTGTCGAAATGTGGGTGTAGGTACTATTGGGTACACCTCAGCCCAACTCTTCGGGGATCACAGGCGTGATGTTATGTTATGTTAAAATAAATGTGGGTGTAGGTACTATTGGGTACACCTCAGTCCAACACATCGGGGATCACAGGCGTGATGTTATGTTATGTTAAAATAAATGTGGGTGTAGGTACTATTGGGTACACCTCAGTCCAACACATCGGGGATCACAGGCGTGATGTTATGTTATGTTAAAATAAATGTGGATGTAGGTACTATTGGGTACACCTCAGCCCAACACTTCGGGGATCACAGGCGTGATGTTATGTTATGTTAAAATAAATGTGGGTGTAGGTACTATTGGGTACACCTCAGTCCAACACATCGGGGATCACAGGCGTGATGTTATGTTATGTTAAAATAAATGTGGGTGTAGGTACTATTGGGTACACCTCAGCCCAACACTTCAGGGATCACAGGCGTGATGTTATGTTATGTTAAAATAAATGTGGGTGTAGGTACTATTGGGTACACCTCAGTCCAACACATCGGGGATCACAGGCGTGATGTTATGTTATGTTAAAATAAATGTGGGTGTAGGTACTATTGGGTACACCTCAGTCCAACACATCGGGGATCACAGGCGTGATGTTATGTTATGTTAAAATAAATGTGGGTGTAGGTACTATTGGGTACACCTCAGCCCAACACTTCGGGGATCACAGGCGTGATGTTATGTTATGTTAAAATAAATGTGGGTGTAGGTACTATTGGGTACACCTCAGTCCAACACATCGGGGATCACAGGCGTGATGTTATGTTATGTTAAAATAAATGTGGGTGTAGGTACTATTGGGTACAGCTCAGCCCAACTCTTCGGGGATCACAGGCGTGATGTTATGTTATGTTAAAATAAATGTGGGTGTAGGTACTATTGGGTACACCTCAGTCCAACACTTCGGGGATCACAGGCGTGATGTTATGTTATGTTAAAATAAATGTGGGTGTAGGTACTATTGGGTACACCTCAGTCCAACTCTTCGGGGATCACAGGCGTGATGTTATGTTATGTTAAAATAAATGTGGGTGTAGGTACTATTGGGTACACCTCAGTCCAACTCTTCGGGGATCACAGGCGTGATGTTATGTTATGTTAAAATAAATGTGGGTGTAGGTACTATTGGGTACACCTCAGTCCAACACTTCGGGGATCACAGGCGTGATGTTATGTTATGTTAAAATAAATGTGGGTGTAGGTACTATTGGGTACACCTCAGTCCAACACTTCGGGGATCACAGGCGTGATGTTATGTTATGTTAAAATAAATGTATAAGTAGGTAGCTAATATTTGTATATTGGAACTAAAAATGGAAAATGAAAAAACTTGTTTGCAAAAAATAAAACCGACTTCAAAAACACAACAAAGTGAAAAATAACTTTAGCTTCAGAAGTCGGTGGCAAAGAAACTGAATCAAACTCACAAGTCACCGACTTCTGAAGCTAAAGTTATTTTTCAGTTTGTTGTGTTTTTGCAGTCGATTTTATTTTTTGCAAAAAAGTTTTTTATAGAATAATATACTTCATTACTATACACCAATTTTTGAACAAAATACAATACTTACAAAAATAGTTTATTAGCTTCATAAGTTTACAAAAAGATTAGTGTTTGAAGCTTCCCTTTAAGCAAGTAATGCCTGTGTTGGGAAGCCCCGCTCTTTCATAGCAAAGCAATACAAATTCATACTAAAAATTGCTAAAAAAAAAAAACAATAGGTACAGATATTATTAAACAAGAAGTTACGATTTAATTTTAAACTAAAGAAAATCTTGCTTGCAGGTGTGTGTTCAGTGTTATGTAAGGTAGTGTGTTGTGTTTGAAGGATAGTAGTGTTATGTAGTGTGTGTGCGAGTGTGATGATATTGAATTAGTGATGGATGTTTACGACATCCATGGCATGTGTTCTGTGTGTTATTAGTGTTTTTGTTTAGTATTATTTTACTTGTATGTGTGTGATGTGTGTGCGTGTTGTGCATTTGGTGTTTAGAGATATATTATAGTTGTGGGTGTGTGTTACTACTTATTTAGTATTTACTTAATGTGTTCCAAGAGTGCCTCCGTGTCATAATAGGTTAGTGATTTTATCCAATCTATTAAAGTTTTTTTACAATCGTAGAATTTTTTTGGGTATATGTACATTTTCCTGTTGACTTTGTTATAAAGAAAAGCCGATCGCTTATTGTATTGTCTCCCGGCAAATACAGTTTTTCTAAGAGGGATTTACACAATTCAGTCTTTTCTTCTTCGAGCTGTTATGCTTGAGTAATACTTTAAATAAATAAATTCATTTAATTCAGATGTCACAAGATCCATATAAGTAGCAGCACTTTAGGGATTTATTTTTTGTAATAGTTTCGATTACGTATAACTTGCCAACTGAGAGCAAATCACTAATCTGACATAGGTTTTCAGAAGGGTGTCTCAACTTTTTAAAATACATTATTTTAATTAGGGCCCGTTGGGTGCGTTCGATGTTGATAAAAATAGTTTTTGCAGCCCCACCCCAAATGGGGATGCAATATATTAGGACCGACTGTACCAGAGCTACGAGATCTCATTTCAAATATTTCTAGACGGGTTTCGGGCACTGTTCGTATTTATTTTCTTTGGTGCGATAAGTCTGAGAGTATTGAATATCCAGCTTAATCTTCTAAGTCTATTCGTGACTTGATTAAGGTGGGGATACCAGGATAAACGTTGATCGAGTATCACTCCTAGGTACTTTGTCTGTGCAACCTGTGTAATGAGCGATCAGTTACAATGTCTATTATTAATGTCACCGCATACATGAACTTTTATGTTAAAGTCTTTACTAGGTTGTGTACTTTTGCCAATACCAAAACATATGTAGTTTGTTTTAGACGTATTAAGTGTGAGTAAATTGATGTTTAACCAGTTAGCTACTTGGGCCATTCCCAACTCTGCCTTTTGTTTCACATCGTGCCAGGAGTTTCCTGAGAAAACTATCGCGGTATCATCAGCGTATGACCGAGTACCTTTGCATTATTGATGTTCATGTTGCACAGGTCATTGACATATACCAGGAAGAGTGTTGGGCCTAGTACACTTCCCTGTGAAACGCCAAATGATACATCCGCTTGATCACTGGTAACCCCTCCCACCCTAACTTTCTGTGTTCTCTTCGAGAGATAATCTTCTAGGAAGTTGAGCGCCGTTTCCCGTATTCCAGCACTTTCCAGTTTTCTCACTAAGACAGGGACACAGACGGTATCAAATGCCTTCTTGAGTTCTAAGAATACAGTTAAGCATTAAATTTATTCCCAGAGTCAAAAAAATGCTTAACTGTTAGACATTAATTTGTGTCTATCATGATTTTGTAAATGCGCTTTGTAATGTGCTTTGTATGCACCTTATTGGTCTTTTTTTTTTTGTTTTTTTTTATTTTTTTTTCGACCCTTTTTTTCATTAACAAAAACAAGGTATCAGATGCTGTGATGTTATTGGTTAAAGGCTTAAATAAGCGCTTCAATAGCGGCCGAATGCTGCAAGCAAAAAGAGTCGTATTGGTGGTGAGATTTCGTCCGAGCTCATATATGAACAGATGTGGAGATCGTGTGCACGGAATTTTGATTAAAAAAATGAGCAGATTTCGTCCGAGCTCATAATACATAACATCACGCCTGTAATCCCCAAAGGTTCAGACAGAGGTGTACCTAATAGCACACCCACATTTCGCTAGTTATGTTTAAGTCCCATGTAATAGGGGGTGATCCTATTGCCATCAACGGGGCGCAAATCCAGACTCCGTGGCTGCTACTGAGAAATTCCTGATGGAAAAGCCCAATAACACCTTGCCCGACCTGGGAATCGAACCCAGGACCTCATACTCAACAGTCGTGCTTTGTGACCACAAGACCGACGAGGCAGTCAAACCTAATAATGACATTACAATAACTTAATAATAAATATAAATAGGTATCGCTGGACATTACACACAGCGCCATCTAGTGCCACACTAAGCAACGAGGCTTGTGTCGTTGACACCAGATAGTTGATATACTACATAGATACTTTTTTTTTGTAAATACATACTTATTACACATATAAACATCCATGACTAGGAAACAAATGTCCATGCTCATCACACAAACATTTGCTCCTACCGGGATTCGAACCCGGGACCTTAATAACCGAGAACGTAAGGCAGCCTAACTACCGCTGCGCCAATCGGGTCGTCAATAAGAAACCAAAAGCCAAAACCAACTGGCAATTTAGCTCTCGATGTACTTACACCTCCACATCATGTCATGCAAGCCAAGTAAACAACATAAGTAAATAATAACAATATACACCAAAAGAAACCTTCCTTCAAAGTTTAGTCATTTTCATCAAAAATCAAAATCAAACAGACCCCATCTGATTATGGCTACAAAGCTGCTAGAAAGTTGTTATTTGTGGTCTGAAATGTGGCCCTCTGACAACCAGCCTTACCAAAGGATATCATTGACGCAGGAACTGAGTTGTGGTGGTCATGTAAGCAGTCGCAACTGACTAAAATACAATTGATATCCATCCAGTTAGATTAGAAGCCAACCCCTACCCTAAAATAGATGGGGAAGGTTAGGAAGATGATTATAATGGGCAGTATTTCTTTCTTTGCAGGACATATGGAACCGAGCAGTCAACTATCCCCTTTTCGGGATGTTGCACGAGATATCCAGCTATGTATTCCAATTCGTCAATTCTCTTGCGGTGCCCGAGGAGGTGGATGATGAGAACAAGCGCATCCGTGACATAAAACCAGTATGCGGTGTCCTTATGATAGTGAAAAAGTCAATTGAAAGACCTGGAGAAATGTTACTGAATACACACATTAGTCATTTAATTGGAAAACGTAAGTATTTTGTTACATCATTTAACCCAGGGAGGAGCTCGTGGCTAAATAATAACAGCCGCTCGGGTCGATCGTTAGGTTAAGCCGTGCTTACCTAGGTTGGTCTGTGGATGGGTGACCACCCATTACATACCGAGTTACCTCCGTGCCTCGGAAAGCACGCTAAGACGTTGGTCCCGGCTGTCATTTGTAGATCTTTGACAGTCGTTAGGTAGTCAGAGGCCAAAAAAGTCTGACAACCAGTCTTACCAAGGGGTATCGTATTACCTGGTACTAACTGGGTTGTGGAGGTCAGATAGGCAGTCGCTCCATGTAAAATACTGGTATTCAGCTGCATCCGGTAAAACTGGAAGCCGACCCCAACGTAGTTGGGAAAAGGCTAGGCAGATGATGATTTAACCCAAGTCATCGCAAACATTATTAGCCTTACTTAACTGAACAGGAAGTCTAAAGTCTATTTCTTCCTACCAATACCTACGCACAATACGCGTTTCGATGCGGAAAATGGTTGGTATCTCAAAACCTCAAGAGCCATATCACACATACTATTCGACAATAACAAAAGCTCGCAATACTTTAAAGAATCCTTTATTCATAATTATTATTATGAAAAAGTGGGTGCCCAAAGTGATAGGTATGTCATTTTTATTGTTTTGGTCCAAGTTGATAATATCCATCCTTAAGTAGGTACATTTTTCCAGCATCATCAACCAAATTTGAGTTTCTTACATTTTAGTTTAAATTTGAGTTTCTTCTCCATAGAGATATACGCTAGGGAATGGGCAACTACGGTACTTTCTCAAGTTATTATGTCTTGTGACTGAGACTGTAGCTTTGTTTTTTTTTGTATTTTTGACATTCAAAAGTGCCGTAATGGTCTAATTGAAATAAATGATTTGAGTTTGAGTTTACATGTTTTGGGTCATTGGTTTTGGCTGAATTAAATCATTTCCTATACGCTCTAAAGGATGAATAATGCTAAAAAGGCAGCCATTGTACAACGTGTCCCAAAATTCAACGATAAGCCAGCACCGGAGGATAGACCTGCCCATGACTACTCGATGAAAAAAAGAGAAAAAGATATCCTGAAGAATATCATATATTTTTCTGGTTTTGTGTTTATTGCAGTGAACCGTATGCTTTTTTGCATTATAAAACTCGCATTTAGCTCCTGCTCTGCCGTTACGCATCCAGTGGCGGTCCGCAGACAGAAAATCAGCAAGTAAAATTAACGGGTTCATAACTCGACCGATAGGTACATGAAATTAACTCCTCTACATCGACGCGAAAACAAAAACAACTAGTGAAACTAGCTAGTCGGTTACAAACCCGATGCAAACAATGTGTGGGCCAGTTTCCTCTTTCACGCAATTTTGCTATTTCATGAAGGAAACAACACCAAAAGTCAGCACATATATTTTTTTAAGCTTTCAGAAAAAAGAACTACAAGTTTGCAAAATCTTACAAAATTACCATTCGTTCCAAATCGACCAATAAAAAAAAACTACCATTATCTATGTGACGCGTTTTAGAAAATCCCGCTCCCCGAATGTGTTTCTATCAACTAACGAAAATTGTTCCCGAAACAATAGTCTCTATTCCGTGTTCTATAAAGTTCAAATTCCTAAAACCCAAATTCTTCTTCCACAGGCCTCAACGAATTCGACGACATTCGAAGCTCAGAGGTGAATGACTTTCGGATGCGGATGCGTTACCTAGCGGAGGAGAGTCTTATCAAGCGAGCACAAAGCTCCCGGCTGGAGAGGCTGCGGTACCAGTGCCCTCCAAGACTGGCAGACGACTCCGACACACCGACGACCCTGAAGACCAAGCTGAACCAACACTTCTTTCTACTTGTCACACGTGTCTCGAATTCAGAGGTAGGGAGATTTGAACAGTTTAACTGCAGCGATGACGAGTAATAGGGAAGTATGGATGAAGAAGACCATGCTGCGCTGACCGATATAAATGTCAGTTTAACTGCAAGTAATAGGGAAGTATGGATGAAGAAGACCATGCTGCGCTGACCGATATAAATGTCAGTTTAACTGCAAGTAATAGGGAAGTATGGATGAAGAAGACCATGCTGCGCTGACCGATATAAATGTCAGTTTAACTGCAAGTAATAGGGAAGTATGGATGAAGAAGACCATGCTGCGCTGACCGATATAAATGTCAGTTTAACTGCAAGTAATAGGGAAGTATGGATGAAGAAGACCATGCTGCGCTGACCGATATAAATGTCAGTTTAACTGCAAGTAATAGGGAAGTATGGATGAAGAAGACCATGCTGCGCTGACCGATATAAATGTCAGTTTAACTGCAAGTAATAGGGAAGTATGGATGAAGAAGACCATGCTGCGCTGACCGATATAAATGTCAGTTTAACTGCAAGTAATAGGGAAGTATGGATGAAGAAGACCATGCTGCGCTGACCGATATAAATGTCAGTTTAACTGCAAGTAATAGGGAAGTATGGATGAAGAAGACCATGCTGCGCTGACCGATATAAATGTCAGTTTAACTGCAAGTAATAGGGAAGTATGGATGAAGAAGACCATGCTGCGCTGACCGATATAAATGTCAGTTTAACTGCAAGTAATAGGGAAGTATGGATGAAGAAGACCATGCTGCGCTGACCGATATAAATGTCAGTTTAACTGCAAGTAATAGGGAAGTATGGATGAAGAAGACCATGCTGCGCTGACCGATATAAATGTCAGTTTAACTGCAAGTAATAGGGAAGTATGGATGAAGAAGACCATGCTGCGCTGACCGATATAAATGTCAGTTTAACTGCAAGTAATAGGGAAGTATGGATGAAGACGACCATGCTGCGCTGACCGATATAAATGTCAGTTTAACTGCAAGTAATAGGGAAGTATGGATGAAGAAGACCATGCTGCGCTGACCGATATAAATTTCGGTTTAACTGCAGAGATGACGAGTAATAGGGAAGTATGGACGAAGAAGACCATGCTGCGCTGACCGATATAAATGTCAGTTTAACTGCAGAGATGACGAGTAATAGGGAAGTATGGATGAAGAAGACCATGCTGCGCTGACCGATATAAATGTCAGTTTAACTGCAAGTAATAGGGAAGTATGGATGAAGAAGACCATGCTGCGCTGACCGATATAAATGTCAGTTTAACTGCAAGTAATAGGGAAGTATGGATGAAGAAGACCATGCTGCGCTGACCGATATAAATGTCAGTTTAACTGCAAGTAATAGGGAAGTATGGATGAAGAAGACCATGCTGCGCTGACCGATATAAATGTCAGTTTAACTGCAAGTAATAGGGAAGTATGGACGAAGAAGATCATGCTGCGCTGACCGATATAAATGCGAAAGTTTGTGAGGATTTATGGATGTTTGGTTCCTCTTTCGCGCAAAACCTGATGAACGTATTTGGTTGATATTGGTACACAGGTACTTTATAACCTGGATTAACATATAGGATACTTTTTATCCCATCCCGGTAGTATGATCCTGTGGGACAATTATCGAACTCCACGCGGGCAAAGCCGCGGGCATAAGCTAGTAATTTATAGAAAGAAAGTTGCGTTTATGCGTAACAAGTAAAACACACTCTACAACATTGATAAACTTACTTGTGCCAAAAGAAAGTTGCGTTTATGCGTAGCAAGTAAAACACACTCTACAACATTGATAAACTTACTTGTGCCAAAAGAAAGTTACGTTTATGCGTAGCAAGTAAAACACACTCTACAACATTGATAAACTTACTTGTGCCAAAAGAAAGTTGCGTTTATGCGTAGCAAGTAAAACACACTCTACAACATTGATAAACTTACTTGTGCCAAAAGAAAGTTACGTTTATGCGTAGCAAGTAAAACACACTCTACAACATTGATAAACTTACTTGTGCCAAAAGAAAGTTGCGTTTATGCGTAGCAAGTAAAACACACTCTACAACATTGATAAACTTCTTTGTGCCAAAAGAAAGTTGCGTTTATGCGTAGCAAGTAAAACACACTCTACAACTTTGATAAACTTACTTGTGCCAAAAGAAAGTTACGTTTATGCGTAGCAAGTAAAACACACTCTACAACATTGATAAACTTACTTGTGCCAAAAGAAAGTTGCGTTTATGCGTAGCAAGTAAAACACACTCTACAACATTGATAAACTTACTTGTGCCAAAAGAAAGTTGCGTTTATGCGTAGCAAGTAAAACACACTCTACAACATTGATAAACTTACTTGTGCCAAAAGAAAGTTGCGTTTATGCGTAGCAAGTAAAACACGTACCACCCACGATACGATACCATCTGTCATCGAGACGTCAAATAGTACGGTCACGTTATTTCTGCTCCGTAGCTTAAAATCTAAAATCGTAGTAAAAAGTTATTTTACGACTGCGTGCTGTTTAGACACTCAGAAACGGAACCCAATGGGGTGCAATCACATAATTCTCTAAACTATTAAAGTGTTTTTAAAGGTGTAAATAGTGAAAACCAAAGTGTACTGTGGTGGTGATCTAACAAAAAATAATTTATCGAAAGTTGTCATAAGAAAATTATTTTCTATCTACCGCCTGTTGTGGTAACTTCGTGTTGTCATCACACCAGATCCATAATTTCGAAAACTATTTCAAAGTCTTGCTGGCTCTGGGCGCTAACGCTTGCCATACATACGCAAGGCGTCGTGAGTTCGATTCCGACGATTCGCACTTTGTCTTTTTGAATATATTGTACTGTTTGGGAGATTGTTTGTGTTCTCAGAAAATGTCTAACTGTGATACTTGTGGATTACCAGTTAAACAAAATGAAAAAATAACATGTACTAATAATTGCGATAAAGTCTATCATCACTTATGCGTTAACCTGAGTGCTACTGCGTTTAAAAGGCTCAGCAAAACTGCACGTTCTAAGTGGAATTGTCCGAGCTGTTTATCTCATCATGAACCTGATAAATCGACGTCTGAGACAATTGAAGATAGCTCAGAAGGCGAGGATGAAAAGGTCAGCGATATACGACATGTTATACGGGAGGAAATTCGGAATACATTGCGTATTGAAGTAAAGAATATGATTAGTGAGCTTAGATTCGAAATGGACGATTTAAAGAAACAGATTGAGGAGTTGAAGTTATCTGGATCCTTTGACATCTCTCAAGTTAACGACTTGAAAACTGAACTCGAGGGTGTGCAACGTGAGAATATTGAACTTCGTTCACAAAACTCCGGTATGCAAAAGACTATGGCTCAGCTGATATCGCAAATAAATACCCTTGATCAGAATATGCGTGAGGCGAATCTGGAAATTCACGGCTTACCTGAAAATAAGAATGAAGTATTACCGTCCGTCGTTACACAACTGGCTAATGTTGTGTCACATACGATAAAAGACTGCGATATTATGAAGTGTGTTAGAGTGGCCAGTATAAACAACAACAAGACTCGGCCGCGCTCTGTAATAGTGAAGCTGCGTAGTCCTAGATGTCGCGACGAATTGTATTCTGCAATAACTAGATACAATAAATCCCACACTGATGATAAATTGAACACAAGTCTTTTGGGTTATGGCGGTAATAAGCAGCCAGTTTATGTATCCGAACACCTTTCTCCGACATATAAATCTTTACATGCTGCTGCACGTCTTAGGGCCAAAGAAAAATCCTATAAGTTTGTTTGGGTTCGCTACGGTAAAATTTTTGTATGTAAAAGTGAAAATTCGGGTACCATTCTAATCAAAGATGAGCAGTGTTTAGAAAAAATTGTATAAATTGTTTGAATTGTTAATTTGGTTTCTATCAGTCATGTTTACTTTTTTTTTTTTTAGTCTAATGGATGGTATTTCGATTTTTTATCAGAATGTGAGGGGCATGAAAACGAAGTCACATGAAATTCTAATGTCAATTTTAAGTTCTGACTATGACATAATATGTCTAACAGAAACTTGGTTAGATGACTCGTTTTTATCCTCTGAATACTTTGATCAAAGATATACTGTTGTACGCCGTGATCGTAGTGCACAGTTTAAAGATTTGTACTCCAAAGGTTATGGTGGTGGGATATTGGTAGCTATTAAGAATAATTATAATTTTGTTAATAAAACAGAATGGCAAACCTCCGTTGAGGATATGTGGTTATGTGTGAGTGCTGGTGGCGTCTGTATGAATATTTGTGTTGTTTATTTACCGTCTTATATACCCTGCCATAACTATGTTCAATTCTTGGCCAGGGCTGAAGAAATTTGCTTGCGTTACACGGATTGCACCACTTTGATTCTTGGTGATTTTAATCTTCCCAATGTGAAATGGCTTCAGTCTAATGACCCCTTTCTAGGAATTAGTGACCCTAAGTCTTTAGCGTTGAGGGACTTCCTAAACATCACTGGCTACCTTCAAAGGAATAACGTCTGCAATGGAAATGATAATATCTTAGACCTCATCTTGGTGGATGAGAACTCTTGTATTTCTGTTACTTCCGCACCCCCCCTCAGTAAACCAGATATTCATCATCCGCCATTAGAATTAGCCCTTACTAAAACTTCAATTTCTAATTTAAATTATAATATTTTACAGTCTAAATATAATTTCATTAAAACAGACTATGAGGCATGTGTTCGTGATTTACGTAAAGTCAATTGGGAGGATTATTGTCATTTGAGTTGTAATGATTATGTTCTGAAATTTTATAATATACTGTGGGAAAATATAGATAAATACACTCCGAAGGGTAAACCTAAAAATAATTGCTATCCAGTTTGGTTCTCAGCTTCGTTGATTAAACTTCTTAAAGAAAAGCATAAATATAGGACTCGGTTCAAACGGTACAAAAACCCTCGGGACCACGATACTTTTGTCACCCTACGGATGCGTGCTGGGAAAGCTATGGATAACTGTTTTAAAGATTACATAGAAAGAATTGAGAGTGAATTAAAAACAAATGTAAAAGCTTTTTGGCGTTACACGAAGTCTAAAAAATCATATAGAGGTGTCCCGGATCAAGTTGCGTGGGGTGATCGTGTTGCTGAGGGTGGTAGTGGTGTGGTTGATTTATTTTCAGACTATTTTGCATCTGTGTATGGTGTTGATCAACAGCCTACTGACTTGTCTCCAGGTTACTCCCCGGCTAATTACAGTATGTCTTCAGTTGGCATTACTGAAAATGACGTTAGAGATAGCATCAAAAACTTAGATCTTAATAAAGGAGCTGGTCCAGATGGACTTCCTCCTATTTTTATTCGTCTCTGCATTGATGCACTTGTTATACCACTGCAGATTATATACAATAAATCCCTTAAGGAAGGTACATTTCCTGATTTATGGAAAATATCACACATTATCCCCATACATAAATCTGGTAGTATGAATGATGTAACTAACTATAGACCAATCTCTATTATATCACAATTTGCAAAAATCTTTGAGGGTCTTTTATACAATGTTGTTTATTCCCACCTCCGTCATATAATTAGTTCGAAGCAACATGGTTTTGTGTCTAACCGTTCTACTATGTCTAACTTACTTATTTACACTACTTTCATTAGTAACACCTTTGAAGCTAGGGGTCAGGTTGATGCTGTTTACACAGATTTTGCTAAAGCTTTCGATCGCGTTGATCACTCAATTCTTTCTATGAAATTGAATTGCGCTGGTATACATGGCTCTCTGTTGCGGTGGTTCGAGAGTTATTTAATTAATCGTTCTCAAATAGTTGCCTTGGCGGGTTATGAATCTGTACCTTTTTCTCCTGGGTCTGGTGTTCCACAGGGCTCTAAGTTGGGCCCTTTGCTTTTTTTGGTATTTCTGAATGATCTTTTGGACTTAATAAATTGTAATTGTTTAGCCTACGCTGATGATTTAAAAATATTTTGTAGGATATCGGACCTGAGTGATTGTGCGAGGCTTCAGAAAGATCTTGATGTCCTTCAACAATGGTGTTTGAACAACAGAATGACTCTCAATGTTAAAAAATGCCAGACTATTACATTCACTAATAAAGTGAATTATATTAAATTTGATTATCATATTGACGGATCAGTACTGACCAGAGTTTCGGTCATACGTGACCTAGGGGTACTCTTCGATACATCCCTATCTTTCCGCGATCATATTGAAAATATAGTTACTAAGGCTAAAAGAATGCTTGGCTTTATTATTCGTATGTCAAAACCTTTTCGTAATAATAGCAGCATTATTTTACTTTATAACGCACTAGTAAGGAGCTCCTTGGAATATTGTTCCACTATTTGGTCCCCCTATTATTCAAGTTATACTAATAATGTGGAATCTGTTCAGGCCCGTTTTGTTAGGTATTTATGTGTGAAAAATGGGATTCGAAAAGCTATACCTGATTACGATGACAGGTTAAGGCACTTTAAAATGATTAGCTTAAAAGAAAGACGTAACCATTCTGGCTTACTAGTACTTCATAAAATTATTAACGGTTCCATAGATGCACATTTGGTACACTATTTTAACTTTCGGTCTAGCCAACGTAGCAAGCGTCATCATCGTATTTTTGAATTGACTACATCCACATTAAACACCACATTTAATAGCCCCCTAACACGTATGGCAAGGCAATATAATGAAAGGTCCAAACAGACAGATTACCCTGTTGATATTTTCTCCATGAGTTTCGCTTCATACAGACGTGCCGTATTTAAACAATGCGATGAATGCATGTCTAAGTAGCTCAAATTGATTTGTTTTGTAGTGTTCTAGATACATTTAGTGTCCTACTAGACACACTTTTTATTATTGTTCTCCTTTGTCTCTGATATTCATATTTAAATGTTATGCACTCCTGTTATTTGCATGGTTACTGAAATGTTAATATTAGATGTTGTTTGATTTGAATTGTAAGTGATTGTGCTGTTGGTGTGCTTATTATAAATAAATAAATAAATAAATAAATACAGGACAAATTCCTAGTGTGGGGCAACGTTTAATAAAAAAGAAATAAAGAAATAATGATATTGTGAAGGACGGCACGGTTGACATTTAAATATGTCGGGCATGCCACCGTCCAGGCGAATCAATCTGTCACGTTATCTTCGGGTGTTCTCGTCTAGCTAACGAAGAGTACTTGCATAGACACAACCTTGTAGCCGGTATTATCCATAAGCAACTTGTTCTAAAATACAACCTTGCGGAATCAGAAGTGCCTTACTATAGATAAGTGCCGGACCCAGTTCTCGATACTGGCACTATCACATTGTAATGGGATCAATCCATCATCAGGACTATGGCAGCCAATAAGCCTGATATAGTGGTGGTGGACCGATCAGAGCGGCGCGCAATGATTGTAGACATAACGGTCCCGTATGATGAAAACCTCGTAAAAGCCGAGAAACATAAACAAATCAAGTCTCTTGACTTGGCTCGCGAGGTTGTTGACATCCAGTGGACTCAGCGATCATTGTGCCGATAGTCGTATCAGCCCATGGATAATATTTTAATATTGTTTTCTGTAAGGAATATTTAAAAATGTAATTAATTTATGAAGAAATACATAAATAAAGGAATTATAATGACGCTAGCTTATTACGAAACATTCCTTATCAGGCCTTGGAGCTCGCGCGGGACTTTACATGTTTACGATACTTTGGATACAGACTGTATTTCGACCTGAGCACTTTTTACTGATAATTAGTTGGTAATATTGTGTAGTATTGGCCCACTGGCAAAGGGTGCGACGTAATCATTGTAGGTACTTTTTATTTTTATTTGTGTAGATTATTTTCACCACTCTCAAAAATGCAAATAGGAACTGGCATGTACTAGAATCAAAAATACAAAGACTATCTGCGTTGGGACGATATAGGGGGCTATCGCTAAGGCCTGCTCCCAGTCTGCATCCAACTGATTATGTTAAAGCTGATTTAGGGTTGAACCACAACTATCAGCACAGAATTATTCCCCTTACCGTTTTCCCTTATCCTTATCCGAGCGAGAAACAATGCTGGAGTGCTACCTATTCTATGCTGATAGATATTGTTCAACCCTTATGCTTATAAACCATCCCATAATGGATAAGAAGATTTATACTAACAGCTATTTCTCTCTCATAGACAGGACGCCTTTTTTCCAACAATGGGAACATTCATAGGCTGATTTAATGCTTACCTACTCAGTAAGCATTAAATCAGCCTAAGTATATATAATGATAATATACTTAGTAACACCACACTTTACCATCTACAGGTATCATTCTCGTCAAGCGTCCCCGCGACGCGCACTCCTCAACAGCACATTGAGGTAATCCTGCGCAAGCTAGCGAACTCACTCAACATGCGCGGGAAGCACCCCCAGAACTACGTACTCAAGGTGTGCGGGCGCGAGGAGTACCTGTTCGGAGACTACCCCCTCATCCAGTTCCTGTACATCCAGGAGATGCTGGCTACTGATGGCGTGCCGCAAGTCATGACTGTTAGCATAGACAGGCTGCCGCTGACGCGTGAGTTGGTGATCTGTGTTGTTTTAGGGAGTGACCAGATTAATAGACGCGGAATGGTGTCATTGAGACTGGCTCGGCCAACATCAGGGATTTTAATTTTGATAACACAAAAAAATTAGTCGCTAATTAGTCGAAATTTGTCGCCAAACATCAGAATTTGTTGGTCACTGGTTCAAAAGATATAAGGGTTAATAGGTGGCCGATTTGGAGAGTCTCCCCAGCTTGGCCACATTTATATCTCAAAAACTAGGGCACCTAGCGAAGATCTGTTTTCTCCCATATTTTGTCGCCATTTAGTCGCAATTTGTCGCCAAGGCACAGATTTAATTGGTTCTTAGTTTAGAAGATATAATGAGTTCAAATAGTAAGTTAAAGGCCAAGAGCTAGATAGCTTGAACGCTCTAAATTCTTTCGATCTAGCCCTTGGACTATAAAACTAAAAACTATAAAAACAACACTTGGCAGTCGTGTAATAAAAAAATCCTAATGAATGACAGACGTCATGGGTTCATGACGTCACTACCCTGCCGCCGCCGCCCCCTCGCCGTTGGAGGTCTACTCTCTAAGTCCGTCAACGAACATACGGACCCGTCCGAAAGCAGTAATAGCGAGTAAACCCTATTCCAGGGCCTCAAGTCTGCTATTACAATAGTGTCGGAATAGTCGATCATTGATCTCTTAATTGTCGATTTTGACAAGTTTGGTAGTCTACTAATATATTATAACTAGTATTTGCGTGGGTGCGCGAGCTGCGCGCAGCTCGCGTGTTGTCGTGTTCTTGAGAAGTATTCCTTACCATCATAAAATTTTGAGAATCCATAGGATTCCTTAAAATAATTGTAAAGTCCGTTACAACTACCCCTAAATCAGTATGAAAACCCTTAAGAACCCCTGAAACATTCTAAAAACCCATTAAAAAAATATTACCTATAAACCATATTTAAAAACTCAGTCCCATAAAAAAAAGTTTGCTTGTCGTCGGCCTGAGTTACGCTTCACCCACTCAACCTTCGTTACGCTGCGGAGGTCGCCGGCTCGCTTCGCTCGCCACCTCCCCCCCTCGCTCCACTCGGTCTTGCAGGTTCGCTCCACTCAGAACCTACTTACCACCAGACAGGTTTCGACGCCTACTATAATATTTGTTCAAACACATAATGGCTATCTCTGACCGTTACGAAGTTATAGCCCTTTTATTTTTAGGGGAGGTTGGGGAGGGGAGGATACCCTCCGTATACAAATTTAAACGCTCTTCAATAATAATTTATGGTGAAAATCAAAAAGCCGCTACGTGTCCTAGTTTCCGAGATACGATGGGGGGGGGGGGGGGGTGAAAGGGGGGAGAGTGGGGAGTTTTGAAAAATGATTTTGACTAACGCGTTGCCCCTTTATAAAAATCTGAAAAAAAATGTTCCAAGTCTCTCAATTTCCGAGATCCGCCTAAAGAGGGGAGAAGGGGGAAAAAAGGGTCAATTTTGAAAAGTGGTTTTTACTTCTCCGAGCCTCCTCTATACGAATCCTTAAAAAACGAAAAATACGGGTCTCTTTGTTTCCGAGATACGATAGAGAGGGGGAGGAAGGGGGGCGAAAAGGGGAGGTTTGGCACTTTTCCCATACTCGCGGGAGTTACTTGTTTACGAATCTGTCAAAATATACCCACCTCCTCATCCACCATCTGGGAGAACAATTATGTCAATGAGTCAGTCAGTCAGTCAGTGAGTCAGTCAGTGGTAATCGAGCTTTATATAGTATAATAGTGTCATTATGACTGTCCAGTGATCAATCACTGACACTCCATTGAAAGAAATGGCCTAAAATGGTAATCTCGTACACAATGACTAACTTAAAGTGGTAATCTGCTAAAGTTTTGACAGTTCTTTTGATCACTGACCTACCATTGGAACGACATTGCGCAATCATTGCTTTTATTTCGATCGTGTTTTGGATTATTGAATGGAGACAATGAATTCATTACGAACAAAATATTCTCGAGCTAGCCAATAAGCCAACGCAGTGGATAATAGAGAAAGAAGATGGGCGGAATGCAGAAGACGTCGTCGTGCCCTTCGCTTGACGAGAATGATTATTTGAACCCTTTTAAGATATTCCCGAGGCGGAATTTGTAAAGTCGTTTCGCCTTGGAAATAACTCATATGGAGGTTAATAAATTGAAGAACTCATTCGCCATTGCATCAGCGTATTAGAAGCATGTTTCAGGTAAAGACCCATTATTATAAGCAATTTATTGTTTTAGATACTCAATAACAATGATTAGATGCAATAGTTCTTGTTTATGTCAAAAATAGTATTAAATAAAAGTTAATCTACGTTTCGTTTATGCGGTTGTACTTACAAAATTAAATTGATTTTTTCAGGTGTTTGCTTGCAGCTCATGCTTTACATTATAGTCCAACAACTGCAGGCAAGATTGTGAATGCATGTTACATATTGCACAACATTCCATACATGGCAAGAGCACCGTTGCCACCTGATGAAGTTTATGCAGAAGTACTTGGCTTGCAACAGGTGATTTACATTCTACTATTTTAGAATAATTTTATTGACGATGGAATTTAAAATAATACTGCTATGTTAAAAACCAACATTTAAAATAATCTTTATTTCTCATAAACTAAATATTTATTTAACATTATTAAACTTGACTTTCAAGTCAATTGAAAAACCTGAAATGTAAATATAAGTACTACATAAAACAAAAGACAAGTTACAATATCTAATGTAATAATAACAACAAATCAAAATCAGTCTTCATACAAATCAAAAAGATCTTCAATATTTTAATCATCATTTGAATAACAAATCACAAATTCTAATAAAAATAATAACAGTCATGTCATTAATCACTAATCTGTCTTTTAATTTAGGAAGAAAATAATAATGCAGCACCTAATTATCAAGACCATCAAAGGGTGAATCAGGATCTTCTTGAAGGTCGGGCACTGCAGCAGTCTCTTCTTGACAGACTGTGGAGAAATGCATAAATTAAATTAGCAGGTATGTACACCCTGCAAAACTAGTTCGGTTTGCAGGGCACACTAACAAAGTTATTGGTGTGCGTAAAGTCAACGGCTGTCTGACTTCGTTCGCCTATATAATAGTGTTTGCGTTTAACAATAACCCGTTGTCCGCCCACACACTTGCAATTTCTTGTCACTTGATGTTGCATGGGATATGAAGCATAAATTTGGCCATCTTAACAATCTTCTCCGTGGCGCAATGGTCGAGCGTGCGGTAAACAGTATCTTACGCCACCAGCGCCTAGTGCCGTAAGTTCGAATCCGACTGCCAACTCATCGGTGTTTTTGTGTGTTTTAATGAAACGTTTTACATTTGTTTGTTCAATTCATTGCTTAAATATTGGCAAGTCTTCTTTATATTGGAGTTAGAATTTATTTGAGGTGTCTACCCTCTAAAAATGAAAAATCATGTGTAAGTTAGTAGTTTAAGTTCATCGTCATTTGACTATCGGGCTTACGTTACGTTTTTAGACATTATACCCTGCGTGTTTTGGGCAGTGCTTTTATTTGTTAATCATTATGAATCACTTAACTACACTTTTAAGAGCTGAGATTATTATTTTGCGTGAGCAAAACGTTTCAATTAGTGAAATTGCGAGGCGTTTAAAGATATTGGTAAGTAACAAAATGTTATTAATACGTTTAGAAGATTAATAATAATGTTTATATAATCCACATGTTATTGATTGTTGTTTTTTGTAACAATATTTTATTATTGTTCACAGAGGGGTTATTATTGTGCTATTTTGGGTCCATCGATATGCAGATTCGGGAAGCATTGATCCTTGCCGACCGGGACCGAAGGCTAATCCATAGCATACACAGATGGCAATGCGCGGCACCGTGATATAGTTGCAACGCATATCGCTGAGCCCTTCCTCACTACTCGTTTAACGGCGACTAAACATGACGTGGCATTACAAACTGTACGGAACCACTTGCGTGCAGCTGGTGTGAAATGTCGTAGGCCAGCCAAGAAAATATTACTGTCAGATATTCACAGACAAAACCGGGTACGCTTCGCAAGAGAATATTTGGATTTCGATTGGTGCAATAATGTTGTTATATTTAGCGATGAAAAATGTTTTAAGTCGGACAGAGACGGTCGCAAAATATTGTGGCGAAAAGATGGTGAACGCTATAATAAAAAAAAATATTCTTCCATGCAGGTCTAGTGGCTGCTTTACTTTGGGATTTTGGGGATGAATGTCATCAATGGGTCCTGGTGAATTAGTGCAGGTAGGGGGTCGCAATACCAGTGAAGGTTACTTGAACGTTTTACATAACCTGATGCTACCAAGTGTGCGCGTTGCATACCGATAGTAAAGGCGCACCAATCGGCTATTAATAAAAATATCAAGGGGTAATTTGTTTTATGTGAGTGATGTTATTGTTAGTGAGATAACAATTTAGGATACCTGTATCTTAATATCTTTCTTACTAACATGTTTATTCATATCACTATAATTAAATTACTCTCTTGAATATGAAAAATAACGTTATTTCCTGTCCGACTTAGAATATTTGTCATGCACAAAACTTTATAATTTTTAATTATAATTATAATAAAAACCTAGGCAATAAATATTGTTGATTTCTTATTACAAATTGTTTAATTTTCGCTTCTATATTTTTTTCTTATTATCAGTTAAAATAGAAAAATAAAAATTCAACAAAATGACAACAAAATTAAATGTTTTTAGAAATGCAAAAAGTCAATGACGGTGGCGGGATTCGATCCTACGACATTTGTTTTACCAGGCCATTGCTTATATACCTATGCCACAAGACCAGTTAGCAACATCGTGAAATTTATGCTTAATATTCTTTGCCTACAAAATAGTCCTAACCGTTTTCAATGACGGCGGCCAATCTTAGTGAAGATTAGCCACACACACGCGTGTTTGCTGACTTATTGTGAGACGTGAGGCGAAGTAATACACCAGTTGATTTTACGCACACCAGTATTATATTGGTGTGCTCTGCAAACTTAACTAATTTGCTGTGTGTACTGTAAACCTACCTTAATGTTCTAATGAAGTACGAAAATGCTCTAAGTATTCATAAAATGATTTAACTCTTTGTTACAGATCCACAGTGACCACAGTATTAACACAATATGATTTAACGTTTCAAGCCCGGGAACAGAACATTGTTATTTCTGTAATTACGGGTATTTATAGGTTAAAATAAATTAATACTCTTTTTATAAACACTGTTTCATTTAATCATTTATCATGACATTATAATTCTGCAGAGTTTGTGTGAAAACAAAATTAAGTTTAATACAAAAGTTGCAACTTCTTTTATAGCATGTTGTGTAACCTAGCGCTTAGTATCAGAGTTACAATCAAGATGTCAGATTCTGGCCAATGTACTACTACTGATTGAGCCTAAACCTAACATAAGCTTAGATGGAGGGGTCATATTAATTATTATAATTTTTATTGTATTGTTTTCAATGCTCCATAATAATTATTGTGGGTATGTTGGTAGTACACACAATGAGTAGAAGTTCCGATTTTGGGTGAAACCATTTCATAAAGGTGAATTACTTACCTATAAATCATCACTAATTAGTAATTACCTTTTTTGGCACACAGTGGCCTCTATGGTTCAACATTTTTTCTGTGGTGGAGCTGTCCATCAATGCAGCAGCTGAGTTGTTGATGGCCTGCCCGAGCATATTTTAAAGTCGCCTCGTTCCTGGCTTCAATAGCATCCAGCCTTGATTGAGCAACTTCGAGACCTACATGGTCTATTTCTATAAAAAAATATATATATTTTGTAACATCGGGCGACATACTTTGCCCATAAAGTGGGGCGTTAATGGTCAAAACAAATAATTGCAAGATCTTTACCTTCGATAAACTTCGCCCTTCATTGGTGGTTTTCCAAATAATCAAGTGGAGCCGAAATTTGCTCAATAGTTATCACCATTTTGTATAAAATCAATAAATATAGGCTTCTCGGTCAGTGGGTCGTCTTAGGGGTAAAAATATACAAACAAAAATCTAACTAGAACACTCAAATGAAAATAAATACAATAACAAAACACCGGCCGCTAGATACAAAAACAGATAAACGTCAGTAAACAGTAATGCCACATTTGACTTTGACATTTATACAGATAAAATATTAAGTTTTACATTAATCCGCGTTGAACATTTTAATGTTTTTTCCTATTTACGAACTTTTTATTAATTCAGATGGCTTAAAACACTAATAAATAATATGTAAATAAATAAATAAATGAAATCTGGCATGAAAAAAATGTTCAAATTTAATAGTAGTTTTTCGAAAATCATTTCTACCACCGGGTTTTAAAAATGGCAATACAACAATGTCATTCCAACACAATTCTATTACGAGACCATTGACCGACCAGTGATCGATCATTATGAACTTAGCAGACTACGAACTTTTACCAAAATGATGACAGTGGCGTCGTGTTGGAATGACGAATTTTATAAAAATAGCAGACTTGTGGCCATTGATTACGGATTCATGTCATTCGAACGGAATCATAGACAATATTCGTGAACGAATGACACATGGCGATGTAGTTTTTACCGGTTACCGGTTTACTTACTTTGTGGTTTTCAAGTTAAAAAAAAAAATTGTTTTTGCTATAATATTACTTAATTTTTAACAATATACTCTTTATTATGTCATTTTAATATAGAATTGAACTATTTTTTCTATGTTGTCCGAATTGTGGCATATAGCCACAATTCGGCCAATTAAGGCAGAAATGGGCATTGCCTTTCTACATAGCTTTTAACGTGAACTGTCAAATGAAATGTCAGTTTTTTATTTATACAAATTAAATAATATAAATGTTCGCATTATTAATACGACGCGGGAACTTTCCGTAATAAATTGTAAAATGGACTCAACCGCTCTAGCAGCAACTCACATGCACAAATAGAGGCTAGTTCTATAGTATTTATGCTATACTTACACTTATATTATATTATTTATTATATTTTTTTATTATATTTATTATATTCATAATACTATTTATCATCCTTTTTTATTTGTTTATATGTTCTCACTCACTAAATCGATCTAAATACGATTAATTAAATTTAAAATAACTGAAATGAAATATTTTTACTCAAAATTTTCATGTTGTGACACTAAATTGACAAACTGTCAGTTACTTTTTATTACTTTCTGTGTTTTTAGTCTATGGCGGTTACTTTTTGGTTTGTAAAATTAAAATTATTTTTATCAATATGTGGAAGCAGTCTACTCTTGAATCTGAGATGATAAGAATTAGAAAACAGTTTGGTTTTTGCAGTTACATTTCTATATTACCCAGGGGATCCCGCTAAAGATTCCGCCTGGTGCCTCTACTCCCGATCTTGGGAAGCTGTCTTCGTGACCTGCGACCTCTGCTCCCGATCTTCAGAAGCTTTCTTCGTGCCTGACTTGCTACTTGTCTCGCAAAGCTATCCTGACGTCTGGTCCTGAGATCTACACTGCCTTCCTACAGAACTGACCTGGTGCATGACTCTGGGAACTGCACGACGCCCTTCCAGCAGAGGTTTCCTGAAGCTGATCCTCGAAGTAGCCCTGATAACTGACCTGCTACCCTAACGCCTGTTCCCGTTCCTACAGTGCTGAACTGATTCGCCACCAGTTTAGTGCGTGAACTATAAAACTACTACGTTTCTATCCTAGAGTGCGTGCAAGGTAGGTTTTTCTATAATTGGCTGTATTTTTATCTCCCATGTAAATATTTTTCCCTAATTAAATTTTAATTGAACATATCTGCTTATGTCCATTTATTTTAAATAGGAGCAAGTAGATTTCTTACAGTTCCTCAATTTTATGAGTGAGAACAACGTGTTACAAAACATCAGCGGCAACCAAAAGATAGGGGTGCTTAAGGGCCCTCCAAGCAAGTTCGGAGCTCGTTGCCACCGGTAATAAGCCGAGGACAGACTAATGAAGAAGGCTTCTTTCGTGTGGATAAGAAGAAGCCTACTCGCAATAAGTGCGGTGCCGCATTGACAGGTCTGAGTATGTTACTGCGTCCCGCTATTTCATCGGCGCAGTTGTACGTGTCGTGTCTACATCACACCACGACACCAGAGGAGGTCGTGGAGTATATAAGGAGCAAGACCAAGTTGACCTTGAGAGTAGAGAGGTTATGAGTCGTGCCACAAGATTAACTTCAAGCCTTTTGCCCAACACTTTATGTCGAGACTTTTATGAAGGAATTTTGGACGCAGGGTGTCGTGTATCGGTGTTTTCGCGGGAGTCTATATGACTCAGTGCAATACGTGGCCAACCAAACGTACCTACATTGACATATATATTACTGCGTAAGGACTGGGTGGACCGCATGTTACAATAACGCCTCGAACGTGGTCCCAAAATGGTCTTCCCTATAGCGAACTAAACTAGAACGCGTTCGGCTGTCTTCGGGAGCGGTCGTAAATTTTACAAGCAAAAATGCCAAGTTGTGTGGTGAGGGGATGCGTGAACTACGACAAAAAGCACAATAAAATAAATGATAACATTTCTTATCACCGGTAAGTTAAAAAAAAATATTATATCAACTTCTAACATTATTTAAAACATTTTTTTTTTGTATTTGTCTCAACGTTTGGCAAAGACGACGCGAAGCCGCGTAAAAGTTAGACATAACTTTGCAGCGGCGCGCGTTTTAGCCGATGAAATGAAAAGATTTAATAATTCATATCATAAAATTAATTTTATATGTATAAAATAATTTTTATTGTTTATTACAAGCAAATTAAAATGTGTTTTTATGTACTTACTGGTAAAAATCTATAAGTACAGTGAAAATACGTATTTAATTTGCAGATTTCCTACTGATTCGGTGCGAAATGAAACTTGGAGTCGTGTCATAAGACAGGAACGGGGTGAACCATATTTTAAGTCAAATAGCTATTTACGTGTTTGTTCCGCACACTTCAAAGCGGAGGATTTCTATACGTCGGGAACAAGAAGAATATTGAAGAAAACAGCAATACCAAGTGTTAATGTTAGTATCTAGTTATTGTTGCATTTAATCAGTAATTTGTGGGTCTTTCATGAATTGAGAACCTCCTCCTTTTTGACGTGACAACGTCTTATAAATTGGTTTGCCGGGTGACACTTCAAGAAACTGCGTTACGCTCCGCTCACGTAATGCGCTCACAATGAGAGCGAGTGAGAGCCCGCCTAAGAGCGAGAGAGACAGACATAAAAAGTTTATTTTACCACTCAAAGTCGTTGTCACGTAAAACTTTCGCCCGTATACCGACTTTTTTCAAGTCGGTTAAAAATACCCGCTCTTACAAGGTTACGTCTAGGGGCAGACCACGCCGATTGACATCGTAGTTCATAGTAGTTCTAATAGATGGCGTTAGTGTTTCTGTATGGCGACCGCGTTCGGCGAACGTTCGGACGACCGTATCTTTACTATTTAAATCAATGCGTACCTAGCTAATAGTTTAATTGTAAATGTGTTCGATATGTATTAGCTTATTATTAAAGATTATTACTACTATTACTACTTACTTTTTGATTATTACTTTTATTTAAGATTATTTTGTGTATTGTATCTACGGGCCTTCGATGCCTGAAAATAAAAATATTTAATCGATTCAAACTACAATAGATAAATAAAAGAAACATGTTTTGATTGCAATAGTGTATTATTATTAAATTGTTCAATTTGATTGGTTACAAATAAAAAATATTATATCTGTTTAAGAAAATTAATGCTTTTATTAGAAATCTTTTAATAGTATCAGCTACCATTAAAAATACCAGAGTTATCATGACATTTGCTGCGCAGGTAAATTCGAGTGTTCACCGTCAGTCGTTTAATGTCAAATTAAAGTTTTTTTTTTTTTTTTCAGCAATTCGTCAATGGAATAGTGTTGCGATGTTCGATTTTATTATTGAGGAATTTAGTAACGAATTGAACACAGAGTAATAAACTGTGGAGCAGACAGTTTTAGACGGTTTTAATGCAGTTTTTTGGAGGCGGGTGCGCGTGCAACAAGTGTGACAGATAGCGGTCAAGCGAAGTGCAGGATGTCACGAGTGTGACAAATTGCGTTGGAGAGGCTATTAAATAAAAAAAAATATTTTGCGTGATGGAAATCTTTATTTGGACGTTTAGATTTTATTTCTGTTATGTGAAAAAGGTGATATAGTCTGCCAAGTGGCTGCCGCCAGCGTTGATACTCACTGTGCCCGTTTTATCGCATTTTCCATGCTTTCCCCAAGAAGTTCGGTTATAACTGTTCGCATTCCTGTCGAATATTATCGTTAAGGTTGCGATTGTCTAGGTTTATTGGCACATACCTGCGAATCCAAGTAACCCCAAAGATAGAAGTCTGGGGTGTTTAAATCGAGCAATCTTGCTGACCAAGCCAAATCGCCAAAATGGAAAATTACGCGACCAGGAAACGCTTCCTTCACATTTATCCCACGCTCTTGCGGAGTATAGCGCTCCATTGCTTATCTGTTTGTATTCTGCAGCTGTCTAGTTCACAAAATTTAATGTCTGATATGAATGAGGTAGGACGCCACATACTAAAATTAAAACATCTTCCGATAGTGTGATTAATTTTGCGCCAGCTTGTATTATGTATTATAAATCTTCTTTGAAGTTGACATTGGGAATACTCGCCAAACAGAAGTTTTGGCGCAAGTAGAATCGGCGTCTTCTCCGCTCTTCTTGTAAAGCATTTTCGAGCATTAAAAAAGCAGCCATGGTATTAATTTTATAAAAAACTTTAAACTTACGTCGACCGCACGATAACTATTTTTTTGTCAACGATCCGTCGAATAAGTGTCAAATCCTACTTTACGGACGGGCAAAAACACATCGGTAGTAGGAACAACTGTCAAATCGAGTTATCATTCATTCTTAGTTCGGGCCCCGAACTAATCGTAGGTACAGTAAGCGTTCATAAGTGCAGAGGCACGCTAAGGATTGTATTGCTGTGAACGTACGGTCGAGCGTCCGTGCGTCTGTATGTGTAAGTGGTCTCAATACAGTACGCACACCACAGCCACAGAGTTCGCCCAATCGCATGTCGCGCGTCACACTCCACGAAACATAAGAATATATTTCCGTTTCTTTTATTATACACGCAGCAAACCTTATTTGTGTAGCGACCTGTTCTTACCATTGGATAGCTAAAATTCACATCTATTTACTGTTGGGGTAATCAGTAGGATTCACGATCAAAGAGATCCGAGTTCGAATCCTGTTAACAACGTGTGGGGTTTTAGTTTCTTGGTAACATTAGTTATTGGTTCATTATTTATTTTTTATAAGAATAAGTTAAATATTAGTAAAAAAAAACATAGTATTATTATTCAACTATTTATTTATTATTTTAGCTGTTCGGTGTTGGAAGGTGGAAATAAAAAAGTCGTGGGTAATCAAAAATGTTTATTCGTTTTATTTATTTATAAAAACTTTCATGATAATTGTAACGTCCCATTCCTACCTAGATATAAAAAAGTTCTCTTGTAACCGATCATAAGATTTTTTATTGTATCGGTATACCCACTTTTAATTCATAATGACATACTTAAGTAACAAGGAAAGGATATTCTAATCACACAAATATAACATATAGTTGATACCCACTTATTATAGGTATCGGTAATCAGCAGAGTTTGTTGAAAACTAATATAAATAATTTAGACTTTATGACTATATTTTTTTGTGACGTCACAATAAATGTAACTCGTATTGAGGTTATAGTTTAAGTGTTCATTTTCCCGAAGAAAAGAAGATTGAAACTAAACCTCAATTTAAGATCATTAATATAATTACGGATAAGTTAATATTCACTAAATATTTTGTTACACATCTAATTTTGTAGCATTGGGATAAATTTTGTAGCATGACACTTCTAATATTTCTACATAATTAAGTAGAACTGTTGGCGCGTGGAGGAATAAAAGCCAGTTCTCCTGGCCCTGCTGCACTTATCCATCCCCACATGATCCCCACATATTAACCATAATTCGACATGAGTCTGTATTAGCGATTATGTTTTTGTCAGACCAGCAGAGTGTTATTCTTGCGCCATAAATGAAGCCTACCCTTTTGACTTTATTTAAAAAGTCAGTTTTTTGAGTCTTCTCATGGTATTATTCCAGTAAAAATCTAAATAATCCCGTGCGAAACGTAATCGTTCTTCTATAACTCTTTCTGTCAAAAAGGGCTTCTTAGCTGGTCTTCGTGATACAAGCCTTCAGCGTGGAGGGCACGGCGAACAGTTTGCGATGAGGTGTCAAATAATTCCACAAAATGTCTCGTAGGTGTGAAACCATTTGTTTCTTATTCGCCAACCATATATTATGTCGTCGCTGCGCATCGATAATAAGCGACGGCTTTCCACTTCATTGTCGACTAGCAAGGCCTTTTGATCTGACTCACAGTATTCCTCTAAAACAAAAAACAAAAAAATGATGTTAGGCAGCTATAATAAAATTCTGAAGTTATCATTCACTCTGCATAAAAATAATTAACACTAATTATTTATCTTTTATGCCTCATGATGGATTTAAAATCAATTTATTAATCCCCAAGTCACCAAATAAATAAACAATAACAAAGTAGGCTTTAATTTTTAATAAAACTTTGTTACAATAATTCATAAATATAATACTCACATTAGTCCGGTTTCTTCAGGTATTTGTAAATATTGTAAATATTGCTGGACATTACACACAGCGCCATCTAGTGCCACACTAAGCAACGAGGCTTGTGTCGTGGACACCAGATAGTTGATATACTACACAGATAATTTTTGTTTGTAAATACATACTTATTATACATATAAACATCCATGACTCGGAAACAAATGTCCATGCTCATCACACAAACATTTGCTCCGACCGGGATTCGAACCCGGGACCCTAAGAACGTAAAGCAGTCTCACTACCGCTGCGCCATTCGGGTCGTCATAATTATTATATTTGTGTTCTATTAAGACCACTTTTATGCAGCACGATAACATTAGTCGCCCTCGCCTCAATATCAATATTTGCCTGCATTTTGAGAAATACCAACAACAATAACGCTATCTATTAAACCACACGTCACTAACCAAATTTAACACAACCAAACGACAACGTTCATTTCGATCAAGTAAAATATTCATAAAACTCAGGTTTACCTCACAGAAATATAAATTCTTGACTTATTTTTCTATGATCTACCTTCTTCTAACTTTACGAAATGTGTGAACAAAGCGAGAATATTTTTCTGTCCCATTACTTCAAATCGAGTAAAAACTTACAAAAAGTCTAAAAGTAACAACGTGAGATTTGAACTCACGGCTTACTGATTCACTCTTAGATGTGGACGCGCCTAACCACTAGGCCATCTTGACTTATATTTCAATGTTGAAATTTTGGACTACATTTACTTGTAGATGACAATGTCTATTTTCTTGAAAGTAGAAGGTCGTAAGTCAAACTAAACGTCAAGCTATTGCTTTGTGAGATTGCCTATCGACTTTTGGTCGACACTGTAAGTCATGTTCGTAGGTGCTACTCGTGCTACAGATTAGGAAATGGCTGTAACTTCGGCCGAAACTACGGGTTTCGTGCTTAGAGAGTAGACCTCCTGTACTGCCATGTAAGTTTCCTCGTCTTATTAAAGGGGTTTGAATTTAATGACCGGCCTAACTTCGGCCATTTCTTTTTTTTTAAAGTTACGGCCACGCATAAAACCTATTTTAATCCGTAGCTGGTATCAATAAAACCAGTTTTGTCTATGACAAAATGTTCTAAAGTGTGTGTGCGTTACCCTGGCAAAATGTTGTGCATTTGAAAGGTTAGACCATAACAAATAATTAGTGTATCATGAGGAGCAATTTGTTTACTAATAGCAAAATTTGTGTGAATTGTAGTTTTAAAAGTTATTTGAGAAAAACACATTTTGCTGGAGTAACGTTTGAAACGTTATCCTGGCAAAATCTATTTTCAAAAATTCGTTCAGCCCGGAACCAAATACATGAATGCTTTTGTTGCGTAGTAAATGTTTGTAAAAAGCAAAATTTGTGTGTGATATGGTTCTTGAGTTATTTAAGATTTTGCTGCGGTAACGTTTTGGGATTTCCCAGATCGTTTCATCGAAAACGGCTCAACTCAGACAATTGAAAAAAATACCAATAAGAAACCTTAATTTCTTTAAATTTGTTTAAATATTCGTTTTTGATTTGGCTGTCATAAACCAATGGAATAAAATGGTTTCAAAAATCAGATAAAAACGGATTTGCAAGTAAACCAAATATAATAAACAGCTGTAAAAAATACCCATGGTAGACGCTTATAAACGTCAGGAATATTAGATTTTGTAACTTTACACGATATGAAGATAAAAACAAATTTGATTAATTTTAGACTAGTCGTACTTTAGCGATAATATAAGCAGTTCCCAAAAAATTAAGAAACATGGCATACTTTAAACATTTACAATACTGGAGTGAAATTTTTTAGACAACCCATTTGCAATATATTTTTTGACATAGGTATTTAATTTGAAATAAAATATTGTTCATCCATTAACCAGCTCGATGAAGGTCGTTCTTAAAGAGATCCTATACTACCAATTCATTTGGGGTCGGCGCAGCATGTCTGTATCTCCCGTACTTGTTTATGTGGTACGGTTATAAGATATATAATACTGACACAAACACACCCCACAGAGAAACGCGACCTACCTTACTACCCTTACTGCCTGCCGGAGCAGGGACGACTGACATCGGAGCACTCAAACTCAATGCGTCGGAACAGGAACGAGTCGGCGTGGAACATTCAGAGAGACTACTCCTGTACCGTGCAGAGTGTCAGCAAACTTAACCTGGACCCCGGGAATGGTGCTTCGGTGAGTTTATGAGTGAATGGATGGATTGAAAGAAACCAGGAAAAAAACCAGGACCGTCCTAAAACTCGTTGGGTTGACGATATCGTCAGAGTCGCGGGAAACACCTGGATCAGGAACGCACAGGACCGGGAAGTGTGGCGGAAAAAAGGGGAGGCCTATACCCAGCAGTGGGTGATATGATGATGATGATGATGATGATGGATGGATTGAATGTTGAATTTGATCAAACTTTTCGTTTGATGATTTTGTGACGGCCATCTAACGCTAACATTGGCATTTATACAACCACCGGGAATTAGCCCTCGCACTACGACACCCGTATGATCGGAGGATACTCACTTTCCAATGGAGAATTAGAGACTATATACCCTGTTCCTCATACCTCTCTAAAAAAAACTTAATGCATAAGATTTGCTCTACCAAATGTCAAAAGTAGTGATTGAGACATAGTATTGCATCCAGAAGAACTAGAACTTGTCGGTAAAACAATTTTCTTAAGAATCACGCTCGACTCAAAGCTACAATAGGGTCCTCATTTAATATCTCTTGCAGGACGGCTGAGCTCAGCAGCACATGCTGTTAGAAAAAACCGCCAATTTACTGATGTTGATACCGCAAGGCTAATCTATTGTAGTTATTTTCATAGTATTATGTCATACGGTATTTTACAATGGGGATGGGCTGCAAACATCGAGTCAAAATTTATTCTACAGAAAAGAGCCATCAGAGCCTTATATGGATTACGTAGACGCGATTCTATAAGAGAAGTTTAACTGTGGCTGCTACTGAGAAATTCCTGATGGAAAAACTCAATAACTCACACTGCCCGTCCTGAGAATCGAACCCAGGACCTCATACTCGGCTGTCGCGCTTTCGACCACTAGAGAACGAGGCAACGTGGCAGTCTTATCCGAGTCAATCTTCTTTGTGACTAAGCTTTATCATTTTATTTTAATAGTCGATGATGATGTAGTACGGTTATACTCGGTTTTCAATGGAGAATGAGAGACTATAAAGGTTGTAAAACACCTCTTAACGAAGCCGAATGGGTTCTCCCCGTCACTGCGATCATTTTTTTGCTCTCCACCATACCTTCTAGTTACGGAGATATTGGGGGTCAAAGCTCCAACTTTTTGACAAGTTTTTTTTTATACAAGTTTTTAATGTAAGATTTTACTTAAAACACCTCCACGACCCCCGTACTATTCAATCCATCCATCAGCACAATGTTTTCAGTGCGTTACATTGAGCTCTACCACAAAATATATTATGATTTTTTATCCCAAAAAAAAAGTTGTTTCCTAGCAATAATTTTTGCGTAAAGTTACTTGGTTTGATGTACAGAATGCTTGGTTGACAGCTTCATGATGAGGTCTTAAACACCCTTTATACAAAGAGAAATTATAAGTCAAGCCACAATTTTTTTTATTGGCCACGCGATCAGCTTCTAATTTTATAACTAAGCAGTGGGAAAATGAAATAGCCTCTAATAAACTAATTCGTCTTTTTTAAAACGCCAACTAAATATTCTCTAAAAAGCGTCAAATATAGATCATTATCTTAACTTGTCCTTCTTTTTTATACATTGCCACCTAATTTAAGTACTAATTTACTAATGCCACGAAATTTATATCTCATCACCATTTTACGTTTTACAGCTTCAACACAAGGCCTTCAAAAAATATAATACAAGCTTCCTTATACAACATTTATTATAACTTATTATATCTTAAAACATAAAAAGTAAAATAATACATCATTTCGAGCGCGCGTCATGGAATCGTAGCAGGTTCTAAATTTGCTTATGTTTCAAAAACGAATAAAACTAAAAAGTGTTGTGTTTAGTACGCTATTAAGACAATTCATAAGGAAGAGTGGTAAACCAGTACTATGTCAACAATTCCCAAATTACATAGATCCCCACCTTGTTCTGATGACCAGCTTACACCTCAGTTACCACCAGAACCGGAGTTACAAGGTACTTTAACTGAAACTGTCCATTCTAACTTAGTGAACGTATCTATCCGAAAACGTCCTCGCCTTGGAAATTCTCCCACCGCTAGTGATGGGAGTGACAGTGAAAATTATCTTGATCACACTGATCCTAGTGTAAACAAACACCTAGTTGACACCATTTGCAAAGAAATCGTTTCAACAATATCGGCCCAGATGCAATTGACAATTCCTGAAAGATTACTTTAGTCAAGAGTTCCAAGTTATAAAAGAAAGTCTTCGTTCGCTGCATGAACTTGAACAGTCTGTGTGAGTGCAAAATTTGATGAAATGAGACAAGAATGTGAAACAAACAAGGTAGCATTAAAACAAATGAAATCTGAAAACGAGGGACTGAAAACTTCTGTATCTGACCTGTCTACAAGATTAAATCTACTCGAACAATACACGTGCCAAGAAAATGTTGAATTTAATGGGCAACCTGAAAACAGTAAGGTAAACCTCATTAGCACTGTAGTACAGCTGGGCAAGGTGGTGTCATGCAACATTCAAGAACAAGATATCCTATCAATTACTCGTATTAAGAAGCTAGACTTGGATAGTAAGCGTTCACGTTCAATTGTTGTTAAATTGCGTAACACGCGAATTCGTGACGAGGTCTTGGCCTCAGTTATGAAATTCAACAAGTCATTGAAATGGATAAGAAATTAAACTCAAGCCTTTTAGGCTACGGGGGCACCCAGACTCCTGTGTTCGTGTCAGAGCACTTATCTCCCATGAACAAGGCAATCCATGCTGAGACTAGGAAAATAGCTCGGGAAAAGGGTTACAAATACGTATGGGTTCGTGATGGTCGCATACTTGTTCGCAAAGAAGACGGTGCCCGCCCTAAACAGGTAAAAAGTTTACAAGCCGTTGCACTTCTATAAGTTCAAAACTGGGTAATATCTAATATAAAACCCTAGAGAAACTTTTCAAGTTCAACATCTATTACCAGAACTTCAGAGGCATGAGAACTCAACTTTCTGATATAAACATGGCAGCTAGTATAACCCAGTACGACCTTATTGTAGCTACAGAAACCTGGCTCAATGGGAAAGGCTGGTCAAAGCTGATTGTAGATGGCGCGTCCATCGCTTAGACCCCATCTGAACAATGAGATCAAACTATTTTGAAATATAAAATGTCATTGACAGATTTTCAACCAATGACGATGTTTGGTTCATGCGATGCTAGCGCCAATAGTTCCACAAGTTGCCCGTCCCATTCAAACATCAATGACGGCGAGATCTTCAATAACCAGTACCATATATATCGGAGGGACAGGAAATCCAGTGCGCGTAATGGCAAGGAGGGAGGAGGAGTACCTATTAATAGCCGTATTAAAAGCTTTAATTTCCATGCGAGCTTGCCAATGGGAAACCTCCGCTGAGGATCTTTGGATGAGCATCAAAATAAGAAAAGGTAAGAAAATAAACATTTGTGCCGCTTACCTACCCCCGCCCGTAACTCAGAACCACCTCGAATCGTTGTTAGACAACGTATCCAGGGTCAGCGAGACTACTGGCGATGACATGATAATCATCGGAGACTTTAACTTAGGTGTTATAGAATGGATCGCAGACCAACAGACCTCTCACGTGACTGCTACTAAACCTGTCAACTACAGCAGTAGTTTAGGCTATTGTTTAGTGGATTTTATGTCATCGAATTCTCTTTGTCAATTTAATCATGTTAAGAACTCAAAAAACAGAATCCTAGACTTGATTCTAAGTAATATACAAAATGTAAAAGTTGAACAATCTGTGACTTGTTTATCAAAAATAGACGATCATCATCCGCCCTTGGAAATAAACTTTAATATTGGTGTTTGCAGTAGCTTAAAACCTAAAAAGTCACATAACTTCAGAAAGGCTGACTACAAATCAATCAACGACAAACTTAGTAAAATTAATTGGAGCGATAGGTTTCAGTCTTATTCTAATGTAAACTCAATGGTTACTTCGTTATATGAATGTAGTCTGAGGAAACTGTTCCTAAAACCACATAAACTAATCGTAACTTCCCTCCTTGGTACACTAAAACTCTAGAAAACGCTTTAAAAAGTACCACAACTCCAGATAAAGTTGAGTATAGCCTTCTTGACGACCGAGCGCGACTACTCATTAAAGAATGCTTTAAAAAATATGTGCATACAATGGAAAATAATATTCGTTCAATATTATTTTCCTTCTGGTTATGTGTGAAGGCAATAAACTCCAACTCTTCAGTAATCCCTTCAGAAATTAAGCTTGATGTCTCAACAGCTACTACGGGTGACGACATATGTAACATCTTTGCTCAACATTTATTTTCAACGCTTAGTGTTTCCGTCGCTAATAGCACGGTACTACCTCCTGTGTCGCAGACGCAACAGTTTCCTCAGACTACACTAACGACGATGAAATTCACCGAAAGGCAAGTCCTAAAAGCACTGTCAGGAATTGATGTTTCTAAGGGAGCTGGACCCGACGGGATTCCACCTATTTTCATTAAAAGATGATGTGCATAACCCTTTTTTTTTTTTTTTCGGATGGGAAATCATCAAATAACCCCTCCCGCTCTGGGCGGAGCAGGAGGGAGTGTCAGACTTTTACTGACTAAAACCCATCCATGTTCCTTCATCGCCCTTTGTGTTCCGGGGCCACGGTATCTCTTTCGAATAGTCCCGCAACCCCGGCAGGCATCGGTCCTTACGGACCCCTTCCTTTTTGCTGACTCTCTTTGAGGCGCGCGTGGAACACGAACGCGCCGTCGACACGGCCTGTCGTCATGAGACGGACGGACGGCGAGCTAGCCCATAGTTCACCGTCCACAGGCCCGCGCCTACGGTGGCCGGGGGCCACGTGGTGGTGGCCCCTTTCGGCCACGTTCTAACAACGATTCGAGGTGGTTCTGAGTTATGGGCAGAAAGGCAAGCATGGGAGAAAAGGTAAGAAGATAAACATTTGTGCCGCTTACCTACCCCCGTAAGCGGCACAAATGTTTATCTTCTTACCTTTTCTTATTTTGATGCTCATCCAAAGATCCTCAGCGGAGGTTTTCCATTGGCAAGCTCGCATGGAAATTAAAGCTTTTGATACGGCTATTAATAGTCCTCCTCCATCCTTGCCATTACGCGCACTGGAGTTAAAATATTTAATAGAACCACTAATCCTAGCTTTATCTAAAAACACTAAAACTATTTCAACTTCACGTAGACGCAGGCCGATTAAACCCTGGATTACTCAAGGACTACTAAAATGTATGCGCCACAGAGACAATTTGTTTAAAAAGCTTAGAACAAATCCAACAAATGAAGTCCTCGTGGTGTCCTACAGAAGGTATCGTAATTATTGTACAAATCTGCTACGAAAAGCAAAGAGAGACTATGAGAGACTAGAATTTGAGAAAGCAGGTAAAAATTCTAAGCAGCTATGGCGTGTTATTAAGAGTGTCACAAATATAGGACAACTGAAGTCATCAGCCCATGATCTCATAGCGAATAATCAAGATAAGCAGGGCACTATAAATCAAATTAATGATTACTTCGCAAATGTAGGGAGACGTCTAGCTGATAAAATACATAGAGACCCTCGATCTTTTTCGTTACCCGACCCTCAGAAGGAGTCTTTTGTACTGCTTAAGACAAATGAGCAAGAGGTGGAACACTTAATCCTTTCACTTAAGAGTGATTGTGCAGTTGGCTGGGACGGTATTTCTTCTAGTTTTCTAAAACGACATAGAAACATTATTGTACCTCCACTGACACATGTTTGCAACCTTTGCCTAGACTCTGGTGTCTTCCCTAACTGGTTCAAAAAGGCAATTCTTCACCCTATTTTTAAATCTGGAGATCGTGACCGTGTCGAAAACTATAGGCCCATATCAGTTCTGCCAGCACTGTCCAAGATACTGGAAAAAATCACAAATAAAAGGCTGGTTGCATATTTAGAGGAACGCAATCTTTTGTCGATTAACCAATTTGGCTTTCGAAAAAATCTATCGACTGCCGATGCTGTTCACAAACTGGTTAATCACATAGCTCAGAAACTTGACAACGGTAAGAAATGTGTTGCATTGTTCCTGGATCTCGCGAAGGCATTCGACACGGTCTCGATTCCCATCTTAATATCTAAGCTCGAATGCCTGGGTATACGAGGTACCCAGCTATCCTTATTTCAGAGCTATCTTACAAATAGAACACAGAGTGCCAAAATTGGAACCTATTCCAGCTCTGATCTGAATGTAGTTTTTGGTGTGCCACAGGGCAGTATTCTTGGCCCCAGTTTATTTTTAATTTACATGAATGACCTGTGTTGCCTCAACCTAGAAAGCGGTACAATATTTTCCTATGCGGACGATACAGCACTCGTGTTTGCGTCGGACAGCTGGGAAGAGGCATATCGCCTCGCTCAAAAGGGTTTCGACACAGTCAGTGAATGGCTGAAGAACAATTTGCTTACCCTAAACATATCGAAAACAAAGCTAATAAATTTTTCGATTCGAAATACCAAGGTGTCAGTTACAAGCTCGCTTTATGTTGCTGCCCAGTTGACACTATCAAATGGTAGTAGCGGTGGCAGTGGCACCCTTGGTCACTGTGAGATTGAACGAGTCACTTCGATAAAGTATCTAGGCATAGTGATTGACTGCAACCTTACATTCAAAGAATATATAATACACCTATCAAATAGAGTGCGCAAACTAATGTACATTTTTAAACAACTACGCAATTCAGCAGATGCTGTTGTCATGAAAATGACATACCAGGCACTGTGTCAATCAATTTTGGTCTATTGTATCTCTTCCTGGGGCGGGGCAGCTAAATCCCACTATATTCAGATTGAACGCGCGCAGAGAGCAGTTCTTAAGGTGTGCTGTTTCAAGCCAAGACTTTATCCCACCGTCAAGCTCTATGAATATTGTCAAGTCCTTACGGTTAGGCAATTGTTTGTACTGACCACCGTTATTAAGCAACACTCTATTTCCAACTATTCACAGCAAACAAATCGCCGTAACCGTATAGTTGCCTTGGCTACTCCTCTTAAAACCTCTTTCAGTCAAAGATTCTTTGTTTTCCTCGGACCCTATCTTTACAATAAATTAAACCAAATTCTTTCCCTACACTCATTGAACAAGCATAACTGTAAAATCACTTTATATGCCTGGCTACAAAGCCAAACATATACTGCCACAGAAGCTCTCTTTAACGTGTTAGTCTAATCAGACTCATCCTCTAACACTCTCCAACACACACACACACACACACACACATACACTCACGCCCACACAAACTTACATTCATAAAAACCACCAACGTTTGTACTTTAACTTTTTAATTATTTTATTTTATTATTTTACTTAAATTACTGTAATACTCTCTTGTGTCTCTTTTTCTAATAAGCTCACTAATCGTTTGAAATGTTTGTTATTTGCTGTGATACCAGATGTAAGCTATCAAATGTGTAACTTTAAACAGGTGGGGACCTGGTGACCTGTATTACAGGTGTTACTACCTACCACAGGCACCAGCGATCCACAACCAAAAATCGTTGGCTACTTTTTTTATGTAAATATTGTTTGTATTTTTTGGCTTGTGGTGAGAAATAAACAATTTATTATTATTATTAGTTCCTGTCCCTCCGATATAATATGGTACTGGTTATTGAAGATCTCGCCTTCATTGATGTTTGAATGGGACGGGCACCTTGTGGAACTATTGGCGCTAGCATCGCATGAACCAAACATTGTCATTGGTTGAAAATCTGTCAATGTCATTTTATATTTCAAAATAGTTTGATCTCATTGGTCAGATGGGGTCTAAGCGATGGACGCGCCATCTACAATCAGCTTTGACCAGCCTTCCCCATTGAGCCAGGTTTCTGTAGCTACAATAAGGTCGTACTGGGTTATACTAGCTGCCATGTTTATATCAGAAAGATGAGTTCTCATGCCTCTGAAGTTCTGGTAATAGATGTTGAACTTGAAAAGTTTCTCTAGGGTTTTATATTAGATATTACCCAGTTTTGAACTTATAGAAGTGCAACGGCTTGTAAACTTTTTACCTGTTTAGGGCGGGCACCGTCTTCTTTGCGAACAAGTATGCGACCATCACGAACCCATACGTATTTGTAACCCTTTTCCCGTGCTATTTTCCTAGTCTCAGCATGGATTGCCTTGTTCATGGGAGATAAGTGCTCTGACACGAACACAGGAGTCTTGGTGCCCCCGTAGCCTAAAAGGCTTGAGTTTAATTTCTTATCCTTTTCAATGACTTGTTGAATTTTATAACTGAGGCCAAGACCTCGTCACGAATTCGCGTGTTACGCAATTTAACAACAATTGAACGTGGACGCTTACTATCCAAGTCTAGCTTCTTAATACGAGTAATTGATAGGATATCTTGTTCTTGAATGTTGCATGACACCACCTTGCCCAGCTGTACTACAGTGCTAATGAGGTTTTCCTTGCTGTTTTCAGGTAGCCCATTAATTTCAACATTTTCTTGGCGCGTGTATTGTTCGAGTAGATTTAATCTTGTGGACAGGTCAGATACAGAAGTTTTCAGCCCCTCGTTTTCAGATTTCAGTTGTTTTAATGCTACCTTGTTTGTTTCACATTCTTGTCTCATTTCATCAAATTTTGCACTCACACAGACTGTTCAAGTTCATGCAGCGAACGAAGACTTTCTTTTATAACTTGGAACTCTTGACTAAAGTAATCTTTCAGGAATTGTCAATTGCATCTGGGCCGATATTGTTGATACGATTTCTTTGCAAATGGTGTCAACTAGGTATTTGTTTACACTAGGATCAGTGTGATCAAGATAATTTTCACTGTCACTCCCATCACTAGCGGTGGGAGAATTTCCAAGGCGAGGACGTTTTCGGATAGATGCGTTCACTGAGTTAGAATGGACAGTTTCAGTTAAAGTACCTTGTAACTCCGGTTCTGGTGGTAACTGAGGTGTAAGCTGGTCATCAGAACAAGGTGGGGATCTATGTAATTTGGGAATTGTTGACATAGTACTGGTTTACCACTCTTCCTTATGAATTGCCTTAATAGCGTACTAAACACAACACTTTTTAGTTTTATTCGTTTAAATAAAATAATTAGTGTGTCATGAGGAGCAATTTGTTTAATAGTAGCAAAATTTGTGTGAATTGTAGTTTTAAAGTTATTTGAGAAAAACACATTTTGCTGGAGTAACGTTTGAAACGTTATCCTGGCAAAATCGATTTTAAATACATGATTAGATAGCTTTTGTTGCGTAGTAAATGTTTGTAAATAGCAAAATTTGTGTGTGGTATGGTTCTTGAGTTATTTAAGATCTGAGACTGAAAACGTTGTAACAGCAACTTACGCAGATGACACCGCATGCCTTGCAAGCGATACAAACCCGAACAACGCATCGCTGATACTACAGGAACAACTCAATAAGGTTGACTTATGGCTTTAGAAGTGGAGAATTAAACCTAGTGTAACTAAATCGACACAAATAACATTCACACTCCGGAAAGGCGACTGTCCACCTGTGCTTATGGAAGACAAACCGTTACCAAGCAATAACAGTGTGAAATATCTTGGTCTACACCTGGATAGAAGACTTACCTGGGCCAATCACATTAAAGCCAAGAAAACAGAAGCCACCTTACAATTCAAAGGTCTATCTTGGTTACTAGGGCGTCAATCCCGGCTGTCCCTCGGAAACAAAATACTTGTATACAAGGCTATCATAAAGCCGATCTGGACCTACGGGATAGAGCTCTGGGGCTGTGCTAGCAACTCCAATATCGAGATTCTCCAGAGATTTCAAAACATTGCTCTACGAAAAATTTCAAGCGCACACTGGTTCGTGAGAAACACGGAAATACCTGAATACCTGGAGATGCCGACCGTAAAGGAAGAAACTTGTAAAATAAGCAAGAGATACAAGGAGAGGCTCAATAAGCACACAAATGAACTGGCTAAGAACCTATTAACCCGACATGAAGATGTGACTCGCCTGAAAAGATGGCAAATACTAGACATAGACCAGAGAAACTAACTGCTTAGTATCTACCCACTCATACGGTGCTATTTAATGGAATCGCACCCAATCCAAATTAATCCCAGAAAACATCTGATTATGGCTAAAAGCCGATTGCAGATCAAAAGGAAAAAAAAAAAAAAAAATTAAGATTTTGCTGCGGTAACGTTTTGGGATTTCCCAGATCTCGAAAACGGCTCAACGCAGAAGATTGAAAAAAATTCCAATAAGAGACCTTAATTTGTTTAAATTAATTTAAACATTAGTTTTTGATTTGGTTGTCGTAAACCAATGGAATTAAATGGTTTCAAAAATCAAATAAAAACGGATTTGCAAGTAAACCAAAACACTTATAACCAAATAAACAGCTGTTAACAGGGTTATGCACACTAAAAGATGCGCTCGCTACCTGTCTCTGCCATTAACATTGATATATAACAGGTCAATTGAAACTTCCTATCTCCTTGCGGCCCGCGACTGCTTTGTAAATGAAAGTTTAATTCTTATAGTTATTTTTTATCAGCGTTCCTTGGGCCTGCCTCGGTGATGACGACAGTTTTCAGACACCCAGTGTGTGACGATTCACAATTGGAAATGTGACCCACCCAGTCCCATTTTAATCTCGCAGATTTATCGCCAATATCGGCGATGTCTGTCTTGGACCGTATTGTGGTGTTGCGTATTCGATCGGTTACTTTGATGTTTAAAATGCTACGCTCCATCGCTCTGTAGCAAACCTTGAGTTTGGACTTCTGAGCGTCCGTCAAAGTCAAGTCTGGGCGTCATAGGTTAGGATAGGCATGTTAGGGTAGGTCACACATTTTTTAGTAAGTTATTGTTTTCTTTAAAAATAATTTTTAAATTTATTTAAATATTTTTTTCTAAAACATTAAAATTAATGTTTTAGCATTATTTATATCACTCGCGGGCCGCCTTTAACAAAAGTTTTCACTATGTGGCCCTTGTCTGCCAAAAGGTTGCCGACCGCTGGTTTAGATCATACTTAAGCGATCGGAAACTAAAAGTTGTGGTAAACAGCCTCCACTTGACGCATTATTACGCTACTTCCGGTGTGCCTCAGGGCTTTCATCCCGGCCCGATACTCTTCATTGTCTTTATCAATGGCATAATAAACCATATCAAGCACAGCCAATGTTCACTCTTAGATCTTAAAATGTATCGGCCAATCGAATCCCCAGCAGACATTGCCTTGTTACAGTCTGACTTGGACTCCCTTCAGGAATGGTGTGTTGCGAAAAAGATGGTGCTCAATGTCAGTAAATGCCAGCACATTACATTTACCCGCAAAAAGCGAATAGTGTAATCTTCTTACTCACTCAATGGGACAGTACTGCAAAAAGTCGACATCATAAGGGATCTGGGAGTCTTACTCAGTAATAACCTGTCGTTCATTCCTCACATAGATAAAATTTTGACCAAGGCCGGAAAGATGGTTCATAAAAAGGATCGGGCATGACTTCAAAGGAACACATGCATTGAAAGTACTTTTCAACTCTTTCGTTCGAAGTACCCTAGAATACGGTTCTCCAGTCTGGAGCCCAATGTACAAAGTACACATTAATCGTATCGAACGCATCCAAAAAAACTTCACCAGATTCCTTCGGTACAAAGATCGCAACTGTCCTTACAGATCTGACTACTCACAGCGATTGTCTAACTTTGGCTGACATTCCCTTGAACAGCGACGCGTGTTGGCTGACGTCACAACCTTCTTTAAAATTCTTAATGGTCGCTTTTTTTATTGTATGACTATGTTTTAAATAGGATTATTTTTTATTTTTTTGCATCATTACAATTTATGTCAATGTTAATCATATAATTTATTCTACTCTGTTTCCAAATTCTATACTAAATTTATTTGTATTTTTTTTATCATTCATAAACTTACAAAAATAATATTCTTATATTAATTAGTAGGAGCTTAATTTATTAACTTTATTGTGCATGCTGTGGTCTCCTATAAGTGAAGGAGTACACCTACCTAATACCTACCGTGTGTCTTCCAGTAACTAATAATGCTTTGTGTTTACCTTTTGTTGGAGATCCTTAAATAAATAAATAAAAACGGTGCGTCCTATCGCAAAAATAATGAAAAATTTGCCCCCCTTAATAACTCTCGTGCCGCGTAATTCTCAACACTTATGTAAAAAAAAATGGATTCGTATTTTTTATGTTTTGTATTATGAGGGATAATACAAAACATTAAAAATACGAATCCATTTTTTATGTATATTTTTTTTTTCAGTAATTCAATAGTTTCTAATAATAGTGGCCATAATTTACCTACTATTTGATGATAATTTTAGCTAAATTTTGACGATCAATTATTGTGGGACGAGCAATGATATTCTAACAAACAGATATGTTATACACCTACAAAACCACCGAAAAAAGTGTGCCACGGGGGAGAGCCAGGCTCACATACACGCAGAGACGCAGAATAAAGGAAAAACAGGCCAATTGGCTGGTTTTAGAGTCTTCACGATTGCGCGCTCACAACATATCTGTATAGTAGAATATCATTGGGGACGAGTTACATTTTCAACGTACTGAGTTAAAAAAATAAAAGCTGCTATAATATATTTTTGATGTCATATATTAATATTTTAGAAGTTTACTGCTTGAATGCATGTTACAAATTTAGATGCTAAGAAATAACCACCGTGCTGAGTTGTATCTAGAGGCTTACATAGAAGATAACTAGTGGCTACGATAGTATCATTCAGAAGCTCGTTAATTGTGGCTGACTTAGTAATTTAGAAGGCAATGTAGCTTTTTAGAGGCGAATACTGCAATTAAAAAAAAAACCCCGACTGCGTAAAAAATAACTAATAACTTTAAATAAAAACTAAAAAGAATAAAACAAGTTCAGGAGACAGGACAGTATCGACTGCAATAGTCGGGACCCATATTGGATGACCCATATCGGATTCACAGGTAATATGCCAAGCTGGCGTCTTCCACGGCGGCAAGCCTCTCTGTGAGACGCAGAAGACAAGCGCAGCCGTCATGGCAGATGGAGTAGCGGTGTGGGACCAGGAGCTGACCTTCCCCATCAAGGTGTGTAACCTGCCGCGCATGGCCAGGGTCTGCTTCGGCGTGTATGAGGTCACCAGGACTAAGATCAAGAGGAGAGGGAATGACTCAAGTAAGGTATGATGCAGTTGGACTTGGAATTTATTATCTGATTGGTTTACTATTTAAAACGAATTTTTTGTGTAGTATTTTATGTTATACCTAGATATTCTCGATCAATGTTGAAGTCCAGCAAGCCTATTACGTATCTCTGTTGACAGCTCGAAATGATAGTAACTGGGCTCAGTGTCCATCAATTAACTGTCAAAAGGTTAGTTTCGTATTATGTATGTGGCGATCAAATATGACGTCATTGGTTGATATCGTGGCTGATAGTCACCGTAACTCATTTTGACAGACGCTTTCGTATCGATACTTATATTATTTTGATTAAGTAAGCCTAATGGACAACAAATTGATGACAACTGAGTTTGAAGTGGCTTTCATGAAAGACGATACACCGTACCTGGGCTGTTAGTCACCGTAAAATGACATCCATCCAGTGTGATACGTAATACCAATATTATGACATTCACGGTTGTCATCAAAGTTCGGTATGTACAACCGAAACTTGATAGTCACTGGATATCAGAAAAATACGTAATAGGCCTGCACAACTGTGCCACTTCTATGGTGTTCCCAGTAATACCGCAATAATATTTTATCTACCATGAACTACTTGTACGAAGTTAAGTTTCCGCTGACGTTTCTAATTTCAACGGGGCAACCATTTAGTAAAAAAAAAACCGGCCTAGTGCGTGTCGGGCCACGCGCAATGTAGGGTTCGTAGTAGCCCGTTAATAATAATAAAAAAATAGATATAATAGATCAAACTTGACATCTGTCAGTTTAGCAACTACAGCAATTACTTCATCTAGTCATTTTAGAGGATTTATTCTAAGGATTTTGTATTTGGTACAAAATTATCCAACAAAATTGACCTCTGAGTTTGTTTCGGCTGTTTCTTCTCAGAGTAGTCAGGTACGAAACACCGGCCCCATCTATCTATTCTATTATTATACATATAATAAATCTGTAGAAAAATAGTTTTTGTACGTACGTACAAATTGCCGGGGTGTTAAAGGATAAGCAACAGAACACATTTCCAGCATTTTTGGAATTTTTGTCTGTTTGTCTGTTTCGATGATCAAGCATCACGTAAAATTTACAAAACCAATGTAGAAACTTTTGTACATAAAAATAAATATAAAATAAATAAAAACTAATCATCAAAATACATACATGCAGCGACATCTGCTGAACTAAAATGGTACCAATGACTAAAAATGCGCTCACCACATAACTTTTAAATCTACTGACCGGCTTTAAAAAAAATATATACCATAATATACTTTAGCATTTTAACATTTTGGTCGATAGATGGCTATGATCATTTCACTCTATTTTCTGAATCGAGTGACCCTCGCCCGTGTCAGTTGCCTCAAGATTGTTTTTTTAACCGACGAAACAAAAAGAAGGAAGTTCTCAATTCGACGCGTATTTTTTTTTGTATATGACCACGGATAACTTTTACAGAGAAGTCCGTACATGGTCCTTTTTTTGGTGAAAAGCGTAGGTACATCTCAAAGTTGATCCCATTTATAATTGAAAAATCGTGTTTGGGCTAATTTCTTGCACCTTTGATGAGAACTTTCGACCTAGCTGAAGTATGACTGTCATCGAGTGTCTAAGGATGAAGACGTTAGGCTGTCGAGGCAATGGGCGGAGCACCGCCGTGTCCTCGAAGCGGCGATTGGCGGCGGCGACCTCTCGCGTCTGGCCCTGGTTCAAGCCATGGTCCGGAGCGAGACGGAATGGGACGCCGTCACCTACTTCTGCGAAGCAGTAATGCTAGAGAAGGAGGTGGCGGAACGTGAGAGGGAGAGAACCTCACAGCGTCCCGGCCACCGCAGGAGACGCCCCGGGCGTCGGGGACCACCACGTGGCCCCCGGCCACCTAGGCGCTGGCCTGTGGACGGTGGGCTATGGGCTAGCTTGCCGTCCGTCCGTCTCATGACGACAGGCCGTGTCGACGGCGCGTTCGTGTTCCACGTGCGCCTCAAAGAGAGTCAGCATTCAGCAAAAAGGAAGGGGTCCGTAAGGACCGATGCCTGCTGGGGTTGCGGGGCTGTTCAAAAGAGATACCGTGGCCCCGGAACACAACATTGATGGGTTTTAGTCAGTAAAAGTCTGACACTCCCTCCTGCTCCACCCAGAGCGGGAGGAGTCATTTGATGATTTCCCATCCGAAAAAAAAGGCTGTCGAGGCAAGCCCTTTTTTGGAAAAACTTATGTAGATTATTTTAGCGATTAATGCAAATATATCGAAGAAATTAAATTGTTACCCACTTGGATCAATATCTACTAATATTATAAAGCTAAAGAGTTTGTTTGGTTGGTTGAACACGCTAATAGGGAACGTGCAGGAACTATAGGTGGCAGCACTAAACGACAAAAGAGACACTATGCGGACAGTAAAGGAAACTTATGCTGTCACCTGTCACGCAAATCTCTTCAAAAGTATTATTTTTGATTATGATAAAAGGTATAAAACCTGGGTTCCGGTCTATCAATAATGTTCGTCAGCGTAACATGAATGTTGACCAATATGAATTTTGTATGTTTCGTTTATTTTCTCTGATGAAAATTGTGGTGCATGAAGAAACGGTGGCATAAACAACTTTCTTATTTTCAACACATGTTTTAATGGAAGGGAATCCTTTATCAGCGAGAACAGTATCTCCAGGCTATAACAAATCAATCCACAATCATTTGTTATAAGCAATCACTAGATCGCCCTCCGTAGCATTTAGATACAAAACTTATGAAACCACAAGCAGTGCAGCCAACTAAAAACTTTATTGTCTAACCATGTATAAAATCTGAGTACATGTGGACTCTTTGTTTAACTGTTGAGGAATATTCGGTGTGAACTTCAGTGCAACATGTGTGTTCGCTGAATTTTAAATGGTACGCCAGTACCATTTAATGTTTGCTTGGACGGTTGATTTTGAAGGCTATTGAACTTTTTCAATGCAGAGTGTAACAAAAACAAATTGTGTTCAAATATTTTTCTTACTGCATTTATCCATTTTTTTGCGTTTTTCACATAAACATGGTATGAGAGTACTATTCTTTGGAAAGTAATAGAATTTTATTATTTTACGCTATTTGATTAATTTTCATTTTTGTGGATGTATTGGTACATCCAGAAATGCAACAATGGATTATGATTAGCTAGAATAATCATTTTCAATAATAACATTAATTCTGTTTACTTGTTTTACATGTCAATGTCAAGTATTAATAGGGTACAAGATTCGGATTGGTGACGCCAGTTGGCACCACCGTCGTTGTGCACGTTCCCTATTACAGGAACTACTGGTTCGAATTTAAAAAAAAACTTTTAGTGTTGAATAGTTATCGAGGACGGCTAAGTATAGGTTATCTAACATCACGCTATAATTAAAAGGAGCGGAGCATCAATGATAAATGTTGCAAAAACAAGGAAAATTTATTTCTTTTGAGAGCTTCCTTTGCGGGCGCTGCATAAACGGTTAAAGTCACGCAACAAACAATCATGTATTAGAGAATTGTTCGTTTTAAAACGTTCTAAAAAAAATCGCGATAGCATTATGTCTATCTTTTATGGTTGACTCACACTCTCTCTAACCCTCTCTCTCTATGTGACGCAGACGAAGTTGCGCGGGTCAGCTAGTTTTTAATAAATGACGTGTTTGTAAAAACCTTCTTGCAAAAATAAACATCATTTCATTTCAACATCCAAGTTCAACGACTATACTAACTAATAAAGTTATCTTAACCGCTATAATTTCAAGTTCATGAAATGTACTATCATCATGAATTTTTCCAGATTTTTCAACAGTTGATCTTTTGAGAGGTGGGGCACACCCTACTGGAACAAATATTTACACTTTGGAGTTTAATATTTTCGTAAATGGAGCATTAAATCTAAAAATAGTATTAGTAACTCCTAAGTAATTTTAAAAGACCTAGTCAAAGATACCCCACATCACCCACATGATGGATCCTTGTCAAGACTAAGGAATCCTAAAAAATTAGCAATATTTTTGTGGCAGCCTTGACAGAAGTAAGTACAGATTAAGTGAAGAAGACAGTTTTTAAACACATTTTTGCTTTTATTTGCGACATTCTACATTGCGAATTTGCGAGAGAGTTTTGTCTTTGATTTATTTTAACTGGAACCTACAACCTTCCTTTCCAGGAGGGTGTAAATAGACTGGCATGGGCGAATACAATGATATTCGACTACAAAGAAAGGCTGCGCACCGAAGGCGTCACGCTGTCGATGTGGACACACGTGGTCGACGATACGCAAGGCGATGACCTCGTTCTGCATCCTTTAGGAACCGTCGTGTTCAACCCTGACACCGACTCCTGCGCAGCCTTGCAGGTTAAGTTTTCCAAGTAAGTATAAAGACAAAAAAAAATGTTGATCAAATAAACAAGCATAATTAGCATCTAGGCTATCTAGGATTGGAATTGCGTCTTAAAAAATAACGATATTGCAATTATAGGTTACATTGTTCTCGTACACGAAACCACAACTGCTCATCCCGTGTACAATGCATTGGTATAGTCACCTGAAAAATACCTAAAACAGCTCAAAATTACTCAAAAGACCCGATCACGGAAGTGAGGTTAAAAACATACGTTTTCTTATGCGGCAATATCCGGAATAAAAGTAAGACACACAATTTCTAATCCTACCATAAAACGTTGATTTTTCAGCTACGACTACCAATACCCCGTACTATTTCCTGAGTTAGAAACTGTGAATGATTACTGGGGACACATCAGGTCCGTGTCCCCTGATGCGATGGAAAGGCTAAGCAGGGACTATCAGAGGCTACGAGCCTTCGCAGAGAAGGATCCTATGTACGAAATGCACGAACAGGACAAGAAGGACATCTGGGCTTCAAGGTAAAGATATTCTCCTTATATACAGTATTCCTAGTTTGTCATACTAATAACCACCACGATTCCTGTAAGTTTAAACTTGAGTGACCATTAGAAGTGTCTACATCTTTAAGGTGTCTACAACCAACAACAAAAGTGCCAGAATAATGAACCTACAAAAATCCCAAATAAACAATTCGAAGTTTTAGAATTTAGATATGCCAAGTTGGCTAGCTAGAGTAGATTAAAAAGTAAAGCTTAACGCTTTTGTCTGTGCTATAATGAAAAACAATTTATTATTGCCTGTGTTGTCCCGCTACTGGGCGAAGCCACTCCTTTTTCAACTCCAAGACTTTCCCGTAATCTACGGTTTAGGTATTATCATCTAGTCTTCCGCGATGTGAAAGGACGTTATCATGGACCCATGTTGGGGCGGTTTTAGCTTTAACGTTTCAGAAAAACTATCAACAACAAAACTTAACATCTATACGTATATATCTCTCTTCCAGGGAACGTTTCCGCAAAGAAGCCCCCGAGCTGCTCCCCAAGCTGCTGTCGTGCGTGGAGTGGGGCGAGCGCGGTGAGACGGCCGGCGTGCGGCGCTTGCTGGCGGACTGGCCCATGCTGCGCGTGGAGTCCGCGCTCGAGCTACTGGACTACGCTTACGCCGACTGCGCCGTGCGGAGCTTCGCTGTCAAGTGCCTCGGCAAGATCAGGTATGCGCCCGGTAACATACTCAGATGCTGGCGGACTGGCCCATGCTGCACGTGGAGTCCGCGCTCGAGCTGCTGGACTACGCCCACGCCGACTGCGCCGTGCGGAGCTTCGCCGTCAAGTGCCTCGGCAAGATCAAGTATGCGGCAGGCTCGAAGGCACCTAAGGAGCCGATTCCTGCCTTTCCTTCGTGAACATGGCACTCTACGTGGTGTCTACTGTATAGTCAAATAGTATATTACATACACATCAGTGGGTATGACAGATACGACGGGGTAGAAATAGATGAAAAGTATGTAGAGGAAAACGAGATAGAATGAGTAATAGTCGATGTACGGTTTACGTACAAAACGTCAGGCTGCAAACGCAGCAACATACTTTTCTCTGTAGTATTTAAAACCATGTTTAATATAATTTTAAGTTAGTTGACAAATTTCATACTTACGTGAACACCGCGGATTAGCATCCAACTCACTTTTACTTTGTTGTGATCGGTATATACTCTAATAAACTTTTAGTGTTACCAAATCTGTGTGTGTTTACGTCAACAGCTCACCTAAATCAAAGTACTTACTTGCCACTTCTTACTTAAGCTGCAAGTGTAAGGTGCCGACTACTACGGGATCTTACAGTCGATATCGTATTCGGAACCAACTAGGTTTTTTTATTTTGTTGACTATTTTGTGGACTAGGTACTCTACTAGCCCTCAAGTAGAGCGGACGGGTGTATTAGCGATTTTATTTATTATATGACGTAAAAATAATATTAAGTGATACTAAACCGCATTTTTGTGCTAAGTTTGTGATTTACTTTGGTAAATAACAAGTCATTATGAGAAATATCTAAGAACTAAGTAAAATGTCAAATATTGAAAACAGCCCTCGGAGTATTCCACCTAGGAGATGGAATACTCCGAGGGCTATTTTCGCAGCCCTGCGACCAAACCCCAAACACCTTACCATGCGGCAGAAGGAAGATTAGAAGCAGTGGAAACCAGCGATATCAGTAACTGGTTGACTTCCATCGACAAACGCCTGAATGAAGTTTGTCTAATTGCTCAGGAAGGAAAACTGAAGTCCAAACAAAACCTGAGGATCTTTCGCGCATTTAGGTAGAACATGGCGTTTCACAAATGGCAGTTTACTACCAGGACTTGAGGCTAAAGGTAAACAAAATATCAAGTGATGAAAGAAAAACGGGACCTCACGAATTGCCTTGAAAATTTCCAGTAAATAATTCAAGCTAGCATTGAAGGAAACTACCTATATCAAGACAACTATGACAGAAAAAAAGTCGTTTGTTACCAATAACAATAATTACTTGCTCCCAAATAACGTCAGCTCTATTGCAATTTATCCAACAAATAAATTAAATTCTAGTGACGACACAAAAACTGGTCCAACAAATAATATGCCCGGAACAAATGAAATTGCACGTTCGAGGATTACGCAAAACAAAAAAAGGGGGTTTTATTATCAGCACGGAGACAAAAGACGACATTGAAAAACTTTGACAGTCGGAACTTAGACAATCGTGACAGCTAAACAGTTCGGGCCCATAGAGATAGAAAGAAATATGGAGGGGCCCCGATATTCTATACCTACATTTGCATAGACAAATGTGAGTGAAATACGAAACAGAATGTGAAATATCGTTTTGCTTCATTCTATCTAATGTGGTAATCGTATTTGATAAAAGAGACAACAATATTTCAGCTGTTGCTCATAATGACAACATTTTCTTGTGACGTAGTTACAGTTGTAGGTAAGTGCCGTATCCGCCATATTATGCGACGAGTTTTGTGGTAGTTCTGCTGTCAAATGAGTGTTTACTTTTGCATTTATTTAGATTTGTGAGAAAATTACGAAGAGTTTATCTTTAAAATTGCACGTATATGGTGGAAAACAGCTATTCAACATGCCTGCGTGTTGTGTTATGAAGTGTGGTGCAAGAAAGAAGGAAAATCAACCTCAATTGTCTTTGCACAGGTTAGTAGCCGGTTTTCATGAATTATTACACATAGTAATACACTTTTGAGGAAAAAAATGCTAAGGGATCGTGAATTTATAGCTGTAGTGTTCATATTTGGGCTTATTTTCGTCCAACAGACCTTTTTTTAATTTCATAATTTCATTCGTTTGTTTACAATAACATGTCATGGTGGAATAGTGTAGTACCGTTGCTGTAATATTTTCCGATACTAGTTCCTTCGCTGTGCTGGTACGATATCGGTATAGTACATGATACGTGTGCTAATCGGTTCGAAAAAATATGATTATTATTGTTCGCACGCAAATTAGGTACGCGTTTTGACTGACGAATTTGACGTGGAGTTACGTACACCAGCCCGTTACACAATACAAAACAAATATTGCATAACGAAATTCCTATTTTTTTCAGGCATCCATAAAAAAACAACATCAAGAGCCATATGTTTTCTGTGAGACGAGCAACGTTAAAAAATCGGATGTTTCTTGTACATCTACTGTAATGCCTCCATTGCAGCTACCCCATCTAATTGTGGAAACAATGCTCAAAGAGGTATGTATCCACCTACTTAGAAGTCGACCGTTTTACGATTCCCTGGCCTTCTTGCAAAGTGTGCGTGTTTGCCTAGGTTGGACTGTGGATGGGTGACCACCCATTACATACCGAGTTTCCTGCGTGGCTCGGAAAGCAGTTTTTGAACAAACTAACATTGTTTAAAAATGAATAGGTAGTTGATATGCATATTGTTGTTTTCATACCAAATGTTTATTGAATAAATAAAAAATGAATAACTAAAAACGAGGTGCGATACTCAATTAATGTTTGTGTTTTCATATTTAAAAATAATCTGCATAGTATGAGCAATTAAGCTGGTAAGTTGATTTTTGACATACCTAGGTGTATTGGTATGTTTGTAAAATACTAGCTGACGTCCCGCGGTTCCACCCGCGTAGTTCCCGTTTCCGTGGGAGTACGGGAATAAAATATAGCCTATAGCACTCACGAATAATGTAGCTTTCTACCAGTGAAACAATTATTAAAATCGGTTCATTACTTCCGGAGATTACCCCTACATACAAACTTACAAACAAATGTTACCTCTTTATAATATTAGTATAGATTACAAGAAATGCAATTTACAAAGACCAATAACTATTTTCGTACCCACCAAATTAGTATCCTTCGAATTGGCCAGGAAATGAAATTACTGTATCTGGCAAACCTAGTCCGCATACCTACTAGAAGCTACAGACCAGATATAAAATAAGCGAAAGCGCAAAAGTGATGCGACTAAAATTGTTTATAAATTCTGTGCAGAAAAAACACTACATTTAATAACGGTCAGATATCAGAAGAGCATTAAACTTACTCATTTTTTTGTTACAACAGACTGTAAGAATCTATGGTATAATAATATAGAGGAAAGATTTGCTTTTTTGTTTGTGAGTTTGTTACGATTTAACTCAAGAACTACTGTTAAAAAATCTTTTAAGTACCATTATAAAGCTACATTTTTACCGAGTAACATAGGATATAAATTATATTGATGCCATGCAAATTAGCCGAGCTATCACAATTTTCGCGGGCGAAATGCTTAGTAAATTATAAATATGATTCCAACGTGATATCTAGTAAGACTCGAAGTGCTTAGTAAATTATAAATATGATTCCAACGTGATATCTAGTAAGACTCGTAAAACTATTATGTAGTATTAGTATCGATACTTGTTATAGTAACACTATATTCCATAATTGGTACATCCCTATCATTGGCAGCCATTTTATGAGAAATTTAGTGGCACCTTTTTTTTGTAGGTATTTCCAGTCCATTTACTTCTCAAGTCAATGTTCGGGCCTGAAAATGGAAGAGATAATAGATATAAGAGAATTATTGTTAAAGGAGTTCCGACCGTTTTAAGTGATCAAGAAGTCTACGATTGCATTTATGAGCAAAACTTAGCGGACAAGCTGCCTAGTTTACCTCGTGACTCTTGTCTTTATCTTTAGACAGATCCAATATTTTTATGATGGTTTTCGTGTTGTATTGTATTGTATTGTATTGTATAGCGGGCTGGTGTCCGCAACTCCACGTCAAAGCGCGTATTTTGCGTACGGGTGGGAATTTTATTCGATCCACCCTAACTCCCCGAGAAAGACCAGCAGCGCCTTGGTGTTGCTGACAATCTCGCGGAGAGTACCTGGGTTACCGAAGTACTTTGCCCTGTATGTTGCGACCACTGGGCAGTGCAGAAGCACGTGGGCTGCTGTCTCATCTTCCTCCATGTAGGCACGGCACAGGGGGCTGTCCGTGACTCCTATGACAAAGAAGTGTTTATTAAAAGAGCCGTGTCCAGTAATGGCGGCTGTAACTGTGCGCAGCTGCGGTTTGGTCAACCGAAGCGCACGTTTGGTGAGGCGGCCGTCGATAGTAGGAAGTGCTTCCTTGGCCTGCCTGCACTCGCCGTGGTCTAGCCATAGCTTGTGGTGTTGTTCACTAGTTCGGTTCCTCACCAGTGTGCGTAGGTATCCGAAAGGGAGTGGCACGATAGGTTCGGGTCCCACCGCTGCCATCCCCTTCTAGCGAGTTCGTCCGCCGCATCATTGCCACGGGAAGCGCTGTGTCCCTTAATCCATTGGATGGTTATATTATTGAGATTACCAACCTGGTTCAGGCGTTGGTGACACTCGTGTATTAACCCAGAGTTGACTGTGTGGTTGTTTAGTGCCAGCAGTACAGCCATGCTGTCTGAGAGTATACGGATTGAGTGGTCCACAACCTTCCTGGCTAAGATGGCAGATGCCGCCAGGGAAATGCCCATGCATTCTGCCTGAAATTGGTTTTCGTGTTATACGAACAATGGTCACAGAAGTAGTCTTTTGTTAAGATGGCGGACAGTATCGTCCAAACCATAGACTTAGTATATACTGCCGTATAGACGAACTGACAGCTCGATAAAGCGTGACCAATTTTGATTTGTCAGTGTGTGCGTTAGTTAGCGATGAACCTTTTACTTTGGAGGACTATCGATAAGTGGTTGAAGTTCGACCCTTGGAGCAAGATGTTCCATAGACTGCCTTTGTCCAGATTATAATTTTTACATTATGTTAAAAAAGTGTAAACAGATTAAAAAAATTAAACAGCCAACATTTTATTAAAAATCGCTCAATACTGACCTTTAAACAGAAAAATCTTATTTAACTGGTTCCTTACAGTTTCCTTTCCTAAATTATTAAGTTTACATTCATGTTTAAGTCGAATGACAAAGTGAATTTCTATAGTGTGTTCCATGATTAAATATCTACGACCACTTAAAATATCTTGGTCCAAATTTTGGCTCTCCAAACTCGAAAATAAGCCGAAATTATCTTCTAATATATTTTAAGAAGTACAGCTTGGCAAATTGTAGATTTCCCAATACCTTGACTGATTTTATTATTTTCACCAATAAAATTTTCAATCTGTAAACAAAGTTGTATCACGTCTTTGGATTCCAACCAACGAGCCCAATGAATCTCAACCATTTTCCTCGAACTATAGTATCTGGAGGGAATCTGTTGTACTTACAAATTATACAAAACAATTAGTTTATATTTTTGTTAAAAGTTAATTAACTTTTTCCTCATAAAATGGTTCAGTTAACAGACGGTAAACGTAAGCTAGCATTTATTTTCATAGTTAACATTCAAGATAAAATATCGATAGTATCGATAAATTTAAGTCAATCCCTAGCGTACATGTGAAATAGATTGATGAAAAATCTATTCACCAAAATCATGTAAATTATCAACAAATGGACTTTTAGCTATACAAAATATGAAAGTAAACAAAAACATTGGTATTATTTTATATTTTATACAGGTAAAAAGGCAAATTTTAACCAAAAATAAACGCGTTTATCAGTGACTACGTCCTGAGTATTTACTTATGAAATGTGCAATTTTCAGGTTTATTTCTATGATTAAACACCACATTCACGCACAGAACAAGTAACCATTGTTTAATACAACTGTATTCACCGAAAATAAACCACGATGTACGCTAAAAATCCAAAATACACACATCAAAAGTATCTAGGGATCAACATATATTTTTGCAATAACTTTTCTCCTGATTGATATTAATTAAAATTTTCTTTAAGGATTCATCAAATAAAGTGTTTTCGTTTGTCACAGTAACGATAAACCAAGTCACCTTTGCATTAATAAAGAAATTTGCCATTTTCCTAATAAAGGGATTTTTGACATTTGAACCACTAACATTAAAGTTCGAAAAAATGACTGAAAACACAGTTTTCTTTAAAATTTTATTGGGTAACTTAAACAATTAATAATCCGTGTTTCTACCGCGAACACTAACAACACAAGAACATCGGTTTGGCGTACTCAAAATGAGTTCATCCAAATCACGCTGTGGAATGGCCGCCCATGTTCGTTGCAACAACAAAAAAAGGTCTTCTTGCGACTGGATACCCTCCATATTCGGCAGAGCTCTTCTCTGTAGCATATCCCATGCATGCTCAATCGGGTTCAAGTCTGGCGACTGAGCAGGCCAGGGCAGGACATTGATGTTAGCTGCGGCGAGAGTCTGTCTTACAACTCTTGCGGTGTGCGGTCGTGCATTATCATGCATTAACTGAAATAAGGGACCGATTTGCACTTGTAGAGGAACGATGACGTCTGATACAATCGTCTCAGCATAAATTTGAGCGTTGAGGTTGCCTCTGATCCAAATCAACTCAGTTCTTCCGCCGATCCAAATACCCGCCCATACCATGATGGTTCCACCACTATAAGGATGGACTTCCTGGCAGGATTTTAATCGCTGTTGGCGTCCAGGGGTTCTCCAGTGTCGTATACGTCTTGTATCCGGTCTCATACCAAAACGAGACTCATCAGAAAAGCACACGAAACGCCATTGTTCTTCTGCCCAATTTCTGTGTTCAAGAGCCCATTGATATCGAATCCTACGATTGTGCATTGCTATAGGTGGTACCCGTAGCGGTCTTCGGGAATGAAGGTTCACTTCATGCAAGCGGTTCTGACTGTTTGGTCGCTAATTAAGTTCCCTGAAGAGTGATGAAGCCTCACGGCTAACATCATGGCGGTTATTGTTGGAGCTCTTCGAGTTAAGATTTGAATGTATCGGTCTTGTCTCCGTGTGGTGCAGCGATACCGTTCTCCATGGCGCTCAGCCACGGTACCAGTGCTTCGGTAACGTGTCCAAAGTCGACTGATAACACTCTGACTTGTATTCAGAGCTAAAGCTACAGTATGTTGCCGGGAACCAGCTTCTATCATTCCCACGGCTCTGAGCATTTCTTCCCTGCTTAAATGACGTCGCCGCTCCATAATAACGTTGGTTTTAATCAGTAGTAGGGAAACAGTAGCACTAATAATGTCTTCAATGCGTTGTATGTTTTTATAGGGAAAATATTGACAGCTTATTTTCATCTTTTACTCGAATTTGATTGAGAGTTCCTGATTCAAATTATGAAATGCACCAAAAAGGATCCATATAAATTTATAAAATCATAAATTTATTACAAAGCCACATCTCAATCTCAAGAAATCCGCATAAAAATGCTTGATCCCTAGACACTTTTGATGTGTGTACTAAAGAGTTGATTCCCCGCGTGCCGACTTGTGCAGACCTGTCATTCAAAACCGGTCACAGTGATATTAGATTCGCGATCCTTTTTCATCTTGCTATATTTCCATAAGGGATGTTCTTCTCCCTCGCACGCTTTGTTGGTCTATATTTACTAAGTCTATGGTCCAAACTCTTATTTTCTTCTAACAAACAAACGCCATCTCGTGGCGTCCAGTGAATCTATTACAAGCGACATCTGGGTCGCATCGCTCGAACTTTTTAGAACAACTCATGGCTTCCATAAAAATTAAGTCACAAGAAGGGTAAAAAGGAAGGACCTAACTGTAACTTTGTTCTTGAAGTTACTGCCAGCATAAGAAAGGCCCTTATCAACCAAAACCTTACAACACCAAAACCATACATTAATTGGACATCCTGCCCGAGAGCGACTTTACACTTGTGACTGGTGCTTTAAATGTTAACAGAATGGACATGCTGAAAAGACCTGTCGGAGGCTACCTACACGTGTGGAAATTGTGAAGAGTGGTTATAAATCCAATGAGTGCAAAAAAATTGCTGAGCTGCTGCAGTGTGTAACATGCATTTCAATTAATTCATTAAACAATTTCAATTTCATTTACATAACCGAAAATCACTTTTATTTTCTTTTATCGTTCTTTTACATTTTATTCCTTACTTTTTTTGTTTTTCTTACTTGTTTTGGTTTTTTACGTCATGTTCATGTTTTCGGGGTCGCTGATAACGAAAACGATGTCAAAATGAAAATTCAAGATGGCGCCGACGAAAATTTTCGGTTTTTTCGTCATTAATGTATTGGGGTTCGCTAGTAATGAAAATCAGGTAAAAACAAAAATAAATAGTCAGTTTATTGACACACATAAGTTACAAATTATACATACAAGAAAACAAAAACAATGAGCATACAAAGGACTTCAAAACTAGAATGTAAGAAACCGTGGGCCCCAAACTAGGCACAGCCTGTATCTTGGTGGCCCGGATAAAAAAAGAAATGATAGCTATGGGGCTGACGAAAAAAAAAATACAATTCTCATTTTTTTCTTCTGCCTCCCGTTACACAAATTTGACCAACTGATATGCAGTTCAATAAAAAATATTGTTATTTTCGGCATACAATTAACGAACCACCAGACTTAGTAAAAAATAACGGCAAAAAGATCACTTTTGATTGCCAAAATTAGTAAATGATCACCAAAATTAATCCCCATTTTAGCGTGAAATTAGAACCAAAAATTTTACCAATCAACTCCATACTATAATTGTTTAACCCAAAAATAGTTAATGATCAGCAAAAACTGAACAGAATTTTAATATAAAATGACTTTTAAATATATTATGTAACATCAATTTGGCTCAATGCTGGTCCTGCTCCACATGGACAGGGGCGCATAAATTGATAGCATTAAATTGTATTGTTGGAGCTGCTGAAGATTGTACAACTATCTTTGCATTGTATAGAATCAATCTCTTTAGTATTATATAAATGCATAGCTAATATTGTGTGAGTACTATGTACTAGAAAGCTATCATTCACTGGAAACCTACGTCTTTTCTTGACTTGAATGTGCCCTGGCGGTTTGGAGTATGTCATGCTCACTCAATTGTCTCGCTGCTGGTGGCGCATGTGTCGGATCATTTAGTTCCCTTCAAAATGGTTGAGTTGAATGGTGCTGATCCATGCGTCATGTCCGTGAACGGGCGCTGTCAGTTGTGACTGGTCATCTCTTGGTTGCCATGGCTTATTTGAATGAATTATTTTGAATTGTATTTTTTTTTTGTTTGTGTGTTTTGCTGTGGACACTTTTACCGTGCACATCTTGCTACATTGTTCTCACATAATATACCATCTTAACGTGAATGATGTAACCAAGATTTTGTAACAATATTCTGATTTAAAAGAGTGTCCATGGAGTTTCTTGCCCGTTCTTCTCCATAGAGATCTACGCTAGGGAATGGGCAACTACAGTACTTTCACAGTTTTTATGTCTTGTGACTGGGACTGTAGCTACATTTAATTTTCATCTTTGTTTCGACAATTCAAAAGTGCCTCTAACTGGCTTACTTGAAATAAATGCTTTGATTTTGATTTTGATTTTTGATCGTTTTATGCTATAAAATAATTAATTTATGCTATAATATATTTGAAAGTTGAAAGGGAATCGACTGTCTTGGTATGGGCATGTGATGAGGAGGGAAGAATCGCATGTGACTAAAAGAGTGATGAATATAAATGTTGATGGATGGAGGGGGAGAGGAAGACCAAGGAAACGATGGATGGATTGTGTGAGGAATGATATGAGGGAAAAAGGTGTAAATGATTGTGTGACGGTTGACAGAGGAGAATGGAAGAAAAACACATGTTGCGCCGACCACAAGTAACATGGGATAAGGGCAGGAGATGATGATGAACATCGTTTTATGCTATAAAAGTAAATTATTTCCAAATAAATCGTTACATATACCTAAAAATAGTAAATAAACCCCTGAAGTTTGACCCTATGATATTGCAAAATCATATGTGTCTGAGCTTTCTGTGACTATAATTATTATTAACCACTTCTAACTAAATTATAGCTATTTCCTATTTCGCGTTTATTCAATAAGGTTAAAAAAACCGGCCAAGTGCGAGTCGGACTCGCGCACGAAGGGTTCCGTACCATTATCTATACATTAGACAAAACGGCAAAAAAATCACGTTTGTTGTATAATCTACATCAACAGTGTTGAAAGATGTTTTCTCGTCCGGTTTCTACAATAGTTTCACGCAAAAATCAAATTTCTATCTCACGACGCCTTGTTTACTACAACCATAACAACGTAACTCCTTAGGCGTAGTGTATTATTTTTATTAGTGGTCGATCGACACGATTACGACACTCATCACTAACATGCCCAAATAACTTGCAATAACTACAACGGGGTCTATTTCTGTTGTTGCTCGTAGTAGTGGAACTCGACTTCGAAGTTTACGGTCGGTAATAGTCTCCGCCAATGTTTTTGTTAGCGGTCTCGAATTTTTATTATTACTAGTAACGGAATTTGATACCAGTCTACCGTTGTCTGACTCCTCCGCGATCCTCACCTTATACATTAGCTCATCTAAACTACCTACTACATAAACAATCTCGCGGCACTTGTTTCATCACGCGTCGGTGCAGTACCCCGTAGCAAGAGTCTACCTGCACTACCTCGTCGAGTTTGTAGGTATGGTAATTTTGTCAATAAATGCTCGTACTTTACACAAGAACACTTCCGTACGTTCTTCTTCTCGTTGCTCTGTAGCGAAGATCAGGGGGACTAAAATGGCAACATTCAAACAAATGAACAACTATGCGGCGCTATTAAAAAAAAACCGGCCAAGTGCGAGTCGGACTCGCGCACGAAGGGTTCCGTACCAATTATTATAAAAAAATCGCGTTTGTTGTATGGGAGCCCCCCTTAAATATTAATTTTATTCTGTTTTTAGTATTTGTTGTTATAGCGGCAACAGAAATACATCATCTGTGAAAATTTCAACTGTCTAGCTGTCACGGTTCATGAGATACAGCCTGGTGACAGACAGACGGACAGATGGACAGACGGTCAGACGGACAGACGGGCAGACGGACAGACAGCGAAGTCTTAGTAATAGGGTTCCGTTTTTACCCTTTGGGTACGGAACCCTAAAAATGAACAACTCGTATAGTTAAAATAGTCATTTTATTAAAATTTAAACAAACTTAAAAATCAGACTCTGTGTAATTAACATTGGCATGTAATTAAATCGATGTCTGTGAGTCAATTTCAACAACTCGATTTTTTACCTAATTTCCATGGACATTTTCATTTTCAGGTTTTTTGAAAAACTTTAATAATAAAGCGCAACATATCCACATTATAAATATATTTTCTGAAAGAGGATATTATAATTAAATTACTTAGAGAGTTATTTGGGCCACCGAAATTGGCGAGCCACAGAAATTTTATTATTGCCACCGAAATTATATTGGTGACACAGAAATTCTGCGGTTGCACCGAAATTGTGAATTATTATATATATACATTGTTTTTTAATAATATGTTAAGAAAGACAAGGTTTCATGAAAAAACTGATATAATACGAATATCGTCGTTAATATTTTTTTTTTTTTTTTTTTTTATTTATATAAACCACACATACAGCTACTATCACAGGTTAAGGTACCTAATACAATAGCGTAGTTATAAGTATTTAAAGTTACAGTTAAATTAACTATTTTGACAACCAATAGTAATTTTACAAAATGCGGCCTGTGTGAATTCACTCAGTGTGCAATTGAAGCAGTCAATCTGTTGTGACACCATATTGAGTGTACGCAACGCGCGCGTCAGTGGCGCGTGCTGCAGCATATTGGTGCGAGCGGGCGGCACCCACAACAGTGGCGGCCGCCTCCTTCGCCCTACGTACCCATCAGGTACACACAACCCAACCGTGCTTAGAACGCCTGGGTTGTGTATTTTACCACGCATAATCTTAAATAAGTAAGTGGCGAGAGCTACTTCCCTTCTTACTTCTAGTTTATAATAGCCTACCATGCCCAGCACAAATAGAGTAGGATATAGCAGTGGATATCCGGGATATACACCATACAGCTTTAAGTACAGGAATCTCACAAACTTGTTCTGGATACGTTCTAGCATTAGTTTGTACTTGGCTTCATGTGGCGACCATACTACAGCATTGCATTCCAAATGGCTTTTTACAAGCGCTTCGTACAACGATCTCAGAGCACTGATGTTCGTGAACTGGTTTCCTAGCCGTAAGACCAACCCTAAATTGCGGTATGCTTTTTTACAGACATCCGTGGTATGCTTACGAAAATTTAAATCAGTTGTAAAGCGCACGCCCAAGTCCTTAACCTCTGAAACACGTTGAAGTCGGATTCCATCCATGCAATATTGATAATGACTAGGGTTGCGGGCACGGGAAAATGATACCACCGAACATTTGGTCACATTTAAATACAATTTATTACTAAGGCTCCACTTTACCACCCTATCAATATCTTGCTGTAGTATGTCGTGATCAGTCTCCTGCTTTATTTCAAGAACCAATTTCAAGTCATCCGCGAACAGCAATGGTTTGGATTTATTGACCACTCCCGGCAGGTCGTTAGTTGTTAAAATGAAGAGAAAAGGCCCCAAATTGCTGCCTTGGCTGACTCCTGATCTCGTAAAATAGGGTTCGGAGAGCTTCCCACTGCAGTCTACGTACTGACGACGGTCTCGTAAATAGCAGGCGAAAAATGTTAAAGTGTGAGGTGTACAGCCTACATCAGCTAACTTAGCCAAAAGGACGTCGTTATCTACCGTGTCAAAAGCCTTCCTGAAATCGAAGTAGGCCACATCCACCTGTTGACCCGCATCCACCGCCGGTACTATTTGTGTCATAAGATCCAGTAAGTTGCCCGTTGTCCCCCGCCCAGGACGGAAACCATGCTGTGCGTCGGACAATAGAGCGCTAATCTGTGGATACAGGCTACTGTGAATGGTTGACTCGAACACTTTAGCTGGAGTGCATAATACCGCTACTGGTCTATAATCGCAGGGTGCTGAACCTCCACTACCTTTAGGGACAGGTACAACCCGGGTAAGTTTCCAGCGCGCAGGAAAAGTTGCGGTCTTGATACAGACGTTGAACAAGTGTAGCAACACCGCACGGCAATCCCTAAAAATGTACGCCGGAATACCATCCGGCCCAGCTGAGCGCTTCGGCGGCAAGCGTGCGAGAGCGCCCCGTACGTCCGTATATATATATATATTATCGTAGTAATTATGTAATGAACACTTGCATGTAACCCATGTATCACAAATAAACGATTTGATCATTTTAATAAGCATTTCTAAAAATACAACGTTGCATAAATCAGTCTTAGAAAATTAGCAATCAAGGAACTGATTATGTTTTATACTTCTATGAAGAGGATGGGAAATCATCAAATGACTCCTTCCACTCTGGGCGAAGCAGGAGGGACTTTCAGACTTTTACTAACTAACTACTTTTACTGACTAAAACCCATTCATGTTTCTTCATCGCCCTCTGTGTTCCGGGGCCACGGTATCTCTTTCGAACAGTCCCGCAAACCCGGCAGGCATCGGTTCTTGTGGACCCCTTCCTATTGCGGACTCTCTTTGAGGCGCGCGTGGAACATGGACTCACCGTCGACACGGTCTGTTGTCATGAGACGGCCAGCGCGCGAGCTAGCCCATAGCCCACCGTCCACAAGCCCACCACCACCAGGCCACTACTGCATGTGCATGGACCGCACGACTCCCGCGCAGAGCCTTCGGCAGGAGGCGTTTGCCCCCCCCCAGGTTGGGCAGGAGGCGTTTGCCCCCCCCAGGTTGGGCAGGAGCCGCCTGAAGGCAGCCCCGGTCCGTTCCAGTTTGGGGGCCAAACGTCGGAAGTGCTCCACGAAGTTCCACCGGCTGTCGAAGACGAGTCCTAGGTACTTCAAAGTCGATTCGACCACACGACGAAGGTAGGTCGGCACCCGGTGATACCGGAGTGCCTCCCTAATGCAGCTCCAGGGCATGGTGTTGAAGGCACTGGCGATGTCGAGAGACACCGCCAAGACAACCCCACCCCGGGAAACCGCATCCCCCGTCGTGAGGGCTCTCACGCGCATGATAGCGTCCACCGTAGAGTGCCCCTTGCGGAAACCAAACTGGTGTTCCGCAAGATCCGGCCCCGACCCCGCAAGGTGCTCGGCGAGGCGGTTTGCAATTACTCTTTCAAATAGCTTGCCTACCTCACCGAGCAGCACCACGGGCCCGTATGCGGACGGAGATTCCGCAGGGCACCCCGGCTTCCGAATGAGGACCAGCTTTTCCGTCTTCCAACGAAGCGGAAACTGGCCTCTCTCCAAGCATGCGCTTAGGAGCCCCTCTAGTCGGGGCCCGAGAGCCTCCAAGGCCAGGACCCTGGCTTTGCCAGGCAAGTCGTCGGGTCCCGGGGCGGTATTTTTGACACTGAGGCTACGTACCGACACTTGCAGGTCTACCCCAGTCACTTCCGGAGCGTTTTCGTCGTCGTCCTGTTGGTCCGCTTCCAGCATCGCAAGCGGCGGAGCCATAGGTGGGGGGGGATGTTAACCTCGCGAAGGGAACAGAGTACTCACCATGTCCTCCACGAGCCCAGGCCGGAGACTGTGCGTCAGTAGGGGGGCCCAGGTGCGGAGTTTATCCCGCACCATCTTGTAAGGGCGCCCCCACGGATCTCTGTCGAGAGTCCCCAGCGTCTCCTCGCGGGCCAGGTCCCTGGCCCACGAAGAGATGCTGGGGACTTGATATCTGCGCACGTCGCAGATGTCGGACATGGCCTCCTGGAACCACCCTGCCTCATTGTCAACGTCGGCAGGTCTGGCTGGTGATGTCACCCAGGCCTGCACGATCGAGGCTTCCAGGAGGAGCTCCCGGAGGGTGCAACCCTCAAAGTTCAGTTAATTCAATTGAATGACTTTTTCAGGAAATAGTCATACAATTTTATTTTAATGTCGGGGGCTAAGGACCTAGTTCTGTCAAAGTAATTTCGGCATAACAAGTATTGATTCTTTTCAAAAATCTTCATTAACATTAATACAATAATTGATTGGTACAATTTCTGTGGAGTTGTGTAATTTCCGTGGGCCATGAGATGCCACGGAAACCACAGAAATTGCCCCACAGAAATTGGAAACGTGGCTATTTTTTTTTTTTTACAAGAAACTATCAAGGCTATGACTATTATTTTCTATAATATTAAATGTGTACCAAAGGCTGCTTAGCATGCATAAAAGTGATACCTTTATTTCTTGCAAAAATCCTCTTAAAACCTGATCACCGAAATTGCAAAATTTCGTTCCGAGTAAACTGAAATCACGTACTTACATTTTTGGCGGAAAGACCTGGTGATATGGTGCACTACCATTCTTACTGCACGTAAGCGCACGACTGTCTCTTGCCGAACAGGGATTTATTGTTCGTTTAAGCTCATTGGTGGAAGCTCAGGACGGTGAAACAAAATGACCATAGAAATTAGTAATTTCGCTTGGACAAACCTCCAGCTCTAATTTGAGCTGTTGTTTTGGTTGTATAGTGAGAGTTTAATTCTGGAGTTTAGATACCCCTTTCACTTGAAATCTGACAAACTTACGAATATTAGGGTTTGATATACTTTAATAACTGTTTTAACATTGGAGCAATCCAATGGGTTAAAGTTAGAGCTAGGAGAACAATCAATGTCTTTGTTTTCTAAATTTTGCTCATATTATCAAACTATGACGAAATTAATGATACTTTTGATAGATTCTATGATTGAGGCAATGATAGCCTCAGATCTCTCAGTAAGTAATTTTATAATTTGAAATCCAGTTGTAGTGTTAGTATTTAATAGATGTGTCTGCAAATAAAAAAGGCTCATCAACTCCATTATTTAGTGTTGAATTGTCTGGGAGTACTATCAAGGAATGCCACTGGCATTATTTTTATTCACTTAGGGCCTTTTGTTAAAATACTTGCAACAGAGTAGTGCAACCAAGGCAATGTTTATTCACTTAGGGCCTTTTGTTAAAATACTTGCAACAGCAGAGTGCAACCAAGGCAAGTCTTCATAGATATATCGTCTCAAAAGGTGATTATATAACTATAAAAAAAAAAAAAAATAATGTAATGATTTTATGATCACATACAATGTCTAACTATTGTTCAATAGTAGGAGAGCCAGAGTCCATTCAAAACACTGTTTCCAATTAATGTTACAACCAATTAATCAGAATACAGAAATCTCTTCACTTTATTGTCGTGAGAATTAAACTGATTTTATTAATCAGTACCTAGTAGTAAGTACTTCTTATCAATAAAGCTCAGTCATTTTTAAGGGTCTAGGTAGATCCTTGATCAAATATTATGGATATTAAAGTATTCACTCTATCATCACCGATTAATATAGTTACATACAATTAATGAGAAAAGAAAGAGAAACCTCTTTATTACAGTGTGGATTAAACTGTTTTTATTATTAATTAGTACCTAGTAGTACGTAGTATAAATAAAGCTCAAAATTTAGCTAAGGGTCTGGTAGTCTTATGACTAAATATTATGAATGTTAAGGGATTCAATCCTTACTGGTAAAACAGAATTTGAGATGTAGTCAATTGGCTCGAAAAGGACGATTGAGCTATTTTCTCAAAACTGTTTGTATTTAAGTCTTAGAAACTGATTTCTGCTTAATACTTTTAGTCCGGTACATTTTGTACATTATGATTTCGTTTATAATTCATTTTTTAACCTATTATTCCTATAATGATAGAAACAATATAAATAAAACCATTGTTATTATTATGTTTTCCCAGGCACCTTGTAAAGGAGCAATAAGTTTTGCGGTTTCATAGTAGAAAAAATTTAATACTTAGAGGTCTGGTCTCCGATAAATATTTGCTATATTAGTGTAATTTCCCAAACTATTTCAAATATTAGGTACTTCTACAAGAATCAGCAGTGTTTTCATGACAATGTCTTTCAAGGGTCTCGAACACTCCTGTTTAATCATCTAGTAGTTCTAAAGAATTGACTAAATGTTGTGCAATTAGTGGATGTGTGTTGACCATATTCAGTCAACATTGTGTAGGTAATTGGCTACATTGCCGTAATGTACTGTCAATTGTTATGAATTTTAGTTGGATTTTATTAGCTCTAAACGAAATGTATGGCATTTTATCTTCTAGTCACAATCCATTGATCTCTGCAATCGCGTGCACCCCCCCCCCCCCTTTTTGGTTTACTTTAGTACTTATTTTCAATAGAAAGCTATAAAGCTATTAAAGCCAATACTCCAATTGGTAGTGAAAACTGAAAATAAATGAAATTTCTTAGTTAAAGTTTCTTTTTATGAGTTTGTATAAATCTCACAATAATGTCTGCCCATCTATCTTTTGGGGTATTTTAATTGTGATTTTAATTTTATGTTATGATTCAATGTAGGTAGATGACATGCCAAATTATCTGTTGTTATTTGATAGGGGTTAATTTGTTTTCAGCATGGTTCATTTTCTAGTAGGCTACAGCTGATTATAGGGGTCAAAGCCCGGAACCAGAGAGCAATGAAGTTATGTTTTACTACTTACTTCATAATAGGCATAATTATATTTCATTTTAGTTTTAAGGTATGAGTCAGCAACAATATGATTAAGAAAGGTGATTAATTATTATGGGTAAGGTTTAAGTGATTTTAAAATGCAATGCAGGAAAAACTATCTGGTCATGGGAACCCTTCCAAAATACTCTTGGACTTAAGGGGTACTTAAATGAATTGCATGATTAATATACCCATAATTTAATATTGTATCTATGGATTGCTAGATAAAGCAATGGGTTACTATTGGAGATGTTATTTTAGATTGGGCTTATACATAATGATGATAAGAATATTATCTTTGTTCGAAGCTGGGGTGGGTTTTAGTTCCACTTTGCAATTTGATTTAAAACTAAAACAGGTTTAGTTGTTAATGCCATTTGTACATTGACAGGCTGTTAAGACCTCCAAACTTTGTAAGTCTATAACCCTTTATCTCTCAATACTAATAGTTTTGAGTATTATGACATTATGGTGTATAGGTTTGATAACAAATGGTTTTTTGAACCATTGTACTTAAACCAAGTACCCAGATCATTACTTTATAACTGGTATATAATATGGTTAAATCATTCCGGTACCATCCTTGATGTGTTCTCTTTTGGGGCTACTGACTTAGCACTCCAGTATCTATTATTGTGTTCAGTCTGGAAAGATTCTTGTTAACGGGATACTTTTTTGGGTGTTTGAATTTTATTGTGCTAGGCACAAACAGATTAATTGATCTTCTTGTTGTTGGTGGTAAAATCTCTTTAGCTACATGTATTAGTTATTTGGAAATATACATAATAAGCTAAGAATATAACTATTGTCCTTATAGGTTTGGTGTTTCATTTCATTAAAGAAAATATAAATAATATTAATTTAATCTCGAGGTTGACATTGAACATTGGTAGATTGTGTTATGCAGTGTCATTCAAGCCATTCATCGGTTGCTTTGCTTATGATAAAAGTAACATTCTAATTTGGTTTAGAAAATCTCTATACCTTGGTTCACCGGTTCACCATATGTATAGTAGTGGAACAGAAGTCTGTCATAAGTGTCTGGAACATTTTCCATCAGCTGTTCTCTCATAGTATTAAGTGAACAAAGAATCTTGTTCTATTATTCGAATGAAAAGTGTTATGCTTAAATGTAAATTACTTCATCGCTGAAAGATCAAAATGACAAGTTTATGGCATAGCCACAGGGTTCTTTGATAATATCATACTTGACGTCGAAGCTTACACACATAGTGTGGATTATAACATGCTGTAAATATCTCGTATTTAGGCATGTAGGTATAATAAATATCCTGTATAGTCTGGCATAACTTCCACCAAAATAGAATAAATACACTTTTTGGGCTGGTGTTTTCATTAGTTAAACGTATGTGTAACATTAATTTATACTTGATGTTCAAGCTAAACCTGCGACCTTGTCCTGTCACCTTGCAGGAATGATGTCACAATCTGTTTTCTGTTTTATTTTGTTTCTAAATGTATTACTAACATACTTTGTAAGTATATTGTTATTAACGCTAAGAGTCTTGTTGCTCGAAATAAATAAATAATTATTATTATTATTAGAAACACATTATATGGGCTTAATATGCTGTTAGTATCTCGTACTTAAGAATGTGTGGACTTGACAAATGTATGTCAGCCAGCCAGCAACTTTACTCGCTGATGGGAATCCAGGCAAGGAATAGTTCCACATTCACTGCGAGAGTATAATGCATTTGCAAGGTTATAACACACACGGGATGTGCTAAGTTAAGCAGGGTCGTCTTACGACCTGCATGGTCATGGACATATAGCACAATTTTGTAATTACCTGATCAAGGTAATGAAAATACCTGACAATTTGGCTGCGATGCCAATTAGATTTTCAGTGCTAGCATTGATCAATAAATTTAGCTGGACACCGCGTGTCACACTCAGTCCGTGTGCGCGCGCTCATCGCACGGTTGTGTGTATTGATTTAAGTGCGTAAACAGTGACCAATTACCAATTTCGTATTTAAAGAACTACATAAGTGAAAGTAAAAATGGTGCAATGTAAAAAATGCAAACTGTTTGTATCTTTGGCTAAAGATGATATAGTCAGATGTAAGGGAGAATGTGAAAGTGTTTACCATAAAAAATGTGCAACTAGAAAGTTATTAATCAGTACACTCTGCGACGACTGCCAGACAAATAAAAGCAGCCCTCAACAATGCGCAGATGTTACGAAAATACAATTAAACCCTAGAGAAGAGTCTGGAGAGAACGTTCTGGCTGAGGTAAATAAAAAATTAGCGGTGATTTATAACCTGGAGAAAAAAATAGAAGACCTTACCAACAGCGTTGAGTTTTATGGTGACATGTATCAGACATTAATTGATTTTAAAGAAGAAGCTCAGAAGAAAATAAAGGCAATAGAACAAAAAAATGTATATTTGGAGAAATGTAACAAGGCACTAGAAGAACGGGTACAGGAGTTGGAAATAAAAGACAAAGAGAAAAACATTGAAATTCACGGATTAGAGAAGCAGGAGAACGAAAATACTATATTAGTAGTCCAAAAATTAGCACAGAAACTAAATCTAGACCCAAATGAAATTCAAGATGCACAGAGGGTAGGCCAGGAAAAACCAGAGGACACAAAGCCCAAAACTGTGTTGGTTACCCTACGGTCTAAATATGCTCGCAACAGCTGGATGCTTGTAAAGAAGGAAACAAAAATAACAAATAATAAAGTGTATGATAATGGCAGCGGAAATCGAATATACATCAACGAAGATTTACCAAAGTACAAACGACAGCTTCTTTGGACTGTAAGAAATAAACTTAAGCCGAAAGGTTTCCAATATATTTGGGTGCAGAATTGTAGTATCCTGGTAAAAAAGAATAGTGATGAAAAAAAGATCTATAACATTAGATCGGAGGAAGACTTGAATAAGCTCGATGAATGTAAATAAACACGCGTACATGACGCGGCGAGTACACACGAGGTGATATCTAACAGCAACATTCGATCGTGCAGATAGCTATTACGACAATTTTAATTTTAAAAGATACTATGATATAATAGCTCTAAATAACGACCTATCCCAAAATAAATGGAATACCCACATATTACATTTGAACATAAGATCACTTCGTAAACATTTTAACGAGTTATTAATATTACTTGATAAAAATAAATATAACATAGACATCTTAATATTAAGCGAAATAAATATAAAGAAGGAAGAACTTCCTTTATATCAATTAGTCGGATATAATACATTTATACATACTAGAGAAACAAGTAGAGGAGGAGGAATATTAATATACGTCAAGAATGGATTGAATTTCGAAGCTAAAACGGTAAACTCAGAAGCAGTAGAAACACTTCATGGCCAATTGAAGCACGGGGAAAATAAAACACATGTAATTGCGATTTACAGACCACCTGCCAAAAACAAATTGATATTTATTCAGCAATTACAGACGCTAGTGAAAACCGTACCAGCATCTGAAAATGTTATAGTGATTGGCGATACCAATATAAACATATTAAACGGCATGGTTAACCCTACTGTAACAAGATACAAAAACGCCCTGTGTGAATGCGGCCTCATGTGTGTAATACCAAGCGAAGAGGTAACGCGCGAGGCGATCGCCGACGGCCGGCTTGAGGTATCGTGCTTGGATCACATCTGGGTGCGAGCGGGACGGAGCGAGCATGACGCGTGCGCCTATGTGCTTGAATCACGAATCGCCGATCATCATGGCATCGGATTAATGTTGAACCTATGTGTGAGTGGAAGTGAGAATCAAGGTGTGAGTAGCAATATCAAGAACAACAGTGTGCACGAAGTGTTAAGTGATAAAATCGTTAAGCAAAAGCTAGATGAATATGATTGGGCCCATTTACTAACAATAGAGTGTCCAGTATTATTGTATAAGACGATGTGTAGCGTATTTGATCGTATTTACAAGGAGAGTACAATTAAGATTAGCACATCTAATAAGAAAGTAATAAGACAGCCATGGATAGATAGGGATTTATATACAATGTTATTGCGAAGGGATTATTTATTTAAAGTTTGGAAAGCGGATCCAAAGAATATGAACAAGCGATTAGACTATACAAAATTTAGAAATAAAGTAAATAAATTAACAAATAATGCAAGAAATAAATATAGACAGGAACAAATTTTAAAATGTAATGGAGATTTTAGGAAAATATGGACAAATATAAACATATGGTTGGGTCGAAACAAGACTAGCTTGGACGATGTAATCTTAAAACATTTAGGTAAAACAGATTGTATAGAACAGATTTGTACAAACTTTTCTAAAACGTTTACGGAGGAAATAAAGGGAATTAAACATGTGTGTAACTTAAAGTTTTTAGATAGAAATGAATATGTAAAACCGAGCGAGGTAAGCTATAGATACAATAAGGTGACCTCGTCAGAGGTAGAAAAGATCATAAGAACATTGTCCTATGAAAAAGCACCCGGTTCAGATGGAATACGGGTGCAAGATATTATATATGTATGTAAGCAAATAAGTCCTGTTATAGCTGCATTCGTTAATATGTCTTTATCTAGCGGTATTTATCCAGACCAGCTAAAAAATGCAAATATACGCCCTATATACAAATCCGGAAATCATTTAGAATATGTTAATTACAGGCCTATTGCAATATTATCGGTTATAGATAAAATAGCTGAAAAAATTATAGTAGGACAGATTAGCGCGTTCTTAGAACAACACAACATATTGTGTGACACTCAGCACGGTTTCCGAAGAGGGCGTAACACAGTCTCTGCCTTATTAGGATTTTCAGATTATATTAATGACTGCTTAGACTCTGGCAAGCAAGTTATAGCACTATTCATAGACTACAAAAAAGCGTTTGACACTTTAGACCATGACATCCTATTACAGGCAATGGACGAATGTGGAATACGCGGACCTACTAATAATTGGTTCAAAAACTACCTCACTAATAGAAAAATAAGCACAGTTATCTCCCGTGTGGCTGGGAAAGAGGCGAATGTCGAGTTGGGTGTGCCTACTGGATCGGTGTACGGCCCTGTAGGATATATTATGCATGTAAACAGTGTGTCAAATGTCGTACGTAAATGTAAGGTGTTCATGTACGCTGACGATATGTGTCTTGTTTATGCCTCCAAAGATTTAGCTGAGGTCCAAAAGTGTATTCAAGGTGACTTTGAAAATATTAGTAAATGGGCACACGACAATGGCATAATATTAAATCTGTCAAAAACAAAATGTATGTATGTACACTCGCCATATAATCGCAATGCTAAATATGTAAATAATGAACATCTTACAGTGATAGGACATACATACGAATGTTTGCATAGAAATAAATTTAACTGTAACTGTGCAAAATTGGATTGTGTTGATAAATTTAAATATTTAGGTCTAACGATCGATAAGAACTTTAATTGGAGATTACATGTAAATGATATTTGTAATAGGCTAAGATCGGTGCTAGGTAAGTTTTACCACTTAAAACATGTATTAAACAAACAGACGTTAAGAATTGTGTATTTCGCACTTGCCGATTCGCTAATAAGCTATGGACTCCTTGTGTACGGGCGAACCTTTATTACATATTTAAGAGATATTAAAGATATACAAACAAGACTGATAAAGTTTCTAGTTAGTAAAAATGTTAAAGATAAGTGCAACAAAGAGTATGATAAGTTATTTCCCATTTGTAAAATTATTCCCATGGATAAAAAAGTAGATTATTTGGTAGGATTAGAATATTATTATAAGGATGAATATAAAGTTAATGTTAAAAACAAGTACAACACACGTAGGGTTAGAGAGAACAGACTGGTTCAACCACAGATAACAAATTATTATGGTAAGAGAACATCTAAGTATTTGGTACCTAAAGTGTTTAACAAAATAGATTTATTAAGAGAAAAAGTAAAATTTAGTAAAGGATCACTTAAGACAAAATTAAAAAACTTTATACAGGATAGCAAACAGAACTAAATACCTACATTGTACAAGATTTAAACATAACAGTATTATAGATATTAAAAGTATTAGTTAAGTAAGTAAGGTGGTTAATTATGATGTAAAAGAGCGCCTCTCGCCATCAAACGTAAAAGTTTGGCGAGTTTAGAATTAAGCAGCACCTCTGTATTAAAATTTCTTTAAATAAATAAAAAAAAAAAAAAAAAAAACTGATAGTTTCATGCAGCTAGTAACATGAGGTGTTACTGGTCTTGAAAATGGCACTTACCTGCGTCCTGCCGTTGAATGCTATGCCATTAGATTTTCAGTGTTAGCATCGTTCAAAGACTCAGCTAAAGGATATCTCGTATCTCCACTGATAGTTCACCATCCAGCTAGTAACCAGTAGTAGTGTTACTGGGGTATCGCGTACCCACTGGAGGAAAAAAGCTTTAATGAGCTTACAACCCCCTTAGTGCTTCAATGAGCACTGTGGATATCGCGTATCCGGGGGTCAGTTAAAGTCGGGCATCCAAGTTGTTGCCAGGAATACACTTTTCCTGCTTCGTCTCTGATGTCTTCTGATAAATAATGTCCTTCCAATTTCGTGCTCGGTAGCGAGCGTTATTTGTAAATTTTCGGATTTCTGTTTCGGGTTTACGATTTTCACTAAAGATGCACTTAGTACACTTCCTGTCACTCGACATTTTGTTATTTTGGTAAAATGTAATGTAAACTTAGTTTTAAATGAATAATTTGACGAGAAAGATTTTTTCTTGCAGTGTTGATAACGCGCGAAAAAGAAAAGAGTGACGTACCGCGTCATATGTCAGATCAGAGAGGCATACGAAGGTTGCAATTCTTAAAAAATATTATTTTTTTAATTCTCTAAAAACCGCGGTGAAATAACGTAGATATAAGAAATACTACCAAGTTATAATAATTATTTGAAAGATTGCCACGAAGTAAAATTAAATATACTGCTTAAAACGTTATTTGCAGAACTGTTTTTTAGTTATTTTAGAGCTTGCTACGACTCCATGACGCGCTCGCTTCGCACGCATATTAAAAACACTCTTTGACTTCTGTCCCCGAAGTGCCACATGCTGGATGCCGGCCGAAATGCCGGGCCTCCGCCGGTCTCCTTCGTCGGCTTACGGCCCGGTGCCCATGCCGCCCATAAAATATATTTGGTAGTATAGCAACATTTTTATGGCAATCAAACGGTGTATTTAGGTAGAAATAGCGCAATAATTTGCTCATCAAAATTTGGTGATCAATTTATGGGTTCATAGTACCTACAATTTGTGCACGTGCAGTCATGACTAAAATAAGTTGTACCATTGTAATTTTAGGTTTTCATTTTTTGGTTAAGGTTTAATTTTTTTGCTGATTGGTATTATTTTAGGTAATAGATGTTATTGGTCACAATGTTATTTTTGGTGGTCATTATATTTGTCCCCGTTATTTTCCAGTGACAATGACCTCTTACTCTACCTGCTGCAACTCGTTCAGGCGTTGAAGCACGAGTCGTATCTCATGTGCGACCTCTCCGTGTTCCTACTCAAGAAGGCCTTCAAAAACATGACCATCGGACACTACCTCTTTTGGCATTTAAGGTAATATCATGTTGATAACAAGCTATGTGCAGCCATAAACTAATTAATAAAGGAACTAACTGGAAATCGACATTATCGTAACTAAAACCCTTCTTTTGGGGTCTGTCTCAGTCAGTTAACAATAAAAAAAAAATCTAAAACTCAAAGCATTTATTTCAATTAGACCACTTTTTAATGTTAAAAATACAAAAAAAACGAAGCTACAGTCCCAGTCTCAAGGCATAATAACTTGAGAAAGTACTGTAGTTGCCCATTCCCTAGCGTAGATCTCTATGGAGAAGAATGGGCAAGTCGGCAAGAAACTCCATGGACACTCTTTTAAATCAAAATATTGTAAAATCTTGGTTACGTCATTGATGTTGAGATTATACATAAATATGAGAACGATGTAGAAAGACGTGCACATTAATATTTGTATACTAAAATTTAAAGAGGAAGGGAGACCCATAATAGAACCTTGTGAAACACCCATTTTTACTTTTAAACCCATTGAATTGATACCATTTACTTGTACCTGCTTCTGTCTATCATTCAAATACGATTTTACGGTGTAATTATGTAGGTACTGATTAATAATGTGGTATGCCAGACACGGCAACTCGGTGCCAGTGGCACTGAGTTGCCGTTGTACTGTTAAAACCACGATGGTTTGTGTAGTATGTTTACGTTGTGTAAAATATTTGTAAACAGTGTTTATTGATTTATAAAAGTTAAAAAAAAAAACCGTAATGCACAAGTTTCAAGATCAGGGTTTCGTGGTTTGCGCAATCAAATGCCTTCGAAAGGTCACAGACGATTCCTATGGCATCTTGTGCCTCTTCCCACGCAGTAAATATGTGTTTTAATAAAGTGACACTGGCGATAGTCAGTCGTACTAACGTCCTTTGGTAAAACCATACTGTTGCTCGTGTAAGATTTTATTGGTGTTAAAATGGTTAAGCATTTGATTGAGCATTATCTTTTCAAACACCTAGCTGAAAACCGGCAACACGGATACGGACCTATAGTTATTGGTGTCTTTACTGTCCTCGGATTTAAAAAGCAGTATTACCTTACTGAATTTCATTAGATCCGGGAAGACCCCCTGATCCACGCACAAATTAAAAATTGAGGTTAAATACGGTGCTACAGTCTCAACAATTGAGGTACAAGCTTTAATAGACATACCCCATAAGATCTTCGGTTAATTTGATCTTGATTTGCTCAAAAGCTTTTATGATTGTTATGGGGATACTAATGGGGTTTACATGCTGAAAAATTCCATTTGAACAGGCTGAAACGTTCGCCTTTAATGGTTCTGGTTCTGGTCTGTTCTGGTTCTGGTTCTGTATTTTTAAATGGGATACTGGTAAATAAATTTACATATTCTTGAGCAACTTCATTATTAGAGCTCACGAGGCCACGGGAGGTCTCATTGAGGTGATAAGTCATTACTTGGTTTTTTATGTCTATTTGTTTCACTGTTGATAATTTTCCAAACCGTCTTTATTTTGCTATCGGGTGATTTAATTTTGTTGCTAATGAAAAGGAATTATGGAAAGATAAAAATAGATTTGCTACATTAAAAAAAAACAATAATTACAGCTGATCACGGGGTCAACGACCATGTGTAAGTTTTTTGGACTGATTTTAATTGCTATTTTTTATGAATTGCAAGTACTATGTTGCTATCAATTCGTAATATATATTATTATGTCACCGTAAAACTGAAAATACCGTCTATGTCGCGATATTGTAAACTCTCGAAAGATTGTGAACGCGGAACTTGCTATTCATCAATATTAGCTGATATGGAAGGCTGAGAGCTAGAGTCGTTACTCTCTTTCATTTCGATACAAAGTAGTACATTGTCTGGAACAGTGTAAGAATAACAGCACTTTCCTGCTCTTTTTAGGCCGAATCTGGCGCACAAATTGGCATTCAGGGTTCTCACGACTAAACGCTGCGGAGTCGAGTATCGATTTCAATTTTTATTTCATAAAACATTGTGATTTCCATTCTTTTCTTGTTTTATAAAAGATGCTAAAAAAATATGCTTTATGCTAAAAGCTAAAGAAATATGTTAGACAAGAACAAAATATGCCAAATTTAGCTTATAATATGCTAAATTGGCAACACTGCCGGAGCGTCCACAGTCCCGCGCGCGCGGGGTCAGCGCAGGCGACCGCCTCGTGAGTGGGAATCAATGCACTTTGTGTGCGTGGATGCACCACCAAAAAAGATGAGTGTGCTAACTGCTACCCATCTAGGTTGTTGAACTGAATAAAAAATGATGACTGACTAAAAAATATGATTCTGTTTAGTCCGTCAGTTAGATTATCGAAAAATATTGGATACCAACCTACGTGTTTTTTAGGGTTCCGTAGTCAACTAGGAACCCTTATAGTTTCGCCATGTCTGTCCGTCCGTCCGTCTGTCCGTCCTCGCTTAATCTCTGTGACCGTTTGCACTACAAAGCTGAAATTTGGTACCAATATGTATATCAATCACGCCGATAAAGTGGTAAAATAAAAATTGGAAAAAAATGTTTTATTAGGGTAGCCCCCCTATATGTAAAGTGGGAAGTGATTTTTTTTTAATTTCAACCCTAGCGTGTGATATATTGTTGGAAAGGTATTTAAAAATGAATAGGGGTTTCCTAAAATCATTTTATGATAATGTCAATAATTTCGGAAATAATCGCTCCAAAAGTAAAAAACAATGTGTCCCCCCCCCCTCTAACTTTAGAACCATAAGTTTAGAAAATATGAATAAAATCTGAAAAGTAGAACTTTATAAGGACTTTCTACGAAAATTATTTTGAACTTGATGGAAACAACAGTTTTTGTACAAAAAAGACAAAAAGTTGTACAAAATAATTTCTGGACTAAGTTTGTAGTATATTCGTATATGCAAGCATTTTTACATAATGGATACCCACCTTTAAACTCATAAGTGGGAACACTTATTGTGACGGACGGGAAACTACGGAACCCTACATTGAGCGTGGCCCGACACGCTCTTGGCCGGTTTTTTTTTAATCAAATTAATAAAACTTGACGAAGTTAAAACACAGTATAAATACGGACAGTACGGAAACTAGCTACAAACGCTCGAAACCGCACACTCACACAAACATACGCATCGACGGGGCGCGGCGCAGCACGCACTACTGACAGCACCGCAACGTTCGCTTGGAGGCCCTGTCGATACGCATGTTTGTGTGAGTGTGCGGTTTCGAGCGTTTGTAGGTAGTTTCCGTACTGTCCATATTTATACTGTGGTTAAAACGTGTCAAAGATCATGAGTGGGGGGCGTGGGGGCTTGTGACGTCGCATTTGAGTAAAAAATGTACTTACTCAAATGTGACGTCACATTAGTTTTCGCCGCACTGTATCGTCTTCATTTTCTCTTTACGTGAAAAAATAAGAAAATATGTGTTCAATATTTTTTGTAAATCTATCTGACGGACTAATTAATTTTTTTTTTGTCATCTACCCTATTGGGCTGTTGCAAATTCGCTTTTTCACGTTCGCTTTTTAGTGGCGGACAGGAATAGGTATATCAAAAATATTACCTATCGATTCTAAACCATCTCTGAAAATTTGGCCGGCTATTGAAAACTAACGCTGTAGAAACCTCCGTCTGTTGAGCCCCGCTGAATCGGCATGACGCCATTGTTTAACTATGTCTACTTCGCTAACAGATGAAAGGTTTACAAAAACCACCTTTACCGTTACGAAATAAAGGCGCTGGCAATATCATAGATACTATGGTAATTCAAGTATTCTTCGACGATTTTATAAAATGGTGTCGTCACACAATCATAAGAACAGCGAGGTCGTTCGGCGAAGCCCGTGGAGCCCACAGGAAGCCTCTGTGCTGCTGGGCAGAGATAGGCACCAAGTACAACGAACTGAATGAGATTCTATATACGGGCAATGGAGTTCACATAGGTCCACCTATATTTGTATAACCGCTCCGTCGTTACCAGGTCAGAGATGCACGTGCCCGCAGTGGCCGTGCGGTTCGGGCTACTGCTGGAGGCATACTGTCGCGGCTGCCAGGACCACATCAACAGTCTCACCCGCCAGATCACTTGTCTCGACAAACTTAAATGTAAGTATCCCTTGTGTAAGTTGTGTTGTCTGTGTTTTTGTGAACTTGTTACGTTGAGATTTGTGTGAAGCTTCGTGGAAACAAAAGACTCCTTCGTATTACGATACAAGTTGCGATAAATGCACTACCAAGTTCACTGATGGTCGACCAGTTTACAACCTTATTACTTACAGCATAAGGGTGAAGTGGTAGACCGTCAGTGAACTCGTAGTACCTTGCGCTGGGTTCACACATAATCGGTAAAAACATAATTAATTTGAAAAAAAAACGGATTCATTATAATAACGAACACTCTTGGTTGTCGCGTTATATTATATTGGAACTGTGTCGGGTAATTTTGTGTCCATTTTAATCTTAAGAGTCCTATTACATTTTTTTCGCAAATTTCTTCCTGGATCAAATTATTTCGATCGGCGTACACGAGTCGGTAATAATAGCGATCTCCGGACGATTGTCGATTGTTATTGACGAAAATTAGAGACGAGACTGACATGAGACTGAGGAGCGAGCTGAATTGACGCACAATTATAGTACTTTAATTTTATTTGTTGTAATTTTGTCTTATTATATTGACAAACGAAAATTAACGAAACATATTCATTGTAGATTGAATTTTTAAATCATATTAATTGATTTGAGTTTATTTGGAATATAATGGTCGCTGAATCAAGACATTTATGGCTTAAATTACGCTTTCTCTACGATTTTTTCCGTGAAAACTCAAGGAATTTAAAGAAATTCTAGAACTCCAATAACCAAGTAAAACATTCAACTTATCTTTTAGTAATTTTAGCTTTTATAAGAATTGAATGTAACAATGTGAATTTGAGCGTCAAAGTTCCATCACCGACGGTTGCTAACTGAGTTCGTTAAATATTTATAGTAAATTACACGAAAAGAAAAGTGAAAACGTGTAACTCCAACTTACAAGAAATAAAATGGCACTATCGTAATTCATAAGCAAAAAATTAAAATATGTTACTGCTGCCGAAAATTACTGCGTCAAAAATCATGAATTTGCGTAAAAAGTGTAATAGGACTCTTAAACTTATATTGTCACTTACGGAATATTTTCCATGATTGTCTATTGTTTTAAGCTCCCAATATTTCAACGCTGTTGCGAGCACCTGAACTACCTACCATTATCGCGGGTTGACTGGATTTAAAAAAAGCGAATACCATTATCTCTTTAATTATTACTTTCTAACTTCTAATAATAGTGACTCTGTTTCAATTACGCCCGGAGGATTGCGGCGGTAATAGGTATAGCTCAACACGGACATTATTAAATAGATTAATAAGGAGGTAGGAAAAAATATCACAGAATAAACAGAAAATTTCCCATCACCCACCTCGTGATCGTTTCCATTATAAATCAACCTGTAATACAGTTGTCTGAGCATACTCTTGGCTCTGCTAGGGGCGAGTGATTGCGTGAGCGAGACGGAGATCACGCAAGCCGACGCCGCGCTCATCCAACATCTGCAGGAGCAGCACTGTGTGGAGACACTGTGTGACTTTGTGTCGCCGCTTAACCCTAGCTTTGTGTGCAAGAATATCAAGTAAGTGCAAATGAAATACGTAGCTGGCATTGAAGTTATGCTGCGAAGAAACTTTTTTTGTAACAAGTTTTAGAGTCAAGTGAATCATAGACAGTAATATTACTCTGTGTTCGCACGGGCGAAACATTCATCTAAAATATCGTAGTCTGATGATGAGATAAAATGTTTTAACTGTAAGAAGACGGATGAATGGAGATTTCAATGTGATCCATGTGAATGCTTCGCCATTGCGAGCAGTTTGGTTTGCGTCAAAACAAGTTGTTTTTCTTTGGTTACAGATACCTACACTGAAATTTCAAAATTATGTCATCACTATTTAGACATCTTTATAGTTTATTTTAAACTGTATAATTATTCTAAACTCAATGTCAAAAACAACGAAAGCTAATAAGAGGTTTTCCTTTTGAGGTATTAAAAAAAACTTAGTTTCCAAGAACTCTATAGATGGCGTTGAACTGACTATGATAGTTGATGCCAAAGCCAAAACGCTTGGAAAAAAAAACATTGCGTCACGTCAAATACGCTCGTTGACTGACACTTTCGTTTGCTTAACCTTCCGAATCTAACCTAGTTTTCTTGCACTTAGTTAAAATCAGCTTTTTTAAGTTCTGTTCCTTGCATTATCATACTAGTTCAGCGCCATCTATCCAGCGACTAGGGAAGAGCTAAAAAGAAAATCCCTCATTGGCAAAACAGTGTGATGTATCTTCTTAAAAAACAATGCCAACAACCATCTACTTAACAGCTATTTAAAGTTATAAAAAAAAACCGCTTTTCTCACCTTCATACTCTCTTACGTTATTCTTACTAAAGTTTCATATCTTAGGCCGGATGACTGCAAAGTTATGCACAGCAAGATGCGGCCTCTACGGCTTCGCTTCGAGAACGCGGACCCCTCAGGGGCCGACATTAGCATCATACTGAAGATCGGCGACGATCTGCGACAGGACATGTTCACGTTGCAGATGTTACGCATCATGGACAGGCTGTGGAAGAACCATGGATATGATTTTAGGTGGTTTTGTTACTATATTTCTCCATCGAGATCTACACTAGGGAATGGGCAACTACAGTAGGTACTTTCTCAAGTTATTATGTCTTGTGACTGGAACTGTAGCTTTGTTTTTTTTTGTATTTTTGACATTCAAAAGTGCCGTAATGGTCTAATTGAAATAAATGCTTTGAGTTTGAGTTATAAAGGGTGTAAAACACATCTTAACGAAAACAAAAGGCACTTATTCTCCTCGTCATTGCGATCATGTTTTTGTTTTTTGTTCTACACCATACCTGGGAACCTTTTAGTTACGGAGATATTGGGGGTCAAAGTTACAACTTTTTGACAAGTTTTTTTTTTTTAAATACAAGTTTTTAATGTAAGATTTTTACTTTAAACACCTCCACGACCCCCGTACTATTCAGTCCATCCAAAAGCACAATGTTTTGAGTACTTACATTACATTGAGATCTACCAGAAAACATGATTTTTCATCCCCAAAAAAAAGTCGTTTCCCAGCAATATTTTTTACGTAAAGTTACTTAGTTTGATGTACAGAATGCTTGGTTGACGGCTTCGTGATGAGGTTGTTTACACCCTGTATATCACAACATAGAACGCGGACCCCTCTATGTGACTGGCGTTAGTTAAAGGTAAATGCACACCTAGCCGCACCGCAGTCACCGCAGTCGCTGCATTATTTTTTTTTCTATGCAATCTCGCACACAGACATAGACACAGATTGCACACAGACACAGATTGCATAGAACTTTATACGAAGAAAAGGACTGCGGCGACTTCGGTGCGGCTAGGTGTGCGTTCACCTTTATGCTCCATAAACCAACAACGTGGGACGCAGAACATGTTATAATAGTGCATCAGTGTGTGCGCCAAAACAGGTGCACTCTTTCTTTTCCTTTTTGTTTTTTTTTTTTTTAAAGATGATTCTGGTTTTTTGGGCCATCTCCTTTCCTAGTGTGAGGCAACCCACACTAGGTTTCCTATGGGTGGGTAGTTCTTTAGAGGCAAAATTTTCGATTTCTATGGGTATATTTTCTGTAACCAACTAACAAAACGGCATGTATTTTTTTTTGTACAGTTTATCTATATCCCTAACTGGAACAAATTATAGTTTTCAAATAATTGTTTTCTAGGTACAGCATAAAAATATTTGAAGTTCATTCCTGTGATTCGTATAACGCGTCCGGTTGCTACTTTCCGGAACAAAATGGTCGATGTCGCATTTTCCCTTTTATAAATCAATATAAATTATAATTATAACGAAAGGAAATGAATTGTTCTTTTACAAAAAGTAATAGTATTATATAACTACGATAGTGTGGTTATACAACCTGTTTTTTTTTATATCCCATAACTCTAGGGTATGATTGAGATCATATCAAAGAATCAACTAGCATATGAATTATGTTTCAATCATCCCTTTTTTTTCATTTTTCATACAAAATAATTCGGCAAAGTCACGATTATTAATCTAAAACACCCTTACGTGAAATATGACAACGTCGCATTTTCTTAGCTTTAAATATGAATATCAAGGAAACTTAGATACATATTTTATAATTATGATTCATGATATCTCCGGAACTATACATTTTTGGACCACCTACTTATTCTAGGAGTTTTAGAATTATTTTTACCTACAGAATATAACCCTAGAGTTATAGGATATAAAAGAACAGGTTGTAAATAAGTGTCCGGTGTATAATACTGATTAATGTGGCGTAAGCTGCGCTTGACCGTACTTGTTTGGGTAATAATAAAGAGAGTCTGGCTTCCCACGTCAGGGGAACGCCAGTCGTGCAACGGACGACCTAGAAGGCGGACGTGCGGCTGGTTGGCTTAGATCCCGGTGTTACGAAGCTAAATATCTGATTCATCTGTGCTTGGCTCAGGCTGGCATTCCGATTACACTGCCTACTTTATTTTCTGATTCATCTGGGCACAAAATATTTGAACGTCGATATCTTGGAAACTACTTTATAAAAAACGAGTCCCTCATTGAAATATAATTTATTTGGTTTACCTATTTTCATATGAACATGTGTTACAAAGCTGAAAGTGAATTAAAATTTTGGCCATATGAATCAGTCGAAGAATGAAATTTCGAAGAACTACTCGGGTGCGTTTACAAAAATTTAAACTCACATATACAAACAGCCTGCAGCAGTTTTCTTAGTTTCAAGACCTCAGGGACAGCAATCTAATACGACCGGAGCGAGATAAGGCGCATGATCACCGGCGATACGACTGATAAAGTTCTAATGGAAAATATATCCAATAACGCTTTCTCGACCTGCAGACAGGCGCGGATACAGGGGGGGAGCAATGGGTGCAATTGCCCCCCCCACTACCCCTACGTTATTAACCAAGCTTGAACTAGTTTGACGGAATTGAAACTAAATAGGTATACTAGTTGTAAATCTTGTCATGGGCGTCGCCAGGAGGAGGCAGCTGCCCCTATAGAGGCTCAGGTTTTTAAAAGTTACCTATACATTTAGTTTTCCTGCCTGATGCTATAGAATGGTATTATATGTATTATACGTAATAAATTGTAGCGTAAAATGGAATCATTTCAATTAAGATATTGTTTAAGGCTGATGCTCCAGGGTAGCCCGCGAAATTCAAATTTTCTTACGTTTTTGGCAAATTGCAGGCCAGTGCTAGGTTGTATGTTGATTAAAATATTGGACGCGATTGTAAGACGTATGTAGTTACAGAATTATAATCATCAAAACCATCAATACAACCCTCCAAGTTCATAAAGGTCGAGAAACGTTTTTTTCAAGGTCAAAGTCATTGCTAGACCTTTATGAACTTGGAGGGTTGTATTGATGGTTTTGATTATTATAATTCTGTAACTACATATGTCTTACAATCGCGTCAAATATTTTAATCAACATACAACCTTGCACTGGCTTGCAATTTGCCAAAAACGTAAGAAAATTTGAATTTCGCGGGCTGGTCGAAGCATTCACCTTAACCCTGCGAAAAAACATTTACCAAAAAGGCTCCTTTTTTCTACCTATGGATTGGCACTCCTATTGGATTTTTGCATGATCGATCTATACAATAGACAGAGCCTGAAATCAATTAGGAGCTCCTTGCCCCGAGGCCTTATAAATTATATGCAATTATAGCATAATCATCTGAGGCAATGTTGTAAAAAATTTCGAGCTCGCTTCGCTCGCTCTTGAAGTCTAGTTTTTCATGAGTCTTAATTTTCGAGCTCGCTTCAATTGCTCTAGACTACTTTCTCTTGAATTTATCTAAAATTCGACCAAGTAACTCCTATATGAACGTTCGAAACCATTCTAACCTGTCCAAGGCAAGGTGTCGTAAGAATTTCTCGCTACGCTCATCCCCCCAAAAGCTGGCGACCCCCTTGTATCTTGCATGTCATGGATTTCTGTAAAGTAGATAACGCCCATTTATTATCCGGCTCGAAGGACCAATGTGGGATCCGGAGGTCTCGGAGGATGGTACACTTCTTCAAATAACACAAGCACTGTACTTTATGACCTTTTTACTTTGAACTTTGAACTAAATACAACCTTTTGAACTTAATACTTTTTGCACTGTATAATAATTTTTGAACTGAAACTGAACTCTAAGTACCTTTACCTAACCAAACAGCGTGACAACCTTAATTACGACTTCTAATTCGCCGACAACGCCATCTAGTTCTGCAAATGTACAACTTTACATTTTGAACTCTTGGTGAACGGTTTCTAAACTAACATGGTTCTGAACAAAAGTTTATAATTATTTTTTATAAATTTTCCAAAAATTGCCGCGCCTGCCTGCAGGGTTATTACGTCTCTCTCGAAATTATAGTAACTGGGCTCAGTGTCCATCAATTAACTGTCAAAAGGTCAGTTTCATATTATGTATGACCAGTCGCGATCAAATATGACGTCATTGGTTTTCATCGTGGCTGATAGTCACCGTAACTCATTTTCACAGACGCTTTCGTATCGATATTTATATTATTTCGATTATGTAAGCTTATTGGACAACAAATTGATCACAACTGAGTTTGAAGTGACTTTCGTGAAAGACGTTACACCGTACCCGGGCTGTTAGTCACCGTATAGTGATATCCATTCAATGTAATACGTAATACCAATATTTTTGACATTCTCGGTTGTCATCAAAGTTCGGTGTACAACCGAAGCTTAATAGTCACTGGATATCAGAAAGATACGTAGTTATAGGCCTACTGGTCATCAAATCCAGCAATACACGCTCAGTAGCAAACTGGCGACCACGAGACACCAAGGTAAGAGGCAAGAAAAAATCAATAATGTTAAGATTTGTCGTTATTTGGTTAAAATGAACGAAGTTAAAATGCCACCCCTTGTACGGGCATCAACTACCACCTTCACGCTTAAAAAGCCGTAAAGCTTCGTGAGACACACGATTTCCTTAAAGGACAGTGCGTCGGATGAAAGATGCGAATTGTGGAAGAACAGACTCCCACCCCTCCTCACGTCATCAATCCAGCAGAACATCTTCCCTCTGGACAGGAACTGCAGTGGCCAATCTCTAAATCTCTTAACCGTTTGCGGGCTCAGGTTGGCCGCTGTAGAAGTAATCTGGCCAAATGGGGTATCATCGACCCGTCCCAAAGACAATGTCAGTGAGGAGCCCCTCTGCAGGATATGTCTCCTTTTTTGCCCATCCTGCAGAGCCACTTGCATCTTCCAGGATTTAAACGAAGCCAACGACAGAGCTCTGCAGGTGGCAAGATACTGATCGGGTATTATTTAAGTCTATCGACACGCAAAGAAGAAGTTAAAGTGAAATGGAGAATAAACATGTTTTATTAATTTATCATATCCTTCGTCAGAATGAACCTGTACAACTGCCTCTCGATGGAGTACGTCGTGGGTATGATCGAGGTGGTAGAGGACGCGAAAACGGTGGCTTACATACAGACGCAGGGCTACAACCAAAATCAGAGCGCGCTCTTAAACGCAGCCTCCACTATGTATAAGTCTACGACGTTATTAGGTACGGGAATATTGTACAACGTTCCTTGCTTTTTTTAAATATTTTTGTTTGTTTTCTACATGATTTTTAAAGAGGCATAAAACAGAGTATCGGTTTTACTTATAGCGAAAACGAACATGAGTGCTGTAAAAACAGTTTCTTGGCTGTCGCAAAGTACTACCTGAAACACCGAATTGAGAGACAGTAACCTCTTGAAGTGAAATGCATTGTGGTTGTGGGCTGTTTTACGAAAAAAAAAATTATTCCACGTGTATTTATTTAAAATTTGCATAAATAAATTTCAGAAAAAAACTTTTGGTCACAACCTAAATACTTTATTCTGAAACAGAATGGCTACGAAGTAACACAGATAACGAGTCTGCGTTCAACAAGGCAGTGGCTGAGTTCACAATGAGTTGCGCCGGCTACAGCGTCGCGACCTATGTGCTGGGTATCGCGGACAGACACTCGGACAACATCATGGTCAAGACTAGTGGACAGGTGAGTTAGTTCTATAATATTTGTCTAAGTAGTGAACTTTTATAAGTAACCTGGAAGATTTATATTTGTCATATGTATCATTATGTAACCCTAAGATTGAGTAGATAATGCCTTGTAGCATTAAGTTCGCATGTCGGAGGTTATCATGTGCCTGTCAATTCCAGAGGGGTCGGCTTCCAGTCTAACTGCAACTGAATTCCAGTATTTTAAATGGAGCAACTACATCCGACCTCCACAACCCAGTTAGTACTGGCTAATACGATACCCCTTGGTAAGATTGGTTGTCAGACTTTCAGGCCACTGACTACTTGTAACGACTGTCAAAGATCTACAAATGACATCGGTTTAACGTGCTGGTTCACTAACATCTTTATTTCCCCTACAGCTATTCCACATAGACTTCGGTCACTTTTTGGGCCACTTCAAGCATTGGCACGGCTTCAAGCGAGAGTGGGTGCCCTTCGTGTTGACGCACGACTTCATACATGTCATCAAAAAGGGCCAGAATGATCAGAGGGGCTCGGAAGACTTCAAGATATTTAGGGAGCATTGTGAGACGGTGAGTGAAATGTTATGATAGATTTACTGTTTTGCCCCAGGTTGTGTAAGCTTGATCCATAGTGACGTGAGTTTTGACCACAGAACAAATTAAAATAGGCTTTTAGAGTAATATAATGTTTATGGATGAAGAAGGAGAAGGAGGCCAAAGAAAAGCCGACTTTAAGTAAGATAGGTTAGGAAAAGTTCTTGCTATAAACAAAAAAATCAGCCAAGAGCGTGTGGGGGGGGGGGCACGCTCAGTGTAGGGTTCCGTAGTTTCCCGTCCGTCACAATAAGTGTTCCAACTTATGAGTTTAAAGGTGGGTATCCATTATGTAAAAATACATTGACACAAAATACATTTGTAGTATATACGAATATACTACAAACTTAGTCCAGAAATTATTTTGTACAACTTTTTGTCTTTTTTGTACAAAAACTGTTGTTTCCATCAAGTTCAAAATCATTTTCCTAGAAAGTCCTTATAAAGTTCTACTTTTCAGATTTTTTTCATATTTTCTAAACTTATGGTTCAAAAGTTAGAGGGGGGGGGACACATTGTTTTTTACTTTTGGAGCGATTATTTCCGAAATTATTGATATTATCAAAAAATGATTTTAGGAAACCCCTATTCATTTTTAAATACCTTTCCAACAATATATCACGCGTTAGGGTTGAAATTAAAAAAAAAAATCACTTCCCACTTTACATTCTTATAAGGGGGCTACCCTAATAAAACATTTTTTCCCAATTTTTATTTTACCACTTTGTCGGCGTTATTGATATACATATTGGTACCAAATTTCAGCTTTCTAGTGCTAACGGTCACAGAGATTAAGCGAGGACGGACAGACGGACGGACGGACGGACAGACATGGCGAAACTATAAGGGTTCCTAGTTGACTACGGAACCCTAAAAAAACACTCTTTAATTTCTAGATCAAACATACTCAACAACTGATGTTGTAGTTGCCAAAAAGATCTCATATTTTTTAATCGTATCCCACTCTTTCGTTATAAGCATTGACAACAAAACATCTTTCCCATGTTTTGCAATAACAACAATTTGTATTTTCACAGGCGTTCAAAATCCTCCGTAAGCACGGGCATTTACTTGTATCACTATTCTCTATGATGATCTCGACGGGTCTGCCTGAGCTCAGCTCGGAGAAGGACCTGCAATATTTACGTGAAACTTTGGTGAGTATTACAGATTGCCTTCTTCATGGACTTACCAACAGGAACTATTACTATTTGACTTCTGCAGCCCATATCTTTAACGAGTGAAGCTGTTAAATTTATGTCTGGCTCATTGTTCATTAGTTTCATTGAAATTTACATGACCGATCCATAGTCACACCAAACTGCCACACCAGTGTGACTACGGATAAGTTAACCAGCAGGCCTATTACGTATCTTTTTGATATCCAGTGACTAACAAGCTTCGGTTGTACACCGAACTCTGATGACAACCGTGAATGTCAAAATATTGGTATTACGTAATACACAGAGTGGATGTCACTTTACGGTGATTAACAGCCCGGGTACGGCGTAACGTCTTTCACGAAAGCCACATCAAACTCAGTTGGCATCAATTTGATGTCCACTATGCTTACATAATCGCAATATTAGAAGAATCGATACGAAAGCGTCTGTCGAAATGAGTTACGGTGACTATCAGCCACGATGACAACCAATGACGTCATGTTTGATCGCGACTGGTCATACAAAATACGAAACTAACCTTTTGACAGTTAATTGATGGACACTGAGCCCAGTTGCTATCATTTCGAGCTGTCAACAGAGATACGTAATAGCCCTGCTGATCCTTAGTCACACTGGTGTGGCTACGGACAATTGACCCAATTTGTGTCTTTTATTTTACCACAAGATTTTTTAAATAAAATGTTTTAGAAGCGCCCAAAAAAAGGTTTGTGCTCTTAAATTCCACAATCAATTAACTCAGTCTATCGGCTTCCACTGCCATAGGCCTACTTTACAATCTCTAATCTGAACATCTCATCAGGTAATGGACCTATCTGAGGAAAAAGCAATGGAGCACTTCAGACAGAAGTTCAACGAGGCAATGAAGAACAGATGGACGACATCGCTCAACTGGGCCATCCACAACTTCGACAAGAACAACTGAGAGTGACCCGTGAGCCGACGGCTCCCGCCATCACATACCACACTCTAACAAACATGGCCGACCTATCGGGAAAAAAACGTTTTAATTATATAAACACACTTTTACCACCGTAATTCTTCCACAGTACTATCGTGGTCTTTTCCGCCTGACCAGTTTTTTTTTTTAGCTTAAATCATGCGCAGGCGCCGAGCCCCTACTATATTATTTAAAAGGCATGACTCGTGTTACCACTATACGTAGTAATTAAAAACTGGACTATTAGTTGTTAGTAAGTATACATTTCAAATTGGTAGCACAATCTGTCCATTAAAAACCTCTAAAAATGTAGCTGATTAAAATGCCAAAATGATTGGTTTTCAATTACCTCGTATTTTATTGCAGTTTTTATGATGAAGTAATTATAAGCATTGCAATTTCTGTTCACTGTAAAACAGGACCTTATTTGATGTTAACGCTTAGTATTAATCAGCGACATATTTGCTTCACACATTTTTACCACCTTTTCAAAACAATTTCACCCTAGTTTTATATAATTACGTACTATCGTGGTCTTTTCTGCCTGACCATTTTAATTGTTTTTCGCTTAAATCATGCGGAGGCGCAGAGCCACGCCCCCTTAAAGTTTGGGCCTATTAGAAAAGCATCAACTTTGGCGCGCAAAATAACAATAACTCTCGTTTGGCGTGCGTCCTCAGTGCGCTCAGCCGATTCGGTATCTTTTCATTCATTAATTCAATACAAAGTCTCAGAAGTCTCAGAAGTCTCAGTCAAGACTTTGTATAGAAATAATGAATGAAAAGATACCGAATCGGCCGAGCGCACTGACGACGCACGACAAACAAGAGTTATTGTTATTTTTCATTACTCATACTCTGAAAGTAGGTCTGAAGTTGCCTGAGGAGCGGGTTGAAAGTAATACTTTTCAGCCCTAGGGAGAATCGTTTTCAACTGACAGCAGTCAAATTATTAAAAAAAAAAATGGTTCATTTTTCTATTGAACCATGTTCCAACTTTCTATACAGCCACGGTGTAAAATTGAAATAACATAAAGTTAAGCATTAATTAAAGAATATATATATTTTAAATATCTTTACATATCTCTTGCTCTGTAAGTACACCCTTACACCCCTGAATGCCGGGGTGTATGACTATCATTACAGCATAGGTTTTGGAATTTGAAAAAAGAACTGTCATACTCATACTGCACGAAGAATATTTTTAAAAAGTTAATTTTTTTTTTCTCGGTATCGATTAATTACTCGAATCGGAATCTAGACAATTTATTTTATAAAGATTTTATTTTAAATATGGAACTATTTGTTTCCACATCGTATGTTAGATGGAATCGATTTAAAAATCAAACTGGCCAGCAAGATTTGACGCGCTTGCGTGCGTGAAAAAAAAAAGGCAGTCTACTAGTAGGCGCGAAAGCATCGCGAAAATAATTAATTTTCTTGTTTGAGTTCTTTTTCAAAAGTTTTAAACATGTCTAGTGACGAAGACATAGATCTAACGCCCGATTTTATTAAAGAAAGGGCAAAAACAGTTGTCGAAAATATATTACCGCCGAACTCGAAAGAAAGATATGTAAAGGCATACGACGAATTTATGAAATGGCGGTCAGAAAAAAAAGTGAAATCTCTTTCTGAAAGTGTTTTTATATCATATTTTGATGAATTATCTAAGAGGCTACAACCTTCCAGTTTATGGTGCTTTTATTCCATGCTAAAATCTACAATGATGACAAAACATGACGTGAATTTGAAAGATTTTTCTAAACTTACTGCTTTCTTGAAAAGGCAGTCTGACGGCTTTAAAAGCAAGAAATCGAAGGTATTTACTGCAGAAGAAGTACAGAAATTCTTAAATGAAGCTCCGGATGAAATTTATTTAGCAATAAAGGTACCTACGTATTTACTTGCCCTTTTTAATAAGTTACCAAAATATTTCACAAAAATACTATGCGAATTTGGTGCCTTTAATACAACTTATGTCTTTTTTACAGGTTGTTCTAATTTTTGGGATATCGGGAGCCTGCAGAACCGTGGAATTGACAAACTTGACAATAGAAAATGTAGAAAAACATAACAAATTACTACTCATAAAACTGCATAACACGAAAACTAAAATTGACCGGTCATTTGTTGTGCATGAAGAATTTGCAAATTATGTTGAAAAATATCAAGCTCTTCGGCCTGAAAACGTGGATACAAATCGTTTTTTTCTTAATTACAGTAAAGGAAAATGCCACAGACAAGTAATAGGAAAAAACAAATTTACAGGCATGCCAAAGCAAATAGCCACATATTTAAAACTGAGTAACGTAGAGTTATACACCGGGCATTGCTTTCGCAGAACATCAGCGACTCTATTGGCTGATTCGGGAGCCAACCTCACTCTGTTAAAAAGGCACGGCGGCTGGAAGTCCAGCAAAGTGGCCGAAGGTTATATCGAAGATTCGATGGCAAACAAAAGCAAAATTACTTCTAAAATAACAGAAAATATAAACTTAAAATCACCACGTCAAAGCACATCATCTGAGCCATTTTTTAATGAAGAAAATAGTACCAGTCAACTGCCGCCATTTACGATGCAAGAACCTCAAGTCACTCAAACTCAAGTCTTATCATCACAAACTCATATTCAAACTATAAAATATAAATATACCTAAAAAGAACGTGACCATATCTCTTACAAATTGTAATAATTTTACTATTAATTTTAATTAAATACACATTTTTTTCTTCTTAATAAATGTTCATTGAAACCTGCTGTCTTGTTGTTTACTTACCTCACAATCGATATGTAAAGCAGAGTATTTATCTCGGGCGTAAGCATCAATTGCATACTCGGGTTAATTAGCGCCTTCGCTTCGCTCAGGCGCCAAAAACCTCGTATGAAATTGATGTCATACAGCCCTTGGTTAATAATCTACTATTATTATAATTAAGTTTCAACTATTTCTTTAAAATAAAATAGATTTGGGAAAAATATTTACCATTTTTCGATGATGAAAATGAAAAATAGGTATTGGCTGAATAGCTGGCCGGCCACAGACAAAAAAAGCAAAATAGGTGGGAAAGCGGCAATAGGGTAGATGACACCATAAAACAATAATTCCAAGACACCTTTCTCTAAAAAAACACTTTATTTTGGGCCTGAAAACCCGATTTATTTTCAATTAATTGCCAAATTCGATATTTAGTTGCTTTGAAATCAATAAATAGTCGAGTCATTGAGTTGAATAAACAGTGACGTCACAGTAGGCTATTGCCATACAAAGTCTATAGAGAACCGCGTTTTGACAGCTCTTAAAAAGTATCTCAATTGATTGGTGTGTCATCTACCCCATTCGAATTCCGATCTTAATTAGTTTTCGAGTTGTATGTTTTTTTTTTTACTTTCCTTGTATTCGTAATGAAAAGCACAGTGTTTACCTCGGGTTAAAGACTTATTTAGTCCCTCGAACTATTAGCGCCCTCGCTTCGCTCGGGCACCAAACCCCGTCTCGGGGCTAAATAAGTTACTTTCACCCCTAGGGTAACAATGTACTATTGCGCGCCAAAGTTGACGCTTTCCTAATAGGCCCAAACTTTAAGGGGGGGTGGCTCTGCGCCTCCGCATGATTTAAGCGAAAAACAATTAAAATGGTCAGGCAGAAAAGACCACGATAGTACGTAATTATATAAAACCACGGTGAAATTATTTTGAAAAGGTGGTAAAAATGTGTGAAGCAAATATGTCGCTGATTAATACTAAGCGTTAGCATGCTGAAAGAAGTCAGCGAAATATGTGAAACCTTTTATTCTTAAGACCATCATGTACCATAACATATTTCATGCAAATAAAGAATCTTGAATCTTGAATCTTGAATCTAACATCAAATAAGGTCCTATTTTACAGTGAACAGAAGTTGCAATGCTTATAATTACTTCATCATAAAAACTGCAATAAAATACGAGGTGATTGAAAACCAATCATTTTGGCATTTTAATCAGTTCATATTTATCATTAATTAGTATATCTACATTTTTAGAGGTTTTTAATGGACAGATTGTGCTACCAATTTGAAATGTATACTTACTAATTAATAGTCCAGTTTTTAATTACTATGTATAGTGGTAACACGAGTCATGCCTTTTAAATAATAAATAGTAGGTACATTTTGATTCAAGTGGAGAAAGTTTGTTATTGCATTCGAGGCGGAATTAACACACGAGCTGTAGGCGTGGGTGTTATTGAGCCGAGAACGAATGCAATAACGAATGTCCACGTGTATCAATGGACGTTTTTCAATACTTTTTATGAAATAAAATAAAACAATGAAAAATATTTTTGTCATAAATTATTATGAGACTATGATTTTAATTTTCTTTTTTTTCGCGCTTTGTTACATTCGCCAGGTTGAAAGAAAAGCAAAACAGCCTTATATAATAAAAATGTTTCTTTTTTGTATTTTTGAACTTAAGGCCCTTCTAACCCTCGAAGCGGCGATTGGCGGCGGCGACCTCTCGCGTCCGGCCCTGGTGCAAGCCATGGTCTGGAGCGAGACGGAATGGGACGCCGTCACCTCCTTCTGCGAAGCAGTAATGCTAGAGAAGGAGGTGGTGGAACGTGAGAGGGAGAGAACCTCTCAACGTCCCGGCCACCGCGGGAGACGCCCCGGGCGTCGGGGGCCACCACGTGGCCCCCGGCCACCGTAGGCGCGGGCCTGTGGACGGTGGGCTATGGGCTAGCTCGCCGTCCGTCCGTCTCATGACGACAGGCCGTGTCGACGGCGCGTTCGTGTTCCACGCGCGCCTCAAAGAGAGTCAGCAAAAAGGAAGTGGTCCGTAAGGACCGATGCCTGCCGGGGTTGCGGGACTGTTCGAAAGAGATACCGTGGCCCCGAAACACAAAGGGCGATGAAGGAACATGGATGGGTTTTAGTCAGTAAAAGTCTGACACTCCCTCCTGCTCTGCCCAGAGCGGGAGAAGTCATTTGATGATTTCCCATCCGAAAAAAAAAAGAAGGCCCTTCTAACCCTAAAATTAGCAACTCTATTTGTTGTGGTTCAAACTTCGTTTGAAATATTGTTAGAATAAAGTTCTAATCAGCTTGCACTACAAAGCGGTTGTTACGTCAGTCACTGCGGCCGAATAGTGCGAAATGAGTGGTTTTTGGCTGCTGTTGCCTGGGCTGTACTGCAGTCTCTCCAACGGTGCTAAATCGACTATCGCTACATCGAGGTGTTGAAGTGTTTGTACAAAAACGCCACCATGTCAGTCCGACTTCAGGACCAAGCCTCTGAACCTATCCTCCTGCAGCAAGGTGTGAGACATGGAGACGTCATATCTCCGAAACGGTTCACCGCTGCACTGGTGAATGTCTTCAAGGTTCTGGACTGGAGAGGGCTAGGCATCAACGTCAATGGCGAGTACATCACTCGCCTTCGGTTTGCCGACGATATAGTGGTCATGGCTGAGACCATGGAGGACCTCAGTACAATGCTCGATGACCTCAGTGGAGCTTCCGGAAGAGTGGGTCTTAAAATGAACATGGAAAAAACCAAGGTCATGTCGAATGCCCATGTCACACTCATTCCTACCAAGATCGGAGACTCTACACTCGAAGTTGTAGACGATTATGTGTACCTGGGACAAACGGTCCAGCTAAGCAGGTCTAACTTCGAGAAAGAGGTCAATCGTCGAATTCGACTCGGCTGTGCAGCGTTCGGGAAGTTGCGCGGTATCTTCTCGTCCAACTTACCACAGTGTCTCAAGACGAAAGTCTATGACCAGTGTGTGTTGCCAGTGATAACATACGGGACCGAAACGTGGTCGCTCACAATGGGCCTCATCAGAAGAGAGAGGGCTATGCTCGGAGTTTCCTTGCGCGATCGTATCAGAAATGACGACCTCCGCAATAGAACCAAGGTTACTGACGTAACCCGAAGAATTGCCAAACTTAAGGTTGATCTGCGCAACATATTTTCCATACAAATTTCGGGGGGCTATTACTCCACTGTTTGTCATGGTACAACTAAAGTTAAACATGATATCGTTTTGTCTCATTATTAATTGTGTCTGTACGGAAACAGAATAGTAAAATAAAAAGCCATTAAAAAGTTACGAGCTACCAAAGATTCATTTTTATTGCCAATTTTAACGTAACTTTGGGCGTAAATTAGTAATAAAAGAAGTGTCAAATTTCCAAAACAAAGTCGGTACCGACACAGCACAATTATCGAAGAATTCAATAAATTTTACTTGTAATTGATTTATGCAGTGGTTTTTTCATAAAACCCGATTTTCCAAAGGCCTTTTCGTATTTTTTTACGCGCGCCTTTTACTAGACTTATCGTGCATCTCACTGAACAATGTTTCCCCCGCTGCGGTGCGCGGTGCGGGAGGACGACGACGACGTTTACGCACACATTAACAATATGTCATACGCACGTAGGGTGGTGGTACCAATTATCGACCGTGTCAACTTTTTTTGAACTTTGACTACTTGTAATTTTTAAGTGCTTTTGATTTCTTGCAAAAAAAAAAAAATCGTGGATTTGGGGTGCCATATTGTAGACTTCGAATTTTTTTTTCTTCTAATACCATCGAGTGGGGTATCAAAATGAAGGGTTTTAAAAGATGATTACAAAAATGTATTCAACGTTTGAATGTAATTCGATATGACAGATAGTATAAAAGAATAAATAAATTTCAAATGTTTCTCATCATGAAGATTTTAAAATGAAATGTATTTATGGTATGGGAGGTTATGTGTATGGAACTAGAGTCGATTTGCATGAAAAGTATTATGATTTTAGCTATTTTTATAGTTATGTTACTTTTTCTAGAAAAGGCCGATTTTAGGAGGAGGCTGATACTAGGAGACTCCACCCTATTCCAGTTATATTCGAAATTTCGAATCTGCTTCTAAAGCCTATGTCATTCGTGTGACGTTTGACGTATAACTGTTTGGACTCCGGATTTTTGATAAAAAAAATAATTTTTGATTTGACGGACGCTGTGCGAGTGATATTGTGTTGGTTCATTGAAGAACAGGTGTGAATAACTACAAATTAACAATGGGTAAGTCATATAATTTGTTGCACCTAATCTATTTAGTGTTCTTACACACGAGCGACACGCGGCATCGACATCAGAGGCACGTGTCGATGGTGACTTCAACCATTAGTGCTATTCTCTACACACAGCGCCGCAGGCTTACTTTACCCATGGTGGCCGGCGGCGCGGCTTTGTGTATAGGCATTAGGGCACCCTATGTAGGCAAGACAGACAGTGCAATGCGCTAGTGACTTTTATTTTGTATGTTTATGTAAATGGAGAGAGGCTTTTGCCCAGCAGTGGGATGACGCAGGCTAACAGTATCAGTATCAGTATGTAAATGGAAATGGTTGCGCAAATAGTAGGTGCCTCATCATCAGCCTATTAATGTTCCCACTGCTGGGACACAGGCCTCCTCTCTATGAGAGGTAATGGGCTATAATCCACCACGCGGGCCAGTGCGGGTTAGTAGATGTCACATGTCTTCGAATTTTTGGTTGTAGGACATTCCGGTTTCCTCACGATGTTTTCCTTCACCGCTTTGAGAGCAGTGGTGTTGAAATAAATTATACAAAGTAATGCGCCTGTCTAGGTTCGAACCCATGACTTACTGTTCGTAAGTCGGGGCCGCCACCACTGGGCCACCGGTCGCTGCTCTTGGTGCCTATACATATATAAAACCAACCTCTGGCACTTCCGGCACGGTAAAAACTTATGAAATCTGTACCGGGGGTCTAAAATGGCCGCTTTAGCAGAATCGTTTTGTGAATCACGTTAAAAATTTAAAATTCTTAAAATGGACTTTATAGTTATTGACATAAAGTCCATTTTAAGAATTTAAATTTTTTAACGTGATTCATGCTAAGATTCTGCGTAGATTCTGCTATAGCGGCTATTTTAGACCCACTGTGCTGTGTGTATCGTTGACCCGAAAAAAACAGCTTTTGATTTTTATGTGCGGAGTTTCGCTAACTCATTTAATTTGACCCTGTGTAATCCATTTTTTTTTTTAGATCAACACGAGATTTCGGGCAAGATACCTGTGCAGCAGAAGCACATGAAGCAATGTCTGCACAATGTGAATAGATTAGTTCCGATATTCCTCATGTACTGACCACACCTAAGGGTGCGTACATACTATATAACATATTATATAACTTGTGTTTTATAACACGTCCACATTATGAAATTGACATTGACACATTCAGATTATTAAAACATTCAGTGTCTACATTATCTGAAACATGTTATATAGCAATGTTATGTTATAAAGTCTGTACGCACCCTTACACTCTATTTAACAAAAAAAAAACGTCTCATAAAATGGTGCATTTTATGCACTTGATGTACAATCTATTATTTCACTTCGCATGCTCTAAAAGTACGCCAATATAGCCCTACGAAGCGGGACTGTTGGAGGTTGATACCTTCATGGTATATAATCTGTCACATAGTGACTTTGTTTGTAGGCATGACAACAGTTCTCAACAGTTCTCAATAAAATGTCTGAAAACTGAAACGTGTTTTCTGTGAATAATAATTTATGCTATCGCTAGTCATCTTTAGTCCATCAGGGACTAAAGTAACCTTTTTAGTCTCTAGAGAGTAAAAGTTTTTTTTCTTTTTTTTTATTTCTTTCATGTGACATAGACAAACTCCAAAGGGTAAAAACAGTACCCTATGATTACTAAGACTCCGCTGCCTATCCGTCTGTCTGTCCATGTCTGTCTATCCGTCTGTCTGTGCGTCTGTCTATCCGTCTGTCTGTCTATCCATCTTTCTTTCTATCCACCATTCTGTCTGTCTGCCCATGTCTGTCTGTCCATCTGTCTGTCTGTCCATCTGTTGTCTATCCGTCTGTTTGTTTGTCCGTCTGTCTGCCCATCTGTCTGTCTATCTGTCTGTCTGTCCATCTGTCTGTCTAGCCGTCTGTATGTCCGTCTGTCTGTCCAACTGTCTGTCTGTCAGGCCAACTATCTGTCTATCCCTCTGTCTGTCCGTCTGTCTGTCTGTCCATCTGTTGTCTATCCGTCTGTATGTCCGTCTGTTTGTTTGTCCGTCTGTCTGCTCATCTGTCTGTCTATCTGTCTGTCTGTCCATCTGTCTGTCTAGCCGTCTGTATGTCCGTCTGTCTGTCCAACTGTCTGTCCGTCAGACTAAATTGACTATGTTTACAATGTACTATTTTGTTAGTTTTTGCATATTCTAATTGAGTTATACGTTTACAGGACCACGCAGTAAGAATTGATGACACGTCATGAATACTTGCATTTGCACCTTGCAAAAGACCTCACGAAGCCGTCAGTCAACCAAGCATTCTGTACATCAAACGATTTTTTTTTTGGTGTGAAAAATCATGTTTTGTGTTACAACTCAATGTAACGCATTCAAAACATTGTGCTGATGTATGGATTGAATTTAATAGTACGGGGGTTGTGGAGGTGTAATCATACATTAAAAAAATGTATTTAAAAAAAAAACTTGTCAGGTGTAGATGGATGCAAAGTAAGCATGCAGTTGCACGGGCTCATGTATACTAAGGTAATTAGTGATGGAGATAGCAGTGTAATAAACGCTCTAAGAGACGCAATGGTGTATGGTCCTAATGTTCACATATGTAAGAAAAATAGAATGCAGTACTGCGAAATTATTCAAATAAACTAAGACAAATAGGGAAAATATGTATGTGCTATAGAAAATTATTATAAGAGCTATAGCATTAAAAACGTTACCCTATTTACTAAGACTCCGCTGTCCATCTGTCTGTCTGTATGTCCGTCTGTCTGTCCATCGCTCTGCCCATCCATCTGTCTGTCCGTCTGACTAAATTGACTATTTTTCTCGCTCTCAAAGTAAAAAGTACAGTGTAACACTAAAATCCCATTATAAGAGCTATAGCTTTCAAAACGGAACCCTATTACTAAGAATCCGCTGTCCATCTGTCTGTCCGTCTGTCTGTATGTCAGTCTGTCTGTCCGTCCGTCTGTCTATTCGTCTGTCTGTCAGTCTGTCTGTCCGCCTGTCTGTCCGTCCGTCTGTCCGTCTGACTAAATTGACTATTTTTCTTCCACTCAAAGTAAAAATTACAGTGTGACACACTAATATCCCATTATAACTCGTTCTAAAATCCCATTATAACTCGGTTCCTATTCACTACCTCGTGTATAATGGGTCATTTTAGCCCCTTGTATTACAATGTACACGTGCGTAAATTACGGTTACATTCGTCTACTCGTTTGTAAAAACCAACTTTCCACACTAGTACCATACAACAATAACATAAGCCCATAACGTCCACTGCTGGACATAAGCCTCTCCCATTATGGGAGGAATTTGCCGTTATCTCCACGGCAGGCGGATTGGAGATCGCAGTGATGAAAGACTAACAGAAAACGCTGCTGCCCATTCTCTGGTCTACGGAGGCGCAAGGTGTTCTGCCTCAGACATTAGTCGCCTTATACGACACCCGTGAGTGTAATGGGTTGGTTCTATTCTACTCTGCCGGATACCACACGGCACGGCTAGTACCATAAATACCTTACTATTTTTCTATTTATTAGGAATCACATATTTTGAGCTATAGTGGCGGTAATTACAAACCGCAGACGTAAAAAGAAACAATGTCAGTAATTGTGTTATTAATTCCATAATAATAATAATTTAATTGGACAAGAGCCTCAACTAACATCTGAGGTGACCCTCGCTAGGCAGCTGGATCAAGCGCTTGATTCAGAAAGCAGTTCTGGACACGGCGCGTATTGTTAGTAAGTTCCTCTCTCAAGAGCCCTAACCACCAGCAGCTTGGACCCTGTTCCCGTTGCTGGCGGGCTACCTATTTTATATGCTTTTAATTTTATTTATAGTTTTGTTACTAAAAAATTAAAAATGTAAATTTATTACATTTTAAATATTTATGAATAATAATAATTTTTTTACGGACTCGTTCCTGACTGATTGGCCGGAGGAGGCAAAACACCGGGAGAGTTGGAAAGGAATGTGAGAGGCCTTTGTCCAGCAGTGGGATAGAATAGGCTAACTAAAAAAATATATATTTTTAGTAACAAAAATATGTATACTTTTTGGGCATTCAATTATTCTTTATTCGATTTCTATACATTGTAGATTTCACTTCTCACGCTCTAAAAGTACGCCATTATAGCCCTACGAAGTGGGACTAAAGTGACCCTTTTAGTCTCTAGGGAGTGAAAGTAATTAGTTTTTTTTTAATTTCCTTCATGTGACATAGACAAACTCCAAAGGGTAAAAAGGGACCCTATTACTAAGACTCCGCTGTCCATCTGTCTGTCCGTCTGTATATCTGTCCGTCTGTCTGTCTATCTGTCTGTCTGTCTGTCCGTCTGGCTGTCCATCTGTCTGTCTGGCCGTCTGACTAAATTGACTAATGAAAATATGTATACTTTTTGGGCATTAAATTATTCTATAATAGTTTTCTATACATATTTAATGTAGTTTTCACTTCTCATGCTCTAAAATTATGCCAATAGCTTTTTTAATTTCCTTCATGTGACATAGACAAACTGCAGAGGGTAAAAACGGCACCCTATTACTAAGGCTCCGCTGTCCATCTGTCTGTCCGTCTGTCGGTTCGTCTGTCTATCCACCTGTCTGTTCGTCTGTCAGTCCGTCCATCTGTCTGTCTGTCCGTCTGACTAAATTGACTATTATTTTTGTCATGGACTCTAAAATGTAAATACTAAGAAAAAAAACTTGATTTGTTATTTGTCTTGATGAAAACATGTGTTTACATTTAGTGATATTGAGCATAATTATAAACCTAAAAAAAAGTGTAAGTATTTTTGTAAAACAATTTATTTAGGCAGAACTAATTACAATTATTAGGTATCCACTCTGACATAAGACCAACCCGCACTGGGCCCGCATTCCCTCTCACAGAGAGGAGCTCTGTGTCCCAGCAGTGGGAGCATTATAGGCTGGTTATGCTGCTGCAATCGGACATAAACTGCGATGAACTTTCAAGTAAGCATGCGTCGTCGCGGCGGCAGCGTCTTGAACTCTTGAGGCGATCGCTGCATGACCACCCGGGGAAAACTAAACATAATAAGCAATCTATATTAGGTTCTTAGAGAGCCATACAGGTATAAAACGATGACGCAGCGCCTACTACTTTAGTACGAGTTTGTAGATACTTGATGATTTCTCGGCGATTCGAGCTGGCGTCGAATGGTGTCATGCTGTGCCACGGAGCCACTATCTTAGAAATCGATCAATTATATCTTAAAATGATGTACGTCAAACGTACATCAACGTATCAACGTATATCGTTATCGCTGTACGTGAAACAACAACAACAGCCCACAACGTCCACTGCTGGACATAAGCCTCTCCCATGATGAGAGGAATTTGCCGTAATCTCCACGCTTGGCAGGCGGATTGGAGATCGCAGTGATGTAAGACTAACAGAAAACGCTGCTGCCCATTCTCAGGTCTACGGAGGCACAAGGTGTTCTGCCTCAGACATTAGTCGCCTTATACGACACCCGTGAGTGTAATGGGTTGGTTCTATTCTACTCTGCCGGATACCCCACGGCTAACGTACGTGCGTGTGTACCTACGTGCATTAGGTAATAATAAAATAGACCTTGATTGTGGCTCTGCTGGAGAGCATACTCTCTAGCAGAGCAGTATATACGCTCAAGAAAGACAAACGCTACTGTTTTTTCATATCAATTGTGTGCATCGTGTAACTTCGTTTTTGTTCGGAACGGTTCGGAACGCTGTGTGTGTATGTACGAACTAGACGTGCGTGAAGACTAGCGTCTAACTGCTCATCACTGATACTATCTCTGTCGGGCACGATGCCAGGTGAGACAGCGTGCTTTTTGGTCACGCCCACCAATGAGTTCGAGCCTGTGAGCTGTGTCACCTTAAGTGGCAGTGGGCACATTGCTCGCAGAACGGATGGCCGATGGGGCCGAAAAGTTCTGGAGTGGCGACCGCGAACCGGAAGACGTTGCGTTGGAAGGCCTCCCACTAGGTGGACCGATGACCTGGTGAAGGTTGCGGGAATCCACTGGATGCAAGTCGCACGGGACCGGTCAATGTGGCGGCACTTGGGGGAGGCCTATGTCCAGCAGTGGACGTCTTTCAGCTGAAAATGATGAGTGGTTTATTGCGATTTACAAAAAATCTATTGATTGGACAAAAAAAATAAAACTCATAAGACCTGCTTTATAGTTATTTCAGTTAGTATGCAAAGTTTCATGATCTAATTTGAAGTACTTTTTGAATACCAGCAGTTTATTGTTCCATTTGGAGGTAACTTTGGATTTTTTTCTAACGAGAAACGTTTATGAAATCGTGTTTTGTCACACATAGAAAGCAGCATTAATCCTCAACTTTACCATATACTTATTTCAAAATTAATGCTGCAGTATTTTAGGCGTAATGGAGGATCATGCTGTGCCATTTGAGGGAGTATAGGCCCTTAAAACACAATTTATGTTTATGAAAATAAATATTAGTTTTAAATAATCATGTTTATCTGTGATATTCTATTTAAGAACACAAATATTTACGCCGTAAAGACGCACACTACTTTGCCGAATAAAAAAAATCACCTCCGACTGTCGTCACCCGACAGTCGACCGTTGTCAGTCGGAGGTGATTTTTTTTTTCGGCATACTAAACTAATCTTATTCGAAGTTCAAATCAGTTCCATGCCTATGCGTTGAACCGATTTGAACTTCGTATAAGTTTGGTATACGTTACCTGTGATTTTTTTTCCCGCACACATGCGGGAAAATGAAGAAACCCGCGCGTGTGACATACATTGCATGTTGAACCTTATAATCGTAGTGCGATATTCGATAAGAACCCGTTTTCGAGGAAGTGTATTGAAAAGTAATATTTGAAATTGTTGTACAATTTTTACACCAAGAAACAATAGTAGATAATTTAGCGATGAATTTAGTCCTGTGCGAGTGGTCGTGGATGTGTGATTGCGCGATAATGTCCGTCGATACGATTAAGGGGCATCACAGACCACCTGATTTCATGAAAACCGTAGTAGTCCCGGTAATGAAAAATAAAACCGGAGATGTTGCCGACAAAAGCAACTACAGGCCGATTTCTCTTGCAACGATAATTTCAAAAGTTTTTGACGGTTTGCTTAATACACAGTTAGACAAGTACCTGGATCTGCACGATAATCAGTTTGGGTTTCGACCTCGACTGTAAACTGAGAGTGCGATACTGTGTCTTAAGCATACCGTCAGATTTTACACAGATCGAAAGACGCCTATGCACGCCTGCTTCGGGCTTCCTCGACCTGTCCAAGGCTTTTGACCTGGTGTCATACGGCTAAACTCGAGGGAATAAACCTACCACGTAAACTTATCAGCGTTTTTAAATACTGGTACAGTCATCAGGTCAACAACGTTAAGTGGGCGGGTGCAATGTCGGAGCCGTATCAGCTGCAGTGCGGGGTGAGGCAGGGGGGGTTGACTTCCCCATTCCTCTTTAACCTGTACATGAATATAGGCATATTGAGTAACAAGCATGCCGGCTGCCATGTCGGTGGAATCTGTGTCAACAATCTCAGTTACGCTGACGACATAGTGCTGCTGAGCGCGTCGGTCTGTGGCCTCAGAAAGCTGGAACAGACCTGTGAGGAGTATGCCCTTGGTCATGGGTTAAAGTACAATGTAACCAAAATTCAATGGATGGTCTTTGAAGCCGGTACGAAATGTTCGCAAATTTGTCCACCCGTTTTTCTATACGTTGTTCTTCCACTTGAAAGGGTGGATCAATTGAAGTACTTTATAGGGCGTGCGCTATACAGTCGACATGCTGACATGGAGCGGGAACAGAAGGGCTTGTCGGTGCGGGTGAACATGCTCGGATGTAGGTTTGCGCGCTGTTCGAGGGAGCTGAAGATAACGCTCGTCAGGGCGTACTGCACGTCCCTTTACACGTGCAGCCTGTGGGCGAGGTACACGCGTGCATCATACCTCCGCATCCAGTTCAACAACGCGCTCAGGGCATTATTGGGGCTGCCTCTCTACTGCAGCGCCTCAGGTATGTTCGCTGAGGCGCGCACTGATTGCTTTTACGCGACCATGCGCAAGCGGAGCGGTGCGTAGGGTGTGTGTGGGGCAGCCCCAATGCTGTTCTGGCGATGATCGCAGACCGGATAGACTGCCCATACATACGGCACTACATACGGTTGATCGCAGACCGGATAGACTGCCCATACATACGGCACTACATACGGTTAGATGTTAAGTATTTTTACCCGACTGCGCCAGAAGGAGGGTTATGTTCTTCAAGATTATGTATGTATGTATAATATTGTTTGGCACGCTCTGTGGCCTGAACGGCTCGATGGATTTTAGCTAGAGAGGTGTCGTTAGATTTGTATTTACTGTGAGAGTGACACTGGGTATATCAAAATTTAAAAAAAAAAACACTCAAATGTTTAGCACGCTCTGCAGCCTGGGAAAAAAAGGGCTCATCATGAAGATTTAAAAATGGTATATCTAAGTAACTAAAAAGTGTAAAATAAAAAAATTATTCGACTGCAACAGTCGACTGTTGCAGTCAATATGTCCTGTCTCCTGAACTTGTTTTATTCTTTTCAGTTTTTATTTAAAGTTATTAGTTATTTTTTACGCAGTCGGGTTTTTATTTTTTTTTATTGTCTTTTAGTTTTACTTTTTGTTTTTATTATCCTTTGTGTGTTGTTTGTATTTGTGTGTACCTACACCACATTGAGTTTAGATGGCTCTAAATAAACGTAGGTAGGTATTTCTTTTTTTTTTTTTTAAATAGTAGCCCACCTTTATCGGGAACAGGCCCCAAGCTACGGCTACACGGTCAGGGCTCCAGAGAGAGGAACCTCCTAACAATACGAGCCGTGTCCAGGAGTACTGCATTCTGAATCAAGCCCTTAGAGGGCTTAAGGGCTTAGAGGCTCTCGCCTCTTTAGGTATTGATCGAGGCTCTTGGCAATTAAGCCATGGGCTGATACGACTATCGGTACTATGATCGCTGAGCTCACATCACATCCCACGTGTCGACAACTGTATGCTTAGTGCCAGTGTCATACTAAAGTTCGAGTAACGTCTTGATCGCGTAAATCGAGTTTACGTCAAACACGTCGAGTATCGTTAAATCTAATTTTTTCGAACAACTGAACAAAAAAAAACATTAGTAACCGGCCAAAATAAATTGACATTCGTATTTTTTGTGTTCTTATTAGCAGTGACTGCATTAGTAGTGGTTATACACCGAAGCTGAAGATAGACGACATTGCTACTCTGTGGCCATTTGACATTACCTTTGTTCATCTTTACGAAAGTTTGTGTTGTGAATTTGTGGTTTGCTCATAGTTTTTAATATCATTGTTAAAAATAAAGACTAGCCCGTCCCAATTTGAAATGCTAATGACATATTATATGGAGCAGTAAGTGTAATTTAAATAATTTGGTGTCTAATGAACTTGATTTAATCTGTGAAGTTTGTTACTTTTTAGGCATGGAGATCTAAACAATCTTCTTATTCCATACTTCTCTATTACTCGTTATCTTGTCTAGAAAATCCTAACCTAACAACGACACGTCATTTAGCTAAATTCCTATATTCCTACTGGTGTGGCGAGTACCGCCCCTCGGTTTCAAGTTGGTTGGTGTGCAGTATCATGCATGACGTGTGGGTGCGCCCGACTTTAGGCGTGTATCGATATAGCGTGTGGGACCGCCATGTTTTTTGGAGGAACCAGTGGCCATGTTGAACTAGATGTCATAGTGCTCTCGCGCAGAACGCACACGTCTCACCGCGTGTCTTAAAATCTTAAGATATCATCTCCCGCAAGACCATAAAATCCTGAGTATCATCCCGTAAGCATTGGGGATCTACCGGGAATTAATAATAATCCCATATTACCGCGTCTGTGTAATTTGTGCCCAAGAAAACGCAGGTGATCGGCGCGCAAGACCAGGCAGAGGCAGGTGGTACCACCTGTGAAGACCTTCGGGGCTGAACGAGGAAGAACCAGGTACCGCTTTTCTTTACGCGCTAGAGTTAGACCACCATACGCAGTCTGCTGCCACCACTCCCAACTTGAAAATTATACAGATAAATATAGGCAGTTTGAATCAGCACGCAATCCAGGTGTTAGATTGTAACAAGTCCTCAAACCGCAGAGATACACGGCTATTTACACGCCTGTCCCTCCATTAGATGGTCCTTTCGAGCCTGGATAGGCACCAGTAAAATTAAGTACAAATAAGTACAAGTCATTACGTTAGGTACATAACTTCATTAGTGCCTCAAAATGGCTACCCGCAAACAAGAAGCTAAATTAGCTCAGCTTACTGCTAAAAACAAATGATTTTCGAGCGAGTTAATCGCTTGTATAATGCTTCTAGAACCATCTCGAACTTTGATTCGCGCTCAAATGAATCATTCCTAGCGCAGTCAGAAACAATTAGTGAACAATACAACAAATTTGAAGAAATAATTGAACAGATCAATGAATTGCAGTTTGAGATTGACGAAACCGCTCCAGATTATTCGAGTCTAAATTCTATTGAAGACTTATATTCACATATTAAATATAAACGTAATCTTATACTTGCGAGCAGCGAAACATCACAGCCGAAGGGAGGTAGTCGCATAAAATTACCACCCATAGAATTACCATCATTTGACGGTAAAACAGAACATTGGCCCATATTTTATGAAATGTTCCGCAGCAATGTTCATTTAAATACTGATCTCAATGACTCGCAACGTGTGCAGTACTTGGTCAGTAAATTGACTAATGATGCCTTAAAACTAACCGCAGGCATTGTTCCCACAGGTGATACATATAGCGTTATGTGGAACAGTCTCGTTAAAAGGTATCAAGATAAGCGTAGTCTAGGCATTCATTATCTCAATAATATATTGGACATTAAAGGATGCGCCGGCAATGTTGCTAGTCTTAATACATTTGTGGAACGATATTCGGCGTCGGTCGCTGCCTTGAAGCAGTTAGACATTCCAGACTTGCTGGATTTTGTGTTATTACACTGTGGCTTAAGAAAGGTTGACGCGCAAACTGTTCAACAGTTTGAAAGCCGTGTGAGTGGGGAAAAATTACCTACATATACGGAGTTTGTAGCATTTATGCAAGACTATGTTAAGGTACTCCAGCGCTCACACGCTAATAATTCACAGACGGAACCGCGCGCCAAGTCTAGTTTAGCTCATAGTCGTTCAAAGTCATTTGTTTCGCGCAGCGAACCGGTTTCAAATGGTAAATGTGCACTGTGTGATAGTGACGGCGTCGAACATCGGCTGTTTGATTGTCCGCGATTTAAAGATATTAGTACACCGCAAGCTCGTTTCGAATTTATTAAAAATAAACGTGGCTGTATAAATTGTTTAAGTTTATCTCATTCTTTAGCTAAATGCAAATCACAAAGCGTTTGTAAAATTTGTAAAAAGACACACCATTCTCTGTTGCATTTCTCCGAAGTAAAAGGTGAGTCATCGCTTGAGCAGCAGGTACCCGCTACCAGTAGTTCCGTATCACTCACAACTGCGGCAAAGACTTGTTTACCGAATGAGTCAACTATTTTGTTAGCGACCGCGCAATTATATGCATATTATAGGGACAGCAGAGATAAGGTGATTATCAGATGCTTGTTGGATAACGGATCGCAAAATAATTTAATTACTGCGGACTGTTGTAAACGTTTGAACTTACCCATAATTAAATTACGCAATTCGTCTTTACAGGGTGTTGGTATGACATCAAAACCTATACACGGCTTTGTTCATCTCAACATAGAATCTCGGATTAATTCTCACACTAAATATTACATACAAGCGTTAGTCGTTGATTGCATTACAGATAAACTTCCCGCTAGATTTATTAGATTAAATGACAATAATAACATGTCATATTTAAATAACTTACCGCTAGCCGACCCGACCTGGAATGTACCAGGCGGAATCGACATTGTGCTTGGAGCACAGCTGTTTCCTTTTATTTACCTAGGAGATAGGGTTGACTCAGGCACCCGCGCACCCCCAGCTATATTGACTAGTTTCGGTTATGTACTGATGGGTGATATTGATTGTTACAATAGTGATATAACACACATTACATCTTCGTTTACCGCGCTTGCCGACATTGAACTCGAGTCAAATTTGCAGAAGTTTTTTGAGCTAGAGGAAATTCCAGCTCAACGTTTTATTAGTCCAGACGAATTAGAGTGTGAAAATAGTTTTAATTCTTCAGTCGTATTTAAAGATGGCAGATACTTTGTCGACTTGCCTTTCGCGCGCGCCCCTTCCGAGTTAGGCAGCTCACGCGGTGTCGCTCACCGGCGGCTACTTGCGCTCGAGCGTAAATTCACGTTAGTGCCAACCCTACGCGAGAATTATAATAAAACTATCGCGGATTATATAACTCAGGGGTATTTATCGGAGGTACCCGACTCTGAATTGACAGAAGAGGGTTACTACATACCGCATCACGCCGTCATTAGACCGGACAAAGACAGCATTCGAGTGGTTTTGGACGCTAGTGCCAAAACGCACTCAGGGTTGTCACTCAATGACATTCTGCATGTCGGACCTAATTTACAAGCCGACTTGTTCTTGTTATTAATTGATTTTCGTACACTCCCTGTCGCGATGACAGCTGATATAAAACAGATGTTTTTACGTATCGGTGTAAATGAGCACCACCGCAAATATTTACGAATCTTGTATCGTTTCAACAAAAATGAGCCTATTCGCACCTTTAATTTTAACCGCGTTCCCTTTGGGCTAAAGCCTAGTCCTTATTTAGCGATGCGCACACTGCGTAACTTGGCGTGTGAGCATAGCGACCGCTTTCCTGAGGCTTCTAAATTGGTGGAAACTCAGTTTTACATGGATGACTATGTCAATTCTGTTTCTGATGAACAGATCGCTAAGCGTCTATCCCGCGATTTAATTGACTTAATGAAGGTAGGTTCTTTTGACTTAGTCAAATGGGCCACTAATTCACCCGCTTTATTGGAGATTCTCCCAGAGTCTCACCGCTTACCAGTTAATTTTTCTGGCATGGATAATGATGTCCATAATTTCAAAATTCTTGGATTAACCTGGGAACCCGCTGATGATTATTTTTCTTTGACAACAGTCGCCGTGGATAATAAATGTACGAAGCGCGCGATTCTATCGCTAGTTGCCCGCTTGTTCGACGTACTTGGTCTCGTAGCACCCGTTGTGTTGTACGCGAAAATATTAATTAAGGAACTTTGGTTAGCTAAAATAGGTTGGGATGAAGTTCCTCCGGACTCCATCACCAATCGGTTTTCGGCTTTTACGCGCGATTTTCCTTCGCTCTCTTCTCTAAAGGTTCCTCGCCACATCGGCGTCTTTAGAGAAGCTGTAGTGAATATCGTAGCCTTCTGCGACGCCAGCTTTAGTGGGTATGGCTGTTGTATTTATTTACACATTACCAACCCTACAGGCAATATCACAGTCCGGCTTTTATGTGCAAAGTCCAAAGTTTCCCCCGCTAAAATAACAACGCTAGCTCGATTAGAACTTGTCGCCGCTTTACTTCTGTCTAAACTTGTTCGCGTGGTCAAAGACAAACTTTCCGCCCGTGTACCTATTGCAGGTGTCTACGCCTTCTCGGACTCCACCATAGCTCTCTCGTGGATCCACTCATCTCCCCATAGATGGTCTATCTTTGTCAGCAATCGCATTGCTCAAATACAGGAAAACATACCTGCCGCTTGTTTCAATCACGTGTCAGGGAAAGAAAATCCTAGCGATTGTCTGTCTCGCGGCATGCTGCCTTCGGATTTAATAGAACACTCGTTGTGGTGGAACGGCCCTACATGGCTCCATCATCCCATGAGCGAGTGGCCTTTAAAATTCTCTCCTACTCAGTGTGAAACATTGCCAGAGTTTAAATCAAAGATTTTTCTTGTAGAAACATCCAATAATGAACCGCGTATTTTAGATACTCTAACTGACCGTGCTTGCTCATGGAATAAATTGTTACGTGTATTTATGTACATTCTTAAATTTACGGGCAGACTACATAGTCATAGCTCTGTCGAAAACATTAAAACCGCTGAAAACTTCATTATTCGGTTGGTTCAAAGTGTACATTTTTCTAATGATTTAAATTTAATTAAAGCAGGCGAACTTCCTTCTAAGAAGTTGCGCTCTTTGTCTGTCTTCGTTGATAGCTTCGGAATCCTACGTATTGGGGGCAGATTGTCTAAATCTGACTTACCATATGAAGCCAAGCATCCTGCGCTTTTACCTAAACGCGACCGCGTAGTCGATCTAATTATTGATCACTATCATAATACATACTGTCATACGGGCCCCGGGTTATTGATGTCCATCATAAGGCAGCGGTTTTGGATATTGGATGGCCGAACAGTCATACGTTCTCGCTGTCGGAAATGCAATACTTGTTTCCGTCTAAATCCTAAGCATCCAGTACCCAAAATGGCTGAACTTCCTGGATACCGTGTCCGTGATGCTAAGGCCTTTGTACACACCGGTGTAGATTTCGCCGGGCCGCTTGCTTACGTACCTATTCGACGAAGAGGTCAACGTTCGCAGAAACTTTATTTATGTTTGTTCGTGTGCATGGTGACTAAAGCCATGCATATCGAGCTTGTGTCGGACCTCACATCTGAGGCTTTCCTATCCGCATTTAAGAGATTCATTTCCCGCCGCGGTCCAGTGTCTGTCATGTACTCGGACAATGGTACCAATTTCGTTGGCGCTAAGGCGCAACTCGATGATATTTATTCTTTCTTATTAAATTCGACTGTTCAAACGGATATTAAAAATGAGCTTCTTAAATCACGCATCGAGTGGAAAAGAATACCGCCGCGAGCTCCGCACTTCGGAGGTATTTGGGAATCGAACATTAAGAGTGTTAAAACTCACTTGTTTAGAGTCATAGGTAAACAGCTTCTCACTTACGAGGAGCTCTCGACCGTATTGGTGCAAATTGAAGGCCTTTTGAACTCTCGACCGCTTAGTGTTCTTTCATCAGACCCGCATCCAGAGGTACTCACGCCCGCGCATTTTTTAATGTCCAGTCCACTCACGTATTTGCCTTCTTCGGAATTGACAGAAGAAAACATAAACCTAACAAACCGCAAAAGGCTTTTGGATCAGCTTGTGTTATCCTACTGGAACAAATGGCGAGTTGAGTACTTGCACACGTTGCAAGTTCGCCAGAAGTGGTGCACTCCCGATCGCCCTATAGAGATCGGTACTGTCGTTCTCTTGGGTCAAGATAACGTACCTCCATTGTCCTGGCCATTAGGTATCATAGAGGAAGTCTTCCCGGGATCGGATGGTGTAATTAGAGTCGCTTCAATAAGAACCGCGTCAGGTACATATAAACGTCCTGTCACTAAGTTGTATCCTTTGCCAACCCAATAAAGTAATATTAATAAGTAGTTTAATTTAGTTTAGAGTTTATAGTAGGTGTACGTTTCAATGGCACGCCATTATATAATTATAATTTAGATTAATTCGACTCATCTTAGTCAAATCAAACCGCAATTTCATTCTCTGGAGTCAGATAATAAGTGATCCCGAACGTTATATCATTGTGATGGTGTTTCGGACTGTTGCTAGATTCCCCTTAATGCTCTCCAACAACTTAATACTTACAGGTCACCCCCGCTTCTTAAACCGCACCCGCGCCGCATAGATTAGCTGCTTTGAAAGCCCTGGACCTTTCAAGGTGGGGAGTATGGTGTGGCGAGTACCGCCCCTCGGTTTCAAGTTGGTTGGTGTGCAGTATCATGACGTGTGGGTGCGCCCGACTTTAGGCGTGTATCGATATAGCGTGTGGGACCGCCATGTTTTTTGGAGGAACCAGTGGCCATGTTGAACTAGATGTCATAGTGCTCTCGCGCAGAACGCACACGTCTCACCGCGTGTCTTAAAATCTTAAGATATCATCTCCCGCAAGACCATAAAATCCTGAGTATCATCCCGTAAGCATTGGGGATCTACCGGGAATTAATAATAATCCCATATTACCGCGTCTGTGTAATTTGTGCCCAAGAAAACGCAGGTGATCGGCGCGCAAGACCAGGCAGAGGCAGGTGGTACCACCTGTGAAGACCTTCGGGGCTGAACGAGGAAGAACCAGGTACCGCTTTTCTTTACGCGCTAGAGTTAGACCACCATACGCAGTCTGCTGCCACCACTCCCAACTTGAAAATTATACAGATAAATATAGGCAGTTTGAATCAGCACGCAATCCAGGTGTTAGATTGTAACAAGTCCTCAAACCGCAGAGATACACGGCTATTTACACGCCTGTCCCTCCACCTACATTTTTAATTCAGTTAGCATTTATTGGATTCTGAATAAATATTATATGATGATGATTTACATGATGATAAGCGCCAAGGTAGCACGTGTCGAATGTTGATGAATATTAAGGGTTTAAAACACCTCTAACGAAGCCGAAAGGCACTTGTTCTCCCCGTCATTACGATCATTTTTTTGTTCTACACCATACCTGGGCCTCAAGTCTGCTATTACAATATTGTCAGAATGGTCTGTCATTGATCTCATAATTGTTGATTTTGACAAGTATGGTAGCCTACTAATATAGTGGCGTCACTATGACTGTCCAATGATCAATCACTGACACTCCATTGAAAGAAATTGCATAGAATGGTAATCTAGTACACAATGACAAAATAATGACTGACATAAGCGGTAGTGTGCTAAAATTTTGACAGTTCCTTTGATCACTGATCTACCATTGGAACGTCATTGTGCAATCATTGCTTTTATTTCGATCGTGTTTGTGGAATATTGAATGGAGACAATGAATTCACTACGAACAAAATATTCTCGAGCTAGCCAACGCAGTGGGTGCTAGGGAAAGAATATAGGCGGAATGCAGAAGACGTCGTGTCGTGCCCGTCGCTTGACGAGAATGATTATGAACCCTTTTATTGATATTCCTCAGGCGGAATTTGTAAAAACGTTTCGCCTTGGAAAGGACTCATGGCGGTTAAAAAATTGAAGAACTCATTCCCCATGGCATAAGCGTATTAGAAGCATGTTTCAGATAAAGACCATCGCATTATTCTAAGTAATTGTTTTAGATACTCAATAACAGTGATTAGATGCAATAGTTGTTTATGTCAAGAACAGTATTAAATAAAAGTTAATCTACGTTTACCTATATGCGCCAGCGCTAATGGAAGGTGTGCTGGAGGATCATAGGCAGGATCCTCATTTGTTTGAAAACGTCGACAACCCCGCTATGATGGCCGTCCTCAGCGTTCAATACTGAGCAGTCCAAGACACCTTTACATACGATGTCGACTTGGAGTCACCTCACACTTGGACTAAACGACTGGTGTTGTCTACTGTCGCGAGGACCTTTGACCCAAATGGTTGGATATGCCCAGTAATTGTTTTGGGCGAAATGCTTTCTTCAGCGCCTTTGGACCGCTGAACTTGGTTGGGATGAGCCACTTCGGGAAACCCTGTTGGAAGATTGGCTCCAATTTGTATCCGCACTTCCTGCGGTCAACGAGGTCGCGCTACCGCGCGCTATCCTCCCCCCTGGGAGCTATACTGCTACCCTTCATGGGTTTTGTAAGGCGTCTTCGCACGGTTATGCAGCCGTTGTTTATCTGCGCACCGTCAGCACGACAGGCCAGGTGAAGTTGTCACTGGTCATGGCCAAGAGCAAGGTGGCTTCCCTCCGGACGGCTTTGACCATCCCTAAGTTAGAGTTGTCAGGGGCGGCGCATCTTGTGCGTCTTCTAAACCACGTTGCTCACACATTGGGTGGAACTGTGGACATTCAGGCTTCTTACGCCTGGACGGACAGTCAAATTGTTTTGTGTTGGTTGAAAACGTCCGTCCACTCTTTGGAGGTATTTGTTGCGAACAGAGTACCTATACAAAATTCTGAAACACCTTTGATTTGGAGACACGTGTCTGGAGACCTGAACCCCGGCGACGTAGCCTCACGTGGGTGCATGGCCCCCCGCTTGATTGCCCACCCCCTCTGGTGGGGACCAAACTGGCTGACTCGCCCCGAAGATGACTGGCCTCGAACGCCAGTCTTGATGTCGGATCCTTTGCCCGGGCTTAAGGTGCTCGCTGTTGAGACGAAGGACTCTCCGTTTGATCCTGATTTTTTGTTGAATCGATACAGCTCCCTCGACAAATTGTTGAATGTTACCTCGTGGATCAGGCGTTTTGGTCACAACTCTAGGAATTTAAGGGGCAAGTGCCTGTCACCAGTCCTCTCTCCTCAAGAGCGACAGGAATCACTCCTCCCTTGGGTCCGCTCTGTGCAGGCTGCACACTTTGAAAGAGAGATCGAGACCTTGAAGTCTGGTAGGGTTAAGTTGTCGGGAGCCGTTAGTAAGTTGAATCCCTTCTTAGATAAGACGGGTCTTTTGCGTGTTGGAGGACGGTTGAGGCACTCTAGCCTTCTTTATGGGGCCCGTCACCCCCTCTTGTTGCCCAAGGAGGGTCATTTGATCCAATTGTTGGTGACTGATCGTCACATTAAGAACTCGCATGCCGGTTGCAATGCGCTGTTGGCCATTCTGCAGCGAGAGTTTTGGATCTTGACGGCTCGTCGTACTATTCATAGCATCGTCTTCCGTTGCATGCCGTGCTATCGGACTAAGGTCTCCACTATGCAGCCCCTGATAGGAGACTTGCCGGCTGATCGTGTCAATGAGGCGAGGGCATTTACTGGCGTCGGAACGGACTTTGCTGGTCCCTTTTCGGTGAAGACGTCTACCCTTCGTAACAGTAAAATTGTCAAGGCTTATTTGTGTGTATTTTTCTGCCTGTCAACTAAGGCAGTGCATTTGGAATTGGTAACCTCCCTCTTGACAGAGGCGTTTGTGGCGACCTTGGATAGATTTGTGTCTCGCCGTCGGTTAACTTCTTTGATCAGGTCTGATTGCGGTACCAACTACAAGGGTACGAGTAACTATTTGAAGGAGGTATACGCATTCCTTAATGAGAGCCAGGTTGACATTGGGAACAAATTGGCCCGCCGAGGGATTACTTGGTTGTTTGACCCGCCAGCCTGCCCCCATTGGGGGGGGGTATTTTTGAGGCCGCGGTGAAAGCGGCAAAGGGACACTGGCGGAGATTGTTAAGAGACACCGTTCTCACTTTTGAAGAACTAGCTACGGTATTTTGCCGCATTGAAGCTGTACTAAATTCGCGTCCATTGTGCCCGCTTTCTTCGGACCCGAACGACTTGGAGGCTCTTATCCCGGGCCATTTTTTGATTGGACAGCTGCTTGTCGCCCTGCCGGAGTACCCCCTTGTCGATGTGAGCCAAAATCGGCTCTCGCGGTTTCAGTTGGTGCAACAGCTCGCTCAGAGCTTTTGGCAGCGTTGGAGCTTAGAACATCTGCACATCCTACAGCAGCGCGTCAAGTGGACAGACAAAACGCATCCGCCCAAGATCGGGGACCTCGTCCTGATTAAGGATGCCAACCTTAAGCCTTTGTATTGGCGCAGGGGGCGCATTCTTAAGTTGGTGGCCGGCACTGACGGGGTCCCTCGTTTTGCTGAGGTTTTGGTGGACGGATCGGTCATAAAGAGAGCGGTCGCAACCTTGTCAAGACTGCCAATTGATTAGCGGACGGGTAAGCCCGTCCGGGGGGGGTAGATGTTTAGCTTTGATTTTGCACGTAACGTGGAGATTGTATTTCGTTGAAGAACAGGTTCCCTATCCATTTGCATAAAATTTTAAGACCTAATATAACTTGGCATACTTTTGTTCCTACTAATTATATTTTCGCATAACAGCTTATGCATAATTATTTTAAGCATAATTTATCTAATCATAATCATTATTAAGCATAACATTGTTAGGCATAAATTATTATTGATTTACGCATAATGATAAGTACTCAAACATAATTTTTATAGGCATAACAAAGAAGCATAATCCTAAAATGTTAGACATACCCTAATTGGATATACCAATTTATTTTGACGATTGGAAAAAAACCATCTCTCCGAAGCAGGTAATACACAACATGTTTGTTTTGAACATAGTTGATTGTGAACATATGAGTTTGTTCCCTGTAAGAAGCATGCAAACAAGCATACACCATGCATGCAGCAAACATAAAGCAAGCATGCGTGCAGCAAGCATGCAGCATGCAAGTAAGCATGCAGCAAGCAAGCATGTAGCAAGCAAGCATGCAGTATGCAAAATGCAACAGGCAAGGTTTCTGTCACGCCTCCGGCGCTGCGGGGCTCCTGCGGTCCCACGCGAGCTTATCGTCGCAGATGTGTTTTACGCTCACCACTCTCCACCGCGGCGAGCGTTAAAACCACCTGCTCCTCAACTCGCAGGCCGCCTCGCCCCTCCGCGCCTACGCGGGCTTAGATTACACTCTAGGGGTAGGGCAGACAAGACTACGTGTAGTCGGTTTTGAGGCGATTCGTTTCTGTCACTAACTTTTGTAGCACAACTTAATGAATTTTTAATTCTAAATAAATACGTAAAAATAACTCAAATTTGATTCCGGTATTTATATTATTTGTATGCCTAAATGCTAATAGTCATTATGCCTAGTAACATTATGCAAAATTCAAGATTATGCCAACATAAACAGTATGCCAAAAAAAAAATTGGCAAAGTATTATTATGGCAAAACAAATTATGCCAAAACAGTTATGCCAAAGTATATTAGGAAAAAGAAGATTATGCAAAAAAAAGGGATCCCTGAAGAACATTGTAAATCGTTTTGAATCTTAATTGCTTTCCGAATTATTGGTTCAAATTAGAGCTTATTGAGCCCAACACCCCCTTTGCGTGTTATCACACTCGGGATAGTTAGTGCATTGGACAAACGCCGCTATTGAGGTTAAGTGAGTTAGCCGCGCGTGCATATTTCATATAAAGACATTGGTGAAAAGTGAGAACGATTTAGTTCAGGCCCGTAGCCGTTTTGTGATCATCTCGGTTGTAGTGGGCATTCGCGCTATTGCGCGCTGACGGACCAGCGTCCTTTGGGAATATCGTCGAATCTGACCACCAAACTTTCCACTCAGTACACAAACAAAGACACCATACACATACATACACAGAACCGACGGGAACCCATACAGGAACTCATCACCAGCGCTAGGTAAGTACAATAAGGCAAGATTATTATTAATTGGCTCCGCGGATCGCGGACAACGACATCAAGAGCTTGCCCTGGGAAGGCGTCGAACAGACAATGATCCACTATGGAAATGTCTAGAACATTCCGAGTTAGTTCAGGAACTTTCTCGAAGGATGGTGATTACTATGGGTGAGAACAAAAACCACCTAAATTTTAAATTGAAAACAGAATTGTGTAATAAAACAGTACTCATTCTACGATTTTCGACCACCTTTAATCGTAGAACTAGTGGGAAAAATATTCCAATAAAAAAAGAAAGAAAGAAAGAAAAATATTTATTTGGGACAAGCACAGGAAATACAAAAATAATAAAAAAAAAAAAGAATCTAAAACTAAATAATAGTAAGGCTTATATTGTTCCTTACGGGAAATCACCGAACCGTGAAAGCTTAAAACAGTATTCTCATTAGTTCTGTCATACGAACCGTATTGATACATTAGGCGCGAACATCGATCACTAATAAAAAACTAGATACACAATCAGCGGCAAAAAGTGTCCTCACCAAATGAGCGCCCACTCGAACATTTGGGTGCGCTTTTAATCTAGTAGCATTTGAACGCTCCGACGGTAAACATGCCTCAGTGCTCGTTTAAAAAGTGTAAAAATCACACATCCAGGACGCTAAAAAAGGATGAAATTTAATATTTTCGGTAAGTATTAATATTATCATTATTTAATTGTTATCACTGTATTGTAAATACTGATATTTTGTCAAGAAATCATCGTAAAATCATTTTTTAGATTAAGTCGTAATAAATAGCAGAAGTTATAAGGCATCTCAATAGTAAAGACCCTTACTAAACGCATTGATCATACTATCGCATGCCCACTTAAATTGTTCGAGTTATGTGCGTTGATTCTGTTCCATTTGTTGGAGACGCTATTGTTTTTTTATTATTTTTTATTATTATAGTATGATTGTTTTTTTTTGGTCTAATGAGACTTCTTTACTGTTTCTCTAAATATTATAGTAACATTTTATAGATTTAATTTTCAATATGTGCATGTAATAAAATTAAAGACGTGAGTTTTTTTTAGCTTTCCTCGAGATCCAGTCAGGTGTGAAGAATGGATATCAGTTATAGCACTTCAAAGATCCGAAAAATTCTTCAAGCCGACCCAAGGAAGCGTTTTATGTTCGAAGCATTTTTTAAAAAGTGATGAATATGTGACTACGAAAGGAATCACCAGGCCTATTACGTATCTCTGTTGACAGCTCGATATGATAGTAACTGGGCTCAGTGTCCATTAAATAACTGTCAAAAGGTTAGTTTCGTATTATGTATAACCAGTCGCTATCAAATATGACGTCATAGGTGCCTATCGTGGCTGATAGTCACCGTAACACATTTTGACAGACGCTTTCGTATCGATTCTTCTAATATTACAAATATGTAAGCATAGTGGACATCAAATTCAAGACAACTGAGTTTGAAGTGGCTTTCGTGAAAGACGTTACTCCGTACCCGGGCTGTTAGTCACCGTAAAGTGATATCCACTCTGTGTAATACGTAATACCAATATTTTGACATTCACGGTTGTCATCAAAGTTCGGTGTAGAACCGAAGCTTGATAGTCACTGGATATCAGAAAGATACGTAATAGGCCTGCAGAAGGCTACGCAAAACAGCTGTACCTCGATATTCTCGATATTCTTTCCGAACTTTCTGTACTTACTTTTTATATTTTGTAACTATTGAATTTAGATTTAAGTTGTTTGTCGAGCAATATCTTTAAATTTTTGACACAAAATAAAGATTAAATAAATAATTAAGACTGTTTCAATTACTTTCATTATTAAATGAATGTGGTGCCCTATCCAAAACATATTTACATTCGGTTAAATTATAACCTTTACACTTACCATTACAGTTATACACCATAGAATAGAATAGAATTTGCTTCATTACACCAATTTTTTAAAACAAGTGTAGCATTTAATAAAAATTATAATTACAGTAAGAAAAAATATGCAGTTCGACTCCATTCATTCCTTGTCCAACCGCCGAGCCTCGGTCGTAAAATTTTATTGCTTTTTATTGGCACTTTGTAATTCTGACTTTAAAACATGCGTCTAAGGATGATTTTGTTTTGAAATGGGTTGAGCAGCGAGTATCGGTTGTAAAAGGTTATTACTTTTTGTCCGTACCTTTGTGAATACAACTTTAGGTAATGTGTCTAAGGTTGAATTTACATTAATGTAAGTATATTTATTTCAACTACAAGTAGGTAGGTACGTCAAAACATTTGGCGACAGTTTTTAGGGAACTTTTGCATGGGATTGTGTATCTAGTTTTTTATTAGTGATCGATGGGCGCGAAACATACAGAAACGGCGTACGGTGAAGACGCGGCGCAGGCGCAGAGCAGGCGTGGAACAGATAAGGCACGGACGCGATTTAAATTATATCAAAAAGGCGAAGAGACGCCGCAACTAGTCATTATACAGGCTGACAACTTTGCTGCAACTCATTAACGTGCAGAGACACCGAATATTTGGGTGCACCCTGTGTTCTAAAATAATGGAAAAATTATGCGAATACCCTGATCGTTTTTCTACAGTGTATAAAATGTCACTAGAATATTTCCACATTCTATTGTCGAAAGTAAAACACGGTCTTTATTTTTCTGCACCAACTGTATAAACAAAAGTCGTGCTGCTTGCACGCCTCTCCAGTCGCGACTGCTAGCGACGCGGAACAGGCTACGAAACGACGTGCCTGTGCCACGCCGCTTGAGTATAATTCACATCGTGTCGCCTCCTACATTTTGTATTGAAACGTTTTGAAGCGGCAAGATGCCTGCGCCGCGCCTTCACCTTACGCCGTTTCTGTATAATTCGCGCCTTATGTTTCCGTAGGTATCTGTTGTGGACAGAGATCTAAGGGGAATCCGAGAGTTAAGTTCTCACGGATTCCATAATATCCCCTCGCCCATGGGCGTGCGCCCTTAAGAAGCAATTAGACAAAGCCTACACTACCAACTGGGCATTTATTATAACTAATTAACTATGTAATAAAATAACACATTATGTACAAAATATTAAAAAAAGTTCAATCTCCTGTTAAAATACTTATAGCAATTTGTCGCTCCCGTGTCACGTAACTCACACTATACTGGAAGTTACTACGAAGCTTGGAGCTCCGCCGGATAGGAAAACAGTCGTCTAGCCTAAAATCCATTGATAATTTTACGCACACAGCGACAAATTGGTGCATATTTTCGTGTGTATGAACCGCACACATGTATAGATTGCGGTCATTTTAGGGCGGTAACTCCTGCGAGTGTAGCTGGGCTGTGATTGGCTGCTCAACACAAGGCCAGGATTCAAGGTGGAAGTTCTTTAGCCCGCGAAATTCAAATTTCGAAATTCCTTACGTCTTTTGATATTTGCAGGCCAGTGCTAGATTTAGGTTGTATGTTGATTAAAATAATGATTACCGGGCGTTATTGGCGCGTATTATTATTATAATAATTAATAATATTATTGTTTTTATATTTTTCAGATGAAAATTCATCAAAAAATCATGAAAATTTTCAGGTTCTTCTTCATGGGTATCGTTTTCGAGGTTTTTGGGGTAGTTTATAATGAAAATGAGGTCAAAATGAAAATCCAAGATGGCACCGACGAAAATTTTCAGTTTTTTCTTCATGGGTGTCGTTTTCGAGGTTTTTGGGGTAGTTAATAATGAAAATGAGGTCAAAATGAAAATCCAAGATGGCGCCGACGAAAATTTTCAGTTATTTCTTCATGGGTGTCGTTTTCGAGGTTTTTGGGGTAGTTAATAATGAAGATGAGGTCAAAATGAAAATCCAAGATGGCGCCGACGAACATTTTCAGGTTTTTCTTCATGGGTGTCGTTTTCGAGGTTTTTGGGGTAGTTAATGTGGGTAAGTTATCATTATTTCGTGGCCTACCCACCGTGGACGCCCACTGAACGCCACTGCCCCTCTTTTCACATGCATGACTGCACATTTCTCTACACCAAATTCCATTCTGATAGCGCTACTGAAAGTTTCTCTTTATTGTAGTTTCATCAGCTGCAAATTGTTGGGAGCAGAGTTTCAGATCATCTATGTAAATAATAGTTTAGTTTATTTATTAATTATTATTAAAAATTACAGGTTTGATTTTGTACAAAGTAAAAATACAAATCATTTCACAATAAAAAAAACAATCAAGTACAAATTATCATCATAATTATCAAATTAAACAAAAAATAATAATAATTAAGAACACATAATAAACGGAATACCAGGAACACATACATAATAATTACATAATATTAAATAGCCAATACCTGAAACTTCCAGCAGTGTTCTGAGAGAGTTCAAGGCTAGACAAAACCACAATGGACTCACCCTGGATTGCCCTGGAATATGCCACGCTCGATTCTTATCAGTTTGATGTTCCCCTGGATCTGTCGACATCCTGGACAACGAAGGACCGTTCTCCTGTGCCCCATACATGACATCAGGAAGGTACGCAGAGTTGCATCTACTTTACACAACTCCAGCATCCTCATGAGCCATGCAAGAGACACCAAATCATAAGCCTTCTTATAATCTATCGAACATGTAGACAGATCCCTTCGGGAGCGGCGAACCTGTTAGCTAATGGCAGTTGTTATTATGTTCAATGTTGACTCTTATTGATAATGATAGTTACCACTCTAAACAATTAGAACGAATACCGTCAATGCCTTCAGGGAAAACTGACATCCTAGAATGTTTAAACAATAAATGTATTGCTTTTTCTTTGGTCGAAATCAGAGAAGAGTTAATAAAAAAGTGAAAGCAAGCAATCCCAGCCAGATGTGTACTGTTGACCAACTGGCTAATGAATGCGGTCATGAAGAGATCCGTTTACTGCCGTATCACTGTCAATACAATCCCTTTGGGCCCAAGTGAAACGAGAGATTGCTTCGAAAAACAGTAGGTACCTTGAAAATCGAAGATGTTGAGGTTCTTCTCCACCAACCTATCCATACTTTAACGAAAAGGACTGGGCTAACTGTGTAAAGCATGCCAAAGAGCTACAGGAGAAAGACTTCCTTAAGAGGCAAAACGGCACCCCTGATATAAACCTGTAGGATGACGAAAGTACTACAAATGACTCCAAAGAAGAAGAATAGCAGACATGGATTTGAAACATGATCAGATCGTCACGCCACCTTCGCCGTGGTTGACCTCGACGGCGCTACTCGATGCCATCGTGCTATTCTCCAGATCAGCTCCAGAACTCGAAGAAATGCTCCAAGATCTGAGCACAAGTTTTATGGTTAGACTTCCAATGAACAGATCCAAGACCCAAATCATGACCAACAGCACGAAACGTAGGGTCGCGGTAGACGGGCATACGTTGCAATATGTCGGCGACCTACTTATTTGGGCTAGATAGTTTCGTTCAAAAGCAGACAAGATAAAGAAGTTGAAAGACGAGTCCAAAATGCTTCGGAGACTTTCTGGGCCTTGAAGGAACATATAAAGGGAAGCCGCCCACTTGCATTGAAAAGAAAACTCGTCGACATGTTCATTCTGCCTGTCCTACGGTGCACAAAGTTGGTCACTTACGGAACAACAGAAGTTCAAACTCAAGATTTGCCAACGAGCAATGGAGTGCACCATAATAGGTGTTAACAGATCGCGTTCGAAACACCTCCCTGTTGTTGGAGAAAAAACAGCCAGGCTGAAGTGGGAGTGGGCAAGCCACGAGACACGGCTGCACCCGGAGGGGCTAAGATCGTCACACACTGGATGTCTGAGGAAGGATTTATAGTTTTTATATTTAAGTTTATCACCAGTGCGTGTGCGCACATGTCTTTCTTTTAAAATTACAGTGGCAAATATCAAACTTATCTAAATGTTACTTATACATAAACTATGGTATTGTAATTTGTATGTATATTTTTTATTTGTGTGCAATAAGAAATAAGAATAGGTACGATCTGTTAAATTACCTATCTTTTTGACTGAAACTACTCTGACATATCACTTTGGGAAGGTTTTTCACAAGAACGCACATGCTTTCTAAAATTACTCTTTGTTCTAAACTTATATTGACATATATCACATTTGAAAGGTCTTTCACCAGTGTGTGTACGAATGTGATCTGTTAAACTACTCTTAGCCCTGAAATTACTCTGACATATATCACATTTGTAAGGCTTTTCACCAGTGTGTGTACGAATGTGACTTTTTAATGAACCTTTTTGACTGAAACTACGCTGACATATATCACACTTGTTAGGTTTTTCACCAGTGTGTGTAAGAACATGATCCGTTAAATGACGCTTTTGACTAAAACTACTCTGACATATATCACACTTGAAAGGGTTTTCACCAGTGTGTGTACGAATATGTTTCCTTAAAATAGCTTTTCGACTGAAACTACTGTGACATATATCACACTTGTGAGGCTTTTCACCAGTGTGTGTACGAATGTGAGTTGTTAATGGACCTTTTTGACTGAAACTACGCTGACATATTTCACACTTGTAAGGTTTTTCACCAGTGTGTGTACGAACATGATCTGACAAATGACGCTTTTGTCTAAAACTACTCTGACATATATTACACTTGTAAGGTTTTTCTCCAGTGTGTGTAAGACTATGATTTTTTAAATGAGTTATGTTACTAAACTTATAGTGGCAAATTTCACATTCATGAGGCTTTTTGGATTTAGTTATATATTTAGACGTACGATTTTGAGAGGCGCGGATAATTTTCGAGTCCGATACTTGGTTTGTCTTTTGGTCGGCTGGTATTGAGTCTTCTAATTTTGTTCTTCGTAAGTGTAGGACTGGTCCTTCCGCAACAGTCGGCTCTGCAAAAATAAATCGGGTAAGTACAACATTTCAAAAAGTTTGGGGTCCTCCTAACCCCAATCTTTTTGCTATGTTGTTGTTGTTATAATTATGTCTCAGTAAGGTAGCTATAGCCGTGATATAATTATATCCCTAGGGTTATAGCTATACACCCGGAAGACGGTAATGTGAAAGCGGTTTAAAACTATCTTACTAGTATTCAAGGGCGTCGCCAGCTTGTGGGCCAGGGGGAGGGGGCAGAAGAGTGCGAGTAAAAACGAATTTGTAAGGGTTAAATTTATTATTTACGGCTGCGGCTGTAGTTCTTCTAAGAATCTAAAATACCTAAAGTCTAAGCTCTTCACTAAAGAGAAGTTGCCTTTTCTTTATTCCTTTTATTCAGAAATTGGGCTCCAAGAACGAGCGAAGCGAGCTCCAAAATGTTAATATCCTACCTTGGACACACATTAGAATTGTTTCGACCCTTCACACAGGAGTTACTTGGTCGACTTACGGACAAAGCCAAGATTCAAAAGGAAGTTGGCTGCAAGAGAGTGCGAACCGAGCTCGAGAATTTATACATGTTGCCTTGAATAAATTCAGATAATAATAATACGTAATTTGACATTAAAATGCCCACATGCTCCTTTTTTTGCAACCTTGTGTGATTGTGTGTATGCCATAATAAGGAATATGCATCAATTTTATTTTTTTTATTTTGATACGGAATGTAAAAATACCATAAAAATAATGACAGAAAGTGAAAACAAGACTAAAATCGGCCAAACAACACAAAAGTTATAACTAATAAAACTTTTGTTTCTATCTAAACGGAATTTAGTATGGATTTTGTACGTCGATACGTCGAATGACATCATAAACGGTATCGGATCTTTCTGTCTAATCAGCGGTTTCAAATGCATATAATTTAATATTATTAATGGTAATGAATGAAGCTATACATTTATATACAGGTAAGCTATGTGTACAAAATAAAGAAAGAACTGAAGTAGGAAAAGGAATACGGAGAGACAATAGATCACTGAGAAAGGAAGAACGGTCGTATAGAGGACAGGAGAAAATAATGTGGTTCATGTCGCCCACATCTGTGCGACACGAACAAGTGGGATCGTTTATAATTTTAAGTTTAGCAAGATGGGCCTGGAGAGCAAACGTTACCGAGTCTCATCCGTATGAGAACGGAGGTCTCCATCTTGCCAAACCACGGTTTTTTCCGAAACGTGGATCAAAGAAAAATAACGACCCTTTTGTCTACTGCTGATTTCCCAGGTCACCTTCCAGGTGTCCAAAAGAAAAGTTATAAGTAAATTGGCAATTTCTGAGTTGAAATTTATATATGGAACTATGTCCCCACACTGCACCGCTTCACCGGCGAGAGAATTCGCCACTTCATTGCCGTCGATTCCAGCATGGGTTGGAACCCATGCGAATTGCAAATTTTCTTATTAAATAAATTATGGGTAACTGTAATTTATGTGTCAGTGGAGGTTTGTTAATGGCTAGAAGAGCACTTTGACAATCTGAAAAAATTATAGCTTTTTTGAGCTTATAGGCCCGACTATATTCAATGGCTTTCAAAATGCCTGCGTAAAAACGGAAGTCTCCGGAGGAAGTTTTATTTTTTGAACGATGTTGTTGCGAGTGGTACGTGCCAACCCCTACACAACCGCTTGGAAGCATCCGTAAAAATGTGATGATATTCAGAGTGTTCGGCCAGAAAATTGTTTAAACTTAAATGACAAACGGGGTCAAATTTACTATTACAGTGAAATTTTATGTTGGGGTTGAAATAAACTATCATAACTGCTGCTAAATATGGGTAGTTTGTTGGAACGGTGAATTGGAGAAGTTGAGAAAGGTATTTTTTATAACTTATAACTAGACAAGGAGCACGTTTATGGGACCAGTAATCTGAAGAATCAATCAGCGTCACTAAAGTGTCCGGTTTAGAAATGAGAGGATGAGTTGAGAACTGAATCATTCGGAACAAATATTTATCAGAAAGGAACCGTCTTCTAAGATATAAAGGAGCTTCCCCGCATTCGACCTGTAAGGCATTTATGGGACTCGACTTCATAGCACCCGCAATAATTCGTAATGCTTTAGACTGGTTGCGGTTCAATTTTTTAAAGCCATAACACTTCCCGGTTCAAGAATAAATATTCCATCTAATGTGCTTCTGATTATAGCATTGTAGATTAATTTCAAAGAAAAAGGATGTGCACCCCACCATACACCTGACAGGCATATAATCATGTCTAAATGATTTTCGCATTAATTATTAACAATAAAATCGCAATGGGGACCACTGCTTAATTTTGAATCTAAAATTACACCCACCTGAAATTGTTTTTGACTGGATTAAGTGTATCTTTATAGTAAAGCTTTACTCCGGGAATGTTTCTCTTCCGGGTGAATACAACAGCCGCGCTTTTAGATGTCGATAACTCCAAACCGTTCAAATGTAACCATGAATTCAAAGCAAATAAAGCAGAATTAATAGAACAGCTAGCTTGCTCGATAGACTGACTTGTAGCATATAATAATAAATCATCGGCATATTGTAGAACTTTAACAGAATAAAGTCGAGGACGAATCTAAATCAAAAGTGTAAATGTTTTATAAAAGGGGGCTGAGCACAAAACCCTGTGGGAGACCTCTCCAGGCAATATGCGATACCTCATGATCCCCTATTAACATTTTAACAGAGCGTTCAGTCAGGATAAGGTCTTTTAATATATTTTGTAATAATACATAATTAATGTCGAGGAAAACCGCGACCGTTATTTGATTATTAGAAAACGAAATCCGAATATCCGATGTTAAAATACTTAAACAGTCAGTGGTTCTTTTACCTTTTTTAAAGCCATATTGTGATTCTGCCAGGAGACCCTTACTTTCAACAAACCATTCTAGGCGATTTTTAATAAGTTTTTCGCTAATTTTATCAGAATTAAAACAATGGGACTGTATGAAGAAACATCAGAAGGAGTTGTTATTTGGTTTAAGGAATGGCAAAGCAGTGCATGAATATTTTGGCTATTGGGTACATTGGGTATGTAGGTTAGCCTCAGGAACCCATACGAGCTAATTTATCTAAAAAGTCGCTGGCTAACGAATCAGGGATAGGAGAATGGTTATTATAAATGGATCTAAATCTACGGATGTGGCGCCAGACAATCGTAGGGAGAGTATTCGCTGAAATAGATAAACAAAGTTACGTCAAGATTCAAATTTTTTCTTCTCATAGTTTGAGTTTCTAAAATTATGTTAGTAAGAATTTCGAAGTTAATATCTGACATTTCAAGGTTATAATTGAATTCAGCCTTATTACTAATCACTTGCGTGCACTCAAAGTCCCACCAAGAAGACGACGGAATTATTTCGTCCTGCCCAGGGAAGACTGGGTGGCGGACCTTAGCGGCTCAGTGACCATAGTGGCGTCGGCCGCCGCCGGTACTCCGACCCTTGAAAATGTCAGGAGGGGTCGGGGGTGCGTAGCAGCCCGGTTCGGGGAGATCGTAGTGGTGGGTGTCTACTTCTCCCCGAGCCGAACTCTCGCCGAGTTCCACAACTCTCTCGCAGAGTTGAGTGTTGTCGTCGGAAACCATTCCCTCCCCGTGCTTGTCCTCGGGGACTTCAATGCCAAAAACTTGGCTTGGGGTTCTCGTTGCACAGACGTGCGGGGAAGGATGGTGGAAGACTGGGCCCTGGAGAAGGGCCTGGTCGTCCTAAATCGGGGTTCTGTCCCCACGTGTGTGCGGATGCGGGGCGAGTCGGTAGTGGACATTTCGTTCGCTAGCCCCGCTCTGTCGCCGCGTGTCATTGACTGGCGTGTTATGGAGGGGGTGGAGACCTATTCCGACCACCGGTACATCCGGTTCGACGTCTCCACCCAGACCTCAAGCGCGCCGGTCCAACAGGCCCCGAGTGGTCCGCGTTGGGCGCTGAAGCAGCTGGACCGGGAGCTCCTCCTGGAAGCCTCGATCATACAGGCCTGGGTGACATCACCGGACAGGCCTGCCGACGTCAACAATGAGGCAGGACGGTTCCAGGAGGCCATGTCCGATATATGTGGCAATGCCCCGAGTCCGGCCAGGAAGCGCCCGGCGTCAAGATTACTGGTGGTCGCGTGAGCTGACGTCTCTGCGCGAGGCGTGCGTGGTTGCGCGACACCTGTACGCCAGGCATCGCAGGCTCCGCATCCGCCCACCGGATGCGGCAGCCATTGAGGCGGAGCTATATGAGGGGTACAGAGCGGCGAAGACCGCCCTCCGCGAGGATGTCCTCCGGGCCAGAGACCTGGCCCGCGAGGAGATGCTGGGGACTCTCGACAGAGATTCGTGGGGGCGCCCTTACAAGTTGGTGTGGAACAAACTCCTCCCCTGGGCCCCCCCACTGACGCAGAGTCTCCGGCCTGAGCTCGTGGAGGACGTGGTGAGCACTCTGTTCCCTTCGCGAGGGGAACACCCACCCCCGCCTATGGCTCCGCCGCCTGCGATGCTGGAAGCGGACCAACAGGACGACGACGACAACGCTCCGGAAGTGACTGGGGTAGACCTGAGAGTGGCGGTACGTAGGCTCAGTGCCAAAAATACCGCCCCGGGACCCGACAGCTTGCCTGGCAAAGCCTGGGTCCTGGCCTCGGAGGCTCTCGGGCCCCGAGAGGGGCTGCTTAGCGCATGCTTGGAGAGAGGCCAGTTCCCGCTTCGTTGGAAGACGGGAAAGCTGGTCCTCATTCGGAAGCCGGGGCGCCCTGCGGACTCTCCGTCCACATACCGGCCCGTGGTGCTGCTCGATGAGGTGGGCAAGCTCTTTGAAAGAGTAATTGCAAACCGCCTCGCCGAGCACCTTGCGGGGACTGGGCCGGACCTTGCGGAACACCAGTTTGGTTTCCGCAAGGGGCGCTCTACGGTGGACGCCATCATGCGCGTGAGAGCCCTCACGACGGGGGATGCGGTGTCCAGGGGTGGGGCGGTGTCTCTCGACATCGCCAACGCTTTCAACTCCATGCCCTGGAGCTGCATTAGGGAGGCACTCCGGTATCACCGGTTGCCGACCTACCTCCGTCGAGTGGTCGGGGACTACCTGACGGATAGAGCCGTTATATACCCCGGTCGCAGCGGAGAAGGGAACCGGCGAGAGATGTCGTGCGGTGTTCCGCAGGGATCGGTTCTGGGGCCGTCCTTGTGGAACATCGGTTACGACTGGGTGCTGCGCGCCGACCTCCCTAGCGGTGTCAGCGTGGTTTGCTATGCAGACGACACGCTGGTGCTGGCACAGGGGGGGTCGCACGAGGCGGCGGCCGAAGCGATGACACGCGGGGTTGCGATAGTCGTTGAGAGGATCCGGCAATTGGGACTCGAGGTGGCATTGCACAAGTCCGAGGCCATGTGCTTTCATGGGCCTCGGAATGCGCCACCTCAGGGATCCCTACTCACGGTAGGAGGGGTATCCATCGGTGTCGAGTCGACCTTGAAGTACCTAGGACTCGTCCTCGACAGCCGGTGGAACTTCGTGGAGCACTTCCGATGTTTGGCCCCCAAACTGGAACGGACCGGGGCTGCCTTCAGGCGGCTCCTGCCCAACCTGGGGGGGCCAAACGCCTCCTGCCGGAGGCTCTACGCGGGAGTCGTGCGGTCTATGGCCCTTTACGGGGCCCCGGTGTGGGCGCGTTCATTGAGGCGACGAGCCGCCCACTATCTGAACACGCCCCAAAAGGTGGTAGCCGTAAGGCTGGCCCGGGGCTACCGCACGATCTCCCGCGAGGCGGCGAGCCTCCTTGCCGGATTGCCGCCATGGGATCTGGAGGCAATAGTCCTCGCGCGCCTACATGAATGGCGCGCGGAGGCGCTACGCCGGGGGGAAACTCCGCTGCCCGCGGCAAATTGTCGCTCAGCGGACAGACTTCCGGCGGGATCTCATGGCGACATGGAGAGAGCGACTGTCGCAACCCCGTGCAGGGCACGCCACGATAGTGGCGATAAGTCCCCTCTTTGAGGAGTGGCTTGAGCGACGCCACGGCGTCCTCACCTTCCGCCTGACGCAGGTCGGGAGGTTCCTGCACCGAATCGGGCGGGAGGAAACGCCCGGGTACTTCCATTGTGAGGATCGACCGGAGGACACGGTGGAACACACGGTGGAGGTGTGCCCCGCGTGGGCGGAGCACCGCCGTGTCCTCGAAGCGGCGATCGGAGGCGGCGACCTCTCGCGTCCGGCCCTGGTGCAAGCCATGGTTCGGAGCGAGACGGAATGGGACGCCGTCACCTCCTTCTGCGAAGCAGTAATGCTAGAGAAGGAGGTGGCGGAACGTGAGAGAAGAAAAACTTCATTAGCCACTGCAATTAATAAGCGTGCTAAAGCTTCAGCACAACTGTTTTCATTAGCATCAGAAATAACAGGCAAAAAACAAAGCTTTCTGTCAACAATATCCTTAAATTTGTTCCAGTCACTACTATTACTATGGGGTAATTTATGTCTTAGATTTGATCTCCTAATTGATGCACTTGGTTTAGAAAGAGAATAAGAGATTACTTTTGGAAAATGGTCACTACCAAACAAGGCCGTAGCCAGGGGGTGATCAAGGGGGATTGATTCCCCCCCTCCCCCGAACACCCGAAATGTAAAATAAAGATATTTCTTTTAGTAAGTGAGACTGCAGCGCCCGTCTCACTCTATTGTTATACATAACATAATAGTTAATCACTACAAACACAACTCTATACCTACTGTTATTTTTGTTATGTATAACGTTAATGTCAATCCACCACAGAATTGACATCGACACCGAGGAGGTAATTGATTTGTTCGCTGCAAAGAAACCTAGAAGACTCAATTTAATTTTGTACCTAATAAGGTGTTAATATTTCTGTAATGGTTTTCTAATATATATTATATTTATGACTAGCTGTTGCCCGCGGCTTCGCCCGCGTGAAGTTCGGTAACTGTCCCACTGGATCATAGTAAAGGTATAAATAGTATCCTACATGTTAATATTGGTGGCGGTAATTGGTGGCTGAGAGAATGTCATGCTCACTCAAATGTCTCGCTGATGGTGGCGGGTGTGTCGGGTCATTTAGTTCCCTTCAATATGGTTGGGTTGAACGGCGCCGGTACATGCGTCATGTTTGTGAACGGGCGCTGTCACCTGGGACTGGTCATCTCTTAGCTGCCGTTATCACAATCATTATCATCGTAATCACAACCATCGTCATCGCAATCATCATCATCATTATCACAATCATCATCATCGTTATCACAATCATTACAATATTTACAATAAATCAACCATTACCCTGTATAGAAGTCGAATCCGGTATCTTCTGGATCTTAAAATAAATGCCATATTCGTAATCAGCACCCCTGATAATCTCGGAATCGACATCCATATTGATTTTTAGTTTTTCAACCCCATCGCACCCCAACAGGGGATGATGGTATTTCAGGTCCGCCATATTAAATCTTAAAATCGTTTTTATAATACTCCCGATAACCCGACCCGATACACCATACAAACAATAACCATGTTGATATTCAGACTTTGTCACCTCATTTCCCACTCTTAGGGGTTGAAATCTGAAAAATGTGAAACCTGTTTCTACTCATTTATCAATAGGAGTACTCCTGTGAAGTTTCTATAAGATAGTCTATCTAATCTTGTTTCCCCATACAACAAACTTTGGAGCCCTGTTTCACCCCCTTAGGGTGTGAATTTTGAAAAATCCTTTCATAGTGCACCCCTAGACCACATAAGGAACCTACTTGCCAAATTTGTAATCTGTATACCCAGCGGTTTGAGATGTGCGTTGATATGTCAGTCAGTCCGTCAGTCAGTTTCTTCTTATATAATATTTAGAAGATTTAAATACAAAAATTTGCGTATGAACAACTTCAACACAAAACTTCATCCCCTTTTCACCCCCTTGTGGGTTGAAATTTAAAAAAAATATTCAACAATGTACGTTGTGTTTTAGTTTCCAAGCATAAGCCGAAATATTAGTGATTTTAACTTAAAAAACCGGCCAAGTGCGAGTCGGACTCGCGCACGAAGGGTTCCATACCATTATCTATACATTAGACAAAACGGCAAAAAAATCACGTTTGTTGTATGGGAGCCCCCCTTAAATATTAATTTTATTCTGTTTTTAGTATTTGTTGTTATAGCGGCAACAGAAATACATCATCTGTGAAAATTTCAACTGTCTAGCTGTCACGGTTCATGAGATACAGCCTGGTGACAGACAGACGGACAGACGGACAGATGGACAGGCGGACAGACGGACAGACAGCGAAGTCTTAGTAATAGGGTTCCGTTTTTACCCTTTGGGTACGGAACCCTAAAAACCGGCCAAGTGCGAGTCGGACTCGCACACGAAGGGTTCCGTACCATTGACTATATTTAGTATTTGTTGTTATAGCGGCAACAGAAATACATCATCTGTGAACATTTCAACTGTCTAGCTGTCACGGTTCATGAGATATAGCCTGGTGACAGACAGACGGACAGACAGCGAAGTCTTAGTAATAGGTTTCCGTTTTTACCCTTTGGGTACGGAACCCTAAAAATAAAGAACTTTAATTAAAATCAAAATTGAATCCCCCTTTTCACCCCCTTAAGAATTGAAATACACCGTTGCGTTAGCTTCCAACCATATGCCTAGATAAAAAAAAAAAATTACTTCGAAAATTAAAGACTACACACCTTCATATCCCCCTTTTTAACCCTTTGAGGGTAGAATTATCAAAAACGCTGAGACACGTGTAAATTAATTTTTAATCGTCAGCCCAAACACAAAACTTGACGATCCTAACTTTAAAACTGACGGACTTTCATACAAACTTTCATACCCTATTTAACTCCCTTAGGGGTTGAATTTAGAAAAATCCTTCCTTATTCCTTGTATACATTATAAAGGGAACCTCTGTGCAAAATTTCAGCTTTCTAGGTTCAAGGGTTTGGGCTGGGCGTTGATGAGTCAGTCAGTCAGGCCTTTTGTTTTTATTTATATAGATAGATAGATAGATAGATGATATACTGTAAAGGGCCATACTGATCTATATTAAATGCACAATTTATTTTAGGTACTGAATTGCATAAGGATTAATGTTGTTTTGCTCAGAATCGCTTCGTAAATAAGAGATTATTTTTCGTAAAAAGTAAAGAATAAAAAATGGTTATTGTAGGTTATCCCTAAGAGATAGAGATATACCATCGCGGACATTTTTGTAGACCTACTCGACTCACCAGGAGTTTACTCCTGGTGAGTCGAGTCGAGCTTAGGTTCCTTCGTACTTCAGTTAAGGCTTTGTGGACATAAAAACGAGCCATTTTATTATTCCCAAGGTTGATCAGCGCCATCTAGTTCGTTCATTAAAAGCACTGGAAAATTCCCCATTATCTTTGCAAAAAACATGGCAAGATTCAAAAATTAAAAAATCTGTGTGGTAGAAAAAAAAAAGTTGTGTTGTCCTTGTCACCTACATGTGGCACTGGGAATTGAACAGTTAAAACCAAAACACGACGCTTTGGTTTTTAAGACGAATATATCGATACAGGTATTAACCGTCTAAATCCATTCAGCCGTTTGAAAGGTACGAATTAATAAAGAAAGGAACTGGCCAAAAATTGCATAAGCCTGTTCCCCAGAATGTACAGACATAAAATCTATGCCATTTAATAGAAAATCTTTTATAACAAAAATATAAAGGTGCATACTGCTCAGCAGTTAGTTATACAAGTTTAAAGAAGTTGTTTTGTAACTACGGTTGATGTATTTTTTTTTTCTATATTGTAGTGAGTGTATATTAAGGATCTGTTATAGTCAAAGGTCGATCTGCAGCCTCATCGCAGAATGACTGGTAGGTATGACCAACGCCTTTCGGCAACACACGAATTAGATTCACGGCCTTACTGGTGTATTTTCAGTCAAACCTAGAAATACCTTTATTTTTAGTTAAAAGTCTAAACTAAAATAATCTGTTTCGGGCTTTGCCTAGTCTATCCCAGAAGCGACTGAGACAATTTTAAGTTAATTTGTACTGCACGGTTTTTATATAAATAAATAAACATGGCTGGACATTACACACAGCGCCATCGAGTGCCACACTAAGCAACGAGGCTTGTATCGTGGACACCAGACAGTTGATATACTACATAGATACTTTTTGTTTGTAAATACATACTTATTATACATATAAACATCCATGACTAGGAAACACATGTCCATGCTCATCACACAAATATTTGCTCCTGCCGGCGGCATTCGATCCCGGGACCCTAAGAACGTAAGGCTGCCTCACTACCACTGCGCCAATCGGGTCGTCATATGTTAGCAGCTCTTTGTGATATTCCAATAAATTTATTTGTTATTCCTTATTTATACACTTTTTTATCACTTTCCAAAATAAATGGAAAAATAAAGTCATCCGGTATAGAGGCAAAGTTTGTTGCTGAGCCAATGTTTTGGGCATAATACTAGGGATAATAGTAGGGACGCAACACGGAATAATAAACACATTCCTCTTTCCCCGGACCGCCGTATAGTGCAGACGTGTAGAAGACTATATTGTTTTAAATTTCAAATGAATAAAAGTCAATTTCATCAATTAAATACAAGTGACAAAATAAAGCAGCATAAGCACAGAGGTTTTCGTACGTAAACAAATACGTGAGTACAATTCACCAATTATCTGTGTCATCAATATACCGGCGAGGCAAACTTATTACTACTTACTAACAAGCTGACGACAGCTCTCGACCAATCAGCGGAGCTACACGCGCACACTGACCTTTCACCTGCTAATTTGCAAATAAACTTTGACACTCTACATTTCCTGGTAACTCGGAACTACAATAACATCAATATGAACCATCCTCTATCCTCTTCTGACGGAAACATCTGTGACTGACAGTGAAATGGGTTTGGATGTCACCCCTCCTAACTTCGTCGCTCAACGCAAAAGATTAAGGGAAGAAGATCTACCCTCGGAATTTTGCAAATTCAAGGAGGAAATGAGAGACTTGTTTCAGTCTTTCATAAATACCCAGCAATCCGAATTGAAAAACATCACTGCTAATCTAAAAGAGATTCAACATACAAACACAAACATCGAAACATCTATCGCGTTTTTGACTAAACAAAATGATGAGTTCCAGAATAAGATAACTCAGTTAGAACTACAGGCAAAGAAAGACAAAGATTATATCATTGTGTTGGAGGATAGAATTGAGGACCTGCAACGCTGCTCGCGCAAGAATAATGTCGAAATAAAGAATGTACCTAAGAAAAACCAGGAAACCAGAGATGATTTGATAAATATGGTACTCAGTTTGGCTAAGAATATCAATCTCGATATGAGTAAGCGGGATATCAAGGATATCTTCAGATCTCAGGGGAAGAAGGAGGTAAATAGCCCCCCCATCATAGTGGAACTGGACTCTGCCATTCTAAAACAGGATCTGTTGAAACACACTAAGTCCTTTAACATAAAAAACAAAACGAAACTCCAAGCTAAGCATCTTGCTATCACTAGTAACGGCGACACTCCTGTATTTATCTCAGAACAACTCACGCCACGCAACGCTCGCCTATTCTTCTTAGCCCGGGACCTAGCTAAATCAAAGCAGTATAAATTCTGCTGGACTACATTTGGTCGAGTTTTTCTGAAGAAAGACGAGAATGCTAAGGTGGTTCTAGTGAAGAGTGAATCACAGGTGCATAGCTTACTTCAAAGTGCATGACTAATTATAGTTATTTCATTTGTTTGTCTATTTTTAAGGTATATTTCGTATGGTTTGTTAAAAACTTTTAGATTTAATTTTTCAAGTAACATTTTTACTGTAAAGCATGCTCATCAATTATCAATACACAACACCTCATACAAACTTTGTACCGAACACTCATCAACTTCTCGCTTACATCGCGCATTCACACATACACCCGGTGCTCTATAAACAAAAACTTCTGCATATTCATATAATATTTGTGATCAATGTGGATTTACCTCAGCATTTATATTTAACAATACTCCGTGAGTTATATTTATTAGACTTTTCATACGAAAATGGATAGTAACTTAAATACACTTAATGAATTAGACGAGATTGAAATTGCGAACTCGGCTTTAGTAAACATCGAAGATATTTCCACGTTGGTGAAACTCGAAAATACGTGCTTGACAGTAGTAACTCAGAACATGAGGAGTATTTACAGTAACTTTGACGACTTGCAGATGAATTTGGCTCTCATGAAATTCGACGTGGATGTTCTTATTCTTACTGAGTGTAGGTTAAATAAAAATAAGCAAATACCACTACTTAATAACTACACCTCTCACTTTACCTCAATTCAGCTAAATCAGAACGATGGCGTAGTTGCCTATGTAAACAATAAACATATGGCTCTCGTTACAGAACTAACCCTATCACATGCGTCTGCTCTCCAAATTATCGTGTCTAATTTTACTATTATAGGTATATACCGTTCCCCATCTAATACCTGTGCTGACAATTTTATTAACTCGTTAAACAGCCATCTTGAAGCTTGTAGTACACACAAAAATATTATTGTCATGGGTGACATTAATATTAATATAATCGAAAAATCCTCAGAAATAACACAACAAAGATCAAATAGACTAAATTACTTGAATATGCTATCGGTGCACGGCCTCCTTCCGGGACACAGCCTCCCCACTAGAGAACGGAATTGTCTTGACCATGTCGTCCTGAAGCTTGATAAAACTAAAACCTCAGCATTTGTGGCAGTACTTAATACAACAATCACGGATCATGCTATGGTTCTCTTAAACTTAACTAGCTCAAGTAAAAGACAAAGAACTTGTTCGAAAACCACCACTATCATAGATTTTGAAAATGCATATAAGTACCTTATAACCATAGATATATCAATCTTTGATACTTTCACAGTCCCAGATAGCTTTGCAACTAAACTGGTGGAGGTGATTCGATCGTCCCTCATAAACAATTCAAAAATTAAATCCACTTCCTGTGGCAAAAGAACTCTGAAGCCCTGGATTACTGCGGGAGCTCTGCGGTGCATAAGACTTAGAAACAAAATGCAGCACCAAACAAGATTAGACCTTTTCAACTTAATTTTAATCATAACCTTTAAACGCTTCCGCAACTTTTGCTCCAATTTGATAAAAAAGACAAAGAGACAACATTATAAAAAACAAATAGAAGAATCAGCAAAAAGTTGGAGACATCTTTGGTCTGCAATTAATGAAATCACACAGTTTAAACCACCCAAAACTTCAAATTCTCATCTCCTAAACATTACCACACACCCTCTAAACTCACTAAATAGAGTCAACTTGTTCTTTATCACTGTAGGTAAATCCTTAGCAGAAAACATCGTAGCTCAAACTGGCATGCCCGTTGTAACAAGCTCCTGCAGTGATTCTAGGGCGTCCTCGTTTGTGTTGTTGGAGACTGACCCACAGGAAGTAGACTGTATTTTAATGAATGTTGATTCTGAGAGTGCACCAGGTTGGGATGGTATTCCTACAAAATATTTAAAACAATCGAGGGATTTTGTGGTTCCACTCATAAGCCAGTTAGCGAACTTATGTTTAAAAACTGGTGTTTTCCCGAAAGATTTAAAGCGATCAGTGGTCACTCCTGTGCACAAGGGCGGGGACGTAAACGATGTCAATAACTATCGTCCCATATCCGTTCTGCCAGCAATTTCAAAAATTTTAGAAAAAATTATAAACAAGAGACAAATCAACTATTTACAGAAATTCAATATTCTATCAAACGCACAATATGGGTTTAGACGAGGACGTTCAACTCAAGACGCTATTTTGGCTTTGACATCTGAAATTGTTGATGTGGATAGGGGTCATAAATGCTTAACAGTCTTCTTAGATCTGAAAAAAGCTTTTGACACCGTTTCCGTCCCGATCCTTCTGCGCAGATTAGAATACATAGGTATAAGAGGCACGCCTCTCTCCCTTTTAGAGAGCTATCTCAAAGGTAGACAGCAAATGGAAAATGGAAAGATGCAATGGAAAGATTAGTAATTTATGTAGTGTTGAAGAGGATGTCTATTACGGAGTTCCACAGGGGAGTGTTTTGGGTCCGACATTATTTTTAATTTATATTAACAGCCTTTGCAATATGCAGATCATTGAAGAGAAAATCTTCTCTTACGCAGACGACACTGCGGTTGTTTTTTCAGGAAACTCATGGAACCTTGTGAAAACTGTTGCTGAACAGGGTCTGATTAAGATAGCTGCCTGGCTTAGAGCAAACCTTTTAACCCTTAATACCAACAAAACTAATTTTATTTGTTTTTCCCCAAGCCAAAGATCACAACCTGGAACTGACTTTGGCATTACTATTCATGTTTGTCCAAATTATTCCATCTATAACTATACAAGTAACTGTGGCTGCCAGAATATACAACAAGTCAGATCCACAAAATATTTAGGCATACTTGTTGACCAAAGACTGTCGTGGCACCCTCACATTGAGATCCTCATGAAAAGGATCAGGAAGCTCATTTGGGTCTTCAAAACTTTACGTCATGTTATGTCCGCCCAACTTATAAACAAGATCTATATAGCTCTGGCGCAATCCGTAATAACTTACTGCATTCCGATATGGGGTGGAGCTTCCAAAATGAAATTCCTCGATCTGGAAAGAGCTCAGCGATCACTTATCAAGGTGATGTATTTTAAACCGTTTAGGTTCCCCACAACAGACCTCTATAAAGTCAGCAACTTGCTTTCAATTAGAAAGCTTTATGTTCTAAATGTGACCTTAACTCTGCATAAATGTCTTCCTTTTGACCCAGATACTCAGAGCAGAAGGCGCAGAGAAATTGTGGCCTACTCTCCAGGGGTGCGATCAGCATTTGCTGGACGTCAATCCACCTACATCTACAATATACTGAATCTTAAGTGTGAAATATATCCCATGCGGTTATACGACTGTAAAAGAACAATAAGTGATTGGTTAAGATCTCTAACATATGAAGAAACAGAAAACATTCTGATCAGGGTAGGCTAACATGCTGGATAATTATCTGGATTATATATCGCACAAACACACACACAGACACATAGACAAATACACACACACACGCACACAAATACACACGCACGCACAAAACACAAAGAGAGCTGCTTAAGTAAGTAATTAATTAATTAACTATCATTTATTTCATTTTAATCCTTTTTTTATGTATTTTTATTCCATTCGTTGACTTCATTTTCATTATTAGGATACCACTTATGGGAAGAGCGAGACAGCCCCGACACAAGTACTATTGTAACTTACTGGGGCTGCCTCAATTTATGTATGATACTATGTTTGAGAAGTAATAAATATTTTTGTATTTGTATTTTTTTGTACATTATTTTTGCTAGGAAGCCGAAAAAAAGCCGAGAAATTTCTTAATTTCAAAGATGTGCCCGAGTTTCAGCTGTCTCTAAGGGGGATCAGCACAAAAAAATCTAAATTAGGGGGCCAAGGCTTTATAAAATGCCACTATAATAAAAAAAATCTCCTCGAAATTGTGTAATATTAATGTAAAAGATCAAACGAATTATTTTTTTATTTAGCCTATTGTCCCACTGCTGGGCAAATGCCTCCCCCAAATGTATTGCGCAACTCAAAATGTCATAACGCATGACTTAATCAAAATTAGATCGTTTTATAAACCATAGCCTTAACAGAAACTTACAAAAACAACTCGAACACCGATTATATCAAATTGAGTTACCGCGTTTGACTGTCCAAATTAGTCTCTCCTAGTAGGTATTGGACTTTGGACTTTGACTTAGACTTCATGTCAGACCTGAGGTTTGACTAGCCGTTGTCGACGGCGCACAGTGGATCGTCCCCATACAAGAGGTCGGACATAGAATGAAAAATTAAAAAAGTATTTAATTAAAAATATATATATATACAGTTGCATTCCTCTATTGAAGAACAACAAAAAATGTTACTACGCTTTTTTTATTTGACCAGCACTTTAGGAGCTATTCGATGAAAACTGTTATTTTTGTATGGAAACGAACACAAAAATGTCTGTATCTCATGATTCCCTCCTTGTTTCGATTTGCGGTTTTCACTACTGTCTTTTACCTATTTTATGCCACGTTTTCTTCAAGGACACATGGTGCCCGCAGAGCTCCCCTTTCAAGATATTTTGCCTATAGTAACTATCTTTGTTATTGTATTACTGATGGAATGGAGGTACATTAAGTATACTTATTACTGAGAATTAGTCATCACTAAGTAGTTCCTTAAATAACAGGTGCATTTGTGAGTACTTTAATGACTTATTAACGCTTTTGTTGCAATATAACAAAAGCGTTAATGAGTCATTAAGTAACGACTACCAGTACTTGCTTTAATCTAATTATTTATTATAATTACTAAGAATTACACATAAGAAGTTAAATGAAGAAAAGGTGCATTAGTGAGTTCTATATGTATATTGAAAAAAAAAATATCGGTAATGAGTTGTGACATCGCATTAACAATAACAAATGAAAAAGAAAAGAAATGTTTTATGATGTTGATGAAGAAAGAATAAGAATAAGAAGAATAAGAATAATCTTTATTTACGAATCTTTATTTGAATAAGAAAATACGTATTTATAATTTTTTTATTTATATAATATAACACTGTAAAATATATTTAAATCTTTAAATAAATTACACTTAAACCTATAATAATTTATAAATAAAAAATAAAACAATTACTAATAACTAAATTGTAAATATTGATTATAATAAAAAATAAATAAACTAATACTACCATAAAGTTACTAACAATTATATTACTATAAGACTTAAACTATATTTTCTTCGTCTTCATCAATAACGACATCATGATCATTATTGTCGTCATCTTCTTCAATGTCACTACATTCCGAAACTGCTCCAACTATTGTATCTGTTGAAATGTCAATAAGCTCCAATTCACTCTGGTCATGTATAAGCAAATCGTCCAGTTCTCTAAATGAAGATTTTTTAACTCTATTGGGCATCCTCGGTCGTAGGCTCGTTAGAAGAGGATCGGAAGATAAAAGAAGATTATGAAGAATGTCTTCATTAGTGGCGATGCTACTGTGCTTTCGCGTATGAGTTTCTCTAAATTTACGAAAATCCTTGTTTCTTGCTTCAGATGCTTCCTCAGACAAAAAACCTATAGGCACTACTGATAGGTGTTCCACTATCTGCGATCCATGAATCAGCAATTTATGCAAACTTGATGGCATGTATATAATGTACCATGGATATAACTGTACGAAGAAATTTGCTGTTTCATCACAATATAACTTGAATTTTTGGATTTCAATTTTTTCGCCTGAGGAAATGCATTGCAAAATTACAGCGAGTCTTCTAATTAAATTGACGTCTAATTTTGTAATTTCCGCAGTCGTTTCAGGGTTTGCAAAAAACCTTCTAGCAGTATTTCCAGTGTTTGTATTGCCACTACCCTGATTTACAACATCCAGAAGTAAGCCTGTGTTTCTTCGGAAAGCAGCTTGAATAGCTTCTTTCTTATCTTTAACAATTCTTTTATTATCGTCACCTTTTGCTTGCCATGATTTTATGTCCATTCTGTAGGCAATGTGTAATAAACACTCCATAGACCGAATCCAAGCATGCAACGAACTAAATCCATGCTTGTATAAATCTTCGTTCACAGGTTTAGCTCTCACTTCTTCCAAATTATTCATCTCACTTGGGCGAGCTTTGCACAAATCACATACTGCTGCCGATGTTCCCGATATGATTGAATGTACCTTACCATCAATCATGGTTAACCACAGATTGTGCGTAACAGTAGCATTGCCGCAAGCAGTTGGGTTCAGTTCACGAATCTCAGTCTCAAATATATCCATTTCAGCCTTTACATTTGCTTCCGTTTCTTTCATAAACGTAAATGAAATCGGACGACAATAATATGTGGTTGACGATGGCCGATCATTCTGCCACATTGTGTTTTCACTAGAAGTCACTAACTTAAGAGGTACAAGACTTGCCATAAATACACTGGATAAATCTTGTTCACTTGTTGTTCTTTGATGATAAATGCTTTGACTTGAAGCTCCATCAAAACCCCATTTACTGTGAAGCACAAGTTGTTCACCAGCATCAAAATTCGGTTCAAGTGAATCGATCAGCCTCCTAACTGTGAGATCAAGGAGGGCTTGGAGTCGTATCTTTGCGGAAGTATCAGTCACAGTTACGTCTTCTTTTGCCGGGTAACACTTAAGTTTTTCTTTCACTAACATGTAATAGCTTGGGTATTTCGCATGACCTTCTTTAAAACTAAAGTCCCTAAGTGTGATGTAACACCACTTGGATAACTGCATGTGAACGTAAAGAGCAAGTGCTTTGTGAGTAGGAACTTCACGAAGCAAAGTATTCTGTTTAGTTTCCAGGACATTCAGAACGGTTGAGACATGTTCAGGATTTCCCAGCAAATGCTTCATGATTCTGGCCACATCATTTTTTCCGGCAGACTTAAGTGCACTTTCAACAGTATGTAAAAGCTCATCTGGACGACTGCAACTAGCCATATTTTCATCAACACGTCTTCTTTTCTGTCTACTAGATAAATCTTCAAAGCGTTTTCGAGGAGATTTAAATGTTGAAGTTGATGCATCTGATTTTGATGGACTGATTACCTCTTCTGTCTCATCTTTAGCTTCTTCAGTGTGATCAATATTTTCCTTAAAGCAATTTGGCCAAATGATATCGGAACTTAACCACTCTCTGTTCTTGTCCATGAACTTGTCGACTGTCCTTCTTGATTGCACCCATTTGGAGTAAACCCGATAGCAAAATTGTCGACACCAGTTCTTTAGATCCGACACATCATTTTCACTTAACTGGGCGTTACTATTCGACTTCAATGTATTACATAAATTTTCATAGTCACGAAGATCTTTATGATTACGAAGAGCAACATAAAGATCTAGATAAGTAGAAAACCCACGGAAACCTATAATGACAACACTTGGTAGAGGTTGAAATTACAACTGAATAATATTTGCAAAACACACTAAAATATATAGGGCAGCAAGTTGCAACTAGTAATGAATTTGATCAGCTAATGATGACATATGAGCCAATCACAATGCAGAGCTTAAGGGCTGTTAACATGGTAATTACAATAACTAATTAGATTAAGCAAGTACTGGTAGTCGTTACTTAATGACTCATTAACGCTTTTGTTATATTGCAACAAAAGCGTTAATAAGTCATTAAAGTACTCACAAATGCACCTGTTATTTAAGGAACTACTTAGTGATGACTAATTCTCAGTAATAAGTATACTTAATGTACATCCATTCCATCAGTAATACAATAACAAAGATAGTTACTATAGGCAAAATATCTCGAAAGGGGCGCCCTGCGGGCACCATGTGTCCTTGAAGAAAACGTGGCATAAAATAGGTAAAAAACAGTAGTGAAAACCGCAAATCGAAACAAGGAGGGAATCATGAGATACAGACATTTTTGTGTTCGTTTCCATACAAAAATAACAGTTTTCATCGAATAGCTCCTAAAGTGCTGGTCAAATAAAAAAAGCGTAGTAACATTTTTTGTTGTTCTTCAATAGAGGAATGCAACTGTATATATATATTTTTTTAATTAAATACTTTTTTAATTTTTCATTCTATGTCCGACCTCTTGTATGGGGACGATCCACTGTGCGGCGCGTTCGTGTTCCATGCGCGCCTCAAAGAAAAGTCAGCAAAAGGAAGGGGTCCGCAAGGGCCGATGCCTGCCGGGGCTGCGGGACTGTTCGAAAGAGATACCGCGACCCTAGAACACAAAGGGCTAAGAAGGAACATTTATGGGTTTTAGTCAGTAAAAGTCTGACACTCCCTTCTGCTCCGCCCACAGTGGGAGGTGATTTGATTTCCTACCCGAAAAAAAAGGTTTGACTGGCCAAACTTAGGGGCGCGGGAGCTTCGATGTTTGACTATAACATATATGTATCTGTCCCAGGCGTTTAATAAACACAGTGATTGGTTAAAAAACAAAGGGAGACAATTATTCTTCAAACTGAGACAATCTATTCGTTTGTAACAATAAGATCACCGGAGAAATAGCAGATAAATGTACTCTCTTTGCTTTGCAAAAAGAGATTTAAGTCTAGCACAAAACAAAACACGTTCAAATTATAACAACATACATTTACGTCAATCAAATTGACATTGACTAAGATATAAGTTTACCAGCGTAAAGAAATAAAGAAAAAGCATGTATTAGCCCGCACAGGACGAAACACACAAATTAAAATGGTGAAATTATCAGCAGGTAAAAAAGTAAAAAAATCAAATAAAAAGAAACTAAATTGGTCCTGTACGAGGCCAAAAGGCCCCTATCTCAGCACAACAAAAATCTATACCAATACCTAAACTTCCTTTGGTTTTATTAAAAAATCTTTTTCTGTTCAGGAATCCTATACAAAGGGTGTGCAACGTTTGAAATAATACAAAAGTTCTAGTTATTATAGGACGTTTTACCTACTTAAAAGTAGGTTGTATAACATGGTAAAATGAAAAAGACCTAAGTCAAAACTTCAGCCTATTTTGGCCAAAAGCGAATGTGTTTCCTTGGCTGAAGCAGAAGCTTAGGTCAGACACTACCTTCTATTGGTTAAGTAACTAATACTTACTTTTGGAGTCCACGGCTCTGCGTTTCTCCTGAGGTGCTTCTTGTTGTTCTTTCTCTTCTATTTTAAACTCCATTAAAGGTACTTCATCTTCTGAATCGGAATCAAAACCATGTGGTGGTCTATATTTTTCATCTAGTTGGCTATATTCTAGATTTTCCAGTTCTAGATCTGTAAGTAAAAAAAACAGTAATGAGTTACTCATTTACTATTATAATGAGCAGATGACATAAAGAATTACTATAACATGAAATAATTTTGACTGCACAAAACTAAAAAATAAATGGAAGCCTTCTGAAGTTCAGTCTATATAACCATTATCTAAACACCCTGTTTAGACTCTATACAATGTGTTTAGATAACGGTTAAGTACCAATATTTTAAGCGCATATTTTATAAAATAGATACTCATTTCTATCGACAAAATAATACACATTTATGTATATTTCTGACCCAGTACCCCGCAAATGGCAGCCATCTTGTTTTTTTAATCGGCTAATATCGGATATGCTAAATAAAATTCTAATATCTTTGAATCCGAGACACCTAGAGACGTGCAAATCTCTAGGTCTCTTAGATTCAAAGACATTATGCACAAAACTGACCAAACCACCCTGTATAAAGAAGCCTGGCCTGTTGTACTACCACCATTTTTTATATTTTAAAATATAAGACCGTTATACGGCATAAAAGTTTGTTAACCAAATCAATAGCTGGCATCAATACAAACAAAGTCACATGTTCAGTTCGTCATTCTGAACCCCCAGCCCATATAAAGAATTTGATACTTAATTTAATTTGATAGAATTTGGTAATTAAAAAAAACAGCTGTTTCCTTCAAAAATGCAATACCTACACGGTCAGTGACTTTCACTCTTCGAAAGGGTGATTGTGGCCCAGTGTACATGGAAAACAAACCACTGCCAAACAGTAACTCAGTAAAATACCTGGGGCTACATCTAGACAGAAGGCTTACCTGGGCCAACCATTTTAAGGCCAAGAAAAAGGCAGCTTCCATTGAAATGAAAAGTCTATCCTGGCTCTTAGAAAGACAATCAAAACTATCCATTAGCAACAAGACACTTGTCTACAAAGCTATAGTTAAACCTATCTGGACTTACGGAATAGAACTCTGGGGATCGGCTAGCCACTCCAATATCGAAATTTTGCAAGGGTTCCAAAATTTTACCCTAAGAACAATCTCAAATGCACCTTGGTTTGTCAGAAACTAAGAAATACACAACCACCTAAACATACCAACAGTAAAAGAAGATATATGCAAAAAAAAGCAAAACCTACAAACAAAGACTGAGCAAACACAGCAATGTCTTAGCCAAGAACTGTCTAAACAGACAAGGAGACTTAAGCCGCCTAAAGAGATGGCCAGTCCTAAACTTGAACCTTGAACTTTGTTTTAATACTGAACCACATACCGTGAATGTTCTAAGGAACATCACAAAATAATCTCAAACAAAGACACTATCTGATAATGGCTAGACAGCCGATCGCAGATGAAAGGAGAAGGCAAAAAAAACCTACACGGTCAAAATGTATTTGTACGGGACAGCTGGTTATTTTGAATTACTGTTGAAAAATTTCTATGTGGGTACAGATTGGTGAAGTACCGAAAAGGTGGTAACTGTTCATGCGTTGGTATCGCTCCTAATCCGAATCATCATCTGCCTGCCTTTAGAGTAGAGTAGGGACTCCATTTTCCGCACTTAGACTCCCATTCGGTCCATTGTGCGTAGGTGTCCTGGCTGCCTAGCCCCGCCCAGAAACACAGAAGTTTCCTGGGAGCTTCACAGGCTTCGCGGAGCGACCTCACCGTTCCGAGGATTTGTTTGCGTTGGGTAGCTACGGACTCACATGCGAGTCCGTAGCTACCCAACGCAAACAAATTGGGCAGGCTGGACAGGCTGATTCTTCGGCGTCAAAGCAGCCCCTGCAGAGTGGGCTGTCTGTGGCGCCTATGTTAAAGAGATGTTTGTTTAGGGGGCAATGGCCCGTTATTGTTTCTATTATTATTCTGAGGTTATTTCTACTTAGGCTGAGCAGTCGTTTTGTGGATGTAGACTTGACATCGCCATTTGTCACTGCCTGCAGTCTGAAGACCGTGACCATTTGTTGTTATGTAATTTAATTGATCTCTGGCGAATGCATGTACGGAATTGTGGGAAAGGTAAGGGAAGGAGTGGGTACGGGCCTAGCACTGCCATCTCTGAACCTCTCTTAGCAAGTTCATCTGCGGCGTCATTGCTTAGGGATCCACTGTGCCCCTTCTTCCATTGGAGGGTGATTCTGTTAGACATCTGCCTGCCTTTTCCGAACTATGTTGGGGTTAGCTTCCAGTCTAACCGGATGCAGCTGAATACCATTATTTTACATGGAGCGACCGCACAGGTAATAAGATACCCCTTGGTAAGGCTGGTTGTCACTTTTTTAGCAACTGACTATCTCTAACAACTGTGAATAAGTGGCAACCATTTGTGTGTCCATGTCGCTTTTCTGTTAAATAAATTGTAACTTTTGTTGGAAGATATTACTTTATCAATATTTTTTTGTTTCAAAAACATACCATTACACTGATATTCCTCCTTTGGTTCAAGAATATCATCTTGTCTCTCAAAAACAACAGGTATTTCTTGTTTCACAGCAACACTTTCTGTTTGACAGACATCAACTATGCTTATGTTCACTATTGGAGAGATAATCAACCCATGGGCAACCTCTAAGTGGTCTTGGTTTATCAAAGGTTTTGTCTGTAAAAAGATGATTACAGTATTACATAAAATATGTTGATGATCACAAGGGCATTATTTACACATTAAACAGTAAATATCTGTTGAAGAACACCTCACCTCATAACTCCCATTGATTATCTGAGCAAACTGCTCTTCTGCTTCCAAACATTTCTTCAGCAATCGGAAGCATTGCTTTAGTTTAGCGCAGCAGAAGGAACAAGCGAGGATCGGTCTACTGTCGTCAGTTACAAACTGCAACAAACTTTTGAGTTTTAGTTTTCTGGGTTTGTGAATAATATTTTGTAAACTCTAGGCTACAGCCTGCTTAGCATGAATGCCGTAGAAGCGAAAGAGAATCGACAAATCTTTTGTTCATCTGTCATTTTGTCAATTCAATGACAGATGAACAAAAGATTAGTCGATTCTCTTTCGTTTCTACGGCGTTCATGCTAAGCGAGCTGGTTTTCTGCAGTAATGCTTTTTAAATGCCTCTCTCAAAAAAGGCATTTACTAGGTACATTGATCACTGCTCATGCTCAAAGTCGATTCACATTTTATGTTTAAGTCCCATGTATCAGGGGGTAAGCTTATTAACAAATCCAGGCTCTGTGGCTGCTACTGAGGCATTCCTGATGGAAAAACCTGACAACAATTTGCCCAACCTGGGAATCAAACCCAGGACCTCATGCTCAGCAGTCCCGATGGTTACCACTAGACCAGTGGTTCCCAACCTTTTTTTGTCTACTGCCCACTTTAAGAATAAATTATTTTTTAACGCCCCCCTTTTTAAACATTATTGAAACGCAAATTTATAGTATTCGGACAGAGTATCTTTTATTGAAAATAAAACAAACATAATCAATTCTTATATAAAAACTAATGTGAAGGTTGAATCTGATGCTGTTCAATAAGTTTGTTGATATATATTGAACTATATCTTAATTAATATTAGTTGATGTTCACAAGATGTAGTCGAGAGTCGAGAGCTCAGTCGGTGTCTAAGAGTCTTCCTAGCTAGGTAGATGAAATTATAAATCGACCCCAAAGCCCTACACAATGCCCCCTTTTTTTTCTGGGTCTCTTACCGCCCCCCTTTAGGCCTGCAGCGCCCACAAGGGGGCGTTATCGCCCACGTTGGGAAAGACTGCACTAGACCAGCAAAGCATTCCAGTATTTTATGGACATGTTTCTATAAATTAGCATTCTTGCACCAATATCATTGTATTCCTTTTTCCCCAACTAATCTCTGATTGCTTAGTATAGCTATAAAATCAAAATGTTCTGGTTATATATATATATTATTATAGTATCAACTTACAGGAATATCCGTCAGCCGCTCGTAAAGTTCATGCAAGTTCTTATTGACAATCGGGTTCATGCGAACATTCACCGCTAGACAAATCCTACACATTGGCACTTTTTCCATCTTGTAACTGTTTAAGTATCACTGAAGATATTAAGTACTTCAATTTGGATATCCTGCTGCGTACAAATAAGACGTTTCTATATTGTAAATAACTTTAAGTATTTAAACAGTGTAATATGTGTAAATAACTATGACGACCCTCTGCTGACCCGTGAGCAGTTCGTTTGTGGACTACGCTATGCACGCGCACGACAGCGGCCGGAGAGTGCTCAACTTATTATATCACTCCTTGGACAGCCAATATATTGGACCCAAGACACGATCTACTGCAAATGAAGTACGAATACCGGTTTCAAAACAAGGATAAAATTACAGTTATGCTACCTAACTCTTGACTGACTCTTGCTTTTTTGATTGTTGATTCATTTTGACATTGACACTAAAATTTCATGTCATTGCTGTCAAAACAGGCACAGAATATAGGTACGCCACATTAGTATTCTATACGCACCCTGTGTCTGCTTCGAAACTCCATATTTAATCAAACTTCGCAATATTCGCAGATTCTTTCAATATTTTTTTCGATGTAAATCAATTTAAATTATACTATTTGGTTTTTAGGGTTCCGTTCCCAAAGGGTAAAAACGGAACCCTATTACTAAGGCTGCGTTCCGAATTAGGCTGTAATCGATTTGAGCGTCCATAAAGCTGTTCCGAATTACCGTGAGCGCGATATCGATGTCCCTTGAATCGTCATAGATGACGTCATGACATGCGCCATTTTGCGATTACACTGACCATGCCCCAAATAAATATCACTGTGAGCGCTGTCAAAAATGACAGTTTTTTTCACAGGTTGTGTTGTATAATTTGATTGAAAAAAATTGAAATGAGTTTCAAACTCATGAACATTATTTTTAATTACCGTTGCATCTACGTAATTTGTAATTCGTAGGATTTTTTTAGGGGGTAAATCTTTGCCGGGAGCAAAATACCCTAATATAAACGCTTTCGTCATCCTTTTCATCACTGGACGAATCGTCGTTCTCTATCTAAAAATGTGAGCTATCAGAGTAGATAGAGTCAACCAACATAACTTCCATTTTCAAAATAAGTCTTGTGAAATGTTTTGGTTTGGGGTTATGTTTACTGTCAACGCGTTCACGAGCGTTCCGAATTGATGATGGCTCTTAGCTGTCATAATCGTGATATCTAAATCGGAACGCAAAATATCGCTGTGAGCGATTATAGCCTAATTCGGAACGCAGCCTAAGACTTCGCCGTCTGTCCGTCTGTCTGTCACCAGGCTGTATCTCATGAACCGTGACAGCTAGACAGTTGAAATGTACACAGATGATGTATTTCTGTTGCCGCTGGGGAAAACTGACCAAAATACTAATATTAGCATGAATTAGGAAAAACGAAAATTTTATCAGCCTAGGGTAATTTAGAAACAGTCACATGATAACAACAAATACTAAATATAGTCAATGGTACGGAACCCTTCGTGTGCGAGTCCAACTCGCACTTGGCCGGTTTTTGTATTCTAATCTTTGGCAGTGCTGCCAGATGGAATCTGAAGAAATCAGTAGAAAAATTAAAGTTTTAGCAGTAGATCGAAGTAAAAATCAGTAGATAAAAAAAAGTCATACCCACATGAGGTAAAAATGACTTGAACTTGAATAGGGTACATGACAAAAAAAAAACTAATTAGTCCGTCAGATAGATTTACAAAAAATATTGGACACGTATTTTTCTTTTTTCACGTAAACAAAAATGAAGACGATACAGTGTTACGAAAACTCGTGTGTGTACATTTGAGTACATTTTTTAGTCAAATGTGACGTCACAAAACTCATGATCTTTGACACGTTTTATCTTCGTCAATTTTTATTAATTTGATAAAACAAAGAACACGTATCCAATATTTTTAGATACTTATTACGGTTGTTGAACAAATGTCATGTTATTTATGCCTCTAAGCCAGATGACACGACACGTCGTCAATAACTAGATGATACGATCTGATTTGAAAAAAACCGGCCAAGTGCGAGTCGGACTCGCGCACGAAGGGTTCCGTACCATTATTATCAAAAAAGGGCAAAAAAATCACGTTTGTTGTATGGGAGCCCCCCTTAAATATTATTTTATTCTGTTTTTAGTATTTGTTGTTATAGCGGCAACAGAAATACATCATCTGTGAAAATTTCAACTGTCTAGCTGTCACGGTTCATGAGATACAGCCTGGTGACAGACAGACGGACAGACAGTGAAGTCTTAGTAATAGGGTTCCGTTTTTACCCTTTGGGTACGGAACCCTATAAAGCAGGTAGATTTTCAATCAAGGCAGTAGATCTATTTTGTTTTGAGCTCCCATTCTAAAGGCTGCTTTACACCGCACCGGGGCAACACAGTGCGGCATTGCTACATGCTACATATTGTGGCGTGCGTTGATTTGTAGTATGCTACAAATAACCAACTTATGCGGTAATTGCGGTATGCGGCAACCTATTTTACACCGAGGCAACATCGTGCCTACTAGTTAATTTTCAAAGCATCGTGCTTTACATTTTATTGAAGTGTTTTGGTCTACCAACTTGATTGATTGAGGGGACAAGACACCGTAGAATAAGGCTGATGAAGTAACTTTTGCAACATGATGCAAAATGTTGCCATGCCGCACGATTCTTGCCACGATTTGAAACATTTAAATTATGGTAGCATGCGCATTAGTGGCATGCCGCATTGTCGCACAGTGTTGCCCCGCGGCGTAAAGCAGCCTTTAGTTTAGTATTACACCGTAAAAGCTATGGTGGATGCTCAAGGGTAGCCCGCGAAATTCAAATTTTCTTAAGTTTTTTGCAATTTGCAAGCCAGTGCTAGGTTGTATGTAGATTAAAATATTATTCGCGGCTGTAAGACGTATGTAGTAACACAATTATAATCATCAAAATCTATAAATTGAGTCCGTATCCTGAGATAATGTCGGCTGCCGCAGGTAAGTGTTAGATATGTTGACATGATCATTATCCCTTGTGCATTTTGTTCCGATTATCTGATCCACATGTCTTTGTTGTTTCTTCCCATCTGCCTCAATTTCGTAATGTAGCTTCCCTCTTCTGTCCAATATTTTTCCAAATTTCCACTTATTTCCATCATATCCTCTTATTTGTACTCTATCGCCTCTCTTGAATTCTTTGTTTACAGTAAGGTCATCATTTTCATGATTTCTTCTTATCTCTCGTTCTCTTTTTACAAGGTCAATCCGTGTTCTATATATCCTTTTATACATCATTTCAGCTGGGCATATTCCTGTAGTGCTGTTAGGTGTTTTCCTGTACATCATTAAAAATCTCTGCAGTTTGTCTTGTAAGGATCCTTCTTCATTAGCCATTGACTTTAATTTATTTTTCAGTGTTTGCACATATCTTTCTGCTTGACCGTTTGTTGACGGATGGTAAGGTGCTGTGAATTTAGCTTGTATTCAGTTTTCTTTTAAAAATCTTTGCATTTCTTCTGATCTAAACTGTCTTCCATTGTCTGAAACTTGAGTTATTGGTAGGCCAAATGTAGTATATATCTTTTTCAGGATATGAATTGTAGCTGTTGCAGTAATAGATGTTGTTGGTACAACTTCAAGCCACTTGGTATATGCATCTACCACAATAAGGAAGTATTGGTTCATGAACGGTCCAGCGTAGTCAATGTGTATACGGCTCCATGGTTCTTTTGGGTATTCCCAAGCATGTATAGGTACTTTTGTAGGATTTTTCTGTATGAGACAACAACATTTTACATTATTTAACTATGTTCTCTATGTCTGAGTCAATATTTTGCCACCATACATAGCTTCTGGCTAATGCCTTCATTTTCACAATACCTGTATGAGCTGTATGTAATTCTTTTAACACTTTGTGTTGGAGTTTCTTTGGTATGACTACTCTAATGCCATAGAAGATGCAGTTATTCTGTAGTGAAAATTCATGTATTCTCTTGCAATCTTCTCTGCCTGACTGTATATTTAAGTATAGTTTTCGTAGTTCTGGATCTGTAGCTGTAGCTTCTTTAATTTCTTGTTGTGTAACTGGCATTTCTGTAATTTGATTTAGGTAGAAAACATCATCATCTGTAAGTTTTTCTTTGTTTAAATCAGTAGTCACTGCATTTCTAGAAAAATAGTCAGCATTTGCATGTTCTGTAGTTTTCCTGAGTTTAATTTCGTAGTTGAATCCAGCCAAGAAATTTGCATAATGTACTAGTCTAATGGCTGTAGTACCAGGTATTGCCTTCTCTGGGTGTAAGATTCTAGCCAGTGGTTGGTTGTCAATAATCAGGGTTATTTTTCTCCCATAGCAGTATTGGAAAAACTTTTTAAGACCCCATATCAATGCCGCTGCTTCTTTGTCAAGTTGGCTGTACCCTCTTTCTGCTTTCGTTAGTGATCTGGAAGCGAATGCTATAGGTCTTTCCGTTTTATCTGGCATGATGTGTGATAATACCGCTCCAAATCCAGTAGGTGATGCATCAGTAGCCAGTGTTACCGGTAAGTTGTCATGGAATGGTGTCAATACCTTTTCTCCGCAGATTTCCTCTTTTAGATCTTGGAAAACCTTCTCACATTTTGAGGTCCATACAAACTTTGTTTCTTTTTGTAGTAATCTGTAAAGTGGATTTAACTTTGATGCTAGGTTTGGGATAAATTGTTGATAGTAATTTATCATTCCCAGGAACGTACGTAGTGAAGAAACATCTGTTGGTCTTGGGCTATTCTTTATATCGCTTACCTTCTCTTGTGTAGGATGTAAGCCTTGTTCATTGATTGTGTGGCCCAGGTAAGTCACTGACCTTTGGAAAAATTGACATTTCTTTTTATTCATGTGAAGTCCACACTTCTTTAATTTCTCAAAAACTTGTCTGATTCTCTGAAGTAATTGTATGTATGTTTGTCCCTGTAATGCGATATCATCAAAGAAACAAGCAGTACCTTCTATCCCTTGTAGAGTTTGATCCATGTATCTTTGCCATATATTTGGTGCAATTTTCACTCCAAACATGAGTCTTTTTACTTTGTAAGTACCCTTGCATGTACTAATAGCTTGCATCTCTGCTGTATCTTCATTTGTTTTCATGTGTAAATATGCTTGGTTTATATCCAACGTACAAAAATATTTACCTCCACTTAGCTTTGAAAATATTTCTTCAACTCTCGGTATCGGATAGTTATAATTTTTCAAATTTTTATTCAATGTCGCTCTGTAATCTGCACACAGACGTATTTTCCCATTTTGTTTCATAACAGGAACTATAGGTGTACCCCATTGAGAGTAGGTGACTTTCTCTAATATGTCTTCATGCTCCAATCTGTCTAACTCTGCTTCGACTTGATTTTTGAGAGCAAATGGTACTGGTCTTGGCTTCAGAAATACAGGTACTGTTCCTTCTTTCAATTTAAATTCTGCTTGATAATCTTTTATTTCTCCTATTTCTTCAGAAAATAATTCTTTATATTCTTCTAGTAAATTCTGTAGATTAATTTTAAATTCCTTTTCTGTAATATCTTTGTATTCCTTTTCAATTGCATTTATTTCAAATTCTAAATTCAACTTCCTCAACCATTCTCTTCCCACCAATGGGTCTACTTTCTTTTCAATCACAAATATTCTTCCTTCTATTTCCTTAGTTTTGTATTTTATCTTTAATTTGCAGGTACCCAATGGCTTTATGATTTCACCTGTGTATGTACGTAGCTTAACTGATGTATCTTTCAGTTTCAGGTTTTTTAAATCATTTTTGTAATATTCTGAAGAGCATGTTGTAACCGCTGCACCAGTATCCAATTCTAAGGTATGTATTTTTCCATTTAGTTGTAATGTAATATTAAATTTCTCATTATCTGTAGTGTACTCTTTATGTATTTTATGTCCTTCATATATTTCATCTTCACTTTCATCACTGGACAGTTCACTTTCAATTTGTAATTGTTTCTGATCTTTGAAACACACTGACTGAACATGTCCTCGTCGATTACACTTCTTACAATATAATTTATGTTTCACTTTACATTGCCGTGCTGTATGGTTCTCTCTGCCACAGCAAAAACAAATTATTTCCTTTTCTTTTGTATCATTTTTGTATGTATTATTTGTAGTTTGTGTATTATTTGTATTTGTAGTTTGTGTATTTGATCTCCCATTATTTGTGTACTTTTTCTTCTTATTCACTGATATTTTATTTATTTAAAATTTCAGTGAATAAGAATTATTAAAACTCCAGGGGGTCTAAAGCGGCCATTTTAGACCCCCTGGAGTCGAGAATTTCCCGCCGTTTTGCACAATTCTGCGCACTGTGCTTACAGAAACACCTAAAACAAACAAAGCGTGTTATTAACATAAGCTTATAGATACAACTTTAAATTAGTGCTCTATCTTCATAAATAATATAACTGCTGTCAGCCCGACGATAAAAGTCCCGCACAATTAAGTTCATAACGTGAAAATATTTTAAAATTGTTTCTTTCCATTAGTCGGTTGCTTCAACAAATATGGTATAGCAAAAAACATATTTATTTACGCAATTAATTACATTAAATGTTGTTGCCTTACTATCAATGTTGTTAAGTCGCGCTATAACTACAAGGGTATTTGTTTATCTTAGCATAACCTCAAAAATGGTAGACAACTAATTTGTAAATACTATTTAGATCGAAAATTTTGCTCCTTGAATGCAATAATCGTTTGTAATTAACGTTTACTGCAACTTTCAATAGTTACTTACCAGTAAAATCTGCTGTACGATGGCAAACATCTTCGAAGTAGGATAGCAGCTTCCCAGCTTGTAATTCGGTCAAACACCGCATGAAAACTTAAACATTATTTCACGGGCACCTCTACGAATTACCTTATTCGCATATGTCGCTGTTTTCCTTTCCACACTCAGAAATAACACACAAAAATTAACATTCTAATGAAAAACGAAACCGATCGAGAAGAATTGACAGCTCAAGTACTAATTTTAGATGTTGCCAGAAAATGAAAAAATTTAGTTTCCAAATATTTAATTTCTACTCTTTTATGTTGCACTATAATTCGTAATAACTTGAAATGTGACAATAACGCAAATACGATGATGCGAGAAATGGCGCGCTCTGTTGACGTAATTGTGTTTTTATTAATTGACAACTTGTCAATGGAGTAGAGCTGTGATTTTTGGTACGTCGTTCAACAATGTTATGTAGATTATAAAAAAAGCATTGAATACATGGACCGAGCACGATTAGTCGATATTTTAAATAAAGTTTTGGGACAAATTATGCCAACAGCGTGCGGTGGTCATTACAGCCAGCCGCATACAATTGAGTAAAGTTACTGGCTGTGATCTAATTCAGCCGCGGTTCAGAGGAGCAGACGGCAAAATGTTGGGCACATTTTCATTTGATTCCAAAGGTCTTCTATTGAAGTGAAGATTGAGATATACCTATATATCTAAAACTGTTCATGTCATGTTTACATAGAAATAAAATATAAATAAAAAATGCAGAAAAATAACGAACCCCACCAAACGGAAACCGAATTTTTTTAACGACTTCTAAAGACTTTTGATATTTGTCCGTAGCTAGCGACATCTAGCGACTTTTCAAGCGTAAGTTAACGACTTTTTGACATACAGAGTTGGCAACACCGGATAGACTAATAATTTATTAGATAATAACAGAGTTTTAATATTATAGTCTTATTCAAAGTGGTTTAGCTAGTTAGAATAGGTACTCTCTAACAAAGAGTATAGTAATAAATATGGAACTCTCTAATTAACGAAGAGTTGAAGTCGTATCGGAAGAGAATAGAAGTGCAATAATAACTCTATCTGCAGTAACTCGCGGCGAGTTACTGCAGATAGAGATAATATTGCTGCCAACTTAGCGCTTTCAGCGCCAGATCTAGCGCTTTTTTTGTTCAATAGCGCGTTCTAGCGCCTAGCGCTAAATCTAGCGCTAAATCTAGCGCTTTTTGAAATCATATTATGATATGCACATCTACAATTATTTATTCTGTGATGTGCGTAACACGGAACGAATCACTAACATTTTTTGAACTTGAAAATTGGCAACACTGTCAGTGCTGCCAACCCATAGAGTAAAATAAGTTGCCAACCCGTCTAGGCAAAAACGCGCTGTTAGCTCTTTAAAAAAGCGCTAGAAAGCGCTAAATGGTCGCTGTCAATGAAGCGCTGTATTCGGCGCCAAATTCAAACAAAACCGCCCTATAATTTGAGATTATGGATGTTCTAAAGAAGATATTAATTACATAAATTATATTTCAATATTATCTTATCACTCACATTTATATAAATAATCGCGTTTACACTTTAAAGTTGTATTACATTACAATATGTTGAAAAACTGACCTTTTCGTGAAGGTGTTACATGTAAACTGAGGCGCGGTGCGGGGCCACATTTAGTTCGTGTAAAGGCATACGAGCTAGTCAGAACAGAGCCCTCGGTGTGGTCGCGCGCTTACATCGTACCTACCTATTGTACTCTAATATTAAATAAAATATGATGTATAAATTAGTCATGTGTTATCTTTTAGGTTAGGTATATTGTTTGTTTTTATTATTTTTCCAGTCATATAATAGAAAACCAAGTAGGTATATAATTTGCTTCTAACTTTAATTTAAACCGGTGTGTTTTTGTGCTCACACCATAGATTATTTTTATAAGTATGTCTAAACGTGAGGCCTTGTGTTTGTGTTTCTGGTGACTATGGCTTCCTTTTTTTTTGTCTGTTTTTATAAGCTATATGTCCTCTTGTACCTACTAAATAAATAAATATTGTATGAAGGAAAAGTGTGTAAGTGAGTTTAACAAATAAAATAAACGATAACTAAAAATATATGAATTTTATTTGATTACCTAGTATTGAAATTGTAATATATAAAATTACAAATCATGTCGTACACGCTAATCTCCGTAACCACCTAACATTTTTTTTTGTTAGCCTGAGGTGTCCCATTCCTTCCACTTTTTTGAGCGTTGCGCCTCTTCTCGCCAACTAACGAGAAAGGCGTCCTGCCGTCTTCTCCTCGGTCTGCCGCGACCCCGTGTATCAGTCTCAGGGCTCCAGCATAACTAACGTTAAACTTACCGATCGGATAAGGAACACCACGGTGCTCCAGAACTTAAATTGCTGACGTAGCTCAAAAAGCCGCCAAACTAAAATGGGACTGGGCAGGCCATGTCTGGCGAAGCTGTGGGCCTAAGGAATGCAAGCTCAAGACGAGATGATCGCCAAGTCGAGATCTCGAGGGATTAGAAATTCGATCTTGCATTTTCGAGATCTCGAATGATTTTCTAAATGTATTGTTTTACTTAGATAAGTGAAACATAATTGAAACTGCTTAGTTGTGACTTGTGATAATGATGTGAGTAAGATACAACATTAATTATTGGAAAAAAGTATTTATTTTTATAATTATTTACATAGGTTTATGAACACACAAATCACAATTTAGACCCGTAAAAAAATGTCTCATTATGAAAGTAAGTAGGTATTTTAACAAAAATAATGAAAGTGAAAAAGAAACAAATGGTTTTAGGAGTGATTTTGGAAATAGCTCCTTAAAATACAAATACCTAGTGCTTAAAGTGCTGTCGGATAAACGGCATCATATGTCAGTCGCTATGTAGCCAGCGGCTGAAAACGCCCTCTCAGATCCAACACTTGGTACCAGCGTGAGCAAGCTATTGTAAGCAAATTGCAAAAAAATAGCCATCCATCTCTTTTTAGGGTTCCGTAGTCAACTAGGAACCCTTATAGTTTCGCCATGTCTGTCCGTCCGTCCGTCTGTCCGTCCTCGCTTAATCTCTGTGACCGTTAGCACTAGAAAGCTGAAATTTGGTACCAATCAATGAGATTTTACCAATAGAGACGTCATACTGATTATAAAGAAATAAAAACATGGCGATATTTTACATGAGCGGCTAGCTGGGTGACGGCCAATGTCAGTCTATGACAGCAGCTAGATAGAGTGAAATGGGGAAAAATGGGTACCTATCAGGCAGCATGAAGAAAATAAACAGTAAATTTTCAATATTAAAATGTTTTTTTACAAATAATAATATTATGTATGTTTTTTTTGTTTCACTATCACTTCACTATCACTAAAGTTGAGAACAAATAGTTGAGTATATAATAATAATAATAAAAACTTTATTGCATAAAATGTGTTGCAGTAAATACAATAAAAACAGTTGCACTTTACAAAATATGAACACTATATACAACATTATGGTTGGGGTACTGTCCTCTTAGATAGGCTACATAATAGCCTGTAGTAAAGAGAAACAGTGCCGTATCCCTCAAGAATGGAGAAATCAATTGCTTAGTGTTTACTTAAATTAAAAATCAATGTTACTAGTTAATAACGTAAAACAAATAAATATGAATATGCCTGAAAGTATTAAAGTCTATATCAGATATGAGTAAGTTTGTTGTGTGGGTGTATGTGTGTGTGTGTGTGTTTGTGTTTGTGTTTTGAGTGATGTTTGTGTGAAGCGTGTATACATATGATAGTGCAAAAAGAGAATAAAAAAAAAGGATTCAGTGTGGGAGAAAAGATTCAGTTTCGTCATATGTTTTGTCTAGTAGGAAGGAGCGGACTGCTGATTTACATTCTTGAACGGATAAACAGTATACTGAGACATTTGCATTAATTTTGTTGTACAAGAAAGGGCCGAGATAATAGAAAAATTTTTTCGTAAAGGAGTAGCGAGGCTGTGGAAGGGAACAAATTAAATCTTTACGACGTTTTTTAAGTTTAACAAAGGGAGTTAGGTGATGTTGAAATAAAATTGCGTGAAAAATAAACAACTGTCGTACATTAAGAACATTGCATTCTTTATATAACAGAGTGGTGGAAAATAAAATTGGACGAAAGGTTGCTATTTTTAATATCGCTCTGTGCGCAATTTCCAATGGAAGTAATGTGGTTTTAGAAGCACCACCCCAGCAAGAAATGCAGTAAGATAATATTGACTGACAGAGCGCATAGTAGACATTGCGAATAATAAATTGGTTAGCTACAATTCTAAGTGTTTTGAAAATAAACATTAACTTACGCACTCTGCCTGTCAATACATCCACATGGGCCTTAAAGTTTAAGGTATTATCCAAAATTACGCCAAGGTATCTAATATTATTTACAGACTCTATTTGAGCGCAGTTACAATTTAGTGTAGTTTGTGTGAGACATGTGTGAGCTGTGAGTGTTAGAGTATTTTTTGGTTGGGATTTTGAACTAATAGAAAAAGTGATATATTTAGTTTTGCTTGTGTTGAGTGTTAGGGTGTGAGCCAAAAGCCAGTCAAGGGTGGAGTCGAGACCCCTTTGAGCTTTAATTTGAAGTTCTGACCAGGAGTCTGCGGAGAAAGTTATTGCGGTATCATCTGCATAAGTTACAATATTGGAATTTGGGATACTTAGATTGCAGAGGTCATTGATAAAAACCAGAAATAATGTAGGACCAAGAATACTCCCCTGTGGCACCCCATACTCAATAGGAAGCTCGTTACTAACGGTGTTTCCTATTTTAACCACTTGCGTTCGACCTGTGAGGTAACTTCGGAATAACTGGAGTTGTGGACCTCTGACACCAATGTTTTCGAGTTTTTGAAGAAGGGTTTTAATGGGAACGGTATCAAACGCTTTCGCGAGGTCTAAAAATATTGTAAGTACTTTTTTATTATTATTAAGGTTTGAAACAATAAAAGTAGTCAATTCGTGTACAGCGTCAGAGGTGGACTTTTTTACGCGAAAACCGAATTGCTGTGGTGAAATAAGATTAAAGCGCTCCAAATAGCCTCTCAACCTTTTATTAATGAGGCGTTCCATTACTTTGGACAGAGCACTTAGCACTGCAATTGGTCGATAGTTGTTAATAAGGTTCCCATCGCCACCCTTGAGGATGGGGTGAATAACTGCCTTTTTTAATGATGTGGGAAAGACGGAGGTCTGAAAAGAGAGATTAAAAATATGGCATATAATAGGTGCCAGAGTACCAGAGTACCTTTTCAAAATGGTAGGTGAGATCCCGTCCCAGCCAGTTGCTGCACTAGGTCTTAAAGAATTGATAGTTTTCAGGATCTCATCATTGTCGGTTTCTTCCAGGACAAAGGAAGACAAGCATGTAGGAGTCTGTGACGAGGTCGTTAGTGATGGTTGCACAGTATTCCCGGTGATTTTATCAGCCAGCTCCTTTCCGATGCTGACGAAAAAATCATTTACTTTGTTACATGAATCAGTTGGGGAATGTGAATTGAGTAATAGTTGAGTAGCGTGCTTTGATTTGGTAGAGTAAGTTATGTTTTTTATTGCAGTCCAGAGCGCCTTAGAATTTTTTCCTGCATTTTTTAGTTGGTCACTGTCGTATTGCCTTTTGGCTTTTTTTAGGAGTTTAGTACAGAAATTTCTGTAACGTTTATAGGTCATATGGAGGATTTCGTTGTTTGGTGACACTTTAAGCCTTTTGTGAAGTGTATCTCTGTTGCGAATACATCTCAACAAACCGGGAGTTATCCAAGGTTTGAGTACCCTTTTCCTCGCTGGCTGTATTGAGATGGTTGAGTTCTCCGATATAGCTTTTGACACTAAGTTTACTAAATTATCAGTAGCAGCATTTGCGTCCTGTATTGATAGAATAGGAGTGAAATCCATCTGTTGGAAAGATTTGTCAAGGCTTTCAAAATTGATTTTAGTAATAGTGTAGCTGTCTTTGTTGCGCGCTCTTTTAGTTTTGATGCATGCTAAGGAGGAGTAGTGGTCAGTTATAGTGGACTCAAAAATTAGTGTTGTTGCAGGACAATTTGTTCGCATAAAAGTGTGGTCAAGGCAGTTGTTTCCCCTTGTCGGAAGTGCGTGAGCAGGTAGAAAGCCATGAAATGCGAGACAGTTTAAGTAGTTTTGGGAGCGAGTATCCAAGGGTGACCCAATGTCAATGTTAATGTCCCCAGTGAACACAACAGATTTAAATTCGCGTAGGGTTGGGAGTATGTCATTTAGCGCACTTAAAAATCTGTCTATATTATCAGTAGACGGTGAGCGATAAACGCATAGGACTGCTGTATTGATGTTAGTCTTGATTATTAGCCCAGAAGCTGAATTATTAAAGTCAGGTTCTTCTACCGTGGGGTTAAGAAATGACTTTATGTAGACTACCACACCGTCACTCTGGTTAATATGTTTCGTAGTTTTGTGACTGGTGTAACTGTCTATTACAGGGATTTGATGATTTCTCAGGCAAGGTAACCAGCATTCTGTTAAAGCTAATACTTCACAGTCGAAAGAAAGGCGATTTAAAAATGCTTGCAAGCTTAAAAAGTTACAATTTATAGACCTAATGTTTTGGCAAAACGTTTTAAGATAGTTGTTTGAGTTACCTAAAAGTTGGTTTACTTGTTCTGGTGTGCAGGTATGTGCATCAGATACTGAAGTATCATCAACATTGTTTAACAGTGTTAATACGCTATCGAACATGGTATTAATTTTTGGGCAAGGGTTAAATGGTTGTCTAAGATAATGACCGAGTTCACCATGTCAGGCCTGGATAATAAAATGTATGAAAGCACGTATGAGATATGTTGAATGGAATGTGAGCGCGTTATGTGTGATATGGAAAGACATGAGTAGTAGGTATAGTGTATAAATGTTTCAGTAAGATCGTGTGAATGTGAGTTGAAAGTATTTAACTTTAAAAACGTATACAAGCAAACGTTACTAATACTACAATATTCTAAGATAATTATATAAGATGAGAAAAATAAGTTAAGTTTAAAACATGCTAGCGCGATTAAGAGTCATGCATCATTTGGGTGAGACGTTTGCAGCAGTTGTTGATTGTTGCTAAGTTGGAAGATTTGTAGCAGGTGTTGGTCATTCTTTACCAGAATGTATTGACTATCAGCATTTTTCTTCAACATTACACGTCCATTTGACGTCCAGCAATAGGCGTACCCATTCTGCTTGGCAAGGTTTCTTGCTGTATAGAAAAGCTTTTTGGAAAGAGCCGTAAGCTGTTCAGCAATATAAATAGGTCCACTAGGTCCTTCAAAGCCTAAGTGAGTTGAATTAATCTTATCATTGGAATTTTTCCTGTTAAACTGCTTGGCGGCCATTAAAAAATTACTTCTATGTAGGGTGTTTGAGAATTCGATGCTGATGTTGGAGGTTTTATTTACCTTTTTAGAAGGCAATCTTGAAATATCACGTATGTCCGAGAGTTGAATGTTAATATCCAATGCTTTGGACAGATGTTGAACCGAAGTGAACAAGTCGTTTTTCGTTTCTATTGGACGCTTAGGTACGTTACGTATCTCGATGCAAGTTTTTATACAGCTGCGTTCAATATTATCTAGTTTTTCTTCAATGGAAACTAGCCCTTTTGCCATCTCGTTACGATTTCGAATTAAGTATGTTGTTGGAATTTGGCATCCATTCATCTTCTCGTCTTTGGGTTCTAACTACTTGTACCCATTTTTCTTTAATTAATCCGTCTTTATGAAATCTAAAACAAAATAGAAGTTAATGATGAAAGGCAAATGTTATATTTATCTAATAACAATGATATTTTAGTAAACAGTTATGTTGTGAGCGCACAATCGTGAAGACTCGAAAACGGCCCAATTGGGCCGTATAGCCTTTAGTCTGCAACACGCATGGCGACGAGCGATACGCTGCTACGAATTTAGATAAAAATTGTAAAAATGCCATCGTGCGTGTTCAGAAAGTGTACAAATTATGATACCAAAGTAAATAAAACACAAGGGATCTCATACCACATGTAACTACGCAATATACTACGATTTATTAATATTTTTCATTTATTTTCTTAAATTCTGATATTTGGAGGATAAAAAAGAAAGAAATGGGAAATGCATTTTTGTCGTGAGTACGACAACGACGCGTGAACTCTAGTCCTGACAAAGAACAACACTATCTGTCTCTTTTTTTCTTATTGATTTTATCGAGCTATCCCTTTTGTGTCGTTTTGACTTGTAGTGAAATGTAGAATGAATAAAAAGGTGTGGTGCCGCTGCTGCGCGAAACACTTTTTTCGGTGGTTTTGTAGGTGTTAACATATCTGTTTATTAGAATGTCATTGTCTACTATGGATAATATTGGACACCAGTGGTGAAAAATATTATGTGATATTCGAATAATACCTACTTATATTAGGCCAGGCCCCATATGGCCATATCACCCCAACATCCTTTAGCGTCGTTCGAACTGACAACACCGCGCGCCATTATCACGTTTTCTCTATCACTCATAAATGCAACACGCTACTTGTCTCTTTCGTGTAGGTGACAAAGCGGCAACAGCGCGGCAGTCATTTTTGAGTAAAATTAAATTTATGATTTTCCATTTTAAATAGAATAAACAGTACTTACAAATAAATAAATAAATAAATAAATATTGCTGGACATTACACACAGCGCCATCTAGTGCCACACTAAGCAACGCTTGTGTCGTGGACACCAGATAGTTGATATACTACATAGATACTTTTTGTTTTGTAAATACATACTTAATATACATATAAACGTCCATGACTCGGAAACAAATGTCCGTGCTCATCACACAAACATTTGCTCCGACCGGGATTCGAACCCGGGACCCTAAGAACGTAAGGCAGCCTCACTACCGCTGCGCCAATCAGGTCGTCAAAAATGAAAAGACACATCCTTCTTGATTTTTACAGCCGGCCCACTATAAGTATTGCACTTTCTGAACACACAACTGCCTTATTTGTTTAATTTCCTATAACAAACTCCCGTTAAACGTCAGTTCGCGTCGCGACCAGACGCAGGACGTGCGCAGGACAGACTGAAGTCACACAAGCTGGTCAGCTTGTGTTTGCATTGCCACGCTGACGTCGGTAAAACGTATCTACCTCAGTATTATATATAACATCATTGGTACCAATATGTATATCAATCACGCCGACAAAGTGGTAAAATAAAAATTGGAAAAAAATGTTTTATTAGGGTAGCCATATGTAAAGTGGGAAGTGATTTTTTTTTTTAATTTTATCCCTAACGTGTGATATATTGTTGGAAAGGTATTTAAAAATGAATAGGGGTTTTCTAAAATCATTTTTTGATAATGTCAATAATTTCGGAAATAATCGCTCCAAAAGTAAAAAAACAATGTGTCCCCCCCCCTCTAACTTTTGAACCATAAGTTTAGAAAATATGAAAAAAATCTGAAAAGTAGAACTTTATAAGGACTTTCTAGGAAAATCATTTTGAACTTGATGGAAACAACAGTTTTTGTACAAAAAAGACAAAAAGTTGTACAAAATAATTTCTGGACTAAGTTTGTAGTATATTCGTATATGTAAGCATTTTTACATAATGGATACCCACCTTTAAACTCATAAGTGGGAACACTTATTGTGACGGACGAGAAACTACGGAACCCTACACTGAGCGTGGCCCGACACGCTCTTGGCCGGTTTTTTAATCACGGATTCTAGCCTGCGTGATGCGTCGCTGACTACTGCCGCTCGATCTCGTCAATCTCGGCCGAGATCTCGTCATTCTATGGTTCCAGATTGATTTCGAAAAATGAGGCGAGATCGGGATTTGCGAGTTCGAGATTGCATTCCCTATGCGGACCCGCATGTCACAAAACTGGAGCCAGGTTAACAGAATGATGACGATGTAAGGTATTTTATTTATTTAACGGTTTATGTACACACTAAATACAGAATGGAACAGAAAAATAGGTACAAAGGAGGTGGGGGTAGTTTAGGTCTTTAAATAAAACTGTCGCTGAGGTGGCCGTATAGGTCTGGCCAATGGCAAGCGCGCATGCGCTGCTTGCGTGTGTGTAGTTGCGTTTTGTGACGGTAGGTGCGCCACGGTGCTAGGCAAAGCGCCGCTCCTCGATGCCGCGCTGCCTCGGCGGTCTGTCACCGCCACCAGGTGAGACACCCGGTTGCCTGGAGGAGGCCCAATGGGTCTGGCGCTCCCTACCGGGAAGGGGGGCCCGCGTCCACAGCGCAGGCAGCAGGTCGAGCACGCGCTGCATCTTGACGGCCGCGTGATGCACGTTGAGTGATGTTACGAATTTGCGATGTACGCGGCGTCGTCGGTGTACAGCGCGAGCGTGGTGTCCGGTGTATTGTGGGATGTCGTCGGTGAAGCAGGAGTACTATCGAGGACACTCCCGCCTGACCACCACTAAGCTCATTTTTGCTTGCACTTGCAACATAGAAACGCTCTTTAGCCCCGCCCCGTTGACTTTGTATAGAAATAATGAATGAAAAGATACCGAATCGGCCGAGCGCACTGACGACGCACGCCAAACGAGAGTTATTGTTATTTTGCCTATTGATAATTTAAGCGAAAAAAAAATTAAACTGGTCAGGCGGAAAAGACCCCGATAGTACCTAGCTTTCTTCGATAAATAATCACGACTTATTTCTAAGCGGTACCGTACAGCTACAGCTCCTGAAATATAAACCTAGTTTTTTTCGTGTATTTTTACAAATTTTGACAAAATTCAAATCCTCCGCGATGCTTTTTCAGCGAGATATCGGCAATATAGTGTTTTTTTACTGTTTCAATGGCGCGGCCTTGGGGTTTTAGTCTTACAGCTCCTAAACTGTAACCCTAGGGTTACAGTTTAGGAGCTGTAAGACATTTTGTCGTATTTTTTTAAATTTTGACAAATTCAAATCCGTGTTTTACAAAAAACTTCAGACCTCTGCGATGCTTTTTTCAGCGAGATATCGGCGATAACGTGTTATTCACTGTTTCAATGGCGCGGCCATGTGGTTTTAGTCTTACAGCTCGTAAAATATAAACCTATGATTTTTTTCTATTATTTTTACCAATTCAATCTGTTATTTACCTAATTTTTCAGGTATCTGCAACGCTTAGTTTCAAAGATCTCTGTGGCCGCCCGGTTCTCCGCGTTTCGATGGCGCGGCCACGTTCAAACCCCTTATAACTTTTTAACAATAACTTTGACAAATTTATGGTTTTGGGAATCAACTTTCACAATTTTTTACAAAATCATGGTATAGCTATTTAAAAAAAAAAAACGCCATGGCCTCGCCGTCGAAACGCACACGAAGGAGTCCCGGTAGACGGAGTCCCGTCTGAATGGTTTATAAAAAAGTTCGAGGGGGCCCAAGTCGGTTTAAATAAGTCAATATAAAAAACAAACGCATAATATAAAATATATGTATTTTATTATAAAAACAAAAAGAAAATAAAAACAAAATGACTCGATTCACAAAAAGAAAATCCTTAGGCTGGAATCGAACTCGACCACAGCACCAACATCAGCTAGCTAGCTGGTTTGTTGAAAACCGTGGCGAATACAAGATCGATAATGTTGCGGATGTCAGGAGCCAAAGGCCAACTGTCGCGAGTCGGTCCTGAAATGTGGCGGCCATTTTGTGGCGTTTGCGCACATTTATGGGCTTTCGGGGTCGCCCGAGGTAGTTCGGAGTGTGACCAAGCGAGCGTTTATATCTCGAAAGACAGGTTATGTAGCTTTCTACAAGTTTCTGTCGTTGGAATCGTTGTTAAATTAGTTATCTGAAAAAATAAATATATATTTTTTTTTAATAATGTGTAATCTACATGCATATCACAGACAGAGTTTCAGCTGTTATAGTTTAAGATCCCTAGCAGAACGACCTTCACCGAGTTGGTTAATGGATGAAAAGTATTTTATGTCAAAAAATATATTGCTAATGGGTTGTCAAAAAAAAATTCAGTTTAAAAATTTTCTCGGTGAAGGTCGTTCTTAAAGGGATCCTATACTATTAGAAGTGTTTAATTTAACAGTATCGGCTTACCAAACAAAAAATTGAAAACGGGCGCAAAAAATGCCACTCAAACCGGTTTTGTTTCGTCAATACAACCCTCCAAGTTCGTAAAGGTGGAAAAATTACTTTTTCAAGGTCAAAAACATTCCTGCACCTTTATCAACGTGGAGGGTTGTATTGATTATTTTGATGATTAAATTCTGTAACTACATACGTCTTACAGCTATGAATAATATTCTAATCAACATACAACCTAGCACTGGCCTGCAAATTACAAAAAAGGTAAGAAAATTGAATTTCGCGGGCTACCCTGGAGCATCAGTCTTAAGGTTAAAATAGTACATTTTGATACAAGTGGAGAAAGTTTGTTATTGCAATCGAGGCGGAATTATAACACCCGAGCCGTAGGCGAGGGTGTTTTTGAGCCGAGAATTGCAATAAGAAATGTCCACGTGTATCAAACGACGTTTTTCAATACACTTTTGAAGAAATAAAATGAAATAACGAATAATATTTTTGTCACGAACTATGAAACTATGATTTTAATTTTCTTTTTTTTTCGCGCTTTGGTCTCGCCAGGTTGAAAGAGAGGCAATGGTATGAAGCCGTTAAACAGCCTAATATAAAAAATTAATTTATTTTATATTTTTGAATTCAGAACACAAATAAATGTTAATTTGAGTATGAAAGTAACTATTACTTTTAAATAATCATGTTTATCTATGATATTCTATTTATAAACACAATTTGAATATTCAAAAAATATTTATGCCGTAAAGACGCGTACAGTGCAACACAAAAAGAGTAGAAATTAAATGAGGGCGCTGCGATCGCTCAGGTGGCAACCCAGTTAGTACGACCTAGCTGATCTTGATACTTGAATAGTATTATTGGTCTAATAGCTATAAGTAATGAGAAAATAATTATTTTAAATAACTATGTTTATTAATTCATTGCTTTCAATAAGTTCCTCATAGATAATAAATAGATTTGGTGCGTAATAGTAATCAAACTACAAGTTCACTCAAATATATTATATTATGAGGGGCGACCCTTTCTGTGTATAGCTGGAGTCGAGAATTTCCCGCCGTTTTGCACAATTCTGCGCACAATTCTGTGCTTACAGAAACACCTAAAACAAACAAAGCATGTTATTAACATAAGCTTATAGATACAACTTTAAATTAGTGCTCTATCTTCTTATATAATATAACTGCTGTCAGTCCGACGAAAAAAGTCACGCGCAAATATGTTCATAACGTGAAAATATTTTAAAATTGTTTCTTTCCATTAGTCGGTTGCTTCAACAAATATGGTATAGCAAAAAACGTATTTGGTAATACGCAATTAATTACATTAAATGTTGTTGCCTTATTATCAATGTTGTTAAGTCGCGCTATAACTACAAGGGTATTTGTTTATCTCAGCATAACCTCAAAAATGGTAGACAACTAATTTGTAAATACTATTTAGATCGAAAATTTTGCTCCCTGAATGTAATAATCGTTTGTAATTAACGTTTACTGCAACTTTCAATAGTTACTTACCAGTAAAATCTGCTGTACGATGGCAAATATCTTCGAAGTAGGATAGCAGCTTCCCAGCTTGTAATTCGGTCAAACACCGCATGAAAACTTAAACATTATTTCACGGGCACCTCCACGAATTACCTTATTCATGATATGTCGCTGTTTTCCTCTCCACACTCTGAAATAACACACAAAAACCAATTTTCTAATGAAAAACGAAACCGATCGAGAAGAATTGACAGCTCAAGTACTAATTTTAGATGTTGCCAGAAAATGAAAAGTTTTAGTTCCCAAATATTTAATTTCTACTCTTTTATGTTGCACTATAGTGCTTTGCAAAATTAAAAAAAAAAACATTCACTATACTACTAGACTATAGGCATTGAACTAATTTGGACTAAGTATAGGTATAGTTATCTGTGGCAATTTGCAATTTCGCACACGTGCGGGAAAGTGGAAAAAATCGCACGCGTGTGTAATACATTGCATGTTGTACCTAATCGTAGTGCGTTAAGGACCAGTTTTCGAGGAAGTGTATTGAAAAAATAGATGTGAACGAGTCACGAGCTAAGGGGAAATTACGTCAAATACTATGACATGAGTGGCCGTGTCAGATGTTTAAAACTTCCACACAAGCGCGTTTTTGCGTTTCTGCGTCCCAATACCAAATGTTCTAAGAACTCATATCACAATATAAGAATCAAGGTCCTGAGTCAACACGATAAAAATATATGGGCAAATTTAGATTTTCGCGAAAACTTGTAAGTACTTACCTACGAAAATTTACCTTAATTTTTTTTTCGGACTTTTCCCTTACTTTACTCGTGCTATAAGTCCTTGCTTTTAACCAAAATTGACAATTCTAGGTCAACCAGAAGTAGGTACCCTATAGGTTTTCGACGTAAAACCTATAGGGTACCTACTTCTGGTTGACCTAGAATTGTCAATTTGTTTTACGTCGAAAACCTATAGGGTAGTTCCCGTTGATCTAGAATCACGAAATTTGGCAAGAAACAAGGTCTTACAGCACATGTAAAGAGAAAAATCTGAAAATCGTAAATATGTTGTTAAATAACAAAAAAAAAACGATTTTACTATTACAAACTTATTATTTACGGTTGGTGCAAAAGCCGTTTGGTATCCGGCAGAGTAGAATAGAACCAACCCATTACAGTCACGGGTGTCGTATAAGGCGACTAATGTCTGAGGCAGAACACCTTACGCCTCCGTAGACCAGAGAATGGGAAGCAGCGTTTTCTGTTAGTCTTTCATCACTGCGATCTCCAATCCGCCTGCCAAGCGTGGAGATTACGGCAAATGCTCCCATCAGGGGAGAGGCTTATGTCCAGCAGTGGACGTTATGGGCTGTTGTAGTAGTGCAGCAATAGCCGTTTCTAGGGATCGAACAGCAAAGTTATGTTTGTCCTTTATAAAGTTTGTACGGAACCCTCGGTGAGCGACTCCGACTCGCTCTTAGCCGGTTTTTTACATTTCCAACAGCCACTTACTAAGCAGACAATAAAAATACAATACCCTTCATAACGTGACAGTAACAAGGTGCCATTGCAATTACTGAAAAGAGGTCATAGTAGGTTCTTAATACATGGGATCGAGGCCAACCCTGACCCGTGATAAACTACATTTATGCTAGCACAATCTATTCACGATTTCAGGTTTGTTCAGATAGGATAATAAGTGCATTAACACAGGAATAGGAGATATCTATCTAGGAGTGACTACGAACATCTATATTTGGAGTTCAAGTTTGAGTCAGACTTGGGTATCATCAAAGCTGGTTTTCTGTTTAATCATATGGTCGGGAAAATACCAAGGGGGTTTTTAAAACAAGTTATTTTTATATAATTTTAGCACTTAATATCGTGTCTTGTTATTTGTTCATTACAGGAACTGATAGACGCGTGGCTCAGTTTTGGGCCGACAAAATTGATATTGCCATCGACAAACTAAAGGTATTTTTACTAATGTTTTTATCATTAGCATCTTAGCGGTGCGCGGCTTCGCACGCTTGATTAGCTGCGGTTCCACTGAGGCGGAGCGGAGACGAACTGTGCCGCGATTCACCAATCACATGACAGGAGTGGAGAAGAGATGTGGATTCCAAGCCGCTCCGCCTCAGTGGAACCGCAGCCTTATTAACGCATGTCCATCCGAAATAATGTACTATCGTGGACACTCATATTCTTAATTTTAAAATAATAATTAAAAACTGGCAGACAATAATCATTAAATAAAAAGTAAAAAATATCAATAATTTAACTACTACAACAGCCCATAACGTCCACTGCTGGACATAAGCCTCTCCCATGATGGGAGGAATTTGCCGTAATCTCCACGCTTGGCCGGCGGATTGGAGATCGCAGTGACGAAAGACTAACAGAAAACGCTGCTGCCCATTCTCTGGTCTACGGAGGCGCAAGGTGTTCTGCCTCAGACATTAGTCGCCTTTTACGACACCCGTGAGTGTAATGGGTTGGTTCTATTCTACTCTGCCGGATACCACACGGCACCAATAATTTAACTAATAATCACAAAACCTAACAATACAATGAATTACACTGTACAATAAAGAATAAAATAAAGTTATATCAATCAAACTGGTTAAAGAAACAAGAAAACAGAAAAGTTATTGAAAAATGGGTCCACCCTTTATAGCAGAACTTTTTATGTCATAATATTACTTTGCATAACAGCGGATAGCATAAACTTCATTTCGCAGAAAATCGTTTGGCAGACACTCATTTATCATACATTCAAAACTCATAATTTTGTAAGGCAGAATCATCTTTAGGCATAAATTTCATATGCATAAGAATTAAAAGTAGAACCATCTTAGCGCAGAAAGTTCACAGCCAGAATCATCTTTTGGCATAAATTTTATATCGATAGTCACTAAAAGCAGAACTATCATATCTCAGAAAGTTTACAGTTAGAATCATCTTTTGGCATACATTTCTTATGCACAACAATGGAAAGACTCATCTATCACATCCACATCACAGAAAAATGAATTTTCTGTGATGTGGATGTGATAGATGAGTCTCTATAACAGTTGATTGTGAACATGTGGTTTTTATTTTCCTGTAAGCACTAGGCAAACATGCAAACAAGCATACATCTTGCATGCAGCAAGCATGCAGTATGCAAACAAGCATGCAGTATGCAAACAAGCATGCAGTATGCAAACAAGCATGCAGTATGCAAACAAGCATGCAGTATGCAAACCAGCATACAATATGCAAACATGCACACCAGCATACACCATTCATGCAGCAAGCATGTAGCAGGCAAGCAAGCATGCAGCATGCAAGCAAGCATGCAACATGCAGCAGGCATGGTTTCTGTCACGGCTCCGGCGCTGCAGGGCTCCGGCGGTGCCACGCGAGCTTATCGTCGCAGATGTGTTTAACGCTCACCACCGCAGCTTCGGCTTGCTGGCCGGCTTCGCCGGCCAGCCTCAGCAGCGGCGGCGAGTGTTACAACAACCTGCTCCTCAACTCGCGGGCCGCCTCGCCCCTCCGCGCCTACGCGATTTTAAATTACACTCTAGGGGTAGGGCAGACAAGACTACGTAAAGTCGGTTTTGGAGCGATTCGTTTCTGTCACTAACTTTTGTAGCCCATCATATTAGGTACTTTTTAAGACAATATTTAAATGTTTGGTTAAAAATGCTATTTTATAGAAATGACAATAATGCCAAATACAATTATTCCAAATGAAATTCTGCCATCTTCGTAATATGCCAAGTGAAATTGTGCGAAATTTGAACATTGCTAAAGGTAATTATGCCAAATAAAATTCTGCCATCTTAAAAGTATGCCATTGTAAATTCGGAAATACAAACATTCGGCCAAACAATAACTATATTAAATAATTTTTATGCCTTAAAAATATTCGTTTAAAGAAGATTATGCCAAGTGTGTTATGCCAAATAAATTTCGGAGTATCAAGATTCTGCCAGATAGAAGGAACCCTTGAAAAATTTATCAATTTCATTTTTTCTAAAGTTGCTCATGTTCATACTCTTTATTGTTACTGTTGCGATTAAGTCGAATGTAGGGTACTTAGAAAATAAAAATGGTAAACACTCTAACAATCTACCCACATTCTAAACTGATCACATACATTAGGTACTTATTTAGTAATATAAAATATTTGCCTTGTAATGTTTAATCACACTATACTCATAGATCTCAGATTGTAACAACATTAGAAGAGACTAACGTCTAAGATACAGGCTTGGCCTAGTTTAAGACGTTAGGGTTCATTTTGATCTGTTTACTTACATGTACTTGTGACAAAATTGTGATATGTGTAAAATGTACTTCCTCTTTTTTCAATAAAGATATATTATATTATATTACTCCCTCCTGATCACCACTAAGCTAAGTTTTGTTTGCATTCGCAACATAGAAACGCTCTCTAGCCCAGCCCCGTTGACTTTGTAATAATAGTAGTAATTAATGAAAGACAAAACCGATCGACCGAGCGCACTGACGACGCACGTCAAACGAGAGTTTTTGTTTTTTTGCGCGCAAAATTGACGTTTTCCCAATAATCCCAAACTTGGGGGTGGCTCGGCGCCTCCGCAAGATGTAAGCGAAAAAAAATTAACTGATCAGGCGGAAAAGACCACGACAATACGCCAGCCGCGCACCCGCTAAGGTTTACTTACGCACGTAAAGACGATTTCTTCTGTGGCTCCAGCTCGCTCCCGCCAAAAGTTTGTTAGAAAATTGCTCCATTGTTTGTTTCTGTAAGTTGTCGTGTTAATAAACTGTTTTTCGTGTTATTATAACTCTCGTTTCACTGAGTACTAACCCCACACCATTATAGTGGTACCTTACAGATGGTGAAATAATTTTTCAAAAATCTCACAGGATTCTGACTCTCCCTTTATAATATTAGTATAGATTAGCTTCAATCGGAAATTATGACGAATAAAATATCCTTCACAAGTTGAGACTTTTTTTATATTTCAAAATGACAAGAACAGTGTGATGTTTTAAATTACGGAATTGACTAAACTACGTTGACATATATCTCGCATTCGCAAAGCTTTTTGTATGTTAGGTAAATGTTTTAATAATATTTGAGTATTTTTAAATCAACACTGACATAATTATATCACATTTTGAAAGGGTTTTTCGCCGGAGTGTGCAATAATGTGCTTTTTTAGATTACTCTTAACATTAAAACTACGCTGACATGTCACATTGGTAAGGTTTTTCACCATTAAAACTACGCTGACATGTCACATTGGTAAGGTTTTTCACCAGTAGGTAAATGTTTTAATAATATTTGAGTATTTTTAAATCAACACTGACATAATTATATCACATTTTGAAAGGGTTTTTCGCCGGAGTGTGCAATAATGTGCTTTTTTAGATTACTCTTAACATTAAAACTACGCTGACATATGTCACATTGGTAAGGTTTTTCACCAGTGTGTATTCGAATGTGTCTTTTTAAATCACGTGCATCTCTAAAACTGTGCCGACATATTCCACAGTCGAAGGGTTTCTCAACAGTGTGTTTACGAATGTGTTTCGTCAAATCTCTCTTATCGTTAAAACTAAACTGGCATATTTCACATTTTAACGGTTTTTCACCAATGTGTACATGAATATGTTTTGTTAAATCTCTCTTGTCTATAAAACAACGTTGACATAAATCACATTTGTAAGGTTTATCATTAGTATGTATTAGAATATGTCTTTTTAAATTAGACAATTGACTAAAACTGCGCTGACATATTTCACATTGGTAAGGTTTTTCACCAGTGTGCCCCCGAATATGTCGTGTTAAATGACCCTTATGGCTAAAACAACGTTGGCAAAATTTACATTTGAAAATGTTTTCTTTAATATCGATAAAACCTTTATTTGTCCACAGTCTACTGCTCAAATCACGTCGTTTCCTATTACTGCGCAAACTCGTATCTAAAGCAGTATTCTTTTTAAAACTGTAAATTCTAGGTTTTGTATCAGTGAAAGGTTCTATGAACGTAGTAACAGGGTTTGACATACGAATGTGTGTGTTCTGGATAACTTTCGAATGTGACATTTTCCTTTGTTCATATTTCATTTGATTGGCTGCAATTGTATCTTCTAGTGGTGTTCTTCGTGTATCTTGTTTTGGTTTCTTCATAACGGTCGACCCTAGGATTAATTATATCTGGTAAGTACAATGATGAAAAAAATTGTGAAATAATAATTGCAAACGGACTGAATAGTGATGAATGATTTGCCCTTTGTACTTTCACGTGGTACAACTTGGATTTGCATACATGGGGACGGCCGGCGCGTTGCTCTTTACTACTAAGTATATGTATGTTTTTTTTTATGGCGTGTCTCTTTTAACTTTTATTTCTCCAAAAATATCAATAGTAGAGACCGCATTATTTGTGTGCCCCACCACGTGGCCCCCGGCCACCGTAGGAGCGGGCCTGTGGACGGTGGGCTATGGGCTAGCTCGCCGTCCGTCCGTCTCATGACGAAAGGCCGTGTCGACGGCGCGTTCGTGTTCCACGCGCGCCTCAAAGAGAGTCAGCAAAAGGAAGGACCGATTCCTGCCGGGGTTGCGGGACTGTTCGAAAGAGATACCGTGGCCCCGGAACACAAAGGGCGATGAAGGAAAATGGGTGGGTTTTAGTTAGTAAAAGTATGACACTCCCTCCTGCTCCGCCTAGAGCGGGAGGAGTCATTTGATGATTTTAAATCCAGAAAAAAAAGGCACGCACCTCTGACTTTTGGATTCATGTGCTTACCTATTGTATAATTATAACTAGCTTCGGTGAAGGAAAACATCGTGAGGAAACCAGCATGCCTGAGAGATATTTCTCGACGGCATGTAAAGCCGGCAATGTTATGAGCGGCATAAGAACTTTGACACCAGGTTATGCACTAAACTAACCATATGATAAAGAAAGAACTTGGTTTTTGTTACTATTTCTAATCAGTTACACCCAGGGAACTGACGGATAACTGACATAATATATGCTTGCACTGACTGGACAGGTCCACACAAATCTGTGTGGTGCTTTCTTCAAAAGACCATCTCAGACACTAATCTGCATAGTCCTCATGTGAATTGAGCAAAATTGTCTGGACTTCAAAAGAGACTATGACCTCTGAGTTTGTTTCGGCTGTTTCTTCTCAGAGTAGTCAGGTACGAAACACCGGCCCCATGTAGTTTTAAAAAATGACGTGTAAAAGTGTTTGTAAAAACCGACTTGCAAAATAAACATAATTTATCCATACTTCTCTATTGGTTGTCATAGCATGCATGGTAACCTATTAACTAACTAGTACTTACTATTGGTCTCCATGGCTCTTTGTTTCTGTTCCTCAGATACTTCTTGGTCTTCTTCAACTTCAGTTTTAAACTCCATTAATGGTACATCATCTTCTTCAAATTGAATTGATGGGAAAGAGATATCTTGTTCGTCTGAACAGCCAATGCCACGATTTTCCTGTTTGATATCTGTACACAAACAAGAACAGTCAAGAGCAATGCTCATAATTATTTCAAACTAAAACACAAAGCATTTATTTCAATTACACCACTACAGGCACTTTTGAATGTAAAGAACAAAATGATGAGGCTACAGTCCCAGTCATCAATAAAAATATTTTTACAAGATCTTGGTTACATCATTTATGTTGAGATTATACCTAAAATACTTACATTTAAGTGGAAACAATATAGAAAGTCGTACACACTAAGAGCATCCAGAGTCAAAAGATTAAATAACGATTCAAAAATATAGTAATTAAAATAAATTGTGGCAGCTAAGAAATGACAAGTCCCCACTGACAGTGCCCGCTCACTAACATGATGCATGGATCAGCACTATTCAGCTCATTTTGCGCAGCGAGATTTTTGAGTGACCATGGTATACTCTCAACCACCAGGGCACATGAGATGAATGATAGTACTTATTACTCACATGTGCTATACAATCATGTACTATGATGTACTATTATGTAATAATAATAATAATAAATCTATTTGTTAGAATATTGTTACATAGATGCTACACATAATTTGAGGTCTATAATATTCTGCTGTTTCCAGCATACAAATATTTCAAAGAATTAAAATGAATAATAAACAATACAAAGTCGAGAATAAGAAAAACGTTAACTAGGTACTATCAAATACAATGTCAAGGGTTATCAATTAAAATGTTAAGAATGATTAAATATAATGTCAGGGGTGGGGGGGGTTATATTTGTTCTTACAAACATACCGTCTTGTTGATGTTCTTCATTTGGCTCAATAATATCATCTTGACTCTCACAAACAGCTGGGAACTCCTGTTTCACAATAACACATTCTGTTAGACCAGCATCAACTGTACTTATGTTCTCTAGTGATGTTTTCACAAGTCCTCCGAAAAACTGTAAGCGGTCTTGTGTTACAATAGGATTTAGCTGAAAGAAATTATTAATTATCAATAGGGTACAAAAAAAATCTACTTAGTCCGTCAGTTACATTATCAAAAAATATTAAGGCCCTACTTCGAAAATAAATCGTAACTCGATGGGCGTGACTTAGCCCCCCGCGCGGGGAGCGGCGAATGTAGATTACGCGGTCGACTGTGCGGTCACGTGGCATCGGGATAGTCAGAGAGCCCACGACACTAAATCTAGTTCGATAACACTCCCAGTGGCTAAGTGTTAGTGACACAGCCCGTGGCTAAATAATAACAGACGCTCGGGTCGATCTTCAGGTTAAGCCGTGCTTGCCTAGGTTGGTCTGTGGATGGGTGACCACCGGGTTCCTTCCGTGCTTAGGAAAGCACGTTAAGCCTTTGGTCCCGGCTGTCATTTGCAGATCTTTGACAGTCGTTATAGGTAGTCAGTGGCCCAAAACGTATGACAACCAGTCTTACCAAGGGGTATCATACTACGAAGTAAGTACTAACAGGGTTGTGGAGGTTAGATAGGCAGTCGCTCCATGTAAAATACAGTTATTCAGCTGCATCCGGTTAGACTGGAAGCCGACCCCAACATAGTTTTGCAAAAAGGCTAGGCAGATGATGAATTAGCCACGTTCAAATCATAACTTGGGAACAGCGGTGGCCCAGTGGTGGCGGCCCCGACTTACGATCAGTAAGTCGTAGGTTCGAATCCAGGCAGGCGCATTACTTTGTGTAATTTATTTAATCACCACTGCTCTCAAAACGGTGACGGAAAACATCGTGAGGAAACTGGCATGTCCTAGAACCAAAAATTCGAAGACATGTGACATCTACCAATCCGCACTGGGCCCGCGTGGTGGACTAAAGCCCATTCCCTCTCATAGAGAGAAGGCCTGTGTCCCAGCACTGGCGAACATTAATAGGCTGATGACGATGATGATGATGATGAAATCATAATTTCTGTGTAAGAAAAACCACTGCTGCATCTTCCAAACAGTGGAGAAAGTGGTTGCTACAGCGGCAGCGATTGAAAGTCGCTCACCACGCAGCAGATTCGGCGTTTTGTCAGCAATCACCCGGTTCCTTTCGACTTGTACTGATTGAATACGCGTGCCACGGTCACTTACGAATATTTTGATTAATAGTGCCTCCAGGTTTTTTGCATTGCAGCATCGTCATTTCGTGTTCCCCAATTAATAATGTGACTAATTATATATATATATGTATATCATCATTCTGGGAGTGTTATCGAAATAGGTTTAGAAGTTGCATGGGCTCTCTAACTAGGAGAACCGAGTACGCACTTCTTGGGATTTTTGAAATATTAGCACACAGGTGGTATGGAGTAGACAAATAATACAAATATTTAATTTTCAACCTTTTTAGGGTTCCGTAGTCAACTAGGAACCCTTATAGTTTCGCCATGTCAATCACGCCGACAAAGTGGTAAAATAAAAATTGAAAAAAAATGTTTTATTAGGGTAGCCCCCTGTTATGGGTGGACTGTATTTTATTTATTGTTCCCTTCTTCGATAGCTCAGGTGGCTATGGGATTTCCTTTTCAATTAAAACTCTTCGATGGTTTAACACTGTTTAATTACTTCGTCTATATTTTAGAGCGGGCACGTTATTCTAACATAAACTGATTTACACAAGTACACAATAATCACAAAGAATATAGTCAGAACATAATAATCACAAGAACATAATATACTTAGGGCACGTGGGACTCACAATAAACACTTAAAACTAGATACTTGTAAATAGAACACTGTAAAAATATAAAACTGTATCGACTGACTTTAGTCGCCTATCTTTATATCAAAATATCATGTCGCAAGTAGTGGCGGGGCCTCGTTGTACTCAACCCTTTTGGCTAATCGTTCCCTCTATAATGGACTTTCCCATCTTTCTGCGGGTCGGTCAAGTTTCGACCTGTCGGAGGCTCCGCCTACAACACGCGAAATGATGATTCGTTACCTTATATGGTAACGTTTTTGGTTTGTTATGAAACCGTCAGTTTCGCTACCATATAAGGCAATCGTATGTCATGATATGTGGTTCTAATAAAGTCTACACCTTTTTCCCGCCTTGTGCGGGCCTGTCTTTTACTTTATTAATCCTTATCTTAGCTAGTTATCTCCTAGTGATACAATGGAGCTCGGCGTCTGTTACACCCCCCTATATGTAAAGTGGGAAGTGTTTTTTTTTTTATTTCAACCCTAACGTGTGATATATTGTTGGAAAGGTATTTAAAAATGAATAGGGGTTTTCTAAAATCATTTTTTGATAATGTCAATAATTTCGGAAATAATCGCTCCCAAAGTAAAAAACAATGTGTCCCCCCCCCTCTAACTTTTGAACCATAAGTTTAGAAAATATAGAACTTTATAAGGACTTTCTAGGAAAATCATTTTGAACTTGATGGAAACAACAATCTTTGTACAAAAAAGACAAAAAGTTGTACAAAATAATTTCTGGACTAAGTTTGTAGTATATTCGTATATGCATGCATTTTTACATAATGGATACCCACCTTTAAACTCATAAGTGGGAACACTTATTGTGACGGACGGGAAACTACGGAACCCTACACTGAGCGTGGCCCGACACGCTCTTGGCCGGTTTTTTTTATTTAGTACAACATGTAATAAAAAATAATTTAGAAAACACTCATGTTGTTTTACTACCTCATTTCCTTTTTCCGCTCCAGCACAAATACAAAAGTATTTGTTTTTAACTGCTATGAAAAGAACTTGACGAAATCGTCTACCTATAATAGGGAATATGCACGTAATTTTTTCTTCACCTAAATCAATGAAATACAGTACTAACAACCCAAGAAAAGTATTAAAAGTTAAGTTCAACTACTATTGTCGCACAAAAATAATATTAAACTCCTTCAATTTTCTACGACAGTTCAAACGTCCGTAGCTGTCGCGGCCATGATATGACGTCATTATCCACAATCTGCCTTGTTTACATCTAATTTTTTTGGCCTTAGTTTTTTTTTTAATACTGGTATTTAGCTGCAACCGGTAAAACTGGAAGCCGACCCCAACGTAGTTGGGAAAAGGATGGGTAGATGATGATGAATAATTGTAGGTATGTGCTTTATTCAAGTAAAAAATGCAATAACAATATTAGCGTTGAACCTCATCTGGCAGCATGGAATCGCACTTTTCCGTGGTCCTATCCTTTTCTGTCGCTCAGAACCATAATTTGCTAGAACGGGAATGCTATCGCACGCGGCAGCATCACCGATGCTATCGGGCGCACGCTCTGTATCTCGCTCTAACAAATGACGGTTCTGGGCGATAGAAAAGATACGAGTTCGATTTCGTATGGCAGTGGTTCTTCTTCCTCATCTTCGTTATCGACATCATGTGGTTGTTTCCTTTTATTTCTGAAATAAAAACGATCATCAACATTCAAGTGGAGCATAATTAATCAAATTCATTCATATCGTTTTTTATTATTGATAACCACGATAAACCATGCCTCAAGAAAGATCAAAAAATGAATTTCGACTAAACTCACCTTTTTTCGCAATTTAAAAGCTGCTCCAATCTTTTTTCTGCTCTAAGTGTGTCATACGCGGTAATAGTATTTGACGTATTGTTGACATAATTATAACCCAAAATTAATTTTAAGTTTATTTTAGCCATTTTTATATTTATGAAATAAATCGCAAGAATAGTCTTTATATACCTATTCAACACTAATTAAGTAACAGTCTACTAACTTTTACTATACGAACAATTATCAAAATCACGAAAATCCGATAGCACCGATCTGCAAACAAATGTCATAGGTTCGTCGTCGATGAAGTGCACCGGGCGACTGATCTTCTGAGCGAGCGAAAGTGATGCAATTACTTTTGAAACACAAAAGAAGAGATAGCTACAATGTGCGTGCGCTCGGAATAAAAGGACGTATGTGCCAAAACGAATTCACTCTATTTTTAACAAAATAAAGGTATAACATTTAAAATGACTTTGAGTAAACTTTGATATAATAATTTTCTATGTTTTAAAGTAAATTTCGTTGAATATCTCTTAAGCGTTACGCCGTGATGTTGAAAAAAGTAAAAAAATAGATGTAACTTTGCAATTTTTTTGAATCGAGAAAAAATCATTTAATCGTGTATTCCTTTTACACGATACTAGACCAAAGAGTCAAAAAACATATACCAGAATGTTAGATCTCTATTCTACATACTCAACAAGTTACACGAAATAGAAAAACCACATTTTTTTCAACATATCACCTTAACCCTTGTTTTTTCTTTTGTTACGTAAACCAAAACTGACGAAGTTATGACGCTTTTAAAATTTTCAGTACTCCACCCACGCCTTGGTATAATTTTAGCCAGTTCTGACGTCACCAGCCCCCACTCCCGAGTTTGGAAGCGTTTTACAAAAATACAAATACTAAAAAATACAAAATAGTTTATTGACTCAGTTAGATATTACATTACATCTTAATGTGTTTGGAGCCCCCTTTTAGGCAAACAATGCCTGTATTAGAAGGCTCCGCTCTTTCAACATCATTGTCGTACAATGCAATGTAAGTACATTTTTCCGTATATATTTAGCTTATAATACTACTCTTAAGAAAATAAAGATATTTAAGTAAAGTTGAAGTTTAAATTAATAACAGTAAAATACAGTAAAACTTTTTCCCAGTCAGTGCAAGTAATGTAAAGTGTGGTGTGGTTAGTAGTGCGGTATTATGTGTGGTATGTGGTGAGGGGCGCGATGTGGTGTGATGTGTGGTGTGGTGCGTGGAATTTTGTGAGGTGTGTGATGTGTGGTATGGTTTCTGGTGTGTTGTTTTGCGTTGTGGTGTGGTGTGTTGTGGTGTGGTGTGAGAGTGGTGTGTGTGATGGGGTGTGTGGTGTGATATGGTGTGTAGTTAAAAAATAATTTAATTATGGTAGATATAATATGTGGTATATTTCGGCTACCCAACATGTTACAGGAGTTCTTCGGTTTCCTCATAGGTAAGTGGTTTTATCTAGTCTATTATACTCTTTTTACAGTCGTGGTAACTTTTATTATATACAGGGTGTTTGGTTTATGGACCGACACAATTTTTCCAGGGATTTGGGAGGTCATTAGCTAGGTTCTACCCATACACTCTATGTCCTAAATGTCATGGTTGGTTACGTATGTTTTTTTTTTTCAAATGAAAAAAATACCCAAAATGTTTCCTTTAATGCCAAATAACTTTTTCGTTTGTGAGTGTAATGGCACAAAATAAATTTTGTTGTATTCTCCAAAGTCTTCTAAATCTAAATAAATCTTTGTTGGATAGAACTGGTTTCTAGAAAATTTCTTACGAGCTACCAAAGTTATTTTCTTTTTTAAATGTATGAAATTGTACAACTTCAAAATTTATTTAAAAAAAAACTAAAAGCCATTTTGAACTTAGCTTTATTTTAAAAAGTTCTTTAGTTGATACCCTTTCTAACGGTATGCAACATATCACAAAGAACCATTCATGAAGTAGTCAAAATGTTAGTTAGGAGAGCCAGAATTAAGAAAATACTTATAAATGTTAGTATGTTTTTATAAACTAAAGTTATAAATCTTTTTCAAATTTGATTCAAATTAACCCAATATTACCCATACATCCTATGTCCCAAATGTCACGGTTGGTTACATATGTTATTTTTTTTTATTGAAAAAAATATTCGAAGTGATTCCTTTGATTCGAAATAACTTTTTCGTTTGTGGGTGTAATGGCACAAAATAAATATTGGGTTAATTTGTATCAAATTTGAACAAGATTTATAACTTTAGTTTATAAAAACATAATAACATTAAAATTTTTATTAGTATTTTCTTAATCCTGACTCTCCAAACTAACATTTTAACTACTTAATGAATTGTTCTTTATGACATGTAGCATACCGTTAGAAAGGGTATCAACTAAAGAACTTTTTAAAATAAAGCTAAGTTCAAAATGGCTTTTAGTTTTTTTTATAATAAATTTTGAAGTTGTACAATTTCATACATTTAAAAAAGAAAATAACTTTGGTAGCTCGTAAGAAATTTTCTAGAAACCAGTTCTATCAAACAAAGATTTATTTAGATTTAGAAGACTTTGGAGAATACAACAAAATTTATTTTGTGCCATTACACTCACAAACAAAAAAGTTATTTGGCATTAAAGGAAACATTTTGGGTATTTTTTTCATTTAAAAAAAAATCATATGTAACCAACCATGACATTTAGGACAGAGGGTGTATGGGTAGAACCTAGCTAATGACCTCCCAAATCCCTGGAAAAATTGTGTCGGTCCATAAACCAAACACCCTGTATATAAACGTGTTTGTTAATTTTGTTATACAGCTGAGTAGAGCGTTTATTAAATTGTTTGCATTTGGGGAACTTGGAGAACTAAATCTTTTCTTCCTTTAGATTTTCTTCCTTATGATTATATGGTAGGGTTTTATGTTTTTTTAGTATGGTTTGGGTTACGTACAGCTTCCTTACAGAGAGTAAATTACTTATTTGGTATAAGGTTGTGGTGGAGAACCTTTTATTTTTAAAATACATTATTTTTATCAATGCACGCTGCGCTCGTTCTATATTTATAAATTTTGTTTTAGCTGTACCGCCCCAAATTGGGATGCAATATAATAGTACAGACTGGGCCAGTGCCGCGTATATTTCATTTAAGAGATTTCTGGGACGGTTCCCGCCGCTCTCTATTTTGGTTGGAACAATATGTCTGAGGGTTTTAAAGATCCAACTTAGTTTTCTTATCCTCCCAGAAATCTGCTCTAGGTGAGGGTACCAGGACAGTGATTGATCTACCACAACTCCAAGATATTTAGTTTTAGTCACTTTCTCAATGCATGGGCAATTACAGCTAACAGTAGACATGTCTCCACATATGTGTACCTTTAGATTTAACTCTTCAATAGGCTGAGTTCGGTTACTGATACTAAAACATATGTAATTAGTTTTATTAGTATTTAGGGAAAGTAAGTTACTTTTTAGCCATTCAGCTACCCGAGCCATTCCTGCCTCAGCTCTTAATTTAACTTCGTGCCAGGATGAACCAGAGAACACAATAGATGTATCATCTGCGTACGAGAACACGCTTGCATTTTCTATTTCCATACTACAGAGATCGTTAATGTACAGGAGAAAGAGGGTAGGCCCTAAAACACTACCCTGTGGGACGCCATATGATACATCCACCTCGTCACTGGAGTACTGCCCTATTTTTACTCTTTGTTTCCTGTTAGAGAGGTAGTTTTTGAGTAAACTGAGTGCCTTTCCTCTTATTCCGGCTTTTTCCAGCTTGTTTACAAGGATTGGGACAGAGACGGTGTTGAATGCTTTTTTCAGGTCTAAGAAAACAGACAGGCATCTGTTTCCTTTGTCAAGGTGCTCCGCTACAAGAGAACTTAGCTCAGTAACTGCATCTTCAGTACATACACCTTGCCTAAATCCAAACTGTGATTTAGATAAAAGATTGAATTTTTTGAAATAACTAGTTAATCTAGTATTTATAATTTTTTCAATCACTTTCGATATACACGGTAATACTGAGATAGGCCTGTAGTTGCTGACATCGTCACTGTCCCCACCCTTGTAAACTGGAGTTATAACGGACTGTTTTAGTGGAGCAGGGAAGACACCCTTTTGAAAACAGAGATTAGTAAGGTGAGTTATAATGGGGACAGCTTCCTTTCTTATGTATTTTAAGAATTTATTCGATACGTTATCCCAGCCAGGGGCGCTGTCAGATTTCAGATTCATCAGAATACCATCTACTTCAGAATCGTCCGTATCTAGTAGTACGAAAGTATTAAGTTGTGATCCTAACGCATTCGTATGGTTATTAGGGATATTATTTAATTCAGGATTAATTTTTTGGGCAAGTTGTTGTCCAATATTAGCAAAATAAGCATTAACATAGTTTATTGACTCTATGGGGGTTGTTTTTATGTTTAATAATTCTATGTTTTGACTTTTTAATCTATTTGAGTATGTGATGGTTTTTATATTTTTCCAGAGTGATTTGTTGTTAGATACTGATTGTGCAAGTAAATTTCTTTCATATTTTCTTTTCAATTTTTTTTATCAGATTGTTGCAGTGGTTCCTGTACCTAGTGTAAGTTATTTTTAGAATATCGTTATGAGGGTCATTGCGATGTTGTTTTTGCAATTTATTTCGGTTTTTGATACAGCGAAGGATGCCCGAGGTAATCCACGGCTTAATGATACGTTGATTGCTTGGGATATTTCTTATATTAGTGTTTTCACTTACAACGTTGGTTAGCATATTAATAAAACTATTTATTAATAAATTTGGATCATTACAAAATAACAAGTCTGATATATTCCTTTCTTGTAAATCTTTTAAAGCTTGTTCATAATTTAGTGTAGTGGAAATTCTATTTACTATTTGAATATTTTTTAATTTCGATATAGAGATAAATGTTGTGTAGTGATCAGTCACCGAGGTGTGCAGGATAGCTATAGATGCCGAGAACTTTTTGTGTATTTTAAGCATGAAGTGGTCAAGACAGCTTTGCTCTCTCGTGGGCAAAGTATGCTCAGGAAGTATACCGAAAAACGGTAACATATTTAGGTAGTTAACTCTACTCTTGTGCTCCTGGGATGACTCCGTCTCTTTATGTTTGAGGTTAATATTTATGTCACCATCTATTACAATGTTTTTTCGAGATGTTAATGTGTTTAACTGTGTGCCGAGGGAGTCAATGAAGCTGTCGGTATTTGAGTTGGAGGGAGATCGGTAGACACAATAAACAATATTACCCAATATGTCTAATCGTAGACAAGATGCTTGAACCAACTGAATTTCCTCAACTTTAGGGTCTAAAGAGCCCTTAACATATACAACCACGCCGTCATTCTGGTTCAACTGACGAGTGGTCATATACGAGTGATAGTTGTTTATTTGCGGAATTGTTTTATTAGCATGCAATCTACATTCCGTTAGGATTATAATGTCTGGTTCAAATTTAAGGGTAGATAAAGTGACCAGAAAATTGTCAAAATTACAGTAAATACTCCGTATGTTTTGAGATATTATGGTGAGGTCGCTTTTATTTACACATATATGTTTATGGAGTTCTGTAGAATCGCATTCCACTGTACGGGCAACCTCAATGCTATCTATTTCAGAAACAGTATGTAGTGTATTATCCATTTATAAATAATGTCAATTGAATAACCGTTAAGCTTAGGTAAGTATTTATTTCAATGAGTTTAGACAATAAGTAGCCATGTATTGAGATTTTAGTTTGTGCTGTTTCGGTGCGCTGTGTTTTTATTTTACAGGATTGTAAAACGTGTTCGTAGATGGATATAACTGTATTATGTATTTGTGTGTTGTAGCTTAGTGTAGATTAAATTTTTAAGTTTTATCTTTGTCAATATTCATTGATGTACAAAAACAAAAAATACATGATTTCCAATACTCTAACTGACGGACTAAATAGATTTGCAATTTTTTGATACTGTTGTCATGCCTATTGTATTATTTGTATAAGGCTAACAATCACTTGTGATGATGTGAGCACAAAGAGTTTCAAAAGAGCCTTCACAAATAATTACACCAAAGAAATTAAACACATCCTGATGAACAGTGAGTGGAATCAAAACCATTATGTAACATAACAATAAATAAATTGTATTCTATAATAAGACCCGAATTCCAAATTAAGAATTCAAGTTAAAAACTTGTCAAAGTATACTTCAGCATTTTGTAAGAATCACCTGTTGTAGAGATACTGCTAAAATAGACATGTTCTCAACTTCAAATACTCTGAACAGACACTGACATTGCATGCCAGTTGAACATCTCACCTTGTAATCCTCATTTGTCATCTTAGGAAACAGCTGTTCAGCTTCCAAACATTTCATCATCAACCGGCAGCATTGTTTAAGTTTAACGCAGCAGATAGGACAAGCAACCATCGGTCTACTGTCTTCAGTTACAAACTGCAATTAAACTTGCCTTACACTATTTTGTTTCTATAAATTAAATAATTTAAATCTTGCAAACATATCATGAAGCTGTCAAAGCACACTGTTAGTGTTTTCTGGATGCATCTGATAGTGAGGGCACGCATTGATACACTCTTATTTATGTCAGATTGGCGATTTAAGGCCGGGTTCACTCACTCTGTTTTGCTTCACTAATGATTTGTATATACCCAAACACCACAGTCTGACCAAAAGTTTACAATAGTATGAATTCTCGAGTGTGAGATGAGAAGCAATTAAACCATAATAAAACATCGAAAATTCAATAATTTTCAAAGTATCAACTTACTGGAACATCAGTCAGCTTCTTATATAGTTCATGCAAGTTCTTGTTGACAACTACATACATGGGAACATTCTTCGCTAGACATATCCTACACATTGGCAGTTTTTCCATCTTGTAGGTAACTGAATCTAAATCATTCAAAAAAATTAGGTACTTCAACTTAAACACACTCTTGCGTACAAATAACTGGCACCTCTTTTATGTAATTATAACAAATATGTAAAAGAATAGTTTACACTATAAAGGAATTCATTTTTAGTCTTTAAACAACATCTACTTCACCTATTAAGCGCTATCAAAACATTGCGTTGGACCGTCAGTGCGTTGGACACACAAATACACATCAACATTAATGACAACACTGACAGTGGCAAAGTGACAGTGACACAGACAATAATTCTACAACTTTTTTTTTTGCTTGGACGTTATTAGATCCAATGGGTCATAGAGGAATGAGCAACCTACTTCTCAATGAGGGATTTTCTTTTTAGCTCTTCCCTAATCGCTGGATAGATGGCGCTAGGTGTAAGTATGATAATGCAAGGAACGGAACCTAAAAAAACTGATTTTAACAAAGCGCGAGAAATGTTGGTTATATTCGGAAGGTTAAGCAAATGAAAGTGTCAGTCAACGAGAGTATGTGACGTGACACAATGGTTTTTTTTCAAGCGTTTTGGCTCTGGCATAGTAACTTCAACGCCATCTATAGAGTTCTTGGAAACTAAGTTTTTTTTTAAAACCTCAAAAGGAAAACCTCTCATTATTAAAGGAATAAGCGATAGAAAAAGCAAGATTGTCTTCCACTTTTTTAAAAACGATACACAGCTCTGTAATTGTTTGTACCGAAAAATAAAAACTGGCCAAGTGCGAGCGAGTCGGACTCACATACTCAGTTCCGTAGCACTCAGCACCATAAAAAGTAATATCAATATTTTTGACGCATAAGGTGAACGCAGATTTAGCTGCACCGCAGTCACCGCATTCCAATTCTTCGTATAAAGTTCTATGCAAACTGTGTCTGTTTGCAATCTTTGTCTATGAATGTGTGCAAAATTGCATTGTAAAATTTGAATACGGCGACTGTGGTGCGGCTAAATCTGCGTTCACCTTTATTCAGGATGATCGGTTCAGCTAACGCTAAGGTGGAACGAAGTTTATAGTGGTCGGATTTTCAATTAATGATTTTTTTTATTGTGTTCCTAGAGATGGGATGTGGCTTGTGTGTGTCTACTTTGAAACCTTGTTTTACCTAGTTAAACCATAGATAAACAAGGTTTCAAACTGATGACTAGGCAGCATGGTCTTAGACCTTAGCCTGATCTGACAGGAACTAATAAAAAAAAAAAAACTATGGTTTAAGTTAAACCGTTAAACCTGTCAGAAGTGTCAGTGTCAACGACACGAGTGTGAATTAATAAAAATATTTTCGTTTTTGAACTCGGTATTTGTTGCACAGTAGGTGCAGTCTAGTGTCTAGGCGACTAACAAACTAATTTACATTAATTATAGATTGTCTTACGAGTAATCTTAGTGAAGCTCCCTTCGACCGCTGCTGTCTTACCGTGGTCAATGGACTACTCATGATAATTGATCAGAGTGAGAGAGTTGCGATTAGTTGCTTGCGACATTTTCGTATATAGATACTAAAAGTAGTCGCAATAATTACATACAAGCGTCACCTGTTATTTGGACGCAGCAGAACATCAAAGTTGAAGTACCTAATAACTTCAGTGATAAGTACATAAATAATTGCAATATGGAAAAACTGCCAATGTGTAGGATATGTCTAGCGGAGAACATTCGAATGTATGTGGTGGTCAACAAGAACTTGCATGAACTATATGAGAGGCTGACAGATATACCAGTAAGTTGGTACTTTATTAATATTGACATTTCTTGTAAATTTGTATTTATATACCTGTTTTACTCTCGGAATCATAGGAACACTTTGTTAGAGGTTTGGAAAAAAGGGAAATCAACCTTATTGGTGAAAGAAAACTTAATGTATTATGGAACCTGTCCTTAAAATAAATTATAAGTCCACCAATCTGCCTTGAGCAATAGTGGTGATCAATGTATATGCCTTCTTTGTAAGAGGTGTTTACAAAGCGTTACTGCACCAAACCTGTAGCCTTGTGCTTGCAAAATATTACACAAACCCAGAAAACTGAAACTCAAATTTTGTTGCAGTTTGTAACTGACAACAGTAGACCGATCCTCGCTTGTTCCTTCTGCTGCGCTAAACTAAAGCAATGCTTCCGATTGCTGAGGAAATGTTTGGAAGCTGAAGAGCAGTTTGCTCAGATAATGAATGGGAATTATGAGGTGAGATGTTCTTCAACAGATTTATTTATTTATTTAAGCTTTATTTATTTAAGCTTTATTTATCCATACTATTTACATACTTACTTAGTTACTAAAAAAAATACATATGATTATTGTATGGCCCCTGTAGGGTAAAAAGCCTCCTCCAACTATTTCCATTTTTGTTTTTCTTGGGCGGTGTACATCCAGTTTTTCCCAGCCGTTTTTACGATGTCGTCAACCCATCGTTTCTTTTGCCGTCCTCTTTGTCTTTTTCCAGTAGGACCGAGCCACTTCGTTGTTTGTAATGTCCATCTGTTATCCTGGTACCGAGCAATATGACCTGCCCTCTTCCACTTCAGTGTCATGGCTTGTTGCAATGCATCCGTGAGCTTTGTTTTTTTGCGGATGTCAGAATTTCGTGTTTTATCTATTCTCCTTAGTTTCAGGATGCTTCTTTCCATGGCGTGCTGGCACGAGAGGATTTTGTTTTTAGTCTTGTTAGTGAAAGTCCAAGTCTGACTTGCATATGTTAAGGAGGGCAAGATACATGAATCCATTATGATCTTCTTTAACTTCAGACTGTAGTTTCCTTTGAGGATTTCTTTCTGTGCCCAATATTTTTTCCATATTGTGTTTATTCTTCTGTCTACTTCATTCTCGTTTCGATTGGTGTCAAATGACATAAGTTTTCCGAGGTGTATATATTCGTTGACATATTCTATCATCCTTCCATCTATCTTTATTGGGGTTTGAATATTATTGGTCATTATTTTTGTTTTGCTGGTATTCATTTCTAATCCTACTTTCTTGCTTTCTTTGTCGAGGTTTTGAAGCATTTTTTCTAGGTCTGTGGCAGTTTCACTAAAAAGGGCTATGTCGTCAGCAAATCTTAAATGGGTAAGACGTCTATTTAGTATCCACACCCCCTTGTTTGACCAATCTATATTTTGGAAGATATCTTGAAGGACCGCTATGAATAACTTTGGCGAGAGCGGATCTCCCTGCTTTACGCCTCTTTCTATAGGAAACTCTTCGCCTTTCCTTTCTAGTTTTATTCTGCTGACGCTTTTTGAATATACATTCTTTATGAGATTTATGTATTTTACATGTATGCCGTTACTTTTAAGTGCTTCCCATATAGATGTATGCGCAATACTGTCGAATGCTTTTGAGTAGTCAACAAATGCTATATAAAGTGGTTTATTAAATTCCTGGTATTTCTCTATTAGTTGGTCCATTGTGTGGATGTGGTCACTGGTTGAATAGTTTGGTCGAAACCCTGCTTGTTCCATTGGTTGGTTTTTGTCAATACTTGGTGCTATTCTGCTAAGCAAGATCGAAGAAAACAGCTTATATACAGCCGATAACAAACTAATAGGCCTGTAGTTTCCTACATCTAGTGGGTTTCCTTTCTTGTAAAGTAGAACTATGTGTGATAGACCCCGTTGTTCTGGTATTTGTTCAGATTCTAAGATCCGGTTAAAGAGTGTTGTTAAGTATGGGATTAAAATCCGTGCTCCGATTTTTAGTGCTTCATTTGTTAGATTATCTGGTCCTGGGCTTTTTTCTGTTTTCAGTGCTTTTATATGTCTAAATACTTCCATTTTGCTTATTGGATCTATTGTTTCTTGGGTTTGTTCTTTGTCTTCTACTTTTTTGTATTTGTTTTCCTTAATGGCTAATTCTTCTCCTGGAGATTTTTTTTGCTTCAACAGATATTTACTGTTTAATGTTTAAGTAGTGCCTTTGTGATCATCAACATATATTATCTAATAATTTAATCATCTTTTTACAGCCAAAACTAAGCCAAGACTACTTAGAGGTTGCCCATGGTTTTATTATCTCTTCAATAGATAGCATAAGTATAGTTAAAGTTGGTCAAACAGAAAGCATTGTTGTGAAAGAAGAATTACCAGCTAATTGTGAGAGACAAGATGATATTCTTGAGCCAAAGGAGGATGATCAATGTGATGGTATGTCTTCAAGACAAATAAATATTTTAAAGATCTTCTAATAATAAAGACATAATTTATTGACAAGAAAAGTTTATAGACAGGGTAGAAGCAACACCAACACCTAAACGGTTAGCACTTGTTCAGTACATCAGTTTAGACCCATATCGAAATTTTTGATTGGTTATGAAAAAAACAATTCAGCCGTTTCATACATTTTGATCCTGTAGGTGTCACACTTTTTTAGGAAACGAAAGTCTGAATATGTGGTAATTGTTTGTTTATCTACGTGTTGCTTGTGACTTCGTTTGCATGGAAATTTTGATGCATATATGTGAGACTAAAAACTAGCGTACGACCTTTTCTCAGGCCTACCCAATATACACAAAAAATTTCGTAAAATTTGTTCAAGCCGTTTTGGAGGAGTATGATAACAAACACTGTGATGATTTAAAACAAATGGAAACAGCGCTTTAAAAGATTTGGTCTAATTCAAAATTTGTTTGTATCGATGCCAGCTATTGATTTGGTAAAACGGCTTTTATAAATGTCTGATATTTTAAAATATAAAAATGGCGGAAGCTCGGCAGGCCAGGCTCCATACAAAAAATTCAAACCTTTTCACTGTAACAGGGTGGTTTGTTTATTTTGTTATGTAATATCTTTGAATCCAAGAGACCTAGAGATTTGCTCGTATGTAGGTGTCTTAGATTCAAAGATATTACTATTTCGTATGTTTTGAACATAACTTACATCAGTAGATTAAAAAAAAGCACCAAACCAAATTTGGTGCTGGGTTAGTAATATTTATAAATGTGTGTTTGTCTGAGAGAATCGGTTACCGTTATCCAAACATATTGTATAGACTGAACTTCAGGAGGCTTCTGTATATTTTCAAATTAAATGAAAATGAAAAAACAAAATTTACATTTTCAGTTTATTGTGTGATTTACGGTCAAAACGAGCTGATGTATATCATGTCTTTATATCACCTGCTCAGTAAAATAGTAAATGTGTAACTCATACTGTTTTTGTTTACTTACAGATATTGAACTGGAAAATCTAGACAATAGCCATCTAGATGAAGAAGTTATACTAGCACATGGCTCTGAATTTGATTCAGACGATGTACCTTTAATGGAGTTAATAATAGAAGAGGAAGAACAACAAGAAGCACCTCAGGAGAAACGCAGAGCCTTGGACACCAAAAGTAAGTATTAATTACTTAATCAATAGAAAGTAGTGTCCGACCCAAGGTTCCGCTTCGGCCACCTTCAGCCAAAGAAAAACCTTGACATGGACAAAATGTGCTGAAGTTTTGGTCGGAGTCCAAGGTTTCTAGCAAGTGCTAACTGAATACTGAGACGGGGCAGTAACGGTAGGTACCTTAACTGTTGTTGTGTTACATGAAAACGGTCTTAGGAGACTTGAGCTTGAATGATATGTTATCATTTCTAAATTAAAAATGAATATTTGTATGTTTGTCTTCTATGCATTCCTAAACCATTGACCCGATTGTGATGAAACTTTGGTAAGTCGTCGTAGCAACGATCACGAATACGCAGCGCCTATGTTGCGACGTTGCGACAACGCAACGCAACGTGTGACAACACTAAATTCCTATCCTACCTACACACCGCGCGCGTCTCCCCCCCACCACAGCACGCCCGCCGCCATGTTGCGCCGGGCGATCGCTTCGCTTGTTCTTCAGTACGTCTTGGATTTTCGAAGTGATAACATTATATCGAGACTAGAAACAGTGTTAGTGATGTTACCTTAGTTTACTTCTGTTTTATACCTACTTAAATAAAGGTAAGTCCTATCTAATTTGTTTTTAAATTATTGCGTCGTCTTATTATAAATGTTCCGTAAGTGTTAAACAGGAAAGCCCTGTTATTACTTACAAATATAAGTACACAATAAGGAGAGCCTTTTTTGGAGAGCCATTATTTGTTTGATTGTCGTACGTAAGTATTACATCCATAATATTGAAGCCGACAGACGGCTCAGTTTGCAGACTATAATCTGGATGCGTCTGCAATATTTAACAGGAAAGCCCTGTGTATTGTCCGCAGCCGACGGTCGGCTGTGCACACGACGTCGTCGACGTTACGTCGGCTGTGGATTAGTAAATGTCGTCTGCTGGGCAGCCGTCATTTCTTTTGCCGAGCGGGTTATTTGTGTTTGGCCTAACAGACTACCTACTGTCAAATGTCAGCTGCGTGCATTATACCAGGGCCGGCAGTCTCGACAGAGATAACGACAGAATCGCTAACTTTTGATTGCTAATTACTAATTAATAAATAGGGTTGCAATAACGATGCTTGCGGGAAATGCAAGTTTCTATATCCAAGATGCGTTTCTCGCAAGCATCATTATTGCAACTGATTTTATTCGCTAGTAATCAGCGATTGAAAGTTAGCGATTTTGTCGTTATCTCTGTCGAGACTGCCGGCCCAGCATTATAAAACATAAATATGAAAGCTCACACACTGCCATTGCAGTGTGTGAGCTGCTCCATCTGGAAGCATTCTTCCAGATGGAGCAAACTACACTGGGCACGCTTACCGAGTGGAGACCTCCGGCAAAAGAAGAAAGGTTCTTCATTAACATTGTGAACCTCTTGGATAAAGTTTACCCAGACCAATGGAGGGCTTGGGTAGTCAATACAACTACTTATAAAGACCTCTTCGGGGAAACCATCTCTTCGGATACGGAATGCAGACTACGCTTTGCAATCCCAACAGTTAGACTTGCAAAGGCCCACAGCCCAGAAAATACTCTCAGCGAGCGACGCTATAAAAAGATAAAAAGAATATTACTGACCTGGCCATTGGGCCGCGCATTAATTTATACTCCATTGGCAATAATGGCGAAAATACATCCAGTGCAAGCGTACAACCAGTTTCCGGAGGCGATTAACATGATTAAAGCTGAGCTCCTTTTAAGACACGAGGCTTCTGAAATACTGAAAGCAGAAGGTAACAACACAGAGATTGCCCCAACCCCAAGCAGCTCGCGGGCCTCTAAAAGAAGCCACAGGCCAGACGCGCCTGCTACTGCCGCTAAAGAATCAAAGATGAGTGACTTCAGGGAGAAACAAAACCTCATCTTAGAAAAAACTATGCATGTTAGCACAAACTACGAATGAAAATGTCAGACTGATGATCAATCGAGATGATCAAGCCATTCTTCGTGTTCAGCTCAGAGCCCATTGTCCCCAAGTATGCACTCAAATTATAGCGAAGATGAAGAGCCCTCAGCACCAGAAGATAGTTGGAATGCACCACCTATTATCACAGATCCACTGGTATGTGCTAATGCAGACGAACTGTAAATTTCCGAGGAACCACTGCAGGATTTCACCCCGGGAACGAAAGAGACCGAAGCCAAAGTCACAAAAGCCGACGAAACGTATGTGAAACAAGGGATTGACTGCCAGAGGTTTAATTCTGAAAGTTGGCAAAACATTCGTTATGCTGAAGTGCAGAAGATGTTTCAGGCATCTCCAGCTTTCACAGCACTGAAAGTTAATAGTAATCTGGCAACAGTGACCCCACCCTGGCAACTGGTTTCAGTACTGGAAAAAATAGACCTATGTCTCGGCGGGATAACACATGGGCTATTACAACAACGACGACGAGCATTTCAAGATATTTACCAAGACGCTCCTACCTCAGTTAAGGCATATATAAGCAAGAAATTCTTGGACTCATCTTTTAGAAAAGTTTCGGATTCGCTCCTCCAATATACCTGTGGCAAACGCTCGGAGGTAATCCAACAAAGAAGAGCCATATAAAAACCACAAAATAAAATAATAAATGAATTACTCCATTCAATTCCTCCATCAGAAAGCCACTTATTCGCTGAACCCCAACTATCAGACCTGATAAAAGAACAAGGAGGCATTTTTAAGTTTCGGAAAATCACAACAGCTTCAGTGTCCACGACCCGTCCGACGTTTAGAGAAAGACGAACACTACCGGGGACTACGACACAAATCAGAGAAAGATCTCAACAGAACTACCAGGGTAAAAACTCGGCTAATCGAAAGCCGGAAAGGCCTCGATTTCAAACAAAACGCGCCCCCATTAAACAAAATAGGAATTAAAGGTTCTAAATTTCGTGCAGGGCAGGTTAGTAAAAAACTTCACGTTTGGGAAACACTAGGGGCACCGAAGAATATTTTATCAATATTATCAGGCTACCGGATCCCATTTGTAAGCGTTCCACCATCATACAGATTTAGTAAAAACACCTGCCAACGTTATCAAACAAAAACTTCCAAAGAAATGTCACAAGAAATAGAAAAAAATGTTGGATTCAGGCGCCGCTCAAAAGTGCTCCCACAAATCGGGCATCTTATCGCCCTTATTTCTGCGTCAGAAATTGATGGATCGAACGGCCCTATATTTGATTTAAGAAATTTGAATAACTTTTTGAAACCTCAAAAATTTCGGCTGATTACTGTAGTGTCTGTGAGTGAAAGAGAGGGAAGCATTGTGTCGTCTCTCGTCGCGTACAGTCACTTCGCTTTGAGCTACGAAAGTGAACGGACGTGCGCGCGTCTGAGAGCCGATAATGAGAACCCTTTTTTTCGCGGGTAGGTGTAAAAAAAGACAGAGAGGAGCTCGTGGCTAAATAATAACAGCCGCTCGGGTCGATCGTTAGGTTAAGCCGTGCTTGCCTAGTTTGGTCTGTGGATGGGTGACCGCCCATTACATACGTGCCTCGGAAAGCAGCAAGAGGCCCGAAAAGTCTGACAACCAGTCTTACCAAGGGGTATCGTATTACCCGGTACTAACTGGGTTGTGGAGGTCAGATAGGCAGTCGCTCCATGTAAAATACTGGTATTCAGCTGCATCCGGTAAAACTGGAAGCCGACCCCAACACAGTTGGGAAAAGGCTAGGCAGATGATGATGTGTAAAAAAAGACAGACGTAACTCCAGTATCGATTTTATATTTAAAATATTAATTTGCAGTATTTTTCACTAGTTTTTATATATTATCAGTGTATAGCCTATAAACAACGGGTACTCACGTTTGCAGCACGTTTATGTGACTCAAACAATAATTTTACACCACCTGCCAGCTCATCACTTCACAACAGTATTTTCACTATCACCAAACACTCAAACTCGGACATCATTCTATGTCAAAGTCCCTTACCATGGGATGTCCTCAGGGCTCGGTAATCGCTCCGTATCTGTGGAATTTAGGTTTCGATGATTTTCTCGCGATTCCTCTCCCACCCGGCTGTTCATTAACCGGTTACGCGGACGACGGCCTGCTGCTCATTCAGTCGAGTACTCGGGCTGGACTCGAGAATTTAGCTGACACTTGCCTACGATTAATATCTCAGTGGGGCGATCGAAACCGTCTGACCTTTGCACCGCAAAAAACTTATCAACTAATTTTAAAAGGTAATCTTAAATCGTGGCCTAGTATTAAATTTAATAACGTTCCCGTGAAAAGAAAGCAGTCCGTGTGCTACCTTGGTTTGGTCTTAGAGAAGAATTTTTCATTCATAGATCATATAAAAACTGTCGGTGAAAAAGCTAAAAAGAACTTTTATGCCTTAACTAGAATATCCAAATCTACGTGGGGTCTGTCATTTCTAACTTTAAAGACCATTTATGGGGCTACCTATTTGGGGTGTATGTGCTACGGGGCACCTGTTTGGGCCGATAGGGCCACCATAGGAGCGGTACGACGTAAATTGCTTCAAAGCCAGCGTTTGGCTTTGATATTCTTATGCAAAGCGTATAGGACGGTTAGTACTGAAGCCTTACCGGTACTTGCAGGTGTACTTCCAGTCGATCTTGAAGTGCAGCGACGGGCTGCAATGTACTATAACGCGCGTGAGACCACGGACGCAGACTTTTTAACCCTACGTGACCGTGATAAGATTTCTAGATTATTCAAACCACAGACCGACGTCTGGGAGGAACTTTTGTCTGAATGGCAATGTAGGTGGGATAATTCCATCAAGGGCCGACACCTCCACCAGTTCTTTCCATCCGTTCGTGAACGGCTGGCCAGGACATGGCTGGAGGTTGATCACTGTGTTGCTCAATTTCTCACCGGTCATGGTAACTTTAAGAGTAAATTATTTTCCTTCAAGCTTGTTGACTCGCCTCTTTGTCAATGTTCCACATCTGACTGCGAATATGAACAATCAGCACATCATATTTTATGGGAGTGCAGTCTTTGGCAGAATGAACGCAATATTATGTTGGATAGTGTACAGGTTACATCCGGAGTTATTTACTACACAGACCTTGTAGAAACTAGAACAAATTTCCGTGCGTTCAAGCGTTTTTGCCATACCTATTATTGGAATCAAATATAACTGCTCACAACTTAGGACCCATTAATGTTAATATTTTATCCGTGGTGCTAGGCAACTGGGCCTATCCCAGTTGTGAACGCCCCTTTGCGCCTATTGGCCTTGTTTCTTTGTGTCTCCTGCTGATATGGAGGGAAGTGGAAATTACAGATTTTCCTACTCCTCCGCTATACTTTTCTGATTAATTTCGTTGCGGGATCCAAGACAGTTAAATTCATTCTCTGGGACTTCGTCGAGCTTCATTGTCTCGGCGCTTTTCTGGTGGTCGCCACTGTTGATTCTGGCTTTCAGGAGTTACAGTGGTTGGGAACAGTGTGGCGGGCTTGTCCCTTTATAAAAAAAAAAAAAAGTATCACCAAACACAAGTGAACATTATTACTATCAAAATGTCTCAATTGGAGGAGATAATATCTGCACAGAAGGATAGCTTTATCCGGAAGATGAGTGAGTTGGAAGCGCAGATACAGTGTGCACAACCTGCCAAGGACACCGTGGCGAGGGTAGCCGACGAGTTTCGCACCTTCAGGGAGCTGATCTTCAGCATGCTGAGTCTGCTCAGGAAACAGATCAGCGAGTGTGCCAGACAAGTCGACGGTTTGCAGACCAGGCAACGGCGGAAGGCACTCATTTTCCAGGGCATCGCAGAGGTTGAAGGAGAAGTCAGCAGCACAGTGATCCTGGAGGTGTTAAGCAAGAAGCTGTCCCTTAAAACTATAACAGCATCCTCCATAAAGGTCTGCCACAGACTTGGAATGGCCAAAAAGGATCACCATAGGCCCATTCTAGTCAAGTTCTCAAACTATGACGACAGGTCTGCGGTCTGGAGAGCGAAGACAGGGCTGAAGGGGTCATCCATCTCCGTCAAGGAGTTTTTGACTAAGACCCGACAATCCATCTTTGGGAAGGCGCGGCAGCACTTCAATATGTGGTCGTGTTGGACTCAGGACGGTGTCATCGTTATTAAAGCCCCCGACGGGAGCAAACATAAGGTGACATCATTCGAAGAACTGAGCCCGCTGCTGGTGAAGTATCCCGGGTTTCCAACGTCTGGAGATGGCCTGAAAAACAAGAATCGTTAGTATGGTATCAATCTCAATTATTATTATATACACCATTCACGCATTAGACACCCATCGATTATTTGGTACTTTCTTACCTTATAATTTGCTATCTTCCATTGTTTGTTTATATTTAACCTTTATTTATTTTTATCTCATGTAATTTTGCATTGTTGTACAGTATTAGTCTTTATTCTCTTTCTACTAGCACGTCTCTGAGCTCACAATTTACAAGTAACATAAACTTGCATTTTTACCCTCAATAGGGCTTATAAGCAATTTGCCGAAGATTATTTTATTATGTTTCTTAACCTTGTATTATATAGTGTATTATCTATGTTCTTAACCATGTCATATTGACAGTTGCAAACTATTGTCGCGACAGGTCGTGTTGTCAGTCTGAGTAAACGTCATAAGTGATGTTTACTAAGTTCGGATACGTTCACGGAAATATAATATCTGTTTATACAATGCTTACAAGCATTGTATAATTTAAAATTGGGTGCGTTCCGATTACGTTATCTTTAATTCTTGTTTGTTGACGTAACGTTTCTTATTTTATTTTGTACTATTGTGTATTGTGTTCACTGTCTGTAATGTTGATATTAGCTGGCGGGTGGTGCAGAGATGCAAACGTGCTACCAGTATTGCGTGTAGTTCTCTTTTTGTTTTTGTTTATTTTCATATTATTTTTACTTTGTATTTATATCTTTTTTTTATTATATTTATTATCTATTCTTACTTAGGACAACTTTTTCTGATCAAAATTCTTTTTTCTCTGCCAACGAATCGACTGCCTCTTCTGGTGATGACAGCTTTTGCTCTGTTAGTGAAACACTTGGTGAACAATTACGTCAAAAATTCAATGAAAATACTAGCCGACTGTTTAAGAGTCCGTGCACAAAGTTCAGTCGCTAGAGTTTAGGCAAATTCGTTGCGATCCTATGTTAGTGTGCATTGTTCATGCAGATACACGCACACACGGGTGAAGATCGAGCGTAGTGATCGCTTAAACCATTTTGATCCTGTAGACGATATTATTTTATGATACATAATTATAAAGTCAGTACGGTTTAGAAATAAAAGTCTGGAATGTGTGTCTACTGTATATTTATCACAATCAAAATAAAAATGGTTTAATTTTGTATTAGAAGAATTTAGATACATATAAACATTTTACAAAATGATAAATAAAAGTGCGAGTTGGACTCGCGCACTGAGGGTTCCGTACAAACTTTTTATAGGACAAGTTATTTTTTCTGGATCTGGGACTATTGCGCGAAAGACACTTGCGCGAAAAGACAAATGCGCGCATGGACTTTTGCGCGATTGGACTTATGCGCGAACGGACTTATGCGCGAACGGACTTTTGCGCGCCTGGACACTTGCGCGAATGGACTTTTGCTCGATTAGACTTATGCGCGAACGGACATTTGCGCGCCAAGACACTTGCGCGAATGGACTTTAGCGCGACTTAATGGCCACTGAGGTTCACTCTGTAGGGTAAACATAACATACCCCTGTTATTACTTGAAGGTGGTTTTTTCTTTTGGTTTTCTGTCATGGATGTCATTTTCATGGTTAAGGAGTAGCTGATAACGAAATGAGATCAAAATGAAAATCCAAGATGGCGCCGAGGAAAACTTCTGTTTTTTCCATCATGGGTGTCATTTTTATGGTTTTCGGGGTCGCTGATTACGAAAATGAGGTCAAAATGAAAATCCAAGATGGCGCACAGGATTTTTTTTGTTTTTTCCGTCATCGGTGTCGTTTTCATGGTTTAAGTGGTCACTGATAACGAAAATGAGGTCAAAATGAAAATCCAAGATGGCGCCAGGAAAAATTTTTGGTTATTAAGTCATGGGTGTCGTTTTCATGATTTTTGGGGTTGCTGATTACAAAAATCAGGTCAAAATAAAAATCTAAGAGGCGCCGAGAAAAATTTTTGATTTTCCGTCATGGGTGTCGTTTTTATGGTTTTTGGGGTTGCTGGTTACGAAAATGAGGTCAAAATGTAAATCCAAGATGGTGCCGAGGAAAATTTTTGGTTTTTCCGTCATGGGTGTCGTTTTTATGGTTTTTGGGGTTGCTGGTTACGAAAATGAGGTCAAAATGAAAATCCAAGATGTCACCGAGAAAATTGTTGTTTTTCCGTCATGGGTGTCGTTTTTATGGTTTTTGGGGTTGCGGGTTACGAAAATGAGGTCAAAATGAAAATCCAAGATGGCGCCGTGGAAAATTTTTGATTTTCCGTCATGGGTGTCGTTTTCATGGTTTTTGGGGTTGCTGGTTACAAAAATGAGGTCAAAATGAAAATCCAAGATGGCGCCGAGGAAAATTTTTGATTTTCCGTCATGGGTGTCGTTTTCATGGTTTTTGAGGTTGCTGGTTACGAAAATGAGGTCAAAATGAAAATCCAAGATGGCGCCGAGGAAAATTTTTGGTATTTCCGTCATGGGTGTCGTTTTCATGGGTTTTGGGGTTGCTGGTTACGAAAATGAAGTCGAAATGCAAATCCAAGATGGCGCCGAGGAAAATTTTTGATTTTCTGTCATGGGTGTCGTTTTCATGGTTCATAGGGGTGCTGGTTACGAAAATGAAGTCAAAATGCAAATCCAAGATGGCGCCGAGGAAAATTTTTAATTTTCCGTCATGGGTGTCGTTTTTATGGTTTTTGGGGTTGCTGGTTACGAAAATGAGGTCAAAATGTAAATCCAAGATGGTGCCGAGGAAAATTTTTGGTTATTAAGTCATGGGTGTCGTTTTCATGGTTTTTGGGGTTGCTGATTACAAAAATCAGGTCAAAATAAAAATCTAAGAGGCGCCGAGAAAAATTTTTGATATTCCGTCATGGGTGTCGTTTTTATGGTTTTTGGGGTTGCTGGTTACGAAAATGAGGTCAAAATGTAAATCCAGGATGGTGCCGAGAAAAATTTTTGATTTTCCGTCATGGGTGTCGTTTTCATGGTTTTTGGGGTTGCGGGTTACGAAAATGAGGTCAAAATGAAAATCCAAGATGGCGCCGAGGAAAATTTTTGGTTTTTCCGTCATGGATTTCGTTTTCATGATTTTCAAAAATTTTCCTCGGCGCCATCTTGGATTTTCATTTTGACCTCATTTTCGTAACCAGCAACCCCAAAAACCATGAAAATGACACCCATGACGGAAAATCAAAAATTTTCCTCGGCGCCATCTTGGATTTTCATTTTGTCCTCATTTTCGTAACCAGCAACCTCAAAAACCATGAAAACGACACCCATGACAATAAAACCGATATTTTTTTTGGGCGCCTTCTTGGTTTTTTATTTTCACCTCATTTTCGTAATCAGCAACCCTAAAAACCATGAAAAGTACACCCATGACGGAAAGTCAAAAATTTTCCTCGGCGCCATCTTGGATTTTCATTTTGACCTCATTTTCGTAACCAGCAACCTCAAAAACCATGAAAACGACACCCATGACGGAAAATCAAAAATTTTCCTCGGCGCCATCTTGGATTTTCATTTTGACCGCATTTTTGTAACCAGCAACCCCAAAAACCATGAAAACGACACCCATGACGGAAAATCAAAAATTTTCCTCGGCGCCATCTTGGATTTTCATTTCGACCTCATTTTCGTAACCCGTAACCCCAAAAACCATAAAAACGACACCCATGACGGAAAAACAACAATTTTCTCGGTGACATCTTGGATTTTCATTTTGACCTCATTTTCGTAACCAGCAACCCCAAAAACCATAAAAACGACACCCATGACGGAAAATCAAAAATTTTCCACGGCGCCATCTTGGATTTTCATTTTGACCTCATTTTCGTAACCAGCAACCCCAAAAACCATAAAAACGACACCCATGACGGAAAATCAAAAATTTTTCACGGCGCCATCTTGGATTTGCATTTTGACCTCATTTTCGTAACCAGCAACCCCAAAAACCATAAAAACGACACCCATGACGGAAAATCAAAAATTTTTCACGGCGCCATCTTGGATTTGCATTTTGACCTCATTTTCGTAACCAGCAACCCCAAAAACCATGAAAACGACACCCATGACGGAAAATCAAAAATTTTCCTCGGCGCCATCTTGGATTTTCATTTTGACCTCATTTTCGTTATCACCAAGCCCAAAACCCACGAAATCGACACCTATGAAGAAAAATATCGCTCGCTCACTCGACCCCGCCATACCCTTCTTGTATACCTCCTACTATACACACACACACACACACAACAACATACGGCATTTTCTTACGTGACGATTTCTACCAAATCGCACTTCCAAAATAGAAAATTATCTTTATTTTAAAATCAAATTGTAGGTAGGTACCATAGGTTACCATGAAAACCAATAATAATATGAAGTAGTGAAATCCCCTAAATGAAAGAATTTTCGGAATCGGATCAGTAGTTCCGCAGATTATTACCCTTACATACAACATATTAAGTACAAACAAAGAAACTTAACTTTAAATAATATGAAGACGAAATAAATTTTAATAAACAACCAACGTCAAAAAAAACTCTTATCTTAATACAATCAAAAAGTTTAATAATTTTAATATAAATACTGGATCGAAATGTGGTAGTCTGCGTATATCTCGGAAATATATTCACGTAATAACTCGGGAGCGCTTGCGAAGCAAAGTGATACGTGCTCACGCTGGGAGAGCCCTTTCGTTACTGACGGGATCGAGTTTGCGCGGTCGATTATATAGTTCACTTTGCATTTAATTTACGAAATGAAGTTATTGTTTATTTATAAATTAAAATTCAGATTCTATTAAAAAGCTACCTTGAGATTAAGAATTATTTTTTTAATTTTCTTTAAAGTGTTTCTAAGGTATAGAAAAAAATACTTATTTGTCCCGACGTTTTCCACAAATTACGTTTTTTCAACATTTTTTTTCTGCTATTTTTCGTATTGAAATCAATAATGTTTCTTGCTATGTTACGAGTAGACCATATAATGATGTTATTCATATTTTTGAATGTTCAGAATATTTTGTAGTTCTTTGTTCAGCGAACCACAAACATCACTCGCTCGTTACTTTTGCGGAAAAGGGGTTTTGAATATGGGTGATTGCCATTAATATATACATTATTTTAAAAAATTGTTCAAGCAGTCGACAAGATGAAGAACCTGTCTCTTATAATAAAAATAAATAAGGTTCAAATTCTTCTTGCCTTTCCCACAAGTAGTGATCAAAAATGTTCAAAATGCCTTAATTTTGTGCACGGGCCCTTAATGTTTGTCATATAAATGCTCAAAGCATTCCGAGCCATTACAATGAGCTCTGTGAAACTTTCTCGAATAACGACGTTCACGCCGTCCTTATTTCTGAAACGTGGCTAAAACCTGAACTTTTATCCACCACTTACCCTCTCCCAGGATTCGTGCTGTTACGGAATGACAGAGTCGGTAAGAGAGGGGGTGGGGTAGCTATATATCTCCGTGCAGACTTTCCTTTTAAAATTATTTCTACTTCTTCCTGTAAAGATTCGGCCGAGTTTCTTTTTTTAGAGGTTTGTGTCAAAGGATGGAAGGAGGGAAGGAGGAAAAGCTGTTCTTGGTGTTGTGTATTGTCCGTCGTCACTTGATTACTTCACCGAATTCGAATCGGTTCTAGAATCTTTGGGTTCGAAGTATGCACATCACATTGTCATGGGGGATTTTAACACCAATCTGCTCGCCCATAACTCCCATCGATCCCGTAAACTTCTCCATTTGGTTGAGTCAGCTAGTCTGTATCTGTTACCTCTCCAACCAACTCATCACAACACTGCTGGTGATGATACTTGGCTCGACTTGATCCTCACCTCCAATCCTTCCCTAGTCTCCTCACATGGTCAACTTGACGCTCCTGGTTTTTCCCATCATGACCTCATTTTCCTGCCCTATGTCCTTAAACCTCCTAAACCCAAGCCTAAATTTCAGTACAGGCGTGCCTTTGCGCGGATGAATATTGAAAGGCTTTCGCAAGACGCTTCTGTCTGACTGGACACCCCTAGAGGAAGCCACTACAGTCAACGATAAAGTTACTTATTTCAACAATGTTGTAGTTAAGCTGTACGACTAGGGCTTGCAATATCCGTTCATTTTTACTATCCGGATTATCCGGATAATACGGATATTTTTTAGTTTTTATTCTAAATAAAACTAGTACACTTTTGTAACACGTTTTAATCAGTCTCTCAAGCAAAATGACAAAGAAATAATAAACTATACCAATATTTCAAGTAACAATTACCTAAGAAAACTAGTTCACTCTCTAAAATTATACAATAGAAAACCCGATACCGCACAAATAATTTGTGCGGTATCGGGTTTTTTTTTTCTTCTCATACTTATAACAATTCCAATTAAAAATGAGATCTTACATTTATCACAAAATCCTTATCAAATCAACCTATTTAAAACATAATAATTAAATAAAAATATCACTTTAGAACAAGAACTGGTTTTAAGTGAGAAGCGACCGTGCGTGCGATACAATACAATCTTGAAAACAAGTGGTCAATGTTGTTATGATCTCTGTCACTAAATTGAATTATTGTGTTGTGATTTGTGAAGAGAATAATCACTTGCAAGAGTGATTAGCTCTATATGAATAGTACATTATGGCACAAGTGTGTAATGTTGGTGATTACCGCTGAGGCGCTATTGAGACCCGAGCCGTAAGGCGAGGGTCTTAAGAGAGCCGAGCACGGTAATCATTAATACACACGTGTATCATACAACGTTTTTCAACACACTTGTGAAGAAAATAATACTAAATAATAATGTTATTTAGTAGATAAAAGATATTTGTCCTTGGAGTTTTCAGGTAGTAAACTTTCCATAACGTTAAGGGCTTCACATCTTATATCGGGCGGTGTACAACATAAATCATTTTCTTCATAACTAGTACTTGTAGACATTTTAATTAATAAATAAGTATAATTTCAACAGTGAAAACGAGTTGTGTAAAATGTTTCGCAATGGCGGGAAAAAATAATTTAATTTAATTTTCCTATGCACGCGCATGAAACAATGGCGATCGGCCATAGACTAAAATAATGAGGTTTTTGCTTTTCGCGGATAGCTTTTCAGCCACGTACAAAATGGGGAATTCAAAGTTAGAAAACAAAAGTTACATTTGAGTGAAAGTTTTATTTATTTAAAACGTACAAGTTTAAATTATCTATTTAAATACGAAGTTGCATAAAATGAGCAAGCAATAGGTTACATTAATTTATTTGTACTATTTATTGAACATGATTTTTTGTATCGAAACTGTTTTAAGAATAAAGCAACAACCACCTCAACTTATAAAAAAAAAAAACCCTATAACTCACTTGTGAATAATAGTAATGAAAAAGTCACATTTGATTATAGGTCTCATTACGTACCTAATTGTAGTAAAATTAGAGCCATTTTATGAGCAAGTGTGTTGAAAAATAATAAATAACGTAATAACAGTTATGCACTTTGCAGATTACAGCTTTTTATTTAATTTTTAAAATAAAAATACAACTATCCGTATTATCCGAAAAATCCGGATAATGATGGAAGTAAAATCCGGATTTGAAAATCGGCGGATATCCGGATAATACGGATATCCGGATATCTGGATTGCAAGCCCTATGTACGACACCCACGCACCTATCAGGAGAGTCAAGCTGAAGCGTCCACCTGCGCCATGGATGAATAGGGGAGTTCGGATGGCGATGCGACGAAGGGACCGCGCTTTTCGGAGGTTTAAGAAGGATCGATCGGAAGAAAATTGGACCCTCTTCAAGGCTGCTCGCAATCGGTGTAATCAGATGATACGCAACGCTAAACGCCGCCACATTCTTGATAATATCACTTCTGCTTCTCCTGCCGATATCTGGAAATTCCTTGGAACTCTAGGTATCGGCAGATCGCGGTATTCAGATCTTCCTAACACATTTGGCTTAGACGATCTAAATCGTAATTTCTCCACTGTTCCCACCATTGATGGTCTAACCAAAAGTCAAACTCGTGACTACCTTGAGTTGCTGGTCTGACGCGACCTAATATTACTCCCTTTGCCTTCACCCCAGTCGATCCGGGAGAGATCAAAAAGATTATCCTATCCATTAAATCCAAAGCCGTGGGCTGTGATAACATCAGTCGACACATGATCGTGACAGTTGTTGATCAGCTCCTTCCTGCTATTTCCCATATAGTTAACTTCTCCCTTTACTCCGGTGTTTTCCCTTCCTTGTGGCGAAAAGCCCATGTTCGACCACTACCTAAGATCCCTAATCCCACACATCTCAGTTACTTTCGTCCAATTTCCATCCTTCCCTTTTTATCCAAAGTACTCGAGGCCTGTGTACACAAGCAATTCTCCCACTTCATTCACAAAAACTCACTCATCAGTCCATTCCAATCCGGGTTCAGGCCCGGGCACAGTACCGTTTCTGCTCTCCTCAAGGTGACTGACGATATACGGCGAGGAATGGAAGACACTAAAGTTACGATCTTAGTGTTGATAGATTTCTCAAATGCTTTCAATACCGTCAGTCACGAAGTCCTTTTATCAATCCTCTCCTATCACATGGTCTCTCCCGGGGCGTTGCAATGGTTTTCTTCCTATCTTCAGGGGCGTCAGCAGTCAGTTCTTGCTGGTGAGTCTCACTCCAGCTGGTGTAATCTTGAAACTGGCGTCCCTCAAGGCGGTATTTTATCTCCACTTTTGTTTTCTATTTTTATTGATCTCATAACTACCGAGCTTCAGTGTGCGTATCATCTCTACGCTAATGACTTACAGCTATACTGTCAGGCAAGTGTTGACAGCTTATATGGGGCGGTCGAAGACCTAAATCGGGATTTACGGGTAGTTAAAAACTGGTCTGATCGTTTCGGTGTGGCGGTTAACCCAACCAAGTGCCAGGCAGCATGAGAAGGCGGAGTGGTTTAACGTTGCCACCGGTTATCTTTGACGGTATAGTAATTCCGTTTAGTTCTGACGTCAAGGATCTGGGTTTGCACGTAGACACTTGCCTTGACTGGCGTAAGCAGGTTGCGATTGTGAGCAAGAAAGTCACTGGAACGTTGCGGTCGCTCTACCGGCTGAAATATATTTTCCCATCACACATTAAGGCAATGCTTGTACAGTCCCTGATCTTCCCCATGATTGACTATGGTGATGTGTGCTACTATGACCTGAATGCAGAACTCCTCAATTACTTGACCGACTTCTTAATAACCAAAATCAAAATCAAAGCATTTATTTCAAGTAAGCCAGTTACAGGCACTTTTGAATTGTCGAAACAAAGATGAAAATTAAATGTAGCTACAGTCCCAGTCACAAGACATAAAAACTGTGAAAGTACTGTAGTTGCCCATTCCCTAGCGTAGATCTCTATGGAGAAGAATGGGCAAGAAACTCCATGGACACTCTTTTAAATCAGAATATTGTTACAAAATCTTGGTTACATCATTCACGTTGAGATGGTATATTATGTGAGAACAATGTAGCAAGATGTGCACGGTAAAAGTGTCCACAGCAAAAACACACACACAAAAAAAAATACAATTCAAAATAATTCATTCAAATAAGCCATGGCAACCAAGAGATCACCAGTCACAACTGACAGCGCCCGTTCACGGATATGACGCATGGATCAGCACCATTCAACTCAACCATTTTGAAGGGAACTAAATGATCCGACACATGCGCCACCATCAGCGAGACAATAGAGTGAGCATGACATACTCCAAACCGCCAGGGCACATTCAAGTCAAGAAAAGACGTAGGTTTCCAGTGAATGATAGCTTTCTAGTACATAGTACTCACACAATATGGGCTATGCATTTATATAATACTAAAGAGATTGATTCTATACAATGCAAAGATAGTTGTACAATCTTCAGCAGCTCCAACAATACAATTTAATGCTATCAATTTATGCGCCCCTGTCCATGTGGAGCAGGACCAGCATTGAGCCAAGCATTTTTATCAGCGATATAATCGCTCAACTTGTAATATGCTTGCTTACATAGTGTGCGTTTAATGCATGTTTTAAATTTCGTCTCATTCAGTTCAAGAATACTTTGTGGAATTTTATTATAGCATCGCAAACAGTACCCCATGAAAGATGAGTCTACTTTAGCGAGTCTGAAACCTGGCTGAACTAGTTGGTCCCTATTTCTAGTACTGTAATTATGTCTGTCACCCCTTTTACCAAAAAGGTGCAGATTTTTTCTGACATACATTATGTTTTCGTAGATGTATTGACAATGTACCGTCATGATGCCAATATCCTTAAACAGTTCCCTTATAGAATCGCGCCTACGAAGATTATATATGGCTCTGATGGCTCTTTTCTGCAGAATAAATATAGACTCAATATCTGCAGCCCGTCCCCACAGCAAAATGCCATAAGACATTATACTATGAAAGTAACTAAAATAAACCAGTCTAGCGGTATCTACATCAGTATACTGACGGATTTTTCTAATGGCATAGGCTGCTGAACTTAGCCGCCCCGCAAGAGATGTCAAATGAGAACCCCATTGTAGCCTTGAATCAAGCGTAATCCCCAGGAAAACCGTTTTTATCTACGAATTCAAGTTTCTCTTTATTCAATATTATATCACAATCACTACTTTTAACATTCGGTAAAGCAAATCTTATGCATTTGGTTTTTTTTTTCATTTAATACCAAATTGTTTGCTGTGAACCAATTTTGGACCTGAAGTAGGGCATTATTCACGTCATCTAGATTTTGGGCCCGCCTATTTATCTTAAAAATGCATTCGATTCGTCTTCAATCTCCGCAAGTATGATCATATTTCTGCACATCGTTTGCTGTTAAGGTGGTTACCCATCCGGCAGCGCAGAGCATTGAGGGCTTTGACAACTCTGTTTTCTCTTCTTCACAAACTCACTTCTCCTTCTTATCTCACTACTCATTTTCAATATTTATGCTCTGCGCACAGCAAAAACCTTCGTTCCTCCAATAACTGTCTTCTACGCTGTCCTTCTCACCGATCTGGCTTTATTACATCTTCCTTCTTTGTCCAGGCGGTCTTCCTTTGGAATGCGCTCCCCCAGAGTATTAGGACGTTGACTAGTCGTTTCACTTTCAGAGTGAAGGCTCGAGAGCATATTCACAAGAAGTTGGCAGATTCGTCTCAAAACTAAGTTGTTATAGTTTTTCTTGTTTATCTCTCTTAACTTTATATATTTTGTTATATCTATGTATATATGTATTTATTCTTATATGTTTTAGCTATATATATTTTCTAGTCTTTTTTTTCTGTTATTGCACCTACTTTGTATTGTATCTCTGCATCACCCTAAGGCAGACTGGTAGAAAATGCCCAAGGCATTAAGTTCGCCTTTGTACAGTTTTTTTTTTTGCTTGTGCATAAAGTTTTTATAAATGAGGAGCTCGTGGCTAAATAATAACAGCCGCTCGGGTCGATCATTAGGTTAAGCCGTGCTTGCCTAGGTTGGTCTGTGGATGGGTGACCGCCCATTACATACCGAGTTTTCTCCGTGCCTCGGAAAGCACGTTAAGCCGTTGGTCCCGGCTGTCATTTGTAGATCTTTGACAGTCGTTAGGTAGTCAGAGGCCCGAAAAGTCTGACAATTAGTCTTACCAAGGGGTATCGTATTACCCGGTACTAACTGGGTTGTGGAGGTCAGATAGGCAGTCGCTCCATGTAAAATACTGGTATTCAGCTGCATCCGGTAAAACTGGAAGCCGACCCCAACACAGTTGGGAAAAGGCTAGGCAGATGATGATGATAAAGTTTTTATAAATAAATAATATAGAGGGAACTACCACATTTTGGCGACGAGGATTATCAGGACTACTGTGTGCAATTATTATTTAATTACATGAAAAAAAAGAAGAAAAAAAAAAGACGGTGTACCGTACGGTGTTTTAAGATTGAAGTTATGATTGCTCAAAAAAAAATCACAGTAAAAATTACGGTGAGGCCCCGTGAAGTACAATAATACAATTTCTTTATTTCTCTATTCACAAAGGTTCACATATATATATATATAACTCTCACCTCGAATGAAATGTAGCTTACATACAATGCAATGGCTAATTCGAAAACTTAGATAAATAATTTATTGCAAAAAAAAAAAACATGAAAAAGTGTAGTGTAATGGATGTGAAGTAAACTGTCCAGTGAAATGTGCAAGTGTGTGAGGAAAGGTAGGATGATGACCACCTTATTACTGTAAGTCACTTATTTGATTCTTTAATGTACTAAGAATGCTGTGTACACATATTGATACATACATTAGAACTGTAACATGTGTACTCTTATCGGTAAATGTAATAGTATTATACCTACTGTTGGTGCACCTATTTTAAAATAATAAATTTGAGACTACCCACTGACCAAAATAAATAATAAATAAAATGATGGTGTGGGCGTAGATGTGTCGGGTGACACAGTCACAAACAATTAAATGTGTACGCGTTGTAGTAATTTACCCCGTATACCGATTTGTCGTGAAGGTTTATAAGTTTAGAGAAACACATTCCACTAAAATGCACTAAGTAGTTAAGTTTGTTTAAAGTATGAGTAAGTTACAGTACTAGAGTAGAAGTGATTATTTCTCTCAGTTGTTGATGGCTACCCACTTGTAAGTTCACTATATTTTAATTCGTTACGCATGTTGTTATAATATGCTAAATGATGACGCGCATCGTTGGCCTATAAAGGGTTACCGAGTAAACAGAAAAATGAACGGTGATGAGTCCGTACAAAATGATTATCAAGGGTATGAGAAGTAACTGCTCTATAGTCTTGTTTTTGCAACTTTGAGACTTAAATCTTGCAATGATTATTTGGTAATGAAGAAATTGACAAACCTTTATTAATTTTAGTTGTACAAATAGTTGGCAAAGAAAACCAAAATGCCGACGGGAGGAAGCGGTGTGGAAATGAGTAGTAGGACAAACTGCTTGTTTGGGTCGCTTTCCATCAATATTAGATTATTGTATGAAGTAATGATGGAGGAGCTCGTGGCTAAATAATAGCAGCCGCACGGGTCGACCAAGGTTAAGCTATGCTTGCCGAGGTTGGTCCGTGGATGGGTGACCATCATTACATACCGAGTTTCCTCCGTGCCTCGGAAAGCACGCTAAGCCGTTGGTCCCGGCTGTCATTTGTGGATCTTTGACAGTCGTTATATGTGGTCAGAAGCCAAGGGGTTTGACATCCAGTCTTGCCAATGGGTATAGTATTGCCCAGGTACTGGGTTGTGGAAGACAGATAGGCGGCCGCTTCATGTGAAGTGCTGGTGCTCGGCTGCATCCGGTTGGACTGGAAGCCGACCCAACATAGTTTGGGAAAAGACTAGGACTGTATCAAGGAATGATGTTCGTATAAAAGAGAACATGAGTCTCCTTCTGTATGGACTAAATAACAGATGATGCCTGTTACTACATGATTTTACCAGATAATGCCTGGTAGTCCGGAAACAGGTAACGCCTGTTAGGAGTTTGCAATTTAATTTATTACAGGTGACGCCTGTATGCACATGATGTTAACAGATGATACCTGTTAGTACATGATGTTACCAGATGATGCTGGTAGTCCGAAAACAGGTGACGCCTGTTAGGACTTCGTAATTTAATTTACTACAGGTGATGCCTGTATGCACATGATAATAACAGATGATACCTGTTAGTACATGATGTTACCAGATGATGCCTGGTAGTCCGAAAACAGATGACGCCTGTTAGGACTTCGTAATTTAATTTACTACAGGTGACGCCTGTATGCACATGTGATAACGGATAATACCTGTTAGTACATGATGTTACCAGATGATGCCTGGTAGTCCGGAAACAGGTGACGCCTGTTAGGACTTCGTAATTTAATTTACTACACGTGATGCCTGTATGCACATGATGATTACAAATAATACCTGTTAGTACATGATGTTACCAGATGATGCCTGGTAGTCCGCAAACAGGTGACGCCTGTTAGGACTTCGTAATTTAATTTACTACACGTGATGCCTGTATGCACATGATGATTACAGATAATACCTGTTAGTACATGATGTTACCAGATGATGCCTGGTAGTCCGGAAACAGGTGACGCCTGTTAGGACTTCGTAATTTAATTTACTACTGGTGATGCCTGTATGCATATGATGAAAACAGATAATACCTGTTAGTACATGATGTTACCAGATGATGCCTGGTAGTCCGGGAACAGGTGACGCCTGTAAGGACTTACTAATGTAATTTAGTACTGGTGATGCCTGTAAATACATACTGAGTTCCGTACCATTATCTATACATTAGACAAAACGGCAAAAAAATCACGTTTGTTGTATGGGAGCCCCCCTTAAATATTAATTTTATTCTGTTTTTAGTATTTGTTGTTATAGCGGCAACAGAAATACATCATCTCTGAAAATTTCAACTGTCTACCTGTCACGGTTCATGAGATACAACCTGGTGACAGACAGACGGACATACGGACAGACAGCGAAGTCTTAGTAATAGGGTTCCGTTTTTACCCTTTGGGTACGGAACCCTAAAAAATCAAATCATATGATTTTTTTATTCTTATTCTTTGGAATTATACAAATTAAATGCCATAATTTTGGTGTTATAGCCATAATATTCGAATTCCCTTTATTCATTTATATACATATTGTGTGAGACTGCACCAGCAGACTCACGATGTCCGCGATTACGCGGAGCCCTAATCAAAATAATACTTGTCCAATCGACAAGGGGAAAACAAATATTAGGTCCACTTACCCATCACGTTGGAACCGGAGATGTGGCGTAGTCCCTGGTCACGTCGTATCTGAGGGGGGTGTAAGTGTAAATGTGTTTTGTGTTGTGCATGTAATTTAGGTCAGATTCGACGGTATTCCAAGGACGCCCCACAGCGCGTACCGTCGACTGCCTGGTCAAACCTTCCAAGATCACACACGTGGCACTTTTCAGTCAATGTCCAACTGAATCTTATCCCGGTTAGCCAACCAAGTGGGGATTTTCAATAGTTTAGCACTAAGTTTAGGAAGTCACCGGCGTCCAAACGACACAAAAGCCGGCTACTTAACCAACAAATTATTCGCGGTCACGACCCAAGATAGCGAAATGTCTCAATTTTCACTCAATTATCAACAAAATATCAAACACCGATCAAGATTGTATCGGATTAACATTAACTCAAAGTTTCAATCAATAATTACACGACAGCAGCGTGCATCAAACAACGAACACGGAAGCGACCATTTTTCCAACCAAGATGGCACTGACAACCAAACGTCATCTGTCAAACGTCAAAAAACTGCGTTCGGAAACTTGTGGGATGAAACATCTACCCCCCCCGGACGGGCCGTCCCGTCCGCTAATCAATTGGCAGTCTTGACAAGGTTGCGACAGCTCTCTTTATAACCGATCCATCCACCAAAACCTCAGCAAAACGAGGTACCCCGTCGGTGCCAGCCACCAAATTGAGAATGCGCCCCCTGCGCCAATACAGAGGCTTAAGGTTGGCATCCTTAATAAGGACGAGGTCTCCTATCTTGGGCGGATGAGTTTTATCAGTCCACTTGACGCGCTGCTGGAGGATGTGCAGATACTCTAAGCTCCAACGCTTCCAAAAGCTCTGAGTGAGCTGTTGCACCAACTGAAACCGCGATAGCCGATTTTGGCTCACATCAACAAAAGGGTACTCAGGCAGAGCGACAAGTGGCTGTCCAATCAAGAAATGGCCCGGGGTTAGAGCCTCCAAATCGTTCGGGTCCGAAGAGAGCGGGCACAATGGACGCGAATTTAGTACCGCTTCAATGCGACACAATACCGTAGCTAATTCCTCAAAGGTGAGAACGGTGTCTCCCAACAATCTCCGCCAGAGTCCCTTTGCTGCTTTCACCGCGGCCTCAAAAATACCCCCCCAATGGGGGCACGCTGGGGGTCAAACAACCAAGTGACCCCTCGACGGGCCAATTTGTTACCAATGTCAACCTGGCTCTCATTAAGAAAGTCATACACTTCTTTCAAATAGTTACTTGTACCCTTGTAGTTGGTACCGCAATCAGACCTGATCAGAGAAGGTAACCCACGGCGAGACGTAAATCTATCCAAAGTTGCCACAAAGGCCTCCGTCGAGAGGGAGGATACCAGCTCCAAGTGCACTGCCTTAGTTGACAGGCAGACAAATACGCACAAATAAGCCTTGACAATTTTACTATTGCGAAGGGTAGACGTCTTTATCGAAAAGGGACCAGCAAAGTCCGTTCCTACGCCTGCAAAGGGCCTCGCCTCATTGACACGATCAGCAGGCAAGTCTCCCATCTGGGGCTGCATCGTTGGGGCCTTAGTCCGATAGCACGGTATGCAACGGAAGACGATGCTACGAATGGTACGACGAGCCGACAAAATCCAAAACTCTCGCTGCAGAATGGCCAACAGCGCATTGCAACCGGCGTGCGAGTTCTTAATGTGACGATCAGTCACCAACAATTTAATCAAATGGCCCGCCTTGGGCAACAAGAGGGGGTGACGGACCCCATAAGGAAGGCTAGAGTGCCTCAACCGTCCTCCAACACGCAAAAGACCCGTTTCATCCAAAAAGGGGTTCAACTTACTAACGGCTCCCGACAACTTAACTCTACCGGACTTCAAGGTCTCGATCTCCTTCTCAAAGTGTACGGCCTGCACAGAGCGAACCCACAGGAGGAGTGACTCCTGTCGCTCTTGAGGAGAGAGAACCGGTGACCGGCGCTTGTCCCCTGGATTCCTAGCATTGTGACCAAAACGCCTGATCCACGAGGTAACGTTCAACAATTTGTCGAGGGAGCCGTATCGATTCAACAAAATATCAGGATCAGCTGCATAACCGTGCGAAGATGCGTCACAAAACCCATGAAGGGTAGCAGTATAGTTCCCAGGGGGGAGGATAGCGCGTGGTAACGCGACCTCGTTGACCGCAGGAAGTGCGGATACAAATTGGAGCCAATCTTCCAAAAGGGTTTCCCGAAGTGGCTCATCCCAACCAAGTTCCGCGGTCCAAAGGCGCTGGAGAAAACATTTCGCCCAAAACAATACCGGGCATATCCAACCATTCGGGTCAAAGGTTCTCGCGACAGTAGACAATACCAGTCGTTTAGTTCAAGTGTGTGGTGACTCCAAATCGACATCATACGTAAAGGTGTCTTGGACTGGTCGGTACTGAACGCCGAGAACGGCCAACATAGCAGGGTTGTCAGCATTTTCAAACAAATGAGGATCCTGCTTATGATCCTCTTCCACATCTTCCAACAGTGCTGGCGAGTTGGACACCCACTTACGCAACTCATAGCCAGCGGAATCCAAAATTTGAACCAACTCGTCACGCAACAGGATAACTTCCGCAACCGTGGAAGCCCCAGTGCAGACGTCATCAACATACAAGTCCGTTTTCAAGATGGCGGACGCCCGAGGGAACTTCAAGCGTTCTCGGTCCGCGAGCTCCCAAAGCGAACGAATAGCAACAAAAGGGCTCGATCGAAGGCCGTACGTATTCGTGTTGAGCTCATAAACAACCATGGGGTCCCGGGGATTCTCTCGCCACAGGATCAACTGATAACGTCTGTCATCCCGGTGAATAACCGTTTGCCGGAACATCATTTTGATGTCTGCCACAAAGACTACTTGATGACGACGAAAAGACGTGACGACATCGCAAAGGTCCCTCAACAATTTGGGGCCGGAGTGCAAGCAATCATTCAAAGAGACACCAGAGGAAGTCCGCGCAGACCCATCAAACACTGTGCGCAGCTTACCGGTGGATGCCTTGAGGACCGCGTGATGCGGCAGAAAGTAATGCTCAACTGAGCGCCAATCCAAATTTGACACCGACATGTGTCCCAAGTCTGCGTACTCACGCATGAAATCTAAATATTTCTGCCGCAGCACCGGATCCCTGGCCATACGGCGCTGCATCGCCAACAATCTCTTCTCGGCCATAGGTTTGGACTCGCCGAGAGGTGGACGAACTGCAACAAAAGGCAACCGTGTTACGAGCCGACCGGAACGGAGTCGACCTGTGTTGTTCTGATAGAACAACTCGCACTCCTCATGTTCCGGGTTCAAGCGGGCCACTTGCGGTGGCTCCTCAACCTCCCAAAACCTCTGAACAGCGTCAGAGAGAGCGGAGCCACACGCCAACGCAAAATCAGGCTCAGGTGGAGGGGCAGCCTTCAACACTGGGCCCATCACCGCAAAGCCAAAGATGGTCGAGACAGCCACCAAACCGTTCGGCTGCAAGACTATCATATTACCCAACAATATTCTCCCTAGTACATCGGAACCCAATATCAAATGAGTTGTATTAGGGGAATCAAACCGGCGGTCAGCCAAATCCAGGCCTGACGTCAACCGGACAATATCAGGCGACAGCTGACGTTGGGGATGACAGCCCAAAATACTCGTCAGAACAATAGCCGAAGGAAAAAACTTAGGGTCCAAACAACTCACAGGAGTGAGCCCAAATATGGTTTGTCCCTCAACAGTCGGGATAGGTGTTTCGCCTATTCCATTAATCGTGCCTGAAAAGGCACGGACATCCAGGCTCACCCGACCCGCTAACCAAGACGACAAAAGGCAACCCTGGGCTCCCGTGTCCAAAATGGCACGGACCACAACAGAGTCCCCCGTGGGTCCCCAGACCCTGACCGATGCCGTTGGCAACAAAACCGTGTCGATCTGGGGAGGTACGTTAGCGGGACAGGCGCCAATTTCCTAGCAATGCCTGGGCGGCGACCGATCGCCGCATCCAGGCTGGGGTCTATCCCGATGAGGATAGTAATCAAACTCCTCGTCCGCGCGATGTCCCGAGCCGCGCGCCATCGCTGGAGGGGCATATCCCACTTGACGCCTGAGTGGCGGGGGGCGCGTCTCCAAACGGGGACGTTCCGCCAACGGAGGGGAGGGAAGGCGGTGCTGGTCTGGCCAATGTCGCCTACCAGCAGCTGCATAATCGCCTTCACGAGGGGAGGTCAATCGGCGGTCGCGCGGCTCCCGATCAACTGGCGCCCGGGTGGAGTACGGCGGTCAAAGTTGCAGGCCCCTCCTCGATTCTGAACCGGCGAGCGAGGAGCCCGGTGCTCATCTCCATTATACCCCCCCCTGCGCGAACCCCCATCAGAGGCTGGTCTGTCAGAGCGGTTCGCGTTAGCGCACAAAACTTCAAGATGTGAACCCCTACAAATTGAACAAGGGCGGGGGTTGGGGCAATCCCGATGAAAATGATTCCCCAAACAAGAAAAGCACAGACGGCGTGCATTGGCAACTGGGCGGCGGGCACTCACGTGCAACTCCAAGAAGGCCGCGCAAGTGACTACGCCATGTCCCGTGGCCTTACAATAGCCGCAAGCAGGATTACTCTGGGTGCCACCAAAACGGGGGGCAGGGCAGCTATCACCAGGCCCGACAGTCCTAGTCCGTCCCTGGGCCCTCGGCCGAGAGGGCGGTTGGCTTGACCCCGTGGCACCACGAGCGTTGTCGAGGAAACGACACTCATCCTCCAAAAATTTGACGAGGTCTTCAAAGGGGGGAAGATGGGTGGCACTATCCCCACCATACTTCTGCTCAAAACGGGACCTCAAGTCTGACGGAAGCCGCTGCAACACTATGTGCACCAAAAGATAGGACCAATAGTCCACCGGCAACTCCAATCGTTTTAAGGCGTTGGTTGCTGCCAGCAATGGATTCAACAGGTCAGCACGCAACGCTGACATTCTGGTGATGGCCGGCAACCCCAAGATCTGGTCAATATGGACATCAGCCAGGCAACGTTTGTTCTGGTATCGTCGGGATAGAAGTTCCAGAGCGGTGGGATAGGCCGAGTCGGTCACCGGCAAGTGCTGCACCAAGGCTCGAGCCTCACCTCCTAGGGCTGACAACAAATAAGCCAACTTCTGGGCCGGTCGGAGGTCAGAGCGCGAATCAACCAAACTGTCAAACAGGTTCCTGAAACTTAACTAATGGTCCAAGTGACCGTCAAAATGTGGCAGCTCCAGGGTAGGCAGTCTACCCAAAAGTCCAGGGCCTGCAACAACAGAGGTCTCTGTTTTGACCTGGGCAGGGTCCTGACTCTTCAAAATTTCCCTGGCGCGCATACTTATTATGTCACCCAGGTTCAACATCTGGTCATAATCCGCAACAACCTTATCACGGGCTGCTTGACCCAATGCTTCCAGGTCCAAGTCCAAAATCAATTCATTGAAGCGAGCAAACAAAGTGTCAACCGCACTCAATCTCGCATTCAACTGCTCATACCGGGCAAGCGTGGCCTCTTCCAGGTCTATACGCTCAGCGGTTGCAGCAGCAGAGGCAAACCATCTTAGCTGTGAGGTCAATCCACCAATGGCTTGGTTTACAGCTTTCAATGAAGCCATTGGGACAAATATCAAATAAAGAAATTAAATTCAATTAAATAATAAACAGGAACAATTTTGCCGGACCCAAACTACAATTTAAACCAAATAATAAAACTTAGTTTGAATTATTACAAGTTCAAATCCGACCCTGTACAAGCAATACCTTGTTTATACAACAACAAATTAAAGTACAAGCCACAAGGGACACTACATATCATAACATATTATGTCAAACAATCAATGTTAACTATGTTTAATTTGAGTCAGGCTGACAAGCAACAAATCAGACTTCTCAATACTTTAACTCGACAATAAGTGGTGAATTTAACAATTAAACCACGCTCTGCTACCAGTTGTGTGAGACTGCACCAGCAGACTAACGATGTCCGCGATTACGCGGAGCCCTAATCAAAATAATACTTGTCCAATCGACAAGGGGAAAACAAACATTAGGTCCACTTACCCATCACGTTGGAACCGGAGATGTGGCGTAGTCCCTGGTCACGTCGTATCTGAGTGGGGTGTAAGTGTAAATGTGTTTTGTGTTGTGCATGTAAGTTAGGTCAGATTCGACGGTATTCCAAGGACGCCCCACAGCGCGTACCGTCGACTGCCTGGTCAAACCTTCCAAGATCACACACGTGGCACTTTTCAGTCAATGTCCAACTGAATCTTATCCCGGTTAGCCAACCAAGTGGGGATTTTCAATAGTTCAGCACTAAGTTTAGGAAGTCACCGGCGTCCAAACGACACAAAAGCCGGCTACTTAACCAACAAATTATTCGCGGTCACGACCCAAGATAGCGAAATGTCTCAATTTTCACTCAATTATCAACAAAATATCAAACACCGATCAAGATTGTATCGGATTAACATTAACTCAAAGTTTCAATCAATAATTACACGACAGCAGCGTGCATCAAACAACGAACACGGAAGCGACCATTTTTCCAACCAAGATGGCACTGACAACCAAACGTCATCTGTCAAACGTCAAAAAAACTGCGTTCGGAAACTTGTGGGATGAAACACATATGTTTTACTTTTTTGAATATTCCTATTCAAAATAATATAATAGTACATTTTGATACAAGTGGAGAAAGTTTGTTATTGCATTCGAGGCGGAATTATAGAGTTTTTGAGCCGAGAACTGCAATAACAAATATCCACGTGTATCAAACGACGTTTTTCAATACACTTATGAAGAAATAAAATAAAATATGACGCAAAATATTTTTGTCACGAACTAAGAAACTATGATTTTGATTTTCTTTTTTTTTCGCGCTCTGCTTTCGCCAGGTTGAAGGAGAGGCGCAAAGGTATGAAGCCGTTAAACAGCCTAATATAATAAATAATATTTTATATTTTTGAATTCAGAACACAAATAAATGTTAATTTGTGTTTAGAAATAACTATTAGTTTTTAATAATCACGTTTATCTATAATATTCTATTTATAAACACAATTTGAATATAAAAAAAATATTTATGCCGTAAAGACGCGTAGTGCTTTGCCGAAATAATAAAAAAAAAAAACTTCACCTCAGAGTATAGGCACGGTAATATTATGATACAGTACTTTAACTTGGCCGCATGATAGCAATAAATGTCTACAGCCGCGCGGTACGTAAACATGCGTTAGGGCTGCCCGTCTCCAGCATTTTAATTACATTTGCCTACTTTCTGTTTCTATTTAGTTTTGTGATTGTAAGTAAATATCCTTTTTATATAAATAAATGAAATACTTTGTATATTGAATAGGAAGTTTTCAATAAAAATGCGTGTTGTTTTTTGATATACCACGTCTTTACTTTGAATTATGCAAACTAACAAAACACACATGCTCCGAAGTTTTAACACAAGCGTAAGTAGGTAGGTACCTACCGTATCATGATTCATTCAGGGTTCTGAATGAATCATTAAAGTTAAAGTCATCAAAGTTATTGAGACGAGTGAAATAGGTAGTTATATGCGGTTGCATATAACTACCTATTTCACTCGCCTCTTTAACTTTCCGTTACTCTATTAGCTTTATTTATTGATCCAAACACCTTTTTTTTCGTGAGCTAAAAGGAAATACTTATCCATTAAAAAGACACACATTATGTACCTACCTACTAGTAAGTAATAGTTATTTATGCAACTGTTGTATAATGAGGGGTATTAAAACACGAATGTGGGTTTATCACACGAGGCGAAGCCGAGTGTGATAATAGTATCACATGAGTGTTTTAATACCTAATTATGTACAGTTGCATACAAGACTTTATCTACATCCGTGATATGAATCCTCCATAAAAGGTTCTGAAACCATAGGGTGTTGCACAGTGTTCTAAGAAGTCTATGTAAATTCATGGAAAGTTTAATTGCTTGTATTTAATACAAACAAACCGTGTATAGGTAGTAATATAATTATTTACATTTTGGATTGTTCATTATTATCAATATTCACAAAGCTTGTATCACTCATTTTTGTAAACAACAAAGTACATAATGCAATACTAATATCCAAATGTCGAACAAAAATGGCGGGATACGACGTGAATTCGAATTAACATGGAATTAACCTATAAGTCTTTTTTTTAATTACGGCGCTGTGGTAGTGAATCGCACGTGCTAGACAATGTTCTTTTTTTAAAACGAGTTGCATAATGAAATTCAGTACAACATTATAACACCCGTTTGGGTGTTATAATGGTTATTATGACACTGGCTGTTTTAATGTTGGCCATAAGCTAACTGTTTCAGATACCTTTATAGAGGTTTTATAGCATGGGTGTAGATAAAATTATTTTATAGTCTTATCTTTCAGAGTTTCCAGGTAATTTAAAAAAACTTATGTCTGGATGCGTTATTGACGAATTCGTACAACCAAAACGGCACATTATTTCCTACTCGTCATATTAACTGATTTTTAGAGAAAAAATCGCGCGGTTATTGTTAAAAAAACAACACACCGTCCGTTCGACACTGCGGTACAGCCGTGACTGTCTGCGCCCCAAGCGCACCCCAAGATCGAGGCGCGTAGGTATAGCTCGCGTTTCGTCCGTTTCTATGAAGTTGGAGTTCTGTATCATATTAATACTGTGGTATAGGCATTGAACAATTTGGACTAAGTATAGGTATAGTTATCTGTGGCAATTTTCATTCCCGCACACGTGCGGGAAAATGGGAAAAAACGCACGTGTGTGAAATACATTGCATGTTGTACCTAATCGTAGTGCGTTATGGACCAGTTTTCGAGGAAGTGTATTGAAAAAAAAAAGGTTTAAAAATATAAAAATATAGTGGCCCACCGGTATCGGGAACACGGTCCAAGCTACAGGTCGCGGCACGTAAGTCTAGTGCTGAACGAAACATGGAGGAGATATCTGCGCATGTTATACGACTGGAGAGCCAATCGGCGCAACGCACGACCCAATACATTCTTATTTTTTACTTCTGCGCAATAACGGTCACTGCTAGACTTTCGTGTCGCGACTCCACTTTCGTGGCGTGTACCGGCGCGGCACAGCGGTCAGGGCTCCAGAGAGAGGAACCTCCGCACAATACGAGCCGTGTCCAGGAGTACCGCTTTCTGAATCAAGCCCTTGATCCAGCTGCCTAACGAGAGCCTCCTCAGGTATTGATCGAGGATCTTTGCAATTAAGCCATCTGCTGATACGACTATCGGCACAATGATCGCTGAATCCACATCCCACATGTAGGCAACCTTCGAGCCAAGCCTAGATACTTGATTTGCTTATCTTTCTCGGCTTTCACGAGGCTCTCATCATGCGGGACCGGTATGTCAACAATCATTGCGCGCCGCTCTGATCGCTCTACCACCACTATATCAGGCATATTGGCAACAATAGTCCTGCCGTACGCAAAATACGCGCTTTGACGTGGAGTTGCGGACACCAGTCCGCTATACAATACAACAATAGTCCTGTCAGTGATGATGGATTGATCCTAGTACAATGTTATACTGCCATTTTCGAGAACAGGGTCGGGCACATACCTATAGTCCGGCACTTCCGTTTCCACAAGGCTGTATTTTAGAGCAAGTTGCTGATGGATAACCCTGGCTACAAGGATGTGTCTAATGAATAACATTTCCGACATATGTCAACCGTGCCGTCCTTCACAATAAATCTTCGTCTTCTTAACTTCATCCATAATTACACAGACAAAACCTTCTGTCTCTCCGAATAGGTCCCCGGGACGTAGATAGTTTACAGACGCTGATAGGTCTACATCGGGCCCATTTAGGGCCCGAAAAGTTAGAGCCCTAATATTCTTATTATTAAAATAATCAGTCTGTGACTCGTGTGCGGAGTAACGTTAATAAAATAATTAATAGGTACAAATTTAAAGAAACTCCAGAGATCAAAAATAAAGACAAATAGACTTCTTCCCCAGAGGCGAAACGAAAATTCGCGCGATAATTTAGCCCCCAAATTACATTTTTTTTATAATTCATGAAATCCGGATTCGAATTTCAAATCCGGATTTGGAAGGCGAGTAAAAATGAACGGATATCCGGATTTTTCGGACTACGGATAGTCCGGATTGCATTCCCTAGACATCACCGATTCATCACAGAGACCCCTCAGTATTTATTACAACAGATGCATCAGATCAAGGATGGGGGGCCACAGTAAACGACAGGAGCCTATGCGGCACTTGGACCACCGATCAACTACCTTGGCACAGCAACCGAAAGGAGCTATGGACATTAAAGATGGTTCTTCAAAAAGTCGCACATCTTTACAGATATCAAACAGTCTTAGCTCAAACGGACAACAGATCCGTGGCAGCATACATCACCAAAGAAGGGGGAAAAAGTCCTTAAAACTACTACAGTTGACGACAGATATACTGGAAATTGCACATCAACATCAAATATACCTTGTAGTCCGCTACTTGCCAGGAAGATACAACCTGCTGGCCGACAGCCTCTCGAGATTTCGCCAAGCACCAGAATGGACACTGTCGAAGCAGTTGATACAAATAATATTCAACAAGTGGGGCACACCATCAATAGACCTTTTCGCGAGCTCTCACTCAGCAGTTGTAAAACGATATGTGAGCGAAGATGCACGAGATCAGGTATGTGTTTTCGTGAACGCCTTCAGCAGAACATGGCATTACGATCTCGGTTGGCTCTTTCCCCCACCGTCACTGATACCACGAGTGTTACGACACTTGAAGAAGAGCACGGGAACATACTTATTCGTGGTCCCAAATTGGGAAAAGACCTTTTGGAAAGCGGAATTGAAACAGCGGGCACTAAGTCCCCCATTTACGATCCACAACTTGCGACAGCACCTAACGGACCTGAAAACGGGGAGACCCCCACCAGAAGTGGAAAAGCTGTTTTTGCAGGTATGGAGGGTTCAGGCTGGGCCAGTTTAGTGGAGACCTGGCATGAAGAAAATAAAATACACCTAGGGTCCGCATGGCGCAAATCAACTTTGAGGATATATAAGATTGCCTGGGAAAGGTGGCGTGTATGGTCCAGAGGAAAGTGCCAAATTGATAACCCCAAACCTGATGAACTCTCAAAATTCATTTGCTACTTGCACAGTGATGTCAAATTGGCACCTAGCACTATAGCCGTGCACAAATCTGTAGTTGCCACTTTTGCAAACCCTGAAAAATCGGAAGCCTTAGCCAAACACCCATTAGTTAAGCAAACAATGAAAGCTATAGCCATAACAAAACCGCCACCTCGAAAACCATCCACTTGGGAGGTTGGCAGTTTAATTGAATATCTACAACATTATTCCTTCGATGTTGATATTTTATTTCAAATATCGCGTCATGTCACGGCACTTTTATTACTATCCACGGGAAGAAGGATACATGACCTAACTTTATTGGATATAAGCCCGGAATTTTCGAAAATAATGGCGATCATGTGATATTCTGGCCCAGATTTGGATCTAAAACTGACTCGGCTACCCACCGACAATCAGGGTGGCGCTTATCAAATGAAGAACCGGAAAGATTAAACCCTGTCCTATGGATTCAAAAAACTAATTAGCATATCACACGAGCGAAGAAGAGCTAGACAAAACTTAAACAGCCTGTTTATCACAACTAGAGGAAAAGTGAATGTAGCTTCTCGAACAATTATAGCTGGATGGATCAGGACTCTTTTCCGGGAGGCCAACATTCAAGACTCCCCCGGCAGTTTTAGAGCTGCAGTGAACTCTGACATGTGGATTAACAGAAACATTAACATTGACGAAGTGTTAAGAAGAGGTAATTGGAAAAGTAGAGACACATTCCTTAAATATTACTTTAAAGACGTAACCAATCGAAATAGAGATTTAGGCGGTGCAAATCTTACTGATTTATTTTCACCAGTGTGATTTTTCTCCTCATGAATGGAGGTAATAAATTAAAAGCTTGAAGAAAAGCGATATATTAAGATTCAATAATTATGTTATACTAGGAAGAAAAAATATATTTTGTTTTCTTTGATCTCATTTGCTTTACTAAAAACAAACATTTTTGCAAAATTGGAAAGTTTTCTTATTTATTACAGAACATAATGAATCATAAAGCTACACCCTAATTGCTTTTCAATCTATAATCCGATCACAGCACGTCATGTAGCGCCGGCAGAAAATAAACACATCTCAAGGTGAGTGGGAAATCCCCGCGGACACCTCGACTATCCCACAGGAATTTCTCTTGTGAGACAGTCGAGGTAGTGCCGGACTCTAATCGGCTAAAACCACACTCCTGCCCCTCCAGTGTTCCTCTGACATGGTCAAAGCCCTTTTTCACTTTGATAAGCCTTAATTTGCGACTTTTTGCTTAGAGGCCGAAGATACCACGCTCTATGCGCTTAATTTTGTCTATTACATTATTAATTCAAACCTGTTCTAAACTCAACTAAGTAATTTGTATTTATGGTTTCTATCTTTATTTACCTTAATATTAACTGCTTCTATCTACTATATTTTACTGTTTAATTAAATAATTAAAAAGCTTTTTGTACTTGTTTTAATATATAATTATCCTATTAAATTTATTTAACTACTAACGCGTTTTAATTTATTTTTTACAATTTAATTCTACGATCCCCATTTTTTCTGCCCTCGTGGTATTTCTTTTATTTCGTATTGTTTGGCATAATGTAGTTGTTGGGTTTTTTATCTAAAATATTAACACTATATATTTGATATATAGTTTCATATTTTTTAACACCAGTGCGAACATTTTCGAAACATAGAAACAGATTTCCAACCAATTTGACACAGCTTATCGATTCCACTAGAGTTGACTTACAGTCTAGCTTAATTCTAGCCACTTTCTCATTAAAGTGACTCCAATTACCCTTCTCCATTAAGCCAACCCTAGTGGTTCGCTCAATGCGTCTGCAATTCGGTTGTGTCAAACTGGTTATCTCAGTGTACGCGGAAGTGAGCGCATCGACAACTTTAGCAATACGCTATGGTTGTCCTAGCGAATGCGTCCCACTTCCGGCGTATCGGGCATTCTTTGCTGAACGCATTGTGCGAGTGTTCCCCGAGCTTGGCTCTGGTGCAGTTCACGCATGCCGCTGCCTCGCCAAGATGTTTGTCTGGGCAGTCTACCCTAAGGTGTGGACCGCCACAGTGGCTGCATAGGTCAACCGGCTCCGTGCAGAGATGTTTGCCGTGACCGTATGCTAAGCAGCGGGTGCACTGCACCAAAGGCGTCTGGTCTTCGACGCGCTCTCGCTGGAGGTCAATGCGGAACTTGCCTCCCTCGAGTGCCCACTTCCAGATAGCTGGGGAGACACTCAGCACAATGCTGTTCACATGGGGGTTACGCGATTTTTTCCTAAATTTAATAGACACTCTCTGTTCCCCATCGCCGAGGCCGTCAAATAACTCCCGGTTCTGATTCCTAAGGGCTCGTACCACGTCTTCGTCGCTGTGGATCAGCAACACGTCCCTAAGAATCAGAAGCGGGTCTCTGTTTTTGACTTCCTCGACGACGAGGTTCTCTCCGGCCTTTTCTAAACGTGCTTTAAGTTTTTGTCTCTCCTCCTTTGTTGCACACCCCATGATGACTTTCTGATCTTTGGCTTTTCTCACCCTCTCTACACGCACCCAGCCCTCCTTCGCGTCCACTGCTTGCGCACTCTTTCGAGGATTTCGGCCCCCGTATCCATTTCCTGTGTTGATGAGACAACCACGGAGTGCAGCGTCTTTCGCTCCAGGGCTGGCGCCCCGGTGTGGCACTTACTGACGGCCGCTACACTCGCGTAGGTTGTCTCCCCCACACTTTCTTTGTAGGCCAGACTGTCTCGGAGTCTATCGAGTTTCACGGAGTTGTCCTTTAACTCCGAGATGTGCTCCTTCATGGTTCTCAGGAGCTCAGTCTGGCCAACGAGAACTTCAATGAAAATGGGTTGGGGACCGAAGTCAGCAGTGGGTGCGGGTTCCGGTACGGCGATGGGTGCGGCAGGGGCCCGGTCTTGCTCCGACTCCTTGACCAGCTCATAAAGCCTGTTTATGGCTTCGAGCACCGCAGTCTTGATCTCGGCCTTGAGGTTGCGAGAGTTGCCCAAATTAAGCTTGGCCTCATTAAGGCAAGCTCTCGCCTCCTCAGTGCGACTGCGGCACTTCGCCTCAGGCTTTTTGAGCGGTCTTGAGGCTTCGATAGCAGCTCGGCGCGTCCCCGGAGTGGCAGGGCCCTGCCTTGACGCGGAAGGAGTCTCGTCTCCGAAGGAGATTCTCCTCCTCGCATCAGGCGAAGGCCCCACTTTCTCCGCCGATCGCGGCGAGCCACTAGAGCCTTGGGCTATCACGGTACTGGATGGGGTGTGGAACATGACCCACCACTTCAGGCCTTGCCGGCTTGAGAGAGAGTACTGAAGAACAAGCGAAGCGATCGCCCGGCGCAACATGGCGGCGGGCGTGCTGTGGTGGGGGGGAGACGCGCGCGGGGTGTAGGTAGGATAGGAATTTAGTGTTGTCACACGCGAAAATCCAAAGGGTAATCTCAAGGTGGGTCTAGCTACGCTGGAACCTAAATATCCGTTTTCTACCCTTCGGTGGGAAAACGGTGCTATTTTGTTTCTTATGTTTGCTATCTAAAAATAATCTTTGAAGTAAGCTCTCACAAAACCATTTTTTTTCTGCTTTATTTTGCTGATTTACGATAAATATCCATTTTCAGTGGAGGTCATTATGACATCATCATCATCATCATTATGACTCTATTTGTGGTAGTGCAAACTTCGTTTGAAATACTATTAAAATAAAGTTCTAATCAGCTTGCACTACAAAGTGGTTGTTACGTCAGTCACTCTGCCGCGCTAGCGATAAGAGCAGTAAGTACGTTTTGCATAGTTTTGAGTAATTGGCGCTCAAAGTTTTTGTTACAATTTTGATTTTCCTGACTTCTTTTTTAAGTTATATATTGATTGTGATGATTCAAACGTGTAGCCCAAATAAAGCGCTTTTATATTATGTACTCAATACAATTGTAAATATAATAGAATAGTTTTAAATGACGAAAATGTTTTTATGTTAAGTGTTAGTTGAAGCAACCGAAATATCGCTTGCTTATAATAATAGCAGTAAGTAGCAAGTTACTGCTGTTATTATAAGCAACTTATACTAAGTTTAGGTTTTAGCTTAAGAATAAAAACAAAGTGTTAAATAAAAAACCTTTCTGTGTATTAATATTTATTTACTTACATATTATACTAAATATCGTGAAGTTTCACTAGGTCTGAAGTTTACTTGGTAAAAAAATCAGAGAACAATAAAATTTTAAGCAAATAATACTTATTATACAAATTTTAATCAGTCTTTCTTACTTTCAAAGTCTTATAAAATAACTTCTGATTCTTATCGGGCTCCATTCTACCCCCTATGTTGTTACAAGAAAGTTAAAAAGTATATAAAATTGACAAGTTTAGCCATATTTCAAAGTTACTAACAAAAAAATCAGCCTTTCTACGTTCACAATTTGAGATCAAACTAAGGTAAAATACGAATTAAAAAATCAAACGTAGGTTAACAAATACCTAAAATAACAAGACGTTAATTTTGATGTCATTAAATAACAAATACAATAAAACTATCTAGCAAAGCTTAATCTATGTGACTGACATAAAGTCAGTCACATACAAACCGAAACCGAAACCGGTAAATTTAACCGAAATGCCTTTCTGTTTTCTTGCATTAATTCTAACAGTTTCTTTAAAATCTGTCTTCGTAGTTTCTGGAATTCCTCTGGGTGTCAATGTAGAACTAAATTCAGGAAATGTTCTTGATTTCAGGTACTTTAACTGTAAAAAGTTGAGTCGCAAATGGAGGCGAGCTCACGCTGCAATACAAAACTAACTATGCTGATGAACAAAGACAAAGACTTTTTACAGTTTATTTTACTGAATTTAGTTTAAAATTAACTTAGTTTGATCTCAAATAATTGTGAACTAGAATGGCTGAATGAATTAGAATGGCTGATTTTTTTTCTTTGATACTTTGAAATATGGCTAAACTTGCCAATTTTATTACAATTAACTTAGTTTGATCTCAAATAATTGTGAACTAGAATGGCTGAATGAATTAGAATGGCTGATTTTTTTCTTTGATACTTTGAAATATGGCTAAACTTGCCAATTTTATATAATATTAGGTATTTTATTTTTGTAATAGCTTACCGGAGTAGAATGGAACCCAGAATTAATAATAGGCTAGTTTCCACCATCAATAAATTCCATATCTAGTCCGTCAGTTAGAGTATTGGAAAATAATGGACACGTATTTTTTGTTTTTGTAAATCAATGTGTTATTTACAAAGATAAAACGCATCAAAACTCGAGAGTGGAGGCTCGTGACGTCACACGCACTAAAATTAAAGCACGGCCGTGACGTATTGAGAATTTTAAAAGCGTCGTATCTTCGTCAATTTTGATTTACGTAACAAAATAAAAAAATACGTGTCAAATATTTTTTGATAATTCTAACTGACGGACTAATTAGATTTTTTCAGGACACAAGCCTTTTATTTTATAAGACTTTGAAAGTGAGGAGACTGATTTAAATTTGTATAATGATTTATTTTTACCCACGACGGAACGGAGACGTTGTGTGCGTTTGGGGTGAGAGGATGTTTGTTTGTTTGTGCAAATACATGTTGCCATTTTTCTTCAAAACTACTAGTCCGATTTTGATGCAGTTTTCAGTTATGGGTTCGGGTTTTATTGGTGCATGTTCTTACATAAGTGTTACGGTGAGAACTCACCAGGGGGCGCTGCAGAAAACAATTTTTGTGCAAATCCATGATGGCATTTGTCTCCAAAACTACTAGTTCGATTTTGATGCAGTTTTCAATGATGGGTTTGGGTTTTATTGGTGCATATTCTTAGATAGATGTTACGGTGACAACTCACGAGTTGTCTTCTCATGATCTCCTTAACGGTAAATAGCACGGTAGCGAAAATTTGTAGACGCGTTCTATTTGATAGATAAACATGATTTCTATCATGACCTGATCCTACAGCCAGGATTGTCTTCTCGCGAGGGAACTCCTCAACGGTAAATAGCACGAATACGAAAATTTGTAGACTCGTTCATATTTGATAGATAGACATGATTTTTATTATGACCTGATCGTACAGCCAGGGTTGTCTTCTCGCGAGGGAACTCCTAAACGGTAAATAGCACGAATACGAAAATTTGTAGACGCGTACATATTTTTGATAGATAAACATGATTTCTATCATGACCTGATCCTACAGCCAGGATTGTTTTCTCACGAGGGAACTCCTCAACGGTAAATAGCACGAATTGAATGACGACAAATCTAAAAAAAATTTATAAAATTATTAATTAAAAATCCTTTTTAAAATATTAAATAAGCGTTTATAAAAATGCACTAAAAAGAAGAAAATAAACCTTTTAGTAAATGAAAACGAAAAGCTTTCATAAAAGCTTGTCCCGACTTGGGGTCGGCTTCCAGTCTAATCGGATGCAGCTGAATACCAGTATTTTTACCCACGACGGAACGGAGACTGTATATGCGTTTGGGGTGAGAGGATGGTTGTTTGTGCAAATTCATGTTTGTCATTTTTTTCCAAAACTACTAATCCGATTTTGATGCTCTCTAAAAAGTTTAAAATAAAAAGAAAAATTAAAATTTTTGAAAAACCCACGACGGTTAAAAAGTAATTGAAAAAGGATAAAATAATTTAAAAAAAAAAAAAACAACTTAATAAAAAAAACCAAGAATATCTGTCGGGGGCTGCCATCACTATTTTAAATTTCATCGTAAATAAAAATAAGTATAATCATCAACTTCTAAAGGTGGGCCCTACTGTAGGGGCACGGCCTGCCCATTAAGGGTGTAAGTATAGCGCTAAAAATCTCCAATTATTCAAGTTACTATAAAACTGAAAAACAAGTTCATTTCATGGCAGCCCCCGACGGATATTCGTGGGTTTTTTATTAAGTTGGTTTTCTTAAAATGTTATTGTTCTCAGATGATTTTACCAAGTAAACTTAGACCTAGTGAAACGTGAAAAGTGTAAGTAAAGAATTATTAATAAACAGAAACGTTTTTATCTAACACTTTGTTTTTTATTCCTGAGCTATAGGTAACCTAAACAGTATGAGTTGCTTATGATAAGAGCAGTAACTTACTACTTACTGCTATTATCCTAAGCGTTTAAAGCAAAGTAAAACACAAACTCTACTTAATATATCCACAGTATTTTTAGTTACTGCTGATATCTTAAGTGATTAAGGCAAAATAAAAAACATGGTTTACTTATAACATCGTCAGTATACACAGTTACTGCTCTTAACCTAAGTAAAAGTAAAACCTAAATGATAGAGTTTTACTCGCAAACCCGGGGTAACTATACTTGCTGTTGTTAAGGAAGATTACTGATTTAATTGGACTTACTGCCTTTATACTTAACAACATTTACTGGTTCCCGATAAGCTATCAAAACAGCTGTCAGCACATCTGGTAGAACTCATTACGCTGATTCAGAATCAATATTTAACTCATTTTGTCAAAAAATGCACTTACTACTGATATCGCTAGCCCTCAGCACTGCGGGCCGAATAGTGCGAAATGAGTGAATTTTTGCGATATAAAAAAAATCTATTGATTGGACTAAAAAAGTAAAACACTGATTCTAATATGTTGTTTGTATAATTATTTGCCAAAAAATCAGAATGATCGCATGTATTTTAGTATAGGTTTTACTCGTTATAAGATTTTTTTCGAGATAACCTCGTGTTTTATTTTCTGTTATTACGTCTATGAGGACACTCGGTCCACTTTATAACGTCTAACAGCTTTAGTTTATTTGATGGCGTTTATAAGGGTCTCCCGTCCCAGTGTGCGACGACGCAACACGACGCAACGCGCCGGTTGTACTGGCTCTAACGTTTTATGGAAGCCACACTATTACGAAATTGGTCTTATATACTTCTTTTTCTATCTACTACTTTTTAAACACGTACCTATACTTTTATCACAATAACACGACAGCTGTATGAAACTCGCGCGCGCGTCTATGACCTGTCTTGCTGTTAGCCGCGTGACGCTGTTCTGTCTGATTACTATCGTACCTTGCGACAGTGGGTAGGCAGAGCGCCCGAGCGGCCCGCAAGTCGCAAGCCCGCTCCGTAAGCGGCGCCCACTATGGTCTGACGTTGACTATGGTTATCTATACATACAGGATTAGTTTTTAATGACCAGCCAAAATGTATTTATTGATCTAAGTATATTAAATGCACAATGTATTTAAGATACCTCATTAGATATTTCTCGTAAAAAGTAAAAGATAAAAAATGGTTAATGTGGGTTATCCCTAAGAGATAGACATATTATATCATCGCGGACTTTTTTGTAGACCTTTTTAAGGTGTACAATACTGTAGTACATTATTTTGATCTACCTCGTAGTAAGCGTTTGCAATGTAAGCGCAAAAAAAGGTGTTTAAAAAAAAATCTTAGAAAAAAAAATATAAATCTGACTCACAATTTGGTTTTAAAGTACTGATGCAGCCGTGAGTAGATTATGTTACAGCTAGTCTATTATCTAGACAAGTCTAGTGTGTGTGTGTAGTGTAGTCGTGTCTAGTTGTTAACAAGAGCAGAGATCGGGACAGTATCAAAGGACTTGGCCAGATCAATAAATACTCCGACACACTTTTGTTTATTATCTAAACAAAAGTCTGTCGAAAGCTGGAAAGGTCTGGAATAAGGGGAACGGTACTTAAAATCTACAAAGACTTGCTTACTGGACGTCTACAGAAAATTAAAGTGGATAGTGCTATTAGTTCACATGTCGCAGTTATCTATGGAGTCCCACAGGGTAGCACTCTCGGCCCCAGTCTCTTCCTGATTTACATTAACGACTTGTGTCAAATGACACTGAATAAAAGCAAAATATTTATTTATGCTGATGACACAGCCTTGGTGTTTCAGGCTGAGACTTGAGATGCCGTTCAACAAAATGCAGAGATGGGGCTCCATAAAGTCTGCTCGTGGTTGAAGCATAATCTGTTATCACTTAACATATCGAAAACCTCATTTGTACAGTTTAATAATACCGCTCGCATAAAACAGCCCAATGTGGCTGTCCGGATTCACACACACAAATCACCTTTCACTCAACAGTGCTCGTGTACAACTTTGAGCAAATCTAATACTGTCAGATACCTTGGAGTTCATCCAATATCCTGGCAACCACATATCGAGCTGGTTTCTTCACGAGTCAAGAAACTTAAGTGAGTGTTTAAAAATCTGAGGCACGTAGCTGACAGCGATCTCCTCCATTCAGTTTATTATACATTGGCACAATCTGTCATTGGTTATTGGATTTTGGGGAGATGCATGTAAAACACATCGCTTAAAACAATATCATTCAAACAATACAGAGTTCCCACGACGACATTATACAAGCTGTGCCGGGTATTTACAGTAAGACAATTTTTTATTTACCAGATAATTACAAAATGTCATTTATCTACCCTCTATGATCCAAGTAAACTAAAAAATAAGTGAACAACTCCAAACGTAATTGAATCTATTAAATGTCGTACGGTTTTTGCAAGACGGCAAAACGCTTTTCTTTCTGTATATTTAAACAACAAAATCAATAGAATCCTATTTAAATCCGTTATTACTACATGAATGTAAACCTATAGTAAAGAACTGGCTTACTCTTGATTGTGAGGATGTGGAGAAAATAATAAATCATTAATCTCACTCTAAAAAGCAATACCATTGAACATACTTTTCCTTCATACCTACTCATACACAAACACGAACGGGAACCCATGCACACGTACACACCTCCCACACACACAGGGCGATATATTAACGAAAGAATAAATTGTATTGTTTTTGATGTTCTTTCATATGTTTTTCATACTTTTCATTTCTGTTATAGTATTTTAATTTTTTGTTATTATTTTTTCTAAAATTGTTTTTTGTGGTACATATGTTTGTCTATTCTTATGTTGACATTAGTATCTTAGCCAAACATACAGGTACACTCAGTTTAGGAGGCAGAGGCTTCAAACAAGTTTATGTAACCAATTACCTACATGATTATCATTATTACCTATTACTTATTATTGCTATTATTTTAATCTATTCATTCTGACTGAAATATGACCTTATGTGAATTATTTAATAGTGTTTATTACTGTTAACTGGACATCATAACGACTTCTACACATATTTTTATCTGAAATTTGTTGTGTATTGTGTTTTGATAAGTTTTGACTCAATTTATTATATTAATTTAATGTTCAAAAACTCAACAGCACACCAGCATTGTGCTTTGCAGTGCCCTGACAGGGTTCATGTACAAAACCCTACACTAATATTGTAAAATGTGTGATGTGCATGAGAGCAAATAAATAGACATACCTCTTTTCCCCAATCGATTTGGAATGTTGTACTTACCCGATTTATTCTCGCAGGCCCTGCAGAGGAACCAAAACTACACTTGCGAAGAACAAAATTAGAAGACTCAATACCAGCCGACCAAAAGACAAACCAAATATCGGACTCGAAAATTATCCGAGCCACTCGAAATCGTACGTCCAAATATATAACTAAATTAAAAAAGCCTTACGAATGTGAAATATGCCACTATAAGTTTAGTAACAAGAGGGATTTAACAAATCATAATCTTACACACACTGGTGAAAAACCGTACACGTGTGAAATATGTCAGAGTAGTTTCAATCGAAAGGTTAATTTAACAGTTCACATTCGCACACACACTGGTGAAAAACCTTACAAGTGTGATATATGTCTGAGTAGTTTCAGTCATAAGGCTAATTTAACAGTTCACATCCGCACACACACTGGTGAAAAACCTTACAAGTGTGATATATGTCCGAGTAGTTTCAGTCAAAAGGCTCATTTAACAGTTCACATTCGCACACACACTGGTGAAAAACCTTTTTATTGTGATGTATGTCAGTGTAGTTTCAGACATAAGCTTCATTTATCCAATCATATTCGCACACACACTGGTGAAAAACCTTACAAATGTGACATATGCCACTGTAAGTTTACAAGAAAACATAGTTTGACAAAACATGTGCGACGTATACACACAGGTGATAAACCTAAGTATAAATTAAAAAAATAATAGGTACTTAAAAAAATAAATTTAATAAAATTATATTTAATTAGAAATTTATAAAAATAATACTTAGAATAAAGTATTAAATCTAGACACGTGGGAGCGTGTCAAGCCAAGTTTTGGCGCGCAGCTCACCGTGTGTAATATTACATGAACCATTTGGAGCCACTTTTGTTCTAAACTAATTTCAATTCTAAACTTGTCAAATTTGGCTCATATATTGAGACTGGCGAGATACATCTGTGTTCCAACTGACCTATAGATCAAAACTATAACCCAGTTACAGATGACCTAGAAAGTTCAAATTTGGCATGCAGATAGGTAATTTTGTGAATACAAAGGAAAAAAATGTGAAACTGGTAATTTTTTATCATTTTATTATAATTTTCACTTAACTTATAATTAGTGCCTGTAAATCTCTATATGTGGATTTTAAGATCTTTACGTGAATATACAGGGTGGAATTTTGTAATGCCACCTGGAGGGAAAGTACTCTTAATACCGGAGATAGCAAATTTTACTCAAAGGAAACATTACTTCATTTTTAAAAAGAAATTAATCTGCATTCAAAGATTTTGAAAATTCGCGTGCCACACTCGAGAATCGAACCGTCTAAATTCCAAAAAAATAACACCCTGTACTTTTATGGCACCAATCGATAGGGTAAATCATAAGTATCAAATCCCTCTAACAAATACGATAAATTAAATGAAAGGGAAACTATGAAATCTTAACTTATAAATTCTAATAACTAACCGTATTCTACAACCACTAGCGCCACCTATTATCATTCTCAGAAACTCACTCACTACACCATGCCGCCTCCATTGATTTATTTAAAAGTGACACTAGATGGCGTTGTGCAATTACGTCACGATCCTGAATCTCGGTGTTAAGATTTTCCGTGATTGAATCACCTCCGCTACTATTATATTTTTGAGTGTCTGAATTCTGACGTCTTGCTGTCCGGTTGTCTCTCGATATCTGACCTATAACGTTACGATTTATTTATGCTACGAAATTCATAACTGTCTTAAAAAATACTTAATCTGTGGTTAAATACTTATTACATGATTTTTGTTTTAGTAAGGCATTAGTTTCAATCAAAAATTAATAATAATTTTATTATAGTTATAATAGATAAAATTAGGTATGTATACTTAACTCTGAATGAGTTTGAGACTGAGAACTTATTGGTAACAAATTGTTTTTTTTTGAGAATTAAATAGGTAACAGGTAATTTGTTACGAAATCGTTTAAGGACAATTATACCCCGTAAACGTAGGAAAATACAGTAGTTTAACAAAAAACCTAAAAATTATGGCCTTCGCAAGTTAGCCTACGCAAGTTCAATCTGTCGCATGTCGGTTATTATTTTATTATTCCGAAAATTTGGCTTGCTGATAGAAACTAACCATCGAACATAATAATTCGTACGAGTATATGAGAACTAGCCAAGTCAACAAAAAAAAGATAAGTTATAAGAAAAAATGATAAGTTATAAGAAAAAATGATAAGATATAAGAAAAAAATATATTTTATGTTGTTATAAATAAATTTCAGGACTGACCATTGAACTTGGCACCCATTTAGATTTCACTTCTTTTGTCGTTGAAGTCTACAACCAAGGTATATATCATAATAATGAACTTGGCTCTCATTTCACATTTATGTTTTTGATGGGATAGTCTTTTTTCAAGCGGAAATAAGTTGCGTGCCTTCAACGGTTGGGTTATGCCGGTTTAGATGTATCCTTTCAGCATACTCAAATGGACACAAACAGAATTAGACGCCCTGGATACGAAGGTCTGTAATGTGGCGTAGGGGTTTACGTGGTGGTGGAATGGAATGGAAATACCACAAGAATTTTAATACTTTTATTAGACTTGCTCACAGGTAGAGAGGGGTGGATTCAGTTCACTAAGTTTCCGTCACTAGAGGCGCGATAGGTGGGTACGGTACTGCCCTGGGCTTAGGTCGCGACGCACGAGGACAGGCAAGGCACTCGCACGACGCGGGACAGCGATGCGGAGAGGTTGCAGAAGCGACCGCGTGTAGGTCGCGGCAGCTGGTAGGCGCGCCTTGGCACGGCACTAGGCCGGCGGAGGCAGGCGGCACTCCCACGTGGCTGACCCGTGGAGGTTAGGGTCACTGGCAGTGACCAGAGCGACCGTCTATCGGTCGCGGTAGCTGGTAGGCACGCCCTTGGCACGGCTCTAGGCCGGCTGAGGCAGGCGGCACTCCCACGTGGCAGACACGTGGAGGTAGGGTCACTGACAGTGACCAGAGCGACCGTCTATCGGTCGCGGTAGCTGGTGGCGGCGTGCCTAGGCACGTCGGGTAGTCCTCCCACGCGGTAGGCGTGGAGGTTTGGTGTCCCGTACACGCGACAGGTGCGTCTCTCCAGCGGGCAGGGCGCGGAGGCAGCGGTGACTAAATTCTCTCTATAGAAAACCCTGGAATCAGCACGGAGGGTGCTTCCGTGAGTGTGGTGCCAGGATTCGTGAGCGCCAGCGATGCGTGCGTCTCCCAGCCGTAAGCCCAAGCAGTAGCTCCAGGGGGAAGCAGGGAAACTCACCATCGTGACGGTTCACAAGGTTATAGATAAGCGAGCGCATGCCGCGTGCAACAATATAAAAGGATTCTAACTAGCCGCGTGGCAGGGCAGATTAAGAATGCAGCGGCGATGTCACAGCAGCAAAGGGATGCATCGGCATGCGGACGCTTTACAGATTTAGAATCACTAGTAGAAAATAGATGATATTGAAATAGCATAGTCATTTACAAGACGGAAGCCATTTTGACAACCGAGCAATTACATGAAATCCAATCACCGCAGAATATAGGGAAATAACATGAATGCGGCTGACAAGACATGATAGGAGAAAATAGCAGATTACGCAAAGCACTTACCCTGGGCACGGAGGGGTTTCTAATTAATTTCTTGAGAGTTGGAAGTGGAAAGGACAGAATCAGACCGGAGCTACCATTTATAGCCGGCGTCCTTGGACTAAAGTGTTGTCACTCAATGAACCATAGACATTAGGGATGAGTGTGGTAATCGATTCTAGAATAATCGACTACCACGCTACAGTAAATTGATAAATGATAAGTGATGTTTATTTTGCAAGTAGGTTTTTACAAACACTTTAACACGTATTTTTTAAAACTAGATGGGGCCGGTGTTTTGTGCCCGACTACTCTGAGAATAAACAGCTGAAACAAACTCAGAGGTCATATCTCTTTTGAAGTCCAGACATAATCTTGCTCAATTCACACGAGGACTATGCAGATTAGTGTCTGAGATGGTCTTTTGAAGAAAGAACCACACAGATTTGAGTGGACCTGTCCAGTCAGTGCAAGCATTTGTCAGTTATCGTGTAGCTCGACTTATAACTCAAGGAGCTCAACGAAACGACGAACAATACCAAAGAAAAGACATTTGGGTAGGTCGCTTATAGTACTCAAACTACCAGACAGTTGTGGGAAAAAATAAATATGTTAATTAATTTATCAAAAGGTTAATTTAACAGTTCACACACTGGTGAAAAACCTTACAAGTGTGGTATATGTCGGCGAAGTTTCAGTCGAAAGACTCAATTCGCACACACACTGGCGAAAAACCTTTTAATTGTGATATATGTCAGAGAAGTTTCAGTCAAAAGCTTAATTTAACAAATCACATTGAAAAACCTTACAAGTGTGATTTATGTCAGAGTAGTTTCAGTCAAAAGGGTACTTTAACAAAGCATATTCGGATACACACGGGAGAAAAATGTTACCAGTGTGATATATGTCATTGTAGTTTCAGTCAAAAGCATAAGTTAACACGGCATATTCGTACACAGTTCCGTATGGTGTCGGACGTAAAGAATAGCACCATCCCATATCTTCCCGTGGGTGTCGTAAGAGGCGACTAAGGGATTACCAGAGAATGGGCAGCAGCGCTCTCTGTGTCTATTGGAAGAACTGTACTGCGATCGCCAACCCGCTTGCCAAGCGTGGCGATTATGGCAAAACCCCCCCATTATGAATACCGCATTAAGAAAATGGCCCCTAGTGCCCGGCAGCCCGTCTACCCTCAACTACGGCAGCGGTCGAGGTTACGGCGTGGCAAGGGGTGCGAAGAATCCCCGGATGGGATCCGGCTGCCAATACCAACGACTGGACCTGGCAACGTATAACGCACGCACACTCCGGACCGACGAGAAGATAGCGGAACTCGAAGAGGAATTGAGCAGGCTGCGATGGAGTATTGTGGGATTGTCTGAAGTCCGAAGAGAGGGGGAGGACACGATAATCCTGAAATCCGGCAACCTGCTCTATTTCCGTGAGGGTGACCGGCAATCCCAAGGTGGTGTTGGGTTTATCGTCCACAAGTCCCTTGTGAACAACGTGGTGAAGATCGAGAGTGTGTCAACCAGGGTGGCGTACCTTATACTCAGAATATCCTCCAGATATTCGCTGAAGGTCATACAGGTCTACGCCCCGACCTCGGCACACCCCGACGACGAAGTGGAGACCATGTATGAGGATATTTCTAAAGCCATGCATGGTTCCAAAACTTACTTCACCGTTGTCATGGGGGACTTCAACGCGAAACTGGGCAAACGAGACGGGGATGAGCTGCAGGTGGGGCAATTTGGAGTTGGACATCGGAATCGCCGGGGTCACCAACTGGCTAGTTTTATGGAGAAGGAGGGCATCTATATGATGAACTCCTTCTTCAAAAAGCGTGAGCACAGGAAGTGGACCTGGCAAAGCCCCGATGGTGCAACTAGAAATGAGATTGACTTCATCATGTCAACCAAGAAGCAAATGTTCAATGATGTCTCGGTGATCAATTCGGTGAAAACCGGGAGCGATCACCGCATGGTAAGAGGCACATTGAACATCAATATTAAGCTTGAAAGGTCTCGACTGATGATGTCTACGCTCCGTCCAGCACAGATCCAAATCCAAAACCCCGAGAGCTTTCAGCTTGAACTCCAGAACCGTTTCGAGTGCCTAGGAAGCTCAGTGGACGAATACAACGATGGGTTCGTGGAAACTGTCCATACGACCGGGTCTAAGTTCTTCAAGGCACGTCGTACACATCAGAACAAGAGACTCTCCGATCACACTCTCAAGCTCATGAAGGAGCGGCGTGAGATGATCCTGCAGTCTTCAGACGAGGCGTGCAAATACCGGCAGCTCAATAGACGGATCTCTAAATCCTTGAAGAGCGACCTCCGCCGCTTTAATACCGAGCGTATTAAAGACGCGATTGAGCGGAATAAAGGCTCCAAGGTATTTGCAAGAGATCTGGCTATTGGGCAGAGCCAGCTCACGAAACTGAAGACCGACGATGGTAGGATCTTATCCGCCAAACCGGAGCTTCTGAGGGAGATCGAGAGCTTCTATGGACAGTTGTACACGTCAACCAGTAAACCCGTCGTAGATCTAGCAAACGACCCAAGAGCTAGACTGACCCGACACTATACCGAAGACATCCCGGACGTCAGCCTGTACGAGATTAGGATGGCTCTGAAGCAGCTCAAAAACAACAAGGCACCGGGTGATGACGGAATTACGGCCGAACTCCTGAAGGCGGGTGGAAAACCGGTACTTAAGGCCCTTCAGAAGCTGTTTAATTCCGTCATACTTGAGGGAAAAACGCCACAGGCATGGTGCAGGGGTGTGGTGGTACTCTTCTTCAAGAAGGGTGACAATGCCCGGTTGAAGAATTATAGGCCCATCTCACTTCTAAGCCATGTCTACAAGTTGTTTTCTAGAGTCATCACGAATCGTCTCGCGCGCAGGTTTGACGATTTCCAGCCACCCGAACAAGCCGGTTTCCGAAAAGGCTTTAGCACCGTGGACCACATACATACGCTGCGGCAAGTTATACAGAAGACCGAAGAGTATAACCTGCCCCTCTGTTTAGCGTTTGTGGACTACGAGAAAGCCTTCGATTCGATCGAGACCTGGGCTGTACTGCAGTCTCTCCAACGGTGCCAAATCGACTATCGGTACATCGAGGTGTTGAAGTGTTTGTACAAAAATGCCACCATGTCAGTCCGACTTCAGGACCAAGCCTCGGAACCTATCCTCCTGCAGCGAGGTGTGAGACAGGGAGACGTCATTTCTCCGAAACTGTTCACCGCTGCACTGGAGGATGTCTTCAAGGTTCTGGACTGGAGAGGGCTAGGCATCAACGTCAATGGCGAGTACATCACTCACCTTCGGTTTGCCGACGATATAGTGGTCATGGCTGAGACCATGGAGGACCTCAGTACAATGCTCGATGACCTCAGTGGAGCTTCCGGAAGAGTGGGTCTTAAAATGAACATGGACAAAACCAAGGTCATGTTGAATGCCCATGTCACACCCACTCCTATCAAGATCGGAGACTCCACACTCGAAGTTGTAGACGATTATGTGTACCTAGGACAAACGGTCCAGTTAGGTAGGTCTAACTTCGAGAAAGAGGTCAATCGTCGAATCCGACTAGGCTGGGCAGCGTTCGGGAAGTTGCGCGGTATCTTCTCGTCCAACTTACCGCAGTGTCTCAAGACGAAAGTCTATGACCAGTGTGTGTTGCCAGTGATTACATACGGGACCGAAACGTGGTCGCTCACAATGGGCCTCATCAGAAGGCTTAAAGTCACCCAAAGGGCAATGGAGAGGGCTATGCTCGGAGTTTCCTTGCGCGATCGAATCAGAAATGAAGACATCCGCAAGAGAACCAAGGTTACCGACGTAGCCCGAAGAATTGCCAAACTTAAGTGGCAGTGGGCAGGGCCCATTGCTCGCAGAACAGATGGCCGATGGGGCCGAAAAGTTCTGGAGTGGCGACCGCGAACCGGAAGACGTTGCGTTGGAAGGCCTCCCACTAGGTGGACTGATGACCTGGTGAAGGTTGCGGGAATCCGCTGGATGCGAGTCGCACGGGACCGGTCAATGTGGCGACACTTGGGGGAGACACACTATGTCCAGCAGTGGACGTCTTTCGGCTGAAATGATGAATGATGATGATTCGTACACACACTGGTGAAAAACCTTACAAGTGTGACATATGCCACTGTAAGTTCAGAACAAATAATAGTTTTACAAGACATGTGCGTATACACACAGGTGATAAACCTAAATAAATTTAAAAAAAAATAGTTAAATGTAATTTTTATAAAATGATAATTAGAAATTGATAAAAATAATACTTAGATGGAATAAAGTATTAAATAGTCTTTTTACGGGCGGAAACAAGTTGCGTGCCTTCAACGGTTGGGTCATGCCGGTTTAGATGTACCATTTCGGCATACTCAAATGGACTCAAACATAATAAGACGCCCTGGATACGAAGGTCTGTAAATTGTTCATGGCACATAGAATGCATCACCGACGTTCTTCGGTTGTGAGACTGTATATCCCGCGGAAGTGTGGGGGTCAAGGCTTTTTAAACACTTGTAACGTTGTAGAAACACAATAGTTTCTACCGTTACTTTGTAAACATAACCTATTCAACACTTTAAATTAAGTTAAATGTCAAAACAAACGCCACAGAGTATACATACTCATTGGGCCGTGCAGTTACTATACGACTAAAATTAGCTGTTTTACCAGTGCTGTGCGCGCGTTACGTGTATCTGATCGAATAAGTGAAGACTTGTCTATGCGTACACACGCCAGTATGAATGTCACGGACTCGCGATGACGAGTCCTTTTTGGAAATATTCTGCTCCCAGTGACTAGACGCGTTTTTTTTCATCGGAAATTAAATTTCTAGAAGTATTCGTGATCTAGAATATTCGGGCTTAAAGCAGGCAGCTTTAATTTTTGTTAGTAACCTAACTCTTTCCGTTTTGTGTCTGCGTAAACCCCATACTGGGTAAGTGTTGAACAGCAATTCACGTTTTCATATTTTGTGTATCAGTAGCTACGTGGTCTCAAGATGTGAGCCACTTTCTATCACCGTTTTTGCTATGCACATTCAAACGCTTAAATCTTGTAGCCTTCAGCCGAGTGTATTTGACATTGTTATAATAACCCTCATGACACTCAAAATGTGCAAATCATGTCGTGCTTACCACCGCCATCATGTAAACTCCGTACTGATTGTGACTACCACACATCACCTTCATTGGCGCACGGGTAGTTTTCGCTTTTAAAGGACTGCTTTTGGCCTTACGAATGCCCCGGCCACTCAACAGCGTCTAGTAGACCTGTTGTTCACAGAATTTGATCTTAAGGTCTTCGCATATTTAGATGACATAATAATAGTTAGTAGCGATTTCAGTAGTCACGTCAATCTACTACTGCGTGTACTAGAAAAGCTGAAAAAGGCGAATTTGAAAATCAACCTAGAGAAATGTAATTTTTTCAGCTCCCAACTAAAATACTTAGGCTACGTAGTTGATGGCACAGGTTTGCGGACCGATCCTTGCAAAGTCGATGCTATTTTAAATTACCCAACACCAACCAGTAGGAAGGATCATAAACGTTTTCTAGGAACTGCAACCTGGTACAGGCGTTTCGTTCCCAACTTCAGTACAATAGCTGGTCCCTTAAACAAATTAACTTCGACTAAAAAAGGTTCCCCACCATTCAAATAGACCCCAGAAGCCGACGCCGCCTTCCAAACATTAAAAGAAAGTCTAGTGTCAGCTCCAGTGCTATCATGCCCAGATTACAGTAAACCGTTCGAGGTGCATACGGATGCAAGCGATTTTGGTCTTGGCGCAATGCTCACTCAAACAGTTGATGGTAAAGAACATCCAATTGCTTATATGAGTAAGTCATTGACTGGGGCTGAGAAGAATTACAGCATTACTGAGCGCGAGACGTTGGCCGTCGTAACCGCCCTAGAATATTGGCGTTGTTACATCGAGAATGGTCAACAATTCACAGTGTATACTGACCACAGCGCGCTTAAGTGGTTCCTCTCAATAAGCAACCCAACTGGTCGGTTGGCTCGTTGGGGAGTTCGCTTATCTGCATTTAATTTCGTCCTCAAACATCGTCGTGGCGTGGATAACGTAATTCCAGATGCTTTGTCTAGAATCGTCTCAATTAGTACATCCAACTCCTTTTTGGACACTAAAGACTCTTGGTACAGGAATATCTATGTCGGTTGTTTAATTGATCCTGCCAAATTTAAAAACTACATAATAAAAAATAACGCATTATATAGAATGTCAAAGAACAAACACAATTTAACTTCAGAATTCACGTGGAAGGAAGTCGTACCAACTGAATTACGTGAGCATAACATCAATGAAAACCATTCAGAGCCAACGGCTGGTCATATGGGTATCTTTAAAACATACCGACGTCTTGCTTTACGTTACTACTGGCCAGGCATGTATCAGGCGGTGGTAAAATTCATCAATACTTGTGATAAGTGCTTAGCTTATAAGTCCCAGAATCACCAGACACTGGGAGAAATGGGTCGTCCTAAACATTGTTCACGACCATTTCAAATGATTTCAATCGATCTTATGGGCCCACTTCCAACTTCGCGAGCAAAATAATTACATACTGGTGATTACATGTTGTTTTTCAAAGTATTGCTTAATTTACCCAATAAAAAGAGCTACTGCAGACATCATTACCAAGATCTTAGAGGAATCAGTGTTTCTCATTCACGGCATACCACAAGCGATATTAATGGACAATGGTACCCAATTTACTGGAAAGGTCGCAGATGCCTTGTTTATGAAATACGCTATTCCAAACGTTTTCTATACCCCTAATATACCCCACAGGTAAATTTGGTGGAACGGTATAATAGGACGATAATAACATGTATATCGACTTATGTGGATGATGATCACAGATCTTGGGACCTGTATGTATATCCCTAAGGTCCAATTCGCCATTAACAACTCCGTGAACGAAGCTACTGGATTCACTCCAGCCTTCCTGGTCTTCGGTCGCGAACTGGTAACTTGTGGCACTCATTACACAGACAACGACCTCGGTGAGGAAATAGTGTTTTTGCCACGGGATGTTTACGCCGAAAACCTAGGTTGCTTATCCAGCGTTTTCGATACGGTGCAATTAAGACTTTGGCAGGCTCATGAAAAGAACACCTCGCACTACAACTTGCGTCGCAAGTTTGCCGAGTTTAACGTTGGTGACGTGGTCATGAAACGCGCTTACTTCTTAAGTGACAAAGGGAACAGGTTCTCGAAAAAATTAGCTCCTAAATTCATAAAGGCAAAGATCATAGCCAAGAAATCACCATTAGTCTACATTCTTCAGGATATGACGGGAAAAAACATAGGTTCCTGGCACATCAAAGATCTAAAATTAGTAGGCGTCAATAAATAGCAATAAATTATAACTTAACTACAACTCATGTACACTTCACTTCATGTTAATTATAACTTCATACATCTGAGCGGTTGCAACTCATTAAATAAGCTTTGCAGGAGCGGGTGGATACTCCTTAAATAAGCCTTAATCCAGTTCAATTAAATATATCTGAGCGGTTGCAACTCATTAAATAAGCCTATGCAGGAGCGGTTGGATACTCTTTAAATAAGCCTTAATCCATTTTCAAAGTTAGTAACCCAGTAGACTTCTTTAATTTTTGCATACTTGCTCGTAAGCGGTTGCAGCTGCTAGCACGTCTGTTTTGCGCGAGTATTACGTCAACTACGGACATGATACTCTCACGTACTTGTTAGGAAGCGGACCCACCTCATGTAAAGGTGGTCTGTTAAATATGTTAGGATACGATTTGGTGATATGATGGATGAATGTGGACGAATAAAAGGGGTCGTAAATCAGATGCGAGGTATAGTAGGAGTAAAGGATTTTTACTGAGGTAAAAACCCTAACCAAGCGGGGGGGTATTGTAACGTTGTAGAAACACAGAATAGTTTCTACCGTTACTTTGTAAACATAACCTATTCAACACTTTAATTAAGTTAAATGTCAAAACAAACGCCACAGAGTATACATACTCATTGGGCTGTGCAGTTACTATACGACTAAAATTAGCTGTTTTACCAGTGCTGTGCGCGCGTTACGTATATCTGATCGTATGAGTGAAGACTTGTCTATGCGTACACACGCCAGTATAAATGTCACGGACTCGCGATGACGAGTCCTTTTTGGAAATATTCTGCTCCCAGTGACTAGACGCGTTTTTTTCATCGGAAATTAAATTTCTAGAAGTATTCGTGATCTAGAATATTCGGGCTTAAAGCAGGCAGCTTTAATTTTTGTTAGTAACCTAACTCTTTCCGTTTTGTGTCTGCGTAAACCCCATACTGGGTAAGTGTTGAACAGCAATTCACGTTTTCATATTTTGTGTATCAGTAGCTACGTGGTCTCAAGATGTGAGCCACTTTCTATCACCGTTTTTGCTATGCACATTCAAACGCTTAAATCTTGTAGCCTTCAGCCGAGTGTATTTGACATTGTTATAATAACCCTCATGACACTCAAAATGTGCAAATCATGTCGTGCTTACCACCGCCATCATGTAAACTCCGTACTGATTGTGACTACCACACATCACCTTCATTGGTGCACGGGTATTTCTCGCTTTGCTTATGCCTTGGTGTCACAATCAGCGGGGATGACTGCTAGCCATTCCGTGACACGCTGCACGTTATTTTCCAGGGTTCAAGATTCCGGCTGACAATCCAGATTTCGGCTGACAACCGTTTTACCGGCATCCAATTTGCCGCGGGCTCCGCAGCGGGTATCTTTTACCTGCGTGGCCGCGTCGAAATTCTACGGGTCGGCGCGATCATCTGCCGTCCGTCACCCTACCTGGCGTCTGCAGCGTGGCACACCGCTACGGTCATCGTCACGCCGGGGTGAGCCAGGAGAGTACCGTGCAAACCCCCGGGCGGGCTTGGAGAAACTTGTGACCATAGACCTACCCACACCCGTTTATTTTATTAATATATTTTTATGTTGACCTGGGTCCGTGGTTTTCTTCTATTTACCCCCACGGACACCCTTTCCGTCACACACTAAGTCTCCACAATCGCGAGATATTTCTTAGAAACCGACGTGGGGATGCATCGAGATTTGGTCGCGATAACCTTACCTTATACAAAATTAACTTAAATATGTTTTACAGTCAAAAATAAAAAAGTAAAACAATAAAAGAAACAATAAACATAAAATTACACTAATTATTGCTTTCGTAACATATTATATTTAAAGTTACTTTTGCAAGTTCACTAAAGTAACACGAAAAAATGTCCAACCTATTCTGAATTTCGTTAACAGTACGAATTGCTCGCTTGAGAGGTGCTTTAGCCAGCAGGTTGGTTCTGGCAGTTGACACAGCCAGCAGTGGTGGGCGCCGCCGCCTCCACACGTAGCGGTCTGGAACAGAGAACTGCAAGCACTGAAGCACTCCTGGGTTGTGCTCCTTGCCCCGGAGTAATTTGATTAAATAGACGACAAGAGTGAACTGTCATCGCACCCTCAATTCACTGTACCCGACCATGCCCAGTACAAACAGGGTGGGGTAGATCAGCGGGTGCAATGGATAAACCCCGTACAGTCTGCAGTACAAGTGACGCGTGAACTTGTTTTGTACGCGCTCCAGCATGACAGAGTACTTGGCTTCATATGGAGCCCATATGACAGCACCATACTCCAAGTGACTCCTGACTAGAGCGTCGTATAAATGTATAATACCCTAATAGTCGTAACATTAGTGAACCCCTGCGCCTGCCTGAGTACAAAGCCAAGGTTTCTGTACGCTTTCTTACATATCTTAATGATATGCTCGCGAAACGTAAGATCTGGAGTGAGATACACCCCTAGATCACGCATTTGCGTTACTCGCCGCATGGGTACCGCCTCTGCTTTGTACTCATAGCGGACAGGGGTGCGCGCACGACTAAAGGATATTACCGAGCATTTGGACCCGTTAAAGTACAGCTTGTTGTCATGGCTCCACTTCACCACCCTATTAATGTCACCCTGGAGTCGCTCACAGTCTGACTCGTCCCTTACTTCGAACAGCAACTTGAGGTCATCTCATCATCTGCGAACAATAAACATGAGCCATGTCTGACGACCTCCGGCAAGCTGTTTATCATTATGATAAATTCAAGAGGCCCCACATTGCTACCCTGGCTTACTCCGGACCTGGTGAAGTACGGCTTCGACTCGTACCCATTGTAGTCAACAAACTGTTGGCGGTCCCTCATATAGCTGACAAAAAACTGTAGCAAGTGTGGAGTACATCCTATATCTGCCCGCTTCCTTAATAAGACATCATTGTCCACGGTGTCAAAGGCTTTTTTGAAGTCAAAGTACGCCGCGTCTACCTGTACTCCAGCGTCAACTGCCGGATAACCTGTGCCATGAAGTTAAGCAGGTTGGTGGAAGTGCTGCGTCCTGGCCGAAAGCCGTGCTGCGCGTCAGACAGTTGCGCTCGGACTTGCCCCTGTATGCAGCGCTGAATAGCGGCTTCAAAAACTTTTGCCGGCGTCGACAACACTGCAACTGGTCTATAACCGCTGACATCTGGACTAAGGCATACGAACCGGTTTTTCCCGGTTTTAAAAAACCCGGGAATTCCCGGGTTTTCAGTTTGTATAAAAAACCGGTTTTGTCATTTAAAAACCCGGGTTTTCGGGTTTTTCGGTCTTTTTCGTAATCGATCATTATTGATCTGTGAACTTTGCAGATCAGACACGCAACACGTCGTAAGTCGTTTAAAATGTAGAAATATAAGTTAAATTATAAATCCCCCGAGTTATTCATCTAATTTAAAATGTATTCTCAAAAATACGCTACAGGGTTTCTTGGGTTGTAGAATTTGTAAAATTCTTATTCGAAAATACCCGTTGTATATTGTTTTGTCTTAAATTTATTGTGTATTTATTCTTTTGAGATACTTATAATTTTACATTTGTATTTTTTTTTTAACAAAAGTATTTGATCACCTCGTTCCCGATGCAATCCCTCCTTCAGCTCGACTACGTCCCCAGTTCAGCGTCTTAAATACATTCTCCAGTGTGTTGAACAATTTCGGGGGAATTGCGTACCCTTGCCTCAGCCCCCGACGCAATGGGATGTGCTATATTTGCTGGTTCTCAGCACTTAAGATTTATCGCTAGTCTACTTGGACCAGGTTTCGATAGAATCAATAGTTTCCTCATAGTCCAAAAGTGCAAGACAGAGAGGCCAATTATACTCTTCGGAGACTGTATAATCTGCCGCACTTTGTGGATGTGGTCTAGGGTGCTGTATCCTGCTCGAAACTCGGCTTGCTCCGTTGGCTGGAAGTTGACGAGTATTCGCGCTAGAACACGTGGCTAAAGGAGCGAAATGGATATGTAATTCTTTAAATGATCTTGTTCCCCTTTTTAAATAAAAGAACAATCACGCTCCTCCTCCACGCTTCTGCAGTTTTCCCAGAGAACAGGACTGAGTTGAAAAGCTCAAAAAAGTGTTAATAGAGGATTTCCTCCCACTTTCAGAAGCTCAGTCGTTATCCCATCCTCATCAGGGGCTTTTCGTTTCTTCAGCTGTCTAAGAGCCACCTCATGGCTGACTCCCGGTAGGCCTTCTGTGAAGTGGCGGGTTAAAGTTGCTCTGGAATTCTCATTTTCGAGATCAGGTCCACATGTATACAATGCGTACAATGATTACGATATGATGACGTACAATAATTTCTGCGTCTTGAATGGATTCATTGCAGCCTGATTCAGTTATAGTGTATAAGTCTGAATTAAATGATATTATGTTATTTCTAAAGATTTCTAATTTTGTACGAAAACCTCTTACATTTTGATAATACATTTCAATGCTTCTACCTTCCTTCGTTTGGTTTATTTGTTGGTCTCCGAAACCAAATCCATTCGGAAAATTCTGCATTCAGAGGCCACACCTTTTTTTTTTTTTTTTCGGTTGGGAAATCATCAAATAACCCCTCCTGCTCTGGGCGGAGCAGGAGGGAGTGTCAGACTTTTACTGACTAAAACCCATCCATGTTCCTTCATCGCCCTTTGTGTTCCGGGGCCACGGTATCTCTTTCGAATAGTCCCGCAACCCCGGCAGGCATCGGTCCTTACGGACCCCTTCCTTTTTGCTGACTCTCTTTGAGGCGCGCGTGGAACACGAACGCGCCGTCGACACGGCCTGTCGTCATGTCATGAGACGGACGGACGGCGAGCTAGCCCATAGCTCACCGTCCACAGGCCCGCGCCTACGGTGGCCGGGGGCTACGTGGTGGTGGCCCCCGACGCCCGGGGCGTCTGCCGCGGCGGCCGGGACGTTGAGAGGTTCTCTCCCTCTCACGTTCCGCCACCTCCTTCTCTAGCATTACTGCTTCGCAGAAGGAGATGACGGCGTCCCATTCCGTCTCGCTCCGGACCATGGCTTGCACCAGGGCCGGACGCGAGAGGTCGCCGCCGCCAATCGCCGCTTCGAGGACACGGCGGTGCTCCGCCCACGCGGGGCACACCTCCACCGTGTGTTCCACCGTGTCCTCCGGTCGATCCTCACAATGGAAGCACCCGGGCGTTTCCTCCCGCCCGATTCGGTGCAGGAACCTCCCGAACACTCCGTGTCCGGTGAGGACCTGCGTCAGGCGGAAGGTGAGGACGCCGTGGCGTCTCTCAAGCCACTCCTCAAAGAGGGGACTTATCGCCACTATCGTGGCGTGCCCTGCGCGGGGTTGCGACAGTCGCTCTCTCCATGTCGCCATGAGATCCCGCCGGAAGTCTGTCCGCTGAGCGACAATTTGTCGCTGCAGCGGAGTTTCCCCCCGGCGTAGCGCCTCCGCGCGCCATTCATGTAGGCGCGCGAGGACTATTGCCTCTAGATCCCATGGCGGCAATCCGGCAAGGAGGCTCGCCGCCTCGCGGGAGATTGTGCGGTAGCCCCGGGCCAGCCTTACGGCTACCACCTTTTGGGGCGCGTTCAGGTAGTGGGCGGCTCGCCGCCTCAATGAACGCGCCCACACCGGGGCCCCGTAAAGGGCCATTGACCGCACGACTCCCGCGTAGAGCCTCCGGCAGGAAGCGTTTGGCCCCCCCAGATTGGGCAGGAGCCGCCTGAAGGCAGCCCCAGTCCGCTCCAGTTTGGGGGCCAAACGTCGGAAATGTTCAACGAAGTTCCACCGGCTGTCAAGGACAAGTCCCAGGTACTTCAACGTCGACTCGACGCCGATGGATACCCCTCCTACCGTCAGTAGGGATCCCGTTGGTGGCGCATTCCGAGGCCCATGAAAGCACATGGCCTCGGACTTGTGCAATGCCACCTCGAGACCCAGTTGCCGGATCCTCTCAACGACTGTCGCAACCCCGCGTGTCATCGCTTCGGCCGCCGCCTCGTGCGACCTCCCCTGTGCCAGCACCAGCGTGTCGTCTGCGTAGCACACTACACTGACACCGCTAGGGAGGTCGGCGCGCAGCACCCAGTCGTAACCGATGTTCCACAAGGACGGCCCTAGGACCGATCCCTGCGGAACACCGCACGACATCTCTCGCCGGTTCCATTCTCCGCTGCGACCGGGGTAGATGACGGCTCTGTCCGTCAGATAATCCCCGACTACTCGACGGAGGTAGGTCGGCACCCGGTGATACCGGAGTGCTTCCCTAATGCAGCTCCAGGGCATGGAGTTGAAGGCGTTGGCGATGTCGAGAGACACCGCCAAGACGACCCCACCCCTTGACACCGCATCCCCCGTCGTGAGGGCTCTCACGCGCATGATGGCGTCCACCGTAGAGCGCCCCTTGCGGAAACCAAACTGGTGTTCCGCAAGGTCCGGCCCAGTCCCCGCAAGGTGCTCGGCGAGGCGGTTTGCAATTACTCTTTCAAAGAGCTTGCCCACCTCGTCGAGCAGCACCACGGGCCGGTATGCGGACGGAGAGTCCGCAGGGCGCCCCGGCTTCCGAATGAGGACCAGCTTTCCCGTCTTCCAACGAAGCGGGAACTGGCCTCTCTCCAAGCATGCGCTAAGGAGCCCCTCTAGTCGGGGCCCGAGAGCCTCCGAGGCCAGGACCCAGGCTTTGCCAGGCAAGCCGTCGGGTCCCGGGGCGGTATTTTTGGCACTGAGCCTGCGTACCGCCACTCTCAGGTCTACCCCAGTCACTTCCGGAGCGTTGTCGTCGTCGTCCTGTTGGTCCGCTTTCAGCATCGCAGGCGGCGGAGCCATAGGCGGGGGTGGGTGTTCCCCTCGCGAAGGGAACAGAGTGCTCACCACATCCTTCACGAGCTCAGGCCGGAGACTCTGCGTCAGTGGGGGGGCCCAGGGGCGGAGTTTGTCCCGCACCAACTTGTAAGGGCGCCCCCACGGATCTCTGTCGAGAGTCCCCAGCAACTCCTCGCGGGCCTGATCCCTGGCCCGCAGGACCGCTTCGCGGAGGGCGGTCTTCGCCGCTCTGTACCCCTCATAAAGCTCCGCCTCAATGGCTGCCGCATCCGGTGGGCGGATGCGGAGCCTGCGATGCCTGGCGTACAGGTGTCGTGCAGCCACGCACGCCTCGCGCAGAGATGTCAGCTCACGCGACCACCAGTACACCTGACGCCGGGCGCTTCTTGGCCGAACACGGGGCATTGCCACGTCGCAGATGTCCGACATGGCCTCCTGGAACCACCCTGCCGCATTATTAACGTCGGCAGGCCTGTCCGGTGATGTCACCCAGGCCTGCACGATCGAGGCTTCCAGGAGGAGCTCCCGGTCCAGCTGCTTCAGCGCCCAACGCGGACCACTCGGGGCCTGTTGGACCGGCGCGCTTGGGGTCTGGGTGGAGACGTCGAACCGGATGTACGGTGGTCGGAATAGGTCTCCACCCCCTCCATAACACGCCAGTCAATGACACGCGGTGACAGAGCGGGGCTAGCGAACGAAATGTCCACCACCGACTCGCCCCGCATCCGCACACACGTGGGGACAGAACCCCGATTTAGGACGACCAGGCCCTTCTCCAGGGCCCAGTCTTCCACCATCCTTCCCCGCACGTCTGTGCAACGAGAACCCCAAGCCAAGTTCTTGGCATTGAAGTCCCCGAGGACAAGCACGGGGAGGGAATGGTTTCCGACGACAACACTCAACTCTGCGAGAGAGTTGTGGAACTCGGCGAGAGTTCGGCTCGGGGAGAAGTATACTCCCACCACTACGATCTCCCCGAACCGGGCTGCTACGCACCCCCGACCCCTCCTGACATTTTCAAGGGTCGGAGTACCGGCGGCGGCCGACGACACTATGGTCACTGAGCCGCTAAGGTCCGCCACCCAGTCTTCCCTGGGCAGGACGAAATACGGCTCAGCGACCACAGCAATGTTGATCAACCACTGCGCCATGCTCTGGAGCAACAGATCCTGAGCGCAGGCGCAGTGGTTGATGTTCGCTTGGAGGAAGCGTAATGGGGCCGTTATTGGCACTCCATTACCGCTTCCTCCCTGGCCCCCTGCGAGGGCCCCTCTGCGGCGGCGACAGCGGCAGCGGTGGCAGTTGCGGCTGCGGTGGTGGCGACGGTGGTGGTGGCGGTGGAGGGCCTTCCCTTGCCTCTGGTGGCCTTGGTGGGCGGAGCGCAGGCCTTGCTCCCAGCCCGGTGATCGGCCGGCTTGCCGGCCGCCGCACATGCACCGCAGTGCGGCGTGGCGCAGCAAGCTGCGGACACATGACCGGGCTGACTGCAGCGGAAACAGAGTCCGCTGCGGTCAACCTCCGAGGCGCATTGTACTGACACGTGGTGTCCCACGTGGCAGCGATAGCACCTCAGAGGTCTGGGCTCCAGCAGCTTTACCTGCGCTGAGACCCAGCCCACCAGTAGCCTTTGGCCCTCCACAATTGTTTTGGCCGCCGTCACGGGGCAGCATACCGTAACAGTATGCATACCCGTGAGGTCCGGCCGTAGGGCGCCTGCCCTGACCTGCTCAGCAGGGCACCCACCGGACCTGGCGACGGCGGCCACCACCTCCTCCTTTGTCACCGAGTCGTCCAGACCCAGGATGCGCAGATCTGCGCATCTAACGGGTCTGGACACTCGGGCGTCATCCGCGTTCAGGGACGCTCTGAGCTTTTCAGCCAGAGCGTCAGCGGACGACCCGCTGGTTTCGCCGGGGATCTCCAGCATACGAGCCCCCGTCGCGGTTACTTTAAGCCGGAGGCCCCCGGTGATCCCGAGCTCTCCGAGATCCACCGTCTCCTTCGCCTTTGCCAGCAGGTCGCGGTAGGACACGCCCCTTTTTTCCGCGTCCGGCTGTAGTGTAATCACTACAGCTGCGGTCTTCGGGGCGCGAAGCCTAGCCGCGATCTTCCGCACCCTGTGCTGGCGCTGCCGCTCCTCATTACGGGCCTTTTTGGCCGCCTTTCGCCCCCTCTGTTTCTCCCCGACCACCTGCCATCCGGCTTCAGCCGAAGGAGTTGTAGGGGCCTGAGGGGGCGGTGGCGGCGGCGGCAGCTGGCATGCCGCAGGCGCTGGCCCACTCGCCGCTAGCCCACTCGCCGCTAGCCCACTCGCCGCTGGCGCTGGAGCCGACACAGTCGCCGCCTGTGCAGCCGCCTTGCCCTTTCTCCTCCTGGGCGCCTTCTTAGTCGGCGCCGGTTGTGCCGGGGCTGACTTTCCAGGGGGGAGGGGCACGTGATGCGCCGCAGCCCTGCTGGAGGACTGGCTCGCTGGCCCAGGTCCGGGTGCGGCAGCCGCAGCAGCCGCGTATGACACCGTGCTCGGCATCGTGCTCGGGCCCGCGGCTGCCTTGTTTGCACCCAGGGCGGGGCGCAGAACAATTCCCTCCAGGACGGAGAAACGCGTCTGGAAGGAAGCCAGCTCCTGCCGAACCAGGTTCAGGACCTGGTTCTCCACCGGCACGGGCTCGGCTTGTCGCTGTTGCTGCTGCTGTTGGTGGCCCCCATTTGGAGGCGCAGCACGGCTACCAGCCTCGCGCAGATTGGCCAGGTCGGCGTGGAGCTTGGCGTTCTCCTTTTGGAGAACCTCCATGGCGGCCGTCAGGCGGGCCACCTCCTCCCGCAGCTTGACCAACTCCTCTCCGCCTACCGGAGGTGGAGGAGGGGAAGGCCCCGCAAAATTGGCCTCCGCTGCCGCCAAGATGGAGGCGTAAGCCGCGGGTATGGCCTTAAGTTTGGTGCCTGTCTTCACCTTATTGGCCACGCCCCTTATCGCGGCTTCCACCGCCTTTGTGAACCTGGCCTTACGCTCCGCCTCGGAGCCGCCAGTTGCACCCGCCTCGTCGCCAGACCCGGGAACAGTAGTACCCGGGGGGCGCACCTCCTCGGCAACTCTTGCCGACCTCACGGGGGTAGGGAGCCCCCTCCCCTTGCCCCGGATCCCCCCACGCTTGTTTGTGGGGATTTTTCGGGCCGAGGCCTCATCTCCGGATAACGACCCCCGGTCGCCATCCCGCCTGGGCCGCTTGCGGAAGAACTTGCTGTTCTCCGCAGGCGTCCCGGCCCTCTCGCGACGGGAGCTCTCTGAGCCTCCCGCGCTCACCTCGCTGGATGCTACGTCGGACTCCGACGCCGCATCCCTCCTCTCCTCCGTCTTGCCGTTGCCGGCGGTGTTTGTTTTTTTTTTTATTATTAATATCTTCCATAACTAATCCCACGAGTATGGGGGAAATAACATACAATCTAGGCAGAGACTCCTGTACCTAGAAGGGCAGATTTAAGCATTTGTTACTCGCCATGGGGGTCTGCAGGTACCCTGGCGAGGAGTGCACTAGCGACTGATTTGTTCCATGGAACACCCGTCAGCCATACATCCCCTCGCGGTGCGTCGCCACTTGGGATTCGGGGTAACTTTTTATAGAGGTTTTCTACCTCGCGGTCCGGGCGGTTAAGCCAAGACTCTCGGTCCCCTATCGAAACCGCGAGACGTGATCCAAAGCGCTTCGATAGCCAGATTACGAGATTGGCGGTGACAGAGGAGGACGGATCCTTCTCTGTCTGCTCGGAGGCAGGGTAAGTGCACACCAAGCCCGCCCTCATTCCTCAGCTGTGCCCTCTGCTTTACAGAGGGTCACGCAGAGGAACGCACCGTTGGTCCTGAAAGGACCCTACCTTTGTCAGATTCATTAGCCGCGGCGGTCACATTCCCCGGGGGATAAAAGGAAACTCTCATTTCCTCTCATTCCCCGGAGAAGGATACCGCCGCGTCCAGGGTGCACCGGCCCAGCAGCTGCTCTTCCCTCCAGACGTATCGAGAGGGACCAGCAGCCGCCAGACACACGTGGAGGACTTCTGACATCGCAACCCCCAGAGGCCACACCTCTGGTTGACATATTTTGTGGTAAAGGCCCTCAGAGATCCCAACAATGAATGAAGCATAATTTCTCTCTGTCTTATGCCTAATTTTTTCAATTTTGACATTAGCTTCAGAGCCACACACCTGTATCACATGAGCGGTCATTTTTTCCACTGTAGTTTCCGGATGTAATCTCCAAACGTGGAGGTGTTTCTTTTGCTCCATCGGTTGAATTTCCTTAAGGTTCGAGTTCTGGCCTCTCTTCTTTATTTTGAATCTTCCCTTTCTTCTTATGGACTATTTTCCACCCCTCATTATTCTCTTCCTTGCTGCTCATGTCAGCCTCGGATGTTGATAAAGACTGCCTCTTTTCCTGTGATACTTCCTTAGACATTAGTTGTTCCATCGTTTTCGTGGCCCCACTCGATAGCACAGCTGTGGCGCCGGCGGTAGGTTCGTTACCCAGGTCATTTACGGATTGTTTACAAATCGCATCGACATAATGCAATGCGTTTTTAGGAAGTTTCACCATGTCTGTTGATGTTTGTGACACTTTGGAGATGTTAAGTTGATGTTCTAAATATTGATTACGCGTTACGCGTTATATTAACTGTAAATTGATTCGCTTATATAATAGAAATGTATATGAATAAAATAAATGACTTTACGAGTATGCTTAGTTTAGAACTAAGCATACTCGTAAAGTCATTCATTTTCAGATTAATTTAGAAATAGACTCTATGACCTACAATGAAAAATTCTTGACTTTTTCTAATAAAACGAAACATCCATTACAGCCAGGTGTACCATAATATAAAATAAGGAATAATGTAAAATAAGAAGGAGTACCATTCCAAATTATTTGAAACCTAAAAACCAAACGCAACTTGATAACAAACCAAAAATACCATATAAGAAAGGAACTATCCCTTTTGTTATTCAATAAAATGGACGTTGATAGGCAGTCAAATATAAAAGAACCTTCACTTAGATCAAACGCACCATTTTTTCGTATCTCACAGTAAACCCAGTCTGATACTATTTTAGATGAAATAACGGTGGCACTTAATGAATTCTCTGTGAATTCTAAGGAAATCGACGTAATTTGTTTAAGAGAATCATTTATTAAAAGCAAATCAGAATCACTTCTTAAGATTCCTGGTTACAAACTCGTCGCGTCGTTACTGTCGAGATACTAAACGAGGTGGTACATGTATTCTCATTAAGAATGAGATGACTTGTGTTAGATTAGATAGATTAATAAATGACATTGCATGTAATTTTCATTTTGAATGTACAGGAATAGAATTAACATTTAATCAAATCATCATTATTTGTATTTATAGGACACCAAATAGCAATCCAAAAGTTATTTTTTAGAACAATTGGAATTATTACTAATTAGAATCACAAAGAAATTAAAGGATTTGTGGTGATTGGAATTTAGATACATATAACCAAATAAAAGTTACCAGGAACTATTAGGGTTGTTGAAAAATTGCAATATTGAATTGCAAATAAAAACACCAACTCGAAAACAGTCATGTTTAGATCTTATTGCAAGCAATATCAAGCAAGCTAAAGGTGAAGTTCATTACCTTGCTCTATCGGATCATGAGACAGGGCAAACCCTAACAGTGCCGACTAGTAACCCTAAAAGTTGGTTTGAGTACAAAAGGGACTATCATGAAGAAAATATACAAAAATTTTGTGACTGTATTTCTGCGCTTTCATTCTCAGGCATGTATCTTATGGATAATTTAGAAGATGCATTTCAAGTTTTTCATGAGACATTACAACTGTTTTATAAACTATGTTTTCCCAAACAAAAGATAAAAGGTCGAATGGAAAAAATAAGACTCTGTGGTTGACGAAAGGTTTAAAAAAGTCATGTATACGGAAACGTTATTTACATTTAAAAAGTATTCATAATAAAACAAACAAAAATAGATTAACGAAACAGTATCAAAAATATAGTGCCATACTTAAATGTTGTATTAATAAATCTCAACAAATTCACAACAAAAGATACATACAGAATATGAAAAACAAGTGCAAGGCTACCTGGGATATTATCAATAAAAAATTGGTGACACACAAAAGTAATAAACATACCTAAAACAAATTGGATTAAAAACCGACAACATTACTGACCCTCAAAAAATTTGTGACATGTTTAACGAATACTACATCCAATTGACAAATAATAATAAATTTACATATAATATTGACGCTATAAATAGAACAATGGACATTAACCAGAATAATACAATATTTCTTAAGCCTACTGATCCATTCGAAGTGTTCAGGGTAATCCAAAACTTAAAAAATACTGCGTCAGTCGGTTTTGACGAAATAAGTACCAACATTATAAAAGCTTGTGCCAATCACCTATGCAAACCGCTGAGCTACCTAATTAACAAGTCATTCCTAGAAAGCATATTCCCAAACGCATTAAAATACTCTATAGTCAAACCAATATTTAAGAATGGTGATAAAACTGACATGGCAAACTATAGTCCTGTTTCCTTAATTCCTATAATATCAAAAATATTTGAGAAGACAATGTTAAAAAGGCCATACGACTATGTGGATAAGTTTGATTTGCTAAGGCGGGAGCAATTTGGATTCAGAAAAAAATGCACCACGTCTTTAGCTTGTTTTAATCTAATAAAAATAATAACTGAGGCGATGAATGACAACACACCTGTAGTAGCAATTTTTCTAGACATGAGTAAAGCCTTTGACTTCGTTGATCATAAGCTGTTACTAAGCAAATTGGATAAATATGGCATACGGGGCCAAGCGAATGACTGGATTAAATCGTACTTAATTAATAGGCGTCAATGTGTGCAAATTTCAAAAGTAATTGATGGAAACAAAGTAGAATATAAATCTAGTTACAAAACCAACGCAGTTGGAGTGCCCCAAGGTGGCGTGATGGGATCGTTTTTATTTCTGATGTATATTAATGACCTTCCCAATGCAACACGACACGAAACGATATTATTTGCTGACGATACTAATAATAAAATGTAATGACAAAAATAAATTGGAACAAGAAATTAATGAAGCAATCAAAGGTATTTTAAATTGGCTTAATAACAACAATTTAAAAATCAATTTAAATAAAACAAAACTAATTCAATTTCAAACTTATAAATCAAACTTTCAGAATCTTAGTATAAAACATGAAGACAGTATCCTAGAACAGGTAGTAAACACAAAATTCTTGGGCATAATAGTGGATCAAAACTGCAGTTGGAAATCACACATCAATTACGTATGCGATAAGCTAGACAAATTCGTATACGCAATAAAACGTTTTCGGTCAACAGTGTCCGTAGCCGCGGCCGTCACTGCATATCACGGATATGTATCGTCTGTGTTGTCTTATGGCCTAATACTATGGGGCAATTAAGTTGAAGTTTTGATGGCATTTCGGGTACAAAAAAGTGTGTTATGGCAATATCTGGCGTCTGGTTTTTGGACAGCTGTAAACCCTTATTTAAAAAGCTTCACATTTTACCTTTACCCTGCATGTACTTCAAAGAACTATGTATGCTAGTAAAGCAAAACCAGCATTATTTTCGCATGCAATCAGAAGTGAGCCAAAAAAAGGCTTCTGCTAGAAATAAGTACAAACATGAACTAAATGTATCTCAATGTAGATTGCAAATTTTTAGGAGAAATGTGTACGTAAATGCCATTCAGGTGTATAACAAATTACCTAACTCATTTAAGGAACTTCCTGTCCCCATGTTCAAGAAAAAGTTGACAAATTGGTTATTAGATAATTGTTTTTATAAACATTGGCGAATATATGGAATATTGTAACAATCCAAGATGACATGTACTTACTTAACTTTGTCATTGGTTTTAAATCTATAATTATAATAATAAATTCATCCACATATACACACACACACACTATTCACTATTTTTTGGACATATTGTATCACAAATCTTGACATTTAATGTACTTAGTTTTATGAATGACATTTTATTATGTAGTCATTTAATATTTGTACACCACATATTGTGGTAGAGTGTATAGAACTTATAAAAAATTTAACATCATAATATGTAGTACTACATTCTTACAAATAAATAAATTCTAATTCTATGTGATTATTACGTCTATAGAGTTCCTTAGTCGCTGTAATTTATGTGTATTTTATTTTTATCTCATGCAATTATCTATTCTTTCTGACTCTTACTTCATCAATATTGTCTTTGTCTTTTGTGTGTGTTTTGTTTATCTGTAGAGATCGTGGTTGGTTTCACATTTGTGTAAGTCCATAAAATCTATTGTTTGTAATATATAATATGTAATTGTTGGTTCTTACAAAAAAATAAAATAAAATGATTATTATTGGAATTATCTCTTTCACGGATGACAACTTGTTGGCGTTTGCGGGTGATAGTATACAGGGTGTAAGTGTGAACAACACCTTTGTCACTCAAACTGGGTAGTTAAAATAAATAAAAAACTATAGGACCGAGTTAAAAAAGCAGAATAAGTAATTTACTTTAAAAAAAAACATCCGCCACCGACCGCAAATTCATAGATAGCCCGAGTGACGTACTCGCTGCCGGTATCTACCTGCACAATTCTCGTTAACATAACCTGCTAAGCAACTTTCCCTTAATAGTTTTCCGGCTGTTTTTTCTGTGCAAAGGGCTCCCCTTTCTCCTTCCAAACCTCTGTATCTTGTGCGATATCTGGCTATGTTCGCCCTGCGAACAAGATTAGGTCGTCACACCACCTTCGCCGCGGTCTACCTCGACGGCGATTTCCTCCATCAGGCGTCCAGTGAGAGACGATCTTTGCCCACCTCTCCGGGTAAATTCGCGCTACGTGGCCGTCACACTCCCACTTTAGCTTGGCTGTTTTTTCTCCGAAATCTGCAACCTTACTTATGGAACGCAGGGTGGTGTTTCTTACGCGATTTATAATAAATAATAATAATAAATTCTTTATTGGCATAAAACAGGTTACGGAAAAATGTGAGACCCTATGGCTCCAGAGCTAGGTTAGAGTACCTGTATTTCAGGAGCCAGTTACTTCTTCCATTTAAGTTACAATTGGGCAACTTTTATGCAGCAAAATATGACAAAATAATTTACTTAAAATTAAGTTCAATAGTTTTCATTATACATTTAGGTAATTACTTAAGCACTAAAAATAGAATTAGAATAAAATCAGGATTCATAATTTAGATTTTTTACTTATGTTGATTGCAGTAAATTTTCAGTAGCGTTGTAGTCCTGTGTCAGTAGCCATGTTTTTACCTTCTTTTTTATTTCACGAGTCGTTAGGGGATTAATGTTCAGGATTTTGTTTAATTTCTTATAAAGAAAAGCGGCAAGATATACCCGCTGTCGCCTAGCGGACGCCGTGTGACAGCGTAAAGGTAAGCAAACGTTTTTTATAGTGCGCTTCTTATTACTTTGTGTATTAAAAAAGGAGTAATACTGTGCTGCTTACAAACCACTTGCAGAATATAATTCTGTCTTACTGTGAGTACTTCGCACTTCTCGTATAAGATAAGTACGCCTCACAAATATTATGCTGCGTTCGATTGCCCGCTGGAAAATCTTGAGTTTGGTTCAGTAAGTGACCAACATTACGCACCGTAGGTTAGGACGGGCAGGATGCACATGTCGATAAGTTTTCTTTTAGAGTCATTGGAAGGCATCCCTTCATGTGTTCTTTAAGGGGCCCAGATGGTCTTCCGAGCATTTTGGACTCGTCTCTCAACTTTCTTATCTTGCCTATTTTCAAAAGACACTATCTGGCCCAAGTATATGTATACTCATCGACATATTGCAACACATGCCCGTCCACCTCGACCCTACGTTTCGTGCTGTTGGTCATGACCTGGGTTTTAGATCTGTTCATTGAAAGTCCAATCGCAAGACTTGCTGTACTCAGATCTTGGAGCATTTCTTCGAGTTCTGAAGCAGATGTGGAGAACAACACAATATCGTCAGCAAAGCGGAGGTTTGTTAGCTGATGGCCGCTAACATGTATGCCTCGTGACTGCCACGAAGCAGGCAGTTTGTTAAAAACCTCCTGCAGTGCGCTTGTGAACAGTTTAGGTGAGAGTGGGTCCGGGTCAAAATTACCTACCTTAGGTATTGCGTGACGAGTCTAAATGCTATGCTGTGGCTTGGAAGATTTTTGTATGAAGAATTGAATTTGAATTTTGATTTTTTTTAAAGTTGCGGCCACGAATAATACTTATATTAATCGATAGCTGGTATCAATACAAACCAGGTTTGTATGAGACAAAATTGTTTTAAAGTGTCACGTTTCTGAGATATAAATAAGAAGCTATCAAAGTTGTGCTGAAGATGCCATCAGTGAATGGATTTCAACTGTAATAGGTCATTTGTCGGCCCGGTCGTGCGACCAAAATGTCTTCCTGGTCGAAGCTTCTGCGGCCGAAAGTCGTGGTCGTGGCCGCGTAGTGCGCTAGGGATTCGAATCTACGATCCGGTTCAATTATCTCTGAACCTGGCGTCGATGACTTTTTCTTTAATTTTTACTTTTTCGTCAGTACGGTTAGCACTTTCGTTGCCGATTCATGTCGTGTCGTGATATTTTCATGCTATCAACTGCTTTATTTTTGAACATTTCATTGTTATGTTTGGACTTTTAGATAAAAATCATCGACGCCAGGTCCAGAGATAATGTAACCGGGTTGTAAGTGCGATTTTTACCGATGAAAAGTGATCAACTAACAAATCTCTATAGAGTGACAGAAGCTGCAATTGTCATTTGTTACACTACTGCCAGGGAAGTGTCATGTATTTCGCGCGTATCTTCTGTTTGTTTTTCGCACGTATCTTCTGTTTGTTTCTTTGTTAATTCCTTTATAACCTTCATTTAAAGGTTACATTCAGTCAAATGGGAAATCTAATGATACCTTTTATCTTTGAAATCCATCCATCCAGAATGACATGACAGACATGGGTTAATATACCACGCGGGCGAAGCCGCGCAAAGAAGCTAGTGATCAAAAAAATTAGTAAAAATAAATTCTTCTTAGCGTCGATGGCAATCTATTTTGTGTCGGTCCAGAACTGAGCCACGCGTCTATCAGTTCCTCTAATGAACAAATAACAGGACACGATATTATGTGCTAGAAATATATTAGAAATAGGAAGTGCCTCCGCAGGCAGCGCCGACTGTCGAATTGGCGGCCGGCAGTGGGTAGTGTTGCCCAAAATCGGTCTTGGTCTTGCAGTCTTGGTCTTGCATTTCTGCAAGACCAAGACTGACTTATTGTAGGAAGACCAAGACCAAGACTGAACCCTGCAAGACTTGAGCAAGAACAAGACTAAGTTTCAATCCCGATTTTGATAGACGTTCCCCAGTATCAAAACCGTATCGTCATAACACTAAAAGGACTACTATTGTTTTGATTATTATATATTTCGACTATTTATTAAGTAGGTGGCGTGTTACTTACAAATATGTTCCCATGTAATAAAAATGTACCTAGCATAACTTTCTAGCAAAGTTCATTTCATACCTTGTAGGTATGAAATCTACCTATAGTATTATATTATGCTTGTAATAAGTCTAATGTGCAGATCTAACGTTAGTAGGTTGGTAAACATTATGTAGGTACTTATGTTTCAAAGTTTATAATTATTATTCTTCTATTCAACAGCGAGTCGAGTAGGTCTAGTACTAGTACCAGTTTTTAGATTTTTGTCGATGTTATGGTACAGACGCCAGCACATCAAGCTACGCTACTACAATCTGCCAAATTTCTTTAACAGATTTACAACTTTATCGCTAAAGCAATAATATTCATGGTTGATTGGGATAAAAAAAATTGCGTCATTTTTTTTAAATTATTGTCAAGTTAATTTTATTAATTTGGTGGTTCACTATGCCTATGTCAATTTAAGCTCAACATGTACCTACTCTGTTATGTTGTTCTAAGATCTAAACTAACGTGTTTATTATATAGCAATAGGCTAATAGGTATTTGAAAGTAGTCTAGTCTAAGTAGTAGTCTCGCAAGACTTGCGAGACTCTTGCTGCTAGACCAAGACCAAGACTGAGAGCGCAATACCAAGACCAAGACTGGCTAAGGTCTCGTCTTGGTCTTGCATTTGGGCAACACTAGTTGGTAGGTACGCACATTTGGCTTTCTGAATAGAATAATATGAGTTTTAACGATCAATAATAAAAATAACAAAGACTTACTCGGTTATTCGAATACAACGTAAGTGTGGAATAGAGGAATGGACTGTATGAAATTTACGTTGCTGTAGTGGTAAGAGAGGTTGTTCTGTATGAACGGAGTTCTTCTCGTTAGCCCAGTCAAGGAACAATCAACCAAGAAAAAATCTAGTACGACTCACCTTTTTCTTAGCTGCGGCCTCTTCTGGGTGTTTTCTGATGATCACAGAGTCTGGCACGTTGTACAAGACACGGTAGTGTACAAATTGTCCTTAAAACACAATTTTCACTCACGGAGCTAAAATCTTAGATGCTGTTCGAACGAGTTCAAAAAACCAACAGGCCGTCTAGTTCCTTTTCACTATGCGTTCTACGCAGATGGCGCGCAGATCGCCTTGCTGCAGTGACATGTAGCACGGTGCAGCCAATAGCGTGCCGGTATGGCGAGCGCACAAGAATATTCAAAAATTGAATTGTCCAATCGTGGGCTATATACAGAACAGTAAGTTTCTAGAACTATAGAAAACAAGAACAGACGCACATCTGGTCAATCGAATGAACGAGTCCCTTGAAATTTAAGAATGAGTCATAATTTCAAAAGTAAACTGTCGCTTATAGAGGTATAGGCAAGTACCCCAAGATCTGGTCAATATGGACATCAGCCAGGCAACGTTTGTTCTGGTATCGTCGGGATAGAAGTTCCAGAGCGGTGGGATAGGCCGAGTCGGTCACCGGCAAGTGCTGCACCAAGGCTCGAGCCTCACCTCCTAGGGCTGACAACAAATAAGCCAACTTCTGGGCCGGTCGGAGGTCAGAACGCGAATCAACCAAACTGTCAAACAGGTTCCTGAAGCTTAACCAATGGTCCAAGTGACCGTCAAAATGTGGCAGCTCCAGGGTAGGCAGTCTACCCAAAAGTCCAGGGCCTGCAACAACAGAGGTCTCTGTTTTGACCTGGGCAGGGTCCCGACTCTTCAAAATTTCCCTGGCGCGCATACTTATTATGTCACCCAGGTTCAACATCTGGTCATAATCCGCAACAACCTTATCACGGGCTGCTTGACCCAATGTTTCCAGGTCCAAGTCCAAAATCAATTCATTGAAGCGAGCAAACAAAATGTCAACCGCACTCAATCTCGCATTCAACTGCTCATACCGGGCAAGCGTGGCCTCTTCCAGGTCTAGACGCTCAGCGGTTGCAGCAGCAGAGGCAAACCATCTTAGCTCTGAGGTCAATCCACCAATGGCTTGGTTTACAGCTTTCAATGAAGCCATTGGGACAAATATCAAATAAACAAATTAAATTCAATTAAATTATCAACAGGAATAATTTTCCCGGACCCAACTACAATTTAAACCAAATAATAAAACTTAGTTTGAATTATTACAAGTTCAAATCCGACCCTGTACAAGCAATACCTTGTTTATACAATAACAAATTAAAGTACAAGCCACAAGGGACACTACATATCATAATATATTATGTCAAACAATCTATGTTAACTATGTTTAATTTGAGTCAGGCTGACAGGCAACAAATCAGACTTCTCAATACTTTTACTCGACAATAAGTGGTGAATTTAACAATTAAACCACGCTCTGCTACCAGTTGTGTGAGACCGCACTAGCAGACTCACGATGTCCGCGAGTACGCGGAGCCCTAATCAAATAATATTTGTTCAATCGACAAAGGGAAAACAACTATTGGATACACTTACCATCACGTTGGTACTGGTGATGTGACGTAGTCCCTGGTCACGTCGTATCTGGGTGGGGTGTAAGTGTAAATGTGGTTTGTGTGGTGTATGTTAGATGGAGTTATGTAGATTCGATGGTAACCAAAGGACGCCCCACAGCGCGTACCGTCGACTCACTGGTCAAACCTTCAGATCACACACGTGGCACTTTTCATCAATGTCCAACTGAATTTTATCCCGGTTTGCTAACCCAATCGAGGGTTTACAATAGTCCAGCACTATAATTTAGGAAATTACCGGCGTCCGAATGACACAAAGGCCGGCTACATAACCAACAAATTACTCGCGGTCACGACCCAAAATGGCGAGATTTCTCAATTTTCACTCAATTATCAACAAAATATCAAACACCGATCAAGATTGTATCGGATTAACATTAACTCAAAGTTTCAATCAATAATTACACGACAGCCGCGTGCATCAAAAATACAAGACAATGGAAGCGTGATCCTTCCCAACCAAGCTTGCACAGACAAGCAAACGTCATCGCACTGACAACCGAAACGTCATCTGTCAAACGTCGAAAAGGTGCGTTCAGAAACTTGGTGGATGAAACAGCAAGCAAAACAAAAAAATGATCGTAATGATGAGGAGAATAAGTGCCTTTCGTTTTCGTTAAGATGTGTTTTACACCCTTTATTATTGTTATTCCAATCTTTCAATCAATCAAAGAATGGTTTCAAAGAAAGATCCTTTTTTTTTGTTTTCAGTTTATCCGGCTTGTCATTTACACTAATAATGATTATTGATCTAATCAGTCAGTTAACAAACACGAAGTACGAGTAGGTACGCGATGCAAGCGACCAGTAGAAAGAGCACGAAAAATTAACGCGGCATACATACGTACGTCTGGCGCCACAGCCCTAAAGAGCTTGCATATTCAATATGCGCGAAGCGGTAGGTAATTATCTCGTGCCTACACACGGAGTGCAATAGCCCTAGTATAGTTTAGGTTATTAGTTTAAATTCTTAGCTGTCGAATTAGGGTGTTTTAAATAAATAAAATAAGGAAATCGGGTTATTTAAACATCCTTAAAAACCATGGAAACACAATATTACGTTTTTGGATTTGTTTTTTACTCTAAATGTTGTAATTGTGATAGGAATTCAATAAAGCAACCTTTTTTTAAAACTTTGATAATCTTGATCACCCATGTGTACTTTTTTTTCTATGATTTTGTAAACAAAAATTCTGGTGATTCTCTTTTTGGTCGCGTTTTCATTAAACGTCTTAATGTTGATTACTATAATAACTATCGCCACACACAAAAAACATACAACAACCGCAAGATTTCGGAAATACTGAATTTAAAAATTGTGGGATAGGGTTGTCAAACAAACCTGTGTCTAATTTTTTGTACGGAACTCCTGTACAAAAAATTAAAAAAACGGAACCCTTATAGGATTACTCGTGCGTCTGTCTGTCTGTCCGTCCGTCTGTCACAGCCAATTTGCTCCGAATCTACTGGAGCAAATCAGGTGAAATTTGGTAGGATGGTGTAATCCTATGACTCAAACACAGATGTGCAAAGTAATTAAATATTTTTTTTAAATATGGGTCATTTTCAGAGGACAGATTAGGAAATTAAAAATAAAAGTTTTGCAAACCTTACTGTGCATAGTATCGAAATATGAAAGAGGACCGTTCAAGTATTACGTAAGCACTATAGGGGGGCGGGGGGGGGGGGGGTCTATGCATTGCATATGCAGTCATAAATGGCAACCCATACATTGTCTATGTTTATGTACTTAAGGTTCACTTTCTTTCGCGGCAATGGAACGGTGTTTTAGAAAAATAACAAACGTCTTTACTCATTGATGATTTATTTGCGACTGTTTCTAGATCTAAACTGCATGCATTGATATGTGAATTGGACATACCGCCCACCAAAAACATTAGTTTTTAATCAATACATTAATATTTTGTATACTAATTACATGTCATGCAAATCGAACAATGGACTGTAAATATTTTAACTTCATTTATACTATAGGTTTTATACATATCTATTATCTTAATTTTATCAATTCATTTCATTAACCCGCCCACCGTAGCTCACTGAGTTAATGTTTCTTTGGGAAGCGGTATCAATTTGTACAGAGGCCTTTTTAACTCCTTGTTTCCCATAGTCTGGACTGTTACCACTCTTACGAGTTTGTCCTTTCCAGGATGTATTTGTTTCACCCGTCCCAATAACCATTTCGTAGGGGGCAGATTATCTTCTTTAATAATAACAACATCTCCAACAACAGGCTCTGGAACCTTCACTTGCCATTTGTATCTTTGTTGGAGCGTGTTAAGATACTCTGTACGCCATCTATGCCAAAAGTCTTGAGTCATTTTCTGAATAGTTTGCCACCTAGTTAAAAGACTCACAGACTGGTTATACTCGTAGCATGTATCAGGAACCGAAATCAAGGGCTCGCCAACTAAAAAATGCCCTGGAGTAAGCGGCATCATCGTATTGTCCATTTGATAAAGGGGACGCGAATTGAGACACGCCTCGATTTGTGCTAAGAGCGTAGACATCTCCTCGTAGGTCAGTTTGGTGTCTTTATTTATCCTGTAGAGGTGTCTTTTAGCAGACTGAACTCCAGCCTCCCACAGGCCTCCACATGTAGGCATCCTTGGTGGTATGAAGTGCCATATTGTGCTATCGTTAGCAAGAAGTTCAGCCGCTTCCTTCGCGATATTATTCTTTCCCTTCTGGAACATGTCCTTCAATTCTTTGGCAGCGCCAATAAAATTGGTGCCATTGTCGCTCCATAAATTCGAACAATGGCCTCGGCGCGCCACAAACCTCCGAAATGCTGCTATAAAAGCTTGTGTTGTTAGGTCTGTGACCGCTTCTAGATGGATCGCGCGAGTTGCCATACATATAAATAAACAGATATAGCCTTTTGTTGCATGGTGTCCGCGGCCTTTCGATGTCCTTATGAATACCGGTCCAGCGTAATCAACCCCACTATTCATAAATGGCCGATGTTGATTGACTCGAACGGCAGGCAACTGACCCATGAATTGGGTTTTTACCTTCGCTTTATCCAAAATGCAGGTCTTACAGTTGTGAATACATTTTCTTACGGCAGACTTCAAACCGATCACCCAATATCTTGTTCTCACAAAAGCCATCATCGCCTGTATCCCACCATGTAATGTTCTAAGATGAGCTTCTTGAACTAATAACTTAGTTATATGCTGATTACATGGTATTACAATCGGGTGTTTTGTAATTTCAGCTATTGAGGCATTCTCTAACCTTCCTCCCACTCTTATTATCCCATTTTTGTCTAAAAAAGGGGCGAGTGTGATAAGAGAACTTCTTTTCTTCACGCTTCCGTCCTTCTGTAAATCTTCAATATCCTTCTGATAAATTAGCTCTTGATAATACTTTATACATAATTCTAATACTTTTTCTAGCTCATTAACTGTTAAATATATTTCTTTCGTTTCCCTTTGCCTTTTTGTAAATCTTCTGCAGTAAGCTAATATTCTTTTCATTCTTGAAATTGAGGAAAAATGTTCCCAGATTGGTATGCCTTCTAAATTTGTGTGAAATGATGAACCTTTCAATTCCAATTCTGTTTGAGGAATTTCATATGTTTGTAGATCGAGATTCTTATGTTTTAACCATCCAGGCCCAGTCCACCATAAATCTAAACCAGCTAAGTCGCTTGCTTTTACGCCTCTTGTAGCGATATCGGCTGGGTTATCGGTAGACTGAACATGTCTCCATCGGTCGTTGTCTAGTATCCGTGTTATGTCTGCCACTCGGTTCGCAACAAATGTACGCCAACGACTTGGTTGAGACTGTAGCCAAGACATCACAACCATTGAATCAGTCCACGCAAAGATTTTATTTTTAGGTATTTTCAACAGGTCTACCAGATCATTGATTAAGTCTGTTAGTAATGCTGCGGCGCATAATTCCAATTTAGGTATTGAAATTTGCTTCAAAGGTGCAACCTTGGTTCGAGATGCGATGATTGTGATATGTACTGTGTCCTCTTCAATAATCTTAAGGTAAGTAACAGCAGCATATGCGTGCGTAGATGCATCTGCAAAACCATGCAATTCAATGTTTGTATAATTGATCGGTGTAGTTTTCAACCAGCGTGGTATTGTAATGTTTTGCAGGTGTATTAATTCGTCTCTATATCTCATCCACTCATCTATCAACTCTGACGGCAGCTCGTCATCCCATCCCATGTTGCATAGCCACAGTTTTTGTATCAAAACTTTAGCGTTGATGATCACCGGTGACAGCCATCCAAATGGGTCAAACAGCCTTGCTACATCAGACAGAATAGATCTCTTCGTTACGGGACATCGAACTTCAGGTAAGTTAATTGTGAATTTAAATGTATCATCCTTCCTATCCCATGTCAATCCCAGAATTTTTATAACCTTATCTAACTTTATCTCTATTCCATCCTTCGTACTGTTTGTATCTTCTCCCTCTTCTAAATACTTTATAACTTCTTCCGAATTACTAGACCACTTTTGCATTTTAAAATTTCCTTTACTTAGTATCAGCTTTATTTCCTCACACATTTTCTTTGTTTTTTCTTCATTTTCACTTCCCGACATCAAATCATCCATATAAAATGAATCTTTAATTACAGGTGCAGTTTTAGGATATTCAAGTGCTTCATCATCGGCAAGTTGTTGTAACGTTCGTACAGCTAAATAGGGTGCTGCAGCTGTACCAAAGGTTACAGTCATCAAGTTGAAACTTTCTAGTTTTTCTTCAGGGTTATCTCGCCAGACTATGCGTTGTAAATTTGTGTGTTCTGGGGTCATATTAATCATCCTGTACATCTTAATTATGTCTCCTACTACACATATTTTATGTGTTCGCCATGTGATAATTAAGCTTCTTAAATCAGGTTGCAATACAGGTCCAATCATCATGGTGTCGTTCAAAGAATGACCGTTAGAACCCTTCGCAGACGCGTCATAAACTACTCGAACCTTCGTTGTGTCCTTGTCTTCGCGTATTACAGCGTGGTGAGGAAGATAGACTGATTTGTTATCATCATTTGGGTCAGATTTTTTCAAATAACCCATTTCCATGTACTCATGAACTACCTTAGTATAATCTGACTTTAAACTTTGAGAATTTTGTAATTTCTTCTCTAGTTGTTTGAATCTATAAACAGCTTGTTGTTTCGTATCTCCGCATAATTTCAGTGTCTCTTCTATTCCTTGTCGCAAAGGTAAGTGCACTGTGTATTTTCCGTTCACCCTTTTAGTTGTATTCTTGTAAATCTCTTCACACATCTCCTCTTCTTTTGTAAGTAATTTTCTTTTTTTGTATAAAGTTGTCTCGATTTCCCAAAATTTCCTTAATAAATCATTGTCTTCTGATACCATACTTGTCACATGTAGTGTTGTTATTTTGTGTTCGTCGCTAATTGATTTGTCTACTCTTTCACCTGAAAGTATCCACCCCAAACGTGTTTTCTGAGCCACTATGCCATCAGAACATCTTACTAAACCAGCTTCAATAATTTTAGAAAAGATGTCTGCACCGAGTAATATATCAATTTTGCCCGGTGTGTTATACGTAGGGTCAGCCAATAGTAATTTTTGGAGTTCTGGCCAGTTCATCTCAATGTGTTTTGAAGGTAATCTAGCAGACAGTGATTTCAAAACATAAGCCTTCACTTGAATTACCTCCCTTCTATTATATTGCGATGTAACTGACAGGTTAACTACATGTTTTATCGGAACCAGGTTTCCTTCTCCCACCCCTGAGACTACACCGTTGATGCTTGTCCTCTTCAATCTCAAGAGTTCGACTACTCTTGAAGATACGAATGAAGCCTCTGAGCCTTGGTCAATCAATGCACGAAGTACATGTGTTTTGCCGTCGCTTGATGTAGCATGTACTTGTGCTGTTGCCAATAACACTTGACGACCAGGTTGTTTTTTAGAGAAATGTGCGCTTGTGACCTTCTGTTCTGGTTGTTCTTCGTGTTTGTTACTTTCTTCTTTGTCACTCTCTTGTGTTGTTTCTTTTTCTTCATGTAAAAGAGAATGATGTTTTCTTCCGCAGACTCGGCATTTCCTCTTTTGTTTACATTTGTAGACTATGTGATTCGGTACTAGGCAATTGAAGCAGAGGTTTTTGTTCTTCACAAATTCACGTCGTTGCTGCACAGTTTGTTTTGCAAATTCTTTACAATTAAAGATGTAATGGTCACCCTTGCAATATACACAACAAGGCGATGAACTGCTATTGGTGTGCGCAGATTCACCTTTATCGTTCTCAGTATCCTTTGCTACGACATGATACGCCTTGTGACCTTGTGTCTTCTCCTTTGTAACTGTAGTAGTGATGGGAGCGATTAGCTCGAGAGTACGAAACTTAGACTCAAGGAACTTTTTCAACTCCACCCACGTAGACAACTCATCACTATTCTCCTTGTAAGCTTCCTCTTCCCAACACTTTAACGTCTCTGAATCCAATTTCTGCGCCACTAGAAATACTAGGATAGGATCCCAAGTGGCGGTGTTTATGTTCATGTTATTCAGGCTGTTGATGCATTCTACAGTAATATCGAGCAAAGCTTTAATTTGTGTAGCTGATGGGTTGCTTATCTTTTTCTGACAGCAAAACTTCTTTAAAACTGACGACACAATCATCTTTTTGCTACCAAAACGTCCTTGCAGTAGCTCCCATGCTGTTGCATAATTACTTTCCGTAATTTGAACATGTCGTAATAACATCTCTGCCTCCCCGGCAACACTAGTCTTTAAATAATGCAACTTACGCACATCGCTAATAGAAGTGTTATGGACGAGTGCTGTAAATATATCTTTATACGTAGGCCATTCTTCATATCTGCCCGAAAAGGTTGGTAGTTGTATTCTCGGTAGCTTAGCAAATGGTAGCTGGCCATCGTGTGATGAAGTAGACATGTTGGACGCTTCTGACAATCTGTGTTGCGACTCCAAGTTTGTTAGAAGATCGGTCAAATCCGCTTGTAAACACAGATACATTTCTTCGTACGTATAATATTCTTCATTTAGAAAGTACGGCAACACGCCCCGCTGTTCTCGTGGTGTACACTTCGTAAGGCTGCTATGCGTTTGTTTGAACGAATCCCAATACTCCTCAATGGTTTTTATTCTCGCTTTAACATAACCAGCTGTTAATCGCTGTTTCGGACACTTCTTTATGTTAACTTGCGCTTTCCTTAGCATACTAGCCACATCTTCTAACGTAGATAAATATTTTGACTGTTCTGGAGTTGGTGACGTCATTTTGCAGGATTAAAATAAATAGTCCACTCAGTTTTATTCTCACAAACACGTTCAATACCGTTGCAATGTCTTAACCACTTTTTCTATATAAGTTTTTATGATAGTCTTCACATACACTAATTACTTGTAAACAACTTCAATCCTTATCTAAGGAATGCGATCCTCTATTGTATTCGCGCGAGTCCGCAAGCCGTTCCATTCACTAATTAATCCGGTTCGATTTCGACCATATGTTTGTGTACTTAAGGTTCACTTTCTTTCGCGGCAATGGAACGGTGTTTTAGAAAAATAACAAACGTCTTTACTCATTGATGATTTATTTGCGACTGTTTCTAGATCTAAACTGCATGCATTGATATGTGAATTGGACAGTCTATGCTTGAAAACCAAACGCATATTCGGGGATTCCCACAAATATAATTAATACGTTTAGGTACTCGCTTAGAACGGAGTAGCTAAGCTTATTTTCTTATTTCTAGAATTATAACTGCTGCTCATGAATCAATAAAAAAAATGTATATACCAATGTTTTGTTTTGAGGGGGGGGGGGGGGGGGGGGGTAAGGGCTTTGCTTGTTTTTGCTGACAATGGGGGGGTAAATAATTGTAATAAATCTGTTTACGTAATACTTGAACGGCCCCAAGGGCTCGTTATGAGGATATCAAATATATTTTTGTTATTAGTGTAAAATGAATAGTTTTGATTTTATTCATGAAAGAAGACAAAAATTTACCACTCACCCTGATCTCCGAAACCACTGAGCCTACAATTTTGAAAAAAGATCAAAATATAGTTCATTGCTTCTAGATTACTTACAGGAAATCCTATAAGAATTCAATCAAAACATACCACAATTGAAACTTGACTTTGGCATTGTACGGAACTCTCTCCTCGCGAATACAACTCGCACTTGGTATTGGATTATTGTTTGGAAAATAATATTATATAGTAAGATGCGATAAGATTTATTTAAAAGTAGACACACGTTACATAAGAAAAAGCAAAGACAAGTTCTTCTGTGTCAGTCACAGTATGCTCTATGCCACATACATAATCAAATCAAAATCAAATCAAAGCATTTATTTCAAGTAAGCCAGTTACAGGCACTTTTGAATTGTCGAAACAAAGATGAAAATTAAATGTAGCTACAGTCCCAGTCACAAGACATAAAAACTGTGAAAGTACTGTAGTTACCCATTCCCTAGCGTAGATCTCTATGGAGAAGAACGGGCAAGAAACTCCATGGACACTCTTTTAAATCAGAATATTGTTACAAAATCTTGGTTACATCATTCACGTTGAGATGGTATATTATGTGAGAACAATGTAGCAAGATGTGCACGGTAAAAGTGTCCACAGCAAAAACACACAAACAAAACAAAAAAAATACAATTCAAAATAATTCATTCAAATAAGCCATGGCAACCAAGAGATGACCAGTCACAACTGACAGCGCCCGTTCACGGACATGACGCATGGATCAGCACCATTCAACTCAACCATTTTGAAGGGAACTAAATGATCCGACACATGCGCCACCATCAGCGAGACAATTGAGTGAGCATGACATACTCCAAACCGCCAGGGCACATTCAAGTCAAGAAAAGACGTAGGTTTCCAGTGAATGATAGCTTTCTAGTACATAGTACTCACACAATATGGGCTATGCATTTATATAATACTAAAGAGATTGATTCTATACAATGCAAAGATAGTTGTACAATCTTCAGCAGCTCCAACAATACAATTTAATGCTATCAATTTATGCGCCCCTGTCCATGTGGAGCAGGACCAGCATTGAGCCAAGCATTTTTATCAGCGATATAATCGCTCAACTTGTAATATGCTTGCTTACATAGTGTGCGTTTAATGCATGTTTTAAATTTCGTCTCATTCAGTTCAAGAATACTTTGTGGAATTTTATTATAGCATCTCAAACAGTACCCCATGAAAGATGAGTCTACTTTAGCGAGTCTGAAACCTGGCTGAACTAGTTGGTCCCTATTTCTAGTACTGTAATTATGTCTGTCACCCCTTTTACCAAAAAGGTGCAGATTTTTTCTGACGTACATTATGTTTTCGTAGATGTATTGACAATGTACCGTCATGATGCCAATATCCTTAAACAGTTCCCTTAGAGAATCGCGCCTACGAAGATTATATACGGCTCTGATGGCTCTTTTCTGCAGAATAAATATAGACTCAATATCTGCAGCCCGTCCCCACAGCAAAATGCCATAAGACATTATACTGTAATAAAAACCACTGTAGCTCCAATCAACTCTTCAGTATATTCAAATCCAAGTATTTCATTCCACATAGGCCTGGATGGGCACTTAAGAACGTCGACAAGGGTGCACGGTTCGGTTGGTGGCTTCCATGGAGAAGAACCGGCAAGAAACTCCATGGTTACTCTTTTCAAATTATTTGGTATTACACAATTCTACATTACTTCACGTTTTATACAAAATGCATTAATTACAACACTTATCAGACATAGATTCGACTGTTAGTCTTAACACCACAATTTCTCCCAATGAACAGCGCTCTCTCGGTCGAGTGTCATGTTTTATAAACTACCCCTTCCCGCTACAACATTGACGGTTAGGCAGTGTTGTCATTTCTCAAATATAAAACGAATTATTAAAATCTTTGAAACCCTACATAATATTAGTTTAGATAGATCACAGCAGATCTTATTATTTAATACATATTTGAAAATCATGACATTCGGCCATCCGACACAGTGTGGCCTCCTGGCACACACAACAATCATAGAAATAAAATCATGACATTCTTAAAAGTTAAAAATGAAAAGAGAAAAACAAAAAATACAAACAAAAAAAACATTTCTATACATTAAAAATATATATAAAATTTTAAAACTTGACAACATATTTAACTAGAGCTTCTGAGCTTGTACATTTAAAGAAAATGTTTTGCAATAAAATAGACAGTAAGAGGAAATATTTTAAGTTAGCTTTACTCAGTTACTCAGCATCCTCTAAGCTACTGGACATCGGAGCTATGCAGTTCAAAAATGTATCCATGATCGGATTCTATCAGCTGCAACTTCAGTGATCTTGTATGGACCCGCAAACTTCGACAGAGGCTTTGTACTTTTCTTATCATATCAAAATTAAGTTTTTCGACTTATGGCAACTCTAAATTAGTACTTAGACTTATCGGCGCTAAGCTTATTTGACAAAATGTCATGTAATTTATCTCGTGTATTTATATATCCCAAACATAGCCTCTGCCGCAGTTTTCTGTGTTGAGGCATTAACAGGACTTCTATATAAAGAACGAACTTTGTTTTAAGCTTTCACGGTTTAAAACTAAACTTATCACAACTAACTAACTTTCTTATAAACTAACTATCTAATTAACTAACTTAACTTAATATTGGGAGCTCAAAATAATGAACAATCACGGAATATATCCCGTAAGTGACAATATAACTAAAGAACGAACTCTTTTAATGTGTGGACTAATTTACAATTATTATTATTTAAAAACGATTTAATTTTACTAAAGAATTTATAAATAATGTTAATAATTAATGTATTCTAAAATCGAAATTATGGTAACGTTATTGAACGTTTTGCTAAAATAATGAATGATAAAAATGGATGTTTAAAGACTAATACTAAAGAATGGTATTGTGTAACTTGTAAAATATGCATGTGATGATATATGAAATATATCTGACTATGTATTACGCTCAACTTATTTTAAGACCAATAATTGTATATGTACCAATATACAGTAATATGTACCAATAATTATTTTACTTTACTAATTATTTTATATTTATTATTAATAATAATTATTTTACTTTACTAATTATTTTATATTTATTATTAATAATAATTATTTTACTTTACTTAATAAGTACATGTTAAATTTCACATAGATACGCATTATACAATAATGTAAAATTATATTTGCATGCGCTAAAAAGCCAAAATATCGTTTGTGCCTAAACCATCAACTTTAACATCTGGTAACACCTGTATTTTAAGCAAATAAATAATTCTTATTCTTAACATTACAAATAAATGATTATGATTACGAACAGTGTTGATAGTGCCCTATTGTATGTTTCCCAGACACTTGTCTCAGTTACGTTTAGGCTTGATAGGTTTTAAGATGATCATGAATTTTAAGATGGTTTGATTAAATCTCTCTGCTGACCATTAACTCTGAGACAAGCTACTGCGTTTAAAATATGTTCTAATACCATGTGTATTACAAAAGGTTTTTGAAGTCTTTCAACGTAAAGCTTGTGTCACGGTCAGACACAATCTTAGTTGGAACACCGATGACCGAAGTCATAAACTATTTTCTCAAAGACCTCAACCGTGGTTTTGAGTCGTATGTTCACGTGATTTATTATTAAACTGCGGTTGAGGTCTCTGAGATGCAAGAAAGTTAAGTAAATCTTCGGGATCCAAACTATTCCGAGTCTGTGACCTATTCCTAATCGAACAGTTAGTCAGCCAGCCAGCCAACAGCTACCAGTAATTTAACATCTATTTAATAATCCTAATTAATTTATCATAAAATACCCACGAAGACTTTCATCAACAGGTAAAGTACGATTCAACATCTCTTCCAACGGACGTCCGTAACTTTCTTCACTAGGGAAAGTCTTTTCGCTCGAACTATGTAGATATCAATGGGCTTCTCTGCCTTAGCCTTCATTTTCATGGACTTACGCCGGCGCCTCAGAGGTTAATACCAGACGGGGTACCAAGCTCAATATCAGACGACATCGTCACGGCTCACTGAAACATTGTACATCATTTGAGAAGTAATCCGTTCACACTCGCATAAAAACGATGTCATGTGAATGATCGATCACAATAAGCTTAATTATCATTAATTTTAATTAATTTAATTCTCTATGACAGAAATATCCATATTTTGGGTAATAGGCATAAAAACATTATTATCAATCAAAGACATATACCACACAATACTATTTACCAAATCAAGTTAAATAAGACGTTGGTCTTGGTCAAACAAACAAATAAGAAATTGAACTAAAATATCAATATAAATTAATTAATCAATCAATAAGTGAGCAATCCAACAATGTAAAACACAAAAATGTCATTTGTTTGCTAGGCATTTACAGGCTGTTAGCAACACAACATTTAGTTTGATTAATTATTTGTATGGCACAAAGGCCCAGAGGGTATTCCAAAAATGTTGTTTAATTTATTATTATTTATTTATTTATTTAAACTTCATGTACAATAGTGGTACACTCGAATTCAAATTGCCTTTATTTCTGGTATTTTTTTTTTACATTTGCCTATTTTATAAGACATCGTTTTATAATTTTGTTGTGCATGCATGCTATACTATCACTTTAGTGATTTAAAGTGAGTAAGAAGACTTATGAAATTATGTAGTGATACATAGGCGGACTTAATGCCACAAGGCATTCTCTACCAGTCAACCTTTGGGTTAAATAGGAAAACATTGTGATAGGGTACAAAATAATATTAAAAAAAACTAGTTTTTTGGGAACGAGAATACCAATACTTATATTGATTTTAATACACATATACAGATAAAATTAAGTAATATATATTCTATCAAATACCAAAAATTGAAAAGATAATATCGAGAAAACTAATAATAATTATTATGACTAGACTTCGAATTGAGAGCTATTTAGTCTGACTTAAATAGTAGTTACGAACTTTTCTTTAGAAAGTGAATTTGCTTTGCTTTTTGCTTTTATCCGTCAATGTCATTAATTGTCAGACGTCAGTCTATACCAAGATTATTAAAGAGGAAAGATCTGTATCTTTGTATGTAACGAATAAACTTAAAAACTGCTGGACATTTTTCTTTCAGCAATGGATAGCTACATTACCAGCGAGCAACAAAAGCTATATTTTATACCCGTACTCGAAACTGTGACGTCCGCTAGTACTTCTACATAAAAGTACAGCTTAGCAGTCAAGTTCCTCAACAATAACCGCCTATTGATTTCTGAAATGTGTACAATATTCATCGACATAATCTGTCTCTTATTTATTTAATTAAAAATCATTCGAATTCAATATATTTATTGCGCTTCATCTAAACGTTGTAAGAGTCATTAACCAGTAAGCAAATATAGTCTGCTCAAATCCGACGAATGTATGCAGCTCACCCAATAATCCATTGAGAAAATATCCATCGCCCCTAACGCATCCAGCGAGCAACTCACGGGCTCCATTAAAAGAAAAGATAACCCGTAACATTGATAGGGAATAAACAACTACTATAATTCACTGCTCACTATAATTCATTGCTCACCATTATTAATTAATTTAAAGTTTAAAAAATGACGTGTAAGTGTTTGTAAAAACCTACTTGCAAAATAAACATCATTTAACATTTATCATTATCATCTATCATCTATCAATTATCATTTATCATCTATCAATTATCAATTATCATTTATAATTTATCATTTATCATTCATTATTTATCATTTACAAAAATCCAGCGAACACACTAAGTCGCATAACATAGGCCCTGTGAACACATTTAGTTCACTGGGTTAACATCTGCCTGACGACCGATTCACTGTGATAAATCAGTAGGACACACCTGCATAAAATCAAGTGAACTAACCAAGTCGCCTAACATGGATCCGACGACCGATTCACTGTGATAAATCAACAGGACAAACCTGCATAAAATCAAGTGAACTAACCAAGTCGCCTGTGAACACACTTAGTTCACGTTATCATTATTATCATCATTATCATGGATCCGACGACCGATTCACTGTGATAAATCAGTAGGTCATACCTACCTAAAATCAAGTGAACTAACCAAGTCGCCTAACATGGATCCGACGACCGACTCACTGTGATAAATCAACAGGACAAACCTGCATAAAATCAAGTGAACAAACCAAGTCGCCTGTGAACACACTTAGTTCACATTATCATTATCATCATCATCATCATGGATCCGACGACCGACTCACTGTGATAAATCAACAGGACAAACCTGCATAAAATCAAGTGAACTAACCAAGTCGCCTGTGAACACACTTAGTTCACATTATCATTATCATCATCATTATCATGGATCTGACGACCGATTCACTGTGATAAATCAGCAGGAACAAGTACCCACTGAAATATCCAGCGAAATCACTAGGTACGTCTCTTGACAAAGACCCTATGAACCAACATAGTTCACTGGGTATCCATTTAGGAAATTACCATGGCCAGAATAATAATTTATTGACATTTAACTCTGGATGCTTGTAAATAATCATAAATAAAGCATGTTACACTGGCACTACCAATGTTGCTCATTTAAATCCCGGTGCAGAGGCCTATGACGGCATAGCTATGTACATAATAGCAAAAACAATTTAGAATTTTATAATAAACATTGTGGGTAATCATTCTCATAAATGCCTCATGTTAAATTCTTCAAAATACTTCAAAACGTGTAACAGTTTTTTTTTTTTTTTTTATCGATCAAATATTAATAGTTTAACGACTACGAGTATCCCTATCTCTACCTACATGGCATGACACTACATGTAAACCTACATGGTTTATTAACAACACTCTCACATGGTTCTTTAGAATGGATGTTAACATGTAAAATCAACACGTCTTCATGGCTGCATTGTTAAACTCGGTTCTCTATTGTATTACCTAACTTTTTTATTCATAATTTAAAGTGCCATAACTTTTTTTGTCCTAATCATCATTTGTCCGAATGATAACTTACCCGAACTTAATATCACATAATATCACATGATATAAAATTGAAATCCCTAAATACAATATGCCCTAAACCCGTTTGTCATAAATATTGAAATCAATAATATACAAAAGACTTAAAACCGTTTTGAATAATAGTTTTAAATCCTAAATAAAAAAAAAAATCGTTGTATTGATCAAAAGGGAACAGAACATTGTTATTTTAATTGTGTCTGTAATTACGGTAACTACAGGTTAAGTATTACTTGGCTTTTGCTATAACCCATTTTTAAATAATATTGCTCTTATGAAATTTGTAAGAATTAAAAAGTAGAACCATCATAATATTGCAGAAAGTTCACAGTTAGAATCTTCTTTTGGCATACATTTCATATCGGTAGTCACTAAAACACAGAAAATCAATCAATCAAACAAACATACACCAAACAAACATAGGTACACCATGCATTCAGCAAGCATGCAGCAAGCATTCAGCAAGCATGCAGCAAGCATGCAGCAAGCATGCAGCAAGCATGCAACAAGCTTGCAGCAACCATGCAGCATGCAAGCACACATACAGTATGCAAGCAAGCATGCAGCATGCAAGCGAGCAAGCAACATGCAGCAGGCATGGTTTCTGTCACGGCTCCGGCGCTGCGGGGCTCCGGCGGTCCCACGCGAGCTTATCGTCGCAGATGTGTTTAACGCTCCCCACCGCAGCTTCGGCTTGCTGGCCGGCTTCGCCGGCCAGCCTCAGCAGCGGCGGCGAGTGTTACAACCACCTGCTCCTCAACTCGCGGGCCGCCTCGCCCCTCCGCGCCTACACGATTTTAAATTACACTCTCGGGGTAGGGCAGACAAGACTGCGTGGGGTCAGATTTACAGCGATTCGTTTCTGTCACTAAAACCTAATTTTTAGCAAATGTTTTAGGACCAAAAATTTCATTATACTTATATGAGCATTCGGAATAATACACATTATATAATAAAATACTTAGGACATTTGACTTTATGGCATGTAAAATTAGAAGATTCAATTATTATAGTATCCGATATTATGACAAAACAGTTTTAGAAATAAAGATAATTATGTAAAACAAAATTTCGGGATTTTGAACATTATGGTTACTGAAGTTTATAGCAAACGTTTTATGGATAATGATTTTCGGACAAAATTTTTTAGGAGAATTAAGGGAGTACCCCTACAAATATGTATTGTTTGCTCTTGGAATCCAGTTTCTTTCGAATATGAGAAACCGCATACGCAATACAGCCAAATATATGTAAATAATTAATATTCACCTTTTTATTGGTCCATTTCTCCTCTGGAACTAATCCAGGGACAGCTTTGGTTGGACTTCTGTTTTTCAAGTATACTGCAGTGTTGACCGCTTCTGCCCAGAATTTATTGTCAAGCTTAGCATCTCGCAGCATACATCTCGCTTTCTCTAAAATGGTCCTGTTAGCACGCTCAGCCACTCCATTTTGCTGTGGCGAGTGAGGGACCGTAGTTTGATGCTTGATGCCATTATTCTTCAATAAAGTCTGTAATTTTATATTAACAAACTCACCACCATTGTCACTACGGAGAATCTTAATTTTCTGGTTGGTTTCATTTTCAACCATAGCTTTAAAATGTTTGAAATTCTCAAACACTTCATCTTTTGTTCGAAGAAAATACACAAATGTTTTCCTACTATAGTCATCGATGAAACAAAGAAAATACTTGGCACCACTAAAAGACGCAACAGGTAAAGGACCACACAGGTCGGTATGTACCAAACCTAAAACTTCAGAAGCTCTTGTGTATGACTTCTTGGGAAACGGTAATTTACTTTGTTTGCCCTCAATACACGCAATACATGGCTGAAAAACTGTAGAGTCGTAATTAATACCTTTGACCATACCTTGTTTAAGAAGCGCCATACTTCTGGAGTTTAAGTGTCCGAGACGACGATGCCAGGTTTCCTGCGATACTACCGAAATCTTTTCCTTCGATGTAGGCGAACAAGCAGCCTTAAAGACTGCTTCTGGAGCTGATGATGCTGATGTCACTGACGTTACTGATGATTTAATAGTACCCCTCTCTGAGCACTGAGTCTGACACATGTCTAACTTGTAGACCCCTGCATCTAAGCTTCCTGAAGCTTAAACATCATTTCCGTCATAAACATGACATTTCTGAGCATTAAAAACTACTCTGTACCCTTTACTTACTAAGGTACTGACAGACAATAGGTTGGCAGACAGCTTAGGTACATAATATACATTACTAATTATCCTAATACAGTCTTTGAGCTGAACCTTGACATTGCCACATCCTGCAGTCTCTAATTTTTCACCATTGGCTACTGTTACAATCATAGGCTTACTATGCACAAAATTAACTAGGGCATTTTTATTATTACACATGTGAGCCGTTGCTCCACTATCAATATACCACTCACTTGACTCGATGCTGACAGACAGTGCCGTCAACAGCACTTTCGATGTTTCCTTGTTGACGTTCTTACTCTGCTTCGGGCAATCCTTAATAAAGTGTCCCGTTTTCTTACATCTATAGCATTTTGGAGGTTTTCTTGATGTGTTACGTGATGCTGATAGTGCGGTTGCACTCTCGTCTGGCTTATCACGACGTTGAGATGCTTGTAACAACTTTGCCTTTACTACATCACTGGATAGCTTGATATTAGAGTTTTCTAGAGCCATTATTAGAGGATCATAATCAGCCGTCAGTCCGCTTAACATAATAACCGCCACAAAATGATCATCAAGAGGAGAGTTTATATCCTGTAATTGTTGTGATAATTCAACTATCTTTCTGAGGTAACTATCCATACCATCACCGCCGAGTTTTGTACTAAACAGCATTCGTAGTAATGATAATCTTCGACACAGTCCCTTATCCTCGAAAGCCTTTTCAAGGTTAGACCACGCTTCTTGCGCGTTCTTACAATAGCGAATTTGCGGAAATATATTTGAATTTACGGACAGGCATATCCTTGCCAGTGCCTTTTGTGTCTTCTTTTCATCACATTTTCCGTTGCTCTCGACGCAATCCCACAAGTCTTCATGGACCAAAGTCATCTTCATAATGAATTTCCATGTTCCATAGTTCTCTAAACCACGTAATTTATCCATTTGATTCAGTGAAGAAGACGTACCTGACGAATTAGTTGAAGACGCCATTGTGTAGGACACAAGGCACACCGTTCACACCGGCCGATTTTTTTCACTCTAGTGGATTGCGCAGTTTCAGAAGAAATCTTACTATTATTTTTCCTGATAGTGTCCTGGGCCCATAACCTATTGGATTATTGTTTGGAAAATAATATTATATAGTAAGATGCGATAAGATTTATTTAAAAGTAGACACACGTTACATAAGAAAAAGCAAAGACAAGTTCTTCTGTGTCAGTCACAGTATGCTCTATGCCACATACATAGCATTGATACATGGCCTTTTAGTTTACTATCTACAACACTTGGCCGGTTTTTTATTTAACAATACAGGGTGTAAGGGTAAACACCGTTGTCACCAGTTTGACCCCGAGTGCCTGCCGCCCGGTCTGCGTTAGTTGTTTCCGAGCGTATTAGGGTGAATGATCTTGAGGAAAAAATGAATTTTGGTCAAAAAACAAAGGTTGCTTTTGTTCATTGGTTTTGGGTTCTATTAATGAAACCAAACCACTGGTTTCAAGGATAACGGTGTTCACACTAACAACCTGTATAATTATTAGAGATGCAACGGATAGTTGTTTGGCCGGATACCGAATAACGGATATTCGGCAAACTGCGAGGCCGGATAGCCGGATATCCGACCGCCGGAGCTCCGGCGGAGAGTAAGTAGTTCTTTGAGGCAAGTAGTGACATGTTCAGCGTCGTACAGCTGCGGGCAATGCGATTAGATCATTTCGGGCGGTTTCGGATCTCATCAGGAGTGATCGCGCCACTTGTTGATTGTAAATATTAATTTTTAACTTGTTTAAAATAAACTTGTTTTAGTGCGGTGCGATGAGTTAGAGACGTTAGAGTACATACATATAGCTTTTAATAGAACTTATCATAATTGCTAGCTGATGTCTTAATTCATGTCCGTTTTAAAGGATTTTTTAGCAAATTTATGAATATCCGGTATCCGCCGCATAATGAGTTACCGGTATCCGGCCGGATAGTAAAATTTGGGCCGGATAGGCCGGATACCGAATAGTTACCGGATATCCGTTGTATCTCTAATAATTATTTATTCTCGTTCCTGTGACGTTACGCACTCAAAACATTGTGCTGATGGATGGATTGAATAGTACAGGGGTCGTAGAGGTGATTAAAGTAAAAATCTTACTCTAAAAACTTGTCTTAAAAAAAAACATGTCTAAAAGTTGGAACTTTGACCCCCAATATCTCCGTAACTAGAAGGTTTCCAGGTATGGAGTAGAACAAAAAAATGATCGCAATGACGAGGAGAACAAGTGCCTTTCGACTTCGTCAAGAGGTGTTTTACACCCTAATAAGTGAAATATCAAAACGGGTATTTTTTACCCGACTGCGCCAGAAGTTCCCTAAATCATTAGTGCGATAATATATAGCCTATGTGTTATTCCAGACTATAGTCTATCACTGTGCAAAATTCCATCCAGATCCGTTCTGCCGTTCTGGCGTGATTGAGTAACAAACAACCATCCATCCATCCAAACTTTCGCATTTATAATAGTAGTAAGAAGTAAGATTGTTTTGACTCAATTTACTATATTAATATTATGTTAAAAAATTCAACAGCACACCAGCATTGTGCTTTGCAGTGCCCTGACAGGGGTTCATGTTCAAAAGCCGACAGTCTTCTTCTTCCTCCTAGACCTTATCCCATTTACTTGGGGTCGGCCTTCCTTGTCCGCATCTTCCATTTAGCACGATTTTGTGCCGCGTCTTCATCTAAATTAGCCTCTTTCAGATCTTTCTCGATCGTCGTCAACCAGGTTGCAGGTGGTCTTCCACGAGTGCGTCTCATTGATCGCGATCAAGCTTCACCATATGGTCCGCTTGGCGTCTTTGAATGTGACCGTACCACCGTAAGCGTCTCTCTTTGACCTTATCGACTATTGGGGCAACTCTGAAACTACCTCTGATGTACTCGTTTCTGATTTTGTCTAACAGTGTGACGCCCGTTGACCAACGCATTTCTGCTGTGTGCAGTTTGCACAGGTGATGCTTATTGGTAGCCCAGCATTCTGACCCATAAAGAACAGCTGGTCTTATGGCTGTCTTATACATCTGGCCCTTGATTTTAAGCGGCATTTTCCTGCCACACATAACGCCTGTGAGCTGTCTCCACTTCATCCATCCTGTTGTAGTTCTGTGAGTAACGTCAGTGTCTATTTTGCCATCGTTGCTAATTATTGAGTCTTAATATTTAAATTGGGTCACAGTAGGTATAAAAGTAGTTCCTATTGAGATCTTACAGTTGCTAGCGCTGGTTACACCGTCAAAAATGCACGACATGTGCTCCGTTTTCTTCCTACTGATTTTAAGGCCGTTTGTTTCTAGTGCTTTGATCCAAGAATCAAAGTTTAGCTGGAGATCTTCAATGCTTTCAGAAATAAGAACAACATCATCGGCGTATAAAATGTTCCAGGGCAAAGACTTTTGACAGTGGTTTGTGAGGTGATCCATAGTGACGTTGAAAAGCAGCGGGCTAAGAGTAGAACCTTGGTGAACTCCGACTCCGATTTCAAACGTGTCGCCCATTCCCGCCGGGCTTAAGATCTGCGTGGTAACTGCTTTGTACATGTCTTGTATAATGTAGATGTAATATTCTGGTACCAGTTGTTGCCTGAGCGCTTCCCAGATAAAGTCACGTGGGACATTATCAAAGGCCTTTTCCAAATCTATGAAAATCATGTGTAGATTTGATTTACAGGATTTTGTCTTTTCCAGCAGTATCCAAACAGTCTGAATAGCGTCTGAGGTACTTTTATCGGGTACAAAGCCGCATTGATTCTGAGTTAGTGTTATTATGTACTTTAGTCTATTGTTTAATATACGTTCCCAAATTTTGAGGGTGTGCGACATTAATTTGATGGCCCTATAATTGCTGCAATCTCTTACATCTCCTTTTCCTTTATAAAAGGAAAAGGAGATGTAAGAGATTGCAGCATTTTGTTGAAGAGTTTATGTAACCAAGACACTCCACAATCTCCCAGGTGTTTCCAAACTTCTGCTGGTATTTAGTCTGGACCTGGTGCTTTGTTATTTTTCATTTGCTGAATCGATCTTTTAATTTCTTCTGGGCTATATCCAGTGGAGGTCCCTGCACTGACTCTGGCCTGCAGTAATTATTATTTCTTGGGTGGGCTACGTTTAGAAGGTGTTGATAGTACTCTGTCCATATGTTTCGGATATCCTTATCCTCTGTGAGTAGTTTGCCATTTACGTCACATATGTATGTCGCTGCTGTGATGTCTTTTGTGTTATTGTAACGTGTTTTTGCAATTTTGTGTGTATCTAATTCCGACTTTGCAGATTCTAATTTATTATAAAAATCGGCGTTTGTTTCCGCTATTGATATTGCAACTTGTCTCTTTGCTTGCCTTTTGCTGTCTTTATAGTTTTCGAAATCAATGTCATCTTTGGTCGACTGCCACAACTTAAAAGCTTCTTTTTTGACGTGACAACGTCTTATAAATTGGTTTGCCGGGTGACACTTCAAGAAACTGCGTTACGCTCCGCTCACGTTATGCGCTCACAATGAGAGCGAGTGAGAGGCACGCGTCCCTTCCACTCGGGCATGGTTAGCTCGCCTAAGAGCGAGAGAGACAGACATAAAAAGTGAAAGGCACGCGTCATTCACATTAAAATTATTTTACCACTCAAAGTCGTTGTCACGTAAAACTTTCGCCCGTATACCGACTTTACAGGCAACCAATTTTTTGTTTGTAACCGCCTGTTTTACTTCTGCGTTCCACCAATTTGTTTCTTTGTTAGGTCCTTTCTTGCTGCGCGTTCGGCCTAGATGTTTTTCAGCCTGACTTATGCAGAGTGTTTCGAATTGATTCCACATTTCGCTAGGAGTGATGTTGTTGGTATCTATGGAGGTTTTGCTTTTAGCAAGTTCTGTTGTGAATTGTTCTCCCACGGGTTCCCCCAGTAGTCCCCATTTGATATTCGGTGTTAGTACTCGATTGGCTTTTATGGGCTTAGGAAGCTTGTAAACGGCAATTAGTAATCTATGCTGCGATGTTAGTGGCTCTCCCGGTATGATCTTACAGTATTTATACTTGCCTAGATGTTTGCGTCTTGTAAGAATAAAATCGATTTGGGTGGCGTGGCCTCTACTTTTGTACGTTATTAGGTGTGACTCTTTCTTTTTTAAAGACGGTATTAACAATTGCCAAGTCGAGGCTAGAAGCGAAATCCAGTATTGTTTCTCCATCACTATTGCGCGTGCCAATGCCAACGCCTCCGTGCCATCTTTCTCGGTTAGTATTGCTACTACCTATATGGCCATTTAAGTCACCCTCTAAGTGTACTGATTCCTCTTGGAATGTTTTGTAAAATGTTGTAAAGATCTTCCCAAAAGGCCTCTTTTTCGCGCTCAGTCGTGCCAGTTTGTGGGGCGTATGCAGATATTATATTGAGACATGGTTGTTTTTCGAGAGCAATCTTAACGGCTATTATTCTGTCACTGACTCTTTCGATGTTTATTAGTCTTTGGGTTAAGCCCTCGGACAGTACGATTCCGACGCTATTTTTACCAGTACTGGTTCCATTATAGATGAGCTTGAACCTGTTTCCAATTAATTTTTACTTAGCACCCTTCCACTTGGTCTCTTGTACACAGCATGCAGTTGCCGTCTTTTAAGGACGTTGCTTAATTCAGCACTTCTGCCCGTCATGGAACCAACGTTCCAGGTTGCTAACCGCAAGGATGCACTTGTGCTATTTTGATCGTCGCTTACGGGCCACGCCCTAGTATTCTTGTCGACTCGACCGTCGCTTGAGGGGGATGCCCTAGTATTTAAATTGACTTGCCCGTCGCTTGAGGGGGACGCCCTAGTATTATTACTCATTTTCTTATTTTGTGCTTTCATGATTTGGACAAGGAAATGTTAATGGCTGTATAGTTTTACGGCCGGTTGCCACCTGACGTCAATACATTAACCCAGCTTAGGGCTATGAGCGCTGCTACAAAAGCCGACAGTAATATTTTAAAATGTGTGATATGCATGAGGACAAATAAATAAATAAAAATACCTCCTAACCCCAATCGATGCTTACTAGATTTATTCTCGCAGGCCCGGCTGTTGCAGAGAACCAAAACTACACTTGCGAAGAACAAAATTAGAAGACTCAATACCAGCCGACCAAAAGACAAACCAAATATCGGCCTCGAAAATTATCCGAGCCACTCGAAATCGTACGTCCAAATATATAACTAAATTCAAAAAGCCTTACGAATGTGAAATATGCCACTATAAGTCTAGTAACAAGGGAGATTTAACAAATCATAGTCGGTGAAAAACCTTACAAGTGTGATACATGTCAGAGTAGTTTCAGGCAAAAGGTTCATCTTACAAGGCATGTTCGTACACACACTGGTGAAAAACCTAAGTGTGATATGTGTCACTACAAATTCATTCAAAAGTTTAATTTAACACAACATATTCGTACACACACTGGTGAAAAACCTTATAAGTGTGAAGTATGTCAGAGTAGTTTCAGGCACAAGATAACTAAGAATCATATTCTTACACACACTGGTGAGAAACCATACAAGTGTGATATATGTCAGCGTAGTTTCAGTAAAACTGCTTGTCTAACACAGCATATTCGTACACACACTGGTGAAATACCTTGTAAGTGTGATATATGTCAGAGTAGTTTCAGTCGCAAGCATACTCTAACGAGACATAACCGTACACACACATGTGCGTGTGGTCTGAGGGCCACTTTGTTAAAAAAATTTGAAAATGTACTTAGGATTTAGTGAACATTCCCAAAGAATTGTGAAAGTTGGAATCAGATTTTGTGAAAGTCAAATTAGCGAGTTATGGACTGCAAAGTTGGGCCCTCAGTTCTCACATAGAGGATTGAGGGGGACTTGATAAACTATGAACACCACAGAAAAAGTCTTTATGCTAAAGTCTAAGTTAATGCCAAACAAAATTAGTGAAAACAAGATTTTACCGCAAAACGCTGTCCTACTTTGTATATTTACGTTCAAAATAGGCCCTCAATTCTCATACACTTAAAAGTTTATTACGCAAATAAAACTAAACCATTAACTTACAGCTATACTACTTGAAATCATTTATGCTACTAAATAAATTGTGAAAATTTGTGAAAGCACGAACAGGTCTCCACTTCTTGTGGTTTAAAATTTATGACCTTGATAAAAAATCGGGCCCTCAGTCCTCCATTTCTTTTGTTTTCCTTCTATTACACTTAACGTATTAAAGATAAGACAAACACAAAATTGTGTCTTTTTGTGAAATTAATTGTGCAACAAATTCGATACCAGAAAGAAAATGAAAGACCTTTTAATGTATAAGAAAATTGAGTTTTATTTTTATTATCTGAATTAGGAAATAGGGTGACCACAATTTATTTTAGATTGCAGAAAATATTAGTAAATGTAGTGTCATAGGTTTTTCCTCTTTGAGGAGTAACTTGAGAGACGCCATGGCGTCTTCAGCTTCCACCTGACGCAGGTCCTCACCGGACACAGTTGTTTCGGGAGGTCCCTGCACCGAATCGGGCGGGAGGCAACGCCCGGGTGCTTCCATTGCGAGGATCGGCCGGAGGACACGGTGGAGCACACGGTGGAGGTGTGCCCCGCGTGGGCGGAGCACCGCCGTGTCCTCAAAGCTGCGATTGGCATTTGACCCTGGTGCAAGCCATGGTCCGGAGCGAGACGGAATGGGACGACGTCACCTCCTTCTGCGAAGCAGTAATGCTAGAGAAGGAGGTGTTGGAACGTGAGGGGGAGAGAACCTCTGAGAGACGCCCCGGGCGTCGGGGTCCACCGTAGGCGCGGGCCTGCGGACGGTGCGCTATGGGCTAGCTCGCCGTCCGTCCGTCTCATGACGACAGGCCGTGTCGACGGCGCGTTCGTGTTCCACGCGCGCCTCAAAGAGAGCCAGCAAAAAGGAAGGGGTCCGCAAGGACCAATGCCTGCCGGGGTTGTGGGACTGTTCGAAAGAGATACCGTGGTCCCGGAACACAAAGGGCGATGAAGGAACATGGATGGGTTTTAGTCAGTGAAAGTCTGACACTCCCTCCTGCTCCGCCCAGAGCGGGAGGAGTCATTCGATGATTTCCCAATGGAAAAACAAAAAAAAAATGGTAAGAAAGCAAATTGTCTAGAAAGACAATTTCCTTTGAATAAAAATGATGATTACAATATAAATTGGAATCATCATTGTTTTCGTTAACTTAGAAGTTAGATTTTTCACAACTTCAAGGGACTGAAGACTTGAGTTAATTTAAACTCGATACCTCCACGCGTTTCCGAGATAAAGGGTCTTGACAGACAAACGGACTGACAGACGGACAACAAAGTGTTATAAGGGTTCCGTTTCTCTCTTTTGAGGTACGAAACCCTACAAATATAAGAAAATTTATTAAAACCACATTTACTAATATATACTGCAATTAATAGAAATTGTGGTCACCCTATTTCCTAATTCAGATAATAAAAATTTAAAACTCTATTTTCTTATACAATAAAGGGTTTTTTATTTTCTGCCTGGTATCGAATTTGTTGCACAATTAATTTCACAAAAAGACACAATTTTGTGTTTGTCTTATCTTTAATACGTTAAGTGTAATAAAAGAAAAACAAAAGAAATGGAGGACTGAGGGCCCGATTTTTTATCAAGGTCATAACTTTTAAACCACAAAAAGTGGAGACCTGTTCATGCTTACACAAATTTTCACAATTTATTTAGTATCATATATGATTTCAAGTAGTAGCTGTAAGTTAATGGTTTAATTTTATTTACGTAATAAACTTTTACGTGTATGAGAATTGAGGGCCCATTTTGAACGTAAATATACAACGTAGGAACACGTTTTGCGATAAAATCTTGTTTTCACTAATTTTGTTTGGCATTAGCTTAGACTTTAGCATAAAGACTTTTTCCGTGGTAATCATAGTTTATCAGGTACAAGCGGGCCCTCAATCCTCTATGTGAGAACTGAGGGCCCAACTTTGCAGTCCATAACTCGCTTATTTGTCTTTCACAAAATCTGATTCCAACTTTCACAATTCTTTGGGAATGTTCACTAAATCCTAAGCACATTTTCAAATTTTTTTAACAAAGTGGCCCTCAGTCCACACGCACATTACACACACTGGTGAAAAACCTTACAAGTGTGATATATGGCAGAGTAGTTTCAGTCGCAAGGGTACGTTAATAATTCAAATTCGTACACACACTGGTGAAAAGCCATAAAAGAGTGATATATGTCAGGGTAAATTCATTGGAAAGGGTACTCCAACGAATCGTATTCGTACAAACACTGGTGAAAAACTTTACAAGTGTGATATATGTCAAAGTAGTTTCAGTAAAAATGCTCATTTAACGAGACATTCGTACACACACTGGTGAAAAACCTTACAAGTGTGATATATGAGAGTAGTGTCATAGGAAAGGGAAGATACTTCAAATCATTGAAAAACCTTACAAGTGCGATATATGTCAGAGTAGTTTCAGTCGCAAGAGTACCCTTTAACAAGACATTCGTACACACACTGGTGAAAAACCTTACAAGTGTGTTTTAAAGTCTAGTCGTTTTAGTCAAAAAGTTACCTTAACAAGTCATATACTGGTGTAAAACCTTACAAGTGTGACATATGCCACTGTAAGTTTAGAACAAATAATAGTTTTACAAGACGTGTGCGTGTACACACAGGTGATAAACCTATGCATAAATTTAAAAAATAATTCTTAAATATAAATTTATAAAAATAATACTTCGATAGGAAAAAGTTTAAAATAGTCTTTTATCGGGCCGAAATAAGTTGCGTGCCTTCAACGGTTGGGTCATGCCGGTTTTGGTGTACCCTTTCGGCATACTCCAATGGACTCAAACAGAATTAGACGCCCTGGATACGAAGGCCGAGTCGCCGGCGTCGGCGTTAGCCGTGTGGTATCCGGCAGAGTAGAATAGAACCAACCCATTACACTCACGGGTGTCGTATAAGGCGACTAATGTCTGAGGCAGAACACCTTGCGCCTCCGTAGACAAGAGAATGGGCAGCAGCGTTTTCTGTTAGTCTTTCATCACTGCGATCTCCAATCCGCCTGCCGAGCGTGGAGATTACGGCAAATTCCTCCCATTATGGGAGAGGCTTATGTCCAGCAGTGGACGTTATGGGCTGTTGTGTGTGGTGGTGGATACGAAGGTCCGTAAATTGTTGACGGCTTATCGAATGCTTCACCCACGTTCTTCGGTTATGAGACTGTATATCTTGCGCAAATGTGGGTGTCGAGGCTTTTTAAACGATAAGACTCCACAATCGCAACATATTTCTTAGAAGGCGTCATGGGGATGCATCGAGATGTGGTCGCGGTGGACAAGGGCCTCACCCTGCTCTCCTTGGCTGAAGAGAACTCGCGCGAACCTCCAGTATTTGACACTAACGACCGCAGGGAGCTATGGCAGAGTAAGGAGCGTCACTGAGGCTTTTTCCGGGCCCTGCATGGACCCGATGTAGACCTATCAGCGTCCGTAGCCTGGCTACGTTCCGCGGACCACTTCGGAGAAACAAAAGGTTTTGTCTATACAATTATGGGCTGAAGTTATGATGACCGGAGATTCATTGTGGGTTTCAGAACCTTTTATATGGAGGATTCATATCATGGATGTAGATAAAGTCTTGTATGCAACTGTACATAATTAGGTATTAAAACACTCATGTGATACTATTATCATACTCGGCTTTGCCTCGTGTGATAAACCCACATTCGTGTTTTAATACCCCTCATTATACAACAGTTGCATAAATAACTATTATAAATGTAATTTAAAATTAAGTTATCTATTAAACAATTGTAATCTATACTATATAATATTATAAAGAGGTAACATTTGTTTGTAAGTTTATAAGTTTGTAAGTTTGTATGTAGGGGGTAATCTCCGGAAGTAATGAACCAATTTTAAAAATTGTTTCACTGGTAGAAAGCTACATTATTCGTGAGTGCTATAGGCTATATTTTATTCCCGTACTCCCACGGGAACGGGAACTACGCGGGTGAAACCGCGGGACGTCAACCAGTAATCTATAAAATACAATAGCTAAAGATATTGATAAAAAAAAAAAAAAAATATTTAGACCAAAAAGTAACTATCATTGATAAGCTAGGAAGAGAATTAAAGAAATAAATAAAATATTTTATTTCAGCTATTTTTATGTTAATTAATCGTATTTAGATCGGAGTGTAAACATATAAACAAATAAAAAGGATGATAAATAGTATTATAAATGACGAATATAAAGTGTAAGTATAGCATAAATACTATAAGACACGGCTCGTATTGTTAGGAGGTTCCTCTCTCTGGAACCCTGACCCCTGCTAGCTTGGACCCTGTTCATAATACCGGTGGGCTACTATTTTATAATATTATTTTGTATAGAAATATTTAAAAAATGTAAAACATACGTATAGAAAAAAAAATGAATAAAGAGAATAATGATGGCTTGCGGGCACCTCTACGTCGTCTCACAAGCAATTTCAATAAGTTTTTCTCTAACTTGAATATATTTGCTGTCTGTAATCTGTTAGATCATTTAGGTAAATATTACTTTTCACAATCCAGAATCTATGTGAATAATACATGTCTATAGTGTACCTTAGTGGCTGTAATTAACGTGTATTTTATTTTTATCTCATGCAATTATATATTCTGTCCGACTCTTACTTCATCAACATTGTATTTGTCTTTAGTGTATATGAGGGGATCGTGGTTGGTTTAACATTTATAAAACTCCTTATAATCCATTGTTTGTAATATAAAGGGTGTAAAACACCTCTTAACGAAGCCGAAAAGTACTTGTTCTCCTTGTCGTTGCGATATTTTTTTTGTTCTACACCATACCTGGTGTGTGAGACTGCACGAACAGACTCACGATGTCCGCGATTACGCGGAGCCCTAATCAAAATAAATTTGTCCAAATTGACAAAGGAAAAACAACTATTCAATACACTTACCATCACGTTGGTACCGGTGATGTGACGTAGTCCCTGGTTCCGTCTTATCTGGGTGGGGTGTAAGTATAACTGTGGTTTGTGTGGTGCATGTGTAGTTATGTGAGATTACGACGGTTCCATGGACGCCACAGCGCGTACCGACGTCTTTCTGGACAAACCTTCCTATCACACACGTGGCAACTTTCACCAATGTCCAACTGAATTTTATCCCGGTTTGCTAACCCAATCGGGGATGTAATAGTCCAGCACTGAATTTAGTAAATTACCGGCGTTCAAATGACACAAACAGGCCGGACATAACCAACAAATCGCTCGCGGTCAAGACCCAAAATGGCGAGATTTCTCAATTTTCACTCAATTATCAACAAAATATCAAACACCGATCAAGATGGTATCGGATTAACAATAACTCAAAGTTTTCAAACAATAAAAACGCGACAACCGCGTGCATCAAAATTACAAGCACGGAGCGACCATTATTCAACCAAAATTGCACTGACAAGCCAAACGTCATCGCACCGATTCGCACAGACAACGAAACGTAATCTGTCAAACGTCAAAAGGGTGCGTTCAGAAACTTGGTGGATGAAACACCTGGGAACTTTCTAGTTACGGAGATATTGGGGGTCAAAGTTCCTACTTTTTGACAAGTTTTTTTTTTTTTAATACAAGTTTTTAACCCGTATGCTCCCGGCCGTGCCTCCAGAGGCACAGTGCATTGTTATTTTAATTGTGTCTGTAATTGCGGGTATTGAAGTGCTACTGTAAGATTTTTACTTTAAACACCTCCAAGACCCCCGTACTATTTAATCCATCCATCAGCACAATGTTTTGAGTGCGTTACATTGAGTTCTACCACAAAACATGATTTTTCACCCCAAAAAAAAGTCCCAGCAATAATTGCTACTTACGTACGCTACTACTACTGTTACGTAAGCTACTTAGTTTGATGTACAGAATGCTTGGTTGACGGCTTCGTGATGAGGTCTTTTACACCCTGTATGAGTTATAAAATAAAATGATTATTAATGAAATTATTTCTTTTGTCGTTGACACCGCGTTGCGGGTGATAGTATACAGGGTGGAAGTGTGAATACCATTGTCACTCAAACCATGGGTAGTTGACATGAAAAAAATCTGCAGGACCGATTTAAAAAAGCAGAAAAAGTAATTAATTAAAAAAAATATATTATCCGACACCGAACGCAAATTCATAGATAGCCCGAGTGACGTAATCGCTGCCGGTATCTACCTACACAATTCTCGTAACATAACCTGTTAAGCAACTTTTCCTTATTAATTTTCCGGGCTTAGGACAGTCAAAAATAAAACCTTAGGTGTTGCGTGACGAGTCTTAATGTAAAAGGCTTGGAAGATTTTTTTATAAAGCGTGGCCGGATTACCTTACGCCATATTGTTTTTCTTTTTCGATTCGATTTAGGTTTTTCTTTCAAAGTACCACGCTTCATACCTATATTAATCGATAGCTAGTATCAATACTCAGGGGCACTCAGGGATTCACAAACGTTACCACGCTTAGGGTGCTGTATGACGCTTTGGTAAGGAGTCACTTGGAACACAGTGCTGTGATTTGGGCTCCTCATGAAGCGAAATACAATGTCATGCTGGAGCGAGTGCAGAATAAATTTACAAGACATTTGTACTTCAAACTTTATGGGGTTTACCCATTTTACCCGCTGATGTATCCTACACTGTTTGTACTGGGTATGGTGGGGTACAACGAACTCAGAGTGCGCAGGGAATTTACACTCGCGGCGTATGCGCTAAAGGTCCTGCGTGGAGTAGCACATAACCCGGGTGTGCTGCGTCACCTGAAGCTGTGCGTGCCGGACCGGTACGTGTGGAGGCGGCGACGGCCGCCACTGTTGGCCGTGCCTGCTGCCAGAACCAACCTGCTGTCAAAAACACCCCTCACCCGTACAATATGTGTACTAAACGAAGTGCATGAACGGATTGACATATTTTCGTGCAATCTGAGTGAATTCGCAAGAGTTTTGTTGAATTTTGTGAGTAATATCTAAATATTATGCTGTGTTGTCTGATTTTATATATATATATAGGTTAAGATTTTAAAGCAGTATAAAAGAAAAAAAATGGTATAGGTCTTTGTAATAATTTTAATTGTATAGTAATAATTTTATTATTTTAGTTTGTTTTTAGTGTTACTTTCTAAATATGTTTAAAGTTTAGTTTTTTAAGTAGCCGTAAGTTGTTTACTATTTATCTGGTGTGTGCTCGCTAACCACTATTGCATTGGGGTAACCTGTAAAGATAGTGTGTAAGTTTAATAATAATAAATAAATACAAACAAGTTTTATAAAAGGCAAAATGTTTTAAAGTGTCACGTTTCCGAGACATAAGCTATCAAATTGGAAGGCCATTCACAGATGGCATCTTCAGCACAATTTTGATTTGATCAGACACGCATATAACGTGTAACAATCGATAGCTAGTATCAATACAAACAAGTTTTGTAAGAGGCAAAATGTTTTAAAGTGTCATGTTTTCGAGATATAAGCTATCAAAGTGGAAGTCCATTCACTGATGGCATCTTCAGCACAATTTTGATTTGATCAGACACGCATATAAGGTGTATCAATCGATAGCTAGTATCAATACAAACAAGTTTTGTAAGAGGCAAAATGTTTTAAAGTGTCACGTTTTCGAGATATAAGCTATCAAAGTGGAAGTCCATTCACTGATGGCATCTTCAGCACAATTTTGATTTGATCAGACACGCAAATAAGGTGTATCAATCGATAGCTAGTATCAATACAAACAAGTTTTGTAAGAGGCAAAATGTTTTAAAGTGTCACGTTTTCGAGATTTAAGCTATCAAAGTGGAAGTCCATTCACAGATGGCATCTTCAGCACAATTTTGATTTGATCAGACACGCATATAACGTGTATCAATCGATAGCTAGTATCAATACAAACAAGTTTTGTAAGAGGCAAAATGTTTTAAAGTGTCACGTTTTCGAGATATAAGCTATCAAAGTTGAAGTCCATTCACAGATGGCATCTTCAGCACAATTTTGATTTGATCAGACACGCATATAACGTGTATCAATCGATAGCTAGTATCAATACAAACAAGTTTTGTAAGAGGCAAAATGTTTTAAAGTGTCATGTTTTCGAGATATAAGCTATCAAAGTTGAAGTGTCAAGTTTCCGTAATTTATGGCGTTGTGATCGCTACCAGCACAACTTTGATAGCTTAATAGTTATTTATGCAACTGTTGTATAATGAGGGGTATTAAAACACGAATGTGGGTTGTGATAATAGTATCACATGAGTGTTTTAATACCTAATTATGTACAGTTGCATACAAGACTTTATCTACATCCATGATATGAATCCTCCATAAAAGGTTCTGAAACCATAGGATGTTGCAGTGTTGTAAGAAGTCTATGTACATTCATGGAAAGTTTAATTGCTGAGTATTTAATACAAACAAACCATGTATAGGTAATAATATAATTATTAACATTTTGGATAGTACAGTTATTAACATGCACAAAGCTTGTATCACTCATTTTTGTAAACAACAAAGTACTTAGTGCAATACTAATATCCAAATATCGAACCAAAATGGCGGGATCCGACGTGAATTCGAATTAACCTATAAGTTTTTTTTTTTAATTACGTCGCTGTGGTAGTGAATCGCACGTGCTAGACAATGTTCTTTTTTTAAAAACGAGTTGCATAATGAAATTTAGTACAACATTATAACACCCGTTTGGATGTTATAATGGTTATTATGACACTGGCTGTTTTAATGTTGGCCATAAGTTAACTGTTTCAGATACTTTTATAGAGGATTTATAGCATGGGTGTAGATAAATATTTAAAAAGTTCATCACAATTTTATGTAGGTACAGTTAAAAATCACCGATTAAATTTACACATATTACCCTTACACCCTTACGCTACGCGCCCTTATTACCCTTTACGCTTACCTACATTAATCTCAACAAATGTTCAAAATAGGATCCATTTACGGCCACATAAGGCCCGCAAATTTCATAGGCAATCGAGAATCTGGCCTCTGTATACATCCTACGCAACTCGTTCAGGTTATCACGCGATGGCGTAAGGCCGTACCATTTCGGTCCACTGTTTATTTGGAAAGATAGAGAAGATGGAGATAGGTCGGTATTCTGAGAAGGAAGTGGGGTTCGATTTGTTGGGCAATTACAGCGCTGCCAATCGCGGGGAAAATCCCCGATCCGCGGGGAATTGGGGGTTAGCGCGGAAGAGCGCGGGGAATGACAAAAATCGGGTAATTTCGGGGAATCCAGGCCAATTTTTCCCGTGGGCTAAAACTATTTTATTTCGGGTAACTCACAAGCACAACTAAAAAACTGTCATTCGAACACGATTTTGATTCCAAATAAAATAAGGGCCATTATAGATTTAAATAAAAACTTTTTTTTGTACCTGTATTGCCCTTTGTTTTGAATAGTATGTATGAAGTTTATAGACGTAAGAGTTAATTTTGTTACAAAGTATAATATTTTATTAAAGTTTTAGTAGTATATTAAACAAATTTTGTATAAAACATAAAACAGTATTTTTATTCCAAAAATATCATTTTGTGGATTATGTGGCAAATTAATCAAAGAGAAGCGTGGAATTTCGGGGAATTGGCAACACTGAGTCGGGGAATCGAGATTCTTTTATTGGCAGCACTGTGGGCAAAGGACTGATTGTAGCCTCTTTCCACATAGATGGAAATATTCCAAAGGATATTCAGGGTGGATAGTGTGGATACGGTAAACGGGGCCGTGTGGTATCCGGCAGAGTAAAATAGAACCAACCCATTACACTCACGGGTGTCGTATAAGGCGACTAATGTCTGAGGCAGAACACCTTGCGCCTGCGTAGACCAGAAGATGGGCAGCAGCGTTTTCTGTTAGTCTTTCATCACTGCGATCTCCAATCCGCTTGCCAAGCGTGGAGATTACGGCAAATTCCTCCCAACATGGGAGAGGCTTATGTCCAGCAGTGGACGTTATGGGCTGTTGGTGTTGGTGGTAAACGGGGCAGTAAGGGGAACTACCTTAACCGTTGCAGCTACACCAAAATGGTCTTAGGAAACTATCTATAAGGCACAAATCGTACAGAAAGACGGAAACTTCAAGATAAATGAACCAAATTCTAGTTGGATTACCGTTCAAAGAAAACGACTACGAAATCGTTTTGTAAGTCAGTTAGGTAAGGCAACCACGGAACCTCGTAGTAATTTTAAGGCAGCTGATATTAAAGTACCCCTTTTTGTCTCCAATGTTCATAAAGATACGGTGGAATCTGACATAGTGGAATACATTTATAATAAAACGCAGGAAAGAGTGAGGTTGACTAGAATTAAAATGAAATATGATAAAGGGTACAACGCCTTTAAATTGTTTGTATCGAAATGTAGAATGCATCTGTATCTGGATGACAATCTATGGCCGGACGGAATAAAGTTCCGCCGATTTGTAAACATGACAAGGGGGCCAGATGAGCAACTTATTGATGGATCACAACAACAGCAGCGTACTAGTCAGTTTTAACTGCAAAAACGTGAAAAGGAGTGTGGAGTGTGTCAGGTCTCTGTGCCGGCGAGCGGACTTGGTAGCACTTCAGGAGACGTGGCTGGTGCCCCAGGACCTGTCTTTCCTCGGCGACATCGACAGTAGCTTCAGTTATACTGGTAAATCGGCGATGGACTTATCTCTTATCTTGGTCTTACTCTTTATCGTCAGGAGTGAGGTGGGGGAGACCGTTTGGGGGGGTCGCTATACTGTGGCGTAAAAGTGTGTTTACAAATGTGTCAATTGTGAAGTGTGAAAGTGATCGTATCTCGGCCATTAGAGCAGATACAGGTGACAATCGTAAAGTTTTAGTTATATGTGTGTACATGCCCACTGACCAGTCTGACAACCTACCAATATTTACGAACTGTTTAGGGGAGATTAGTGCAATTGTACAACAAAGTAACATAGAATCTGTATTTGTTCTTGGTGATTTCAATGCTCACCCCGCCGCGTCCTTTTGTGACGAGTTACTTGATTTTTGTGACGATAATAAATGGATATGTGCAGACTTAGCTAAGTTAGGCAGTTCGTCAAGTACTTATACATTCTATAGTGAAGCTCATCGATGTAAGCGCTGGTTAGATCACTGCTTAGTCACGGAATCAGCCTGGCATACAATAACATGTATTAATGTTGACTATGGAGTGTATTGGTCAGACCATTTGCCTTTAATTGTTAAATGTAATCTTGATATGATTAAGAATAAGTGTATTTGTATTGAATGGATTTCTAATGACATTATGTGGGGAGAGAGAAAAACTGACGAAATAGAAAATTATTCTGACATTTGTAATGACAAACTAAAAGACCTTGACTTTCCCAGTGAATTCTGTGTGTGTGCAGACAGCATGTGTAATAATTCTAAACATAGATATATTATTGATAATTTATATAATGACATTGTTACGATTTTATGTGAAGCTTCTGTACAGAGTAAGAAAGTGAGGAAGCATAAGAGGCGTAAAACTGTAGTGGGATGGAACAAAAACGTGAGAGAGGCACACGGTCAGGCTAGGCAGGCTTATCAAAGGTATATAGCACATGGGAAACCTGAAAGTGGGCCTATTCATGACAATATGTATCTTACCCGTAAAACTTTTAAATCTAGACTGAAGTTTTGTCAGAATCACCAAGATCAGCTTAAAATGGATATACTGGTCTCCCATGTCACAGATAAAAACTTTCGTGCTTTCTGGAAGGGTACTAAGAGGATGAACGGTAGGGTTAGTCAGCCAGTTAGTGTGGGCGGGTGTAGTGAGCCTAAAGATATAGCTAACCTATTTAAAAATCATTTTAGGGTTGCGTCACCGCTGGCCGCTAGTGTTGCAGTGGCGGATGTTGAGTCCGTGACTGTCTGTGAGAACCCGATTGGCTTTACTTGCAATGATGTGAAAAATATTATCATGAACATGAAACGAGGTAAGTCTCCGGGCAGTGACGGGCTGAGCATTGAACACTTGCAGCACACGGGTAAGCATTTATTTAGAGTACTAGCTATGTTGTTTACCTTTTCAATTCGTCACTCGTACTTACCACCTAAGATGACGGAAACTATTGTGGTGCCGATAGCAAAAAATGTCACTGGTGATGTATCTGATAAGAATAATTATAGGCCTATCTCCCTGGCTACTGTGTTGGCAAAGGTCTTCGACGGTCTCTTGGATGCACAGCTCAACAAATATATTACCCTTCACGATGCACAATTTGGTTTTCGTGAGAATTTGTCAACAGAAAGTGCTATTTTGACACTAAAGCACACAGTCGCTTACTATGTTAACAGGAAAACACCAATATACGCTTGCTTTCTAGACTTATCGAAGGCCTTCGACCTAGTGGATTATAGTAAGCTCTGGACGAAGCTTGGGGAGGTCGGGGCTCCAGCCGAACTCATTAAGATATTTTCCTTCTGGTACAACCATCAGTAAAACGTTGTCAAGTGGGGAAACGTATTTTCAGATGAGTATACACTTGAGTGTGGAGTTAGACAAGGGGGGCTGACCTCCCCAAGACTTTTCAATCTATATGTCAACCAGCTGATTGGTGAGCTCAGCAACAGCCATGTCGGGTGTCACATAGACAACGTTTGTGTCAATAACATCAGTTATGCGGACGACATGGTGTTGCTGAGTCCATCTGTAGGTGGTTTGAGGAAACTGTTAAATATCTGTGAGTCATACGCCGAGACTCACGGCTTAAGGTACAACGATAAAAAGAGTGAGTATATGATTATCAGAGGTAAAAATAAACAACCTGAGCATATACCACCCGTATACCTAAACGGGGTATCCTTGAGTCGAGTGTCTGAGTTTAGATATCTGGGGCACATTGTAACTGAAACACTTAATGATGACAGAGATATTGAGAGGGAGAGGAGAGCATTGTCGGTGCGCGCTAACATGTTGGTGCACAGGTTCGCAAAGTGTACAGCACAGGTTAAGGTAACTTTGTTCAGAGCTTACTGTCAAAGCTTTTACACCAGCGCCCTATGGACCAACTATACGCAGCGGGCCTACAATGCTCTTAGAGTGCAGTACAACAACGCCTTTAGGATTCTGGTGCGGCTACCTCGGTTTTGTAGCGCCTCGGGCATGTTTGCCGACGCGAGGGTGGATGACTTTTACGCTATAATGCGCAAAAAGTCAGCCTCTCTAATTCGCCGAATTCGAGGAAGTGGCAACGGAATCCTAAGGATGATTGCAGAGAGACCTGAATCTGCAGTTGTAGGAAGGCTTATCAGGCTGCATGTTGTCTAAGCATTTTTTTCTGACTAACATAGTTTTAAGATAATGTTACTAACAAATTATGGACATTTTATTAGTCTGAATTAAATGTATTTTATTTATTATTTATAAAGTTTAGTGAAATGATCATTCACAGATTTTCGAAAAATGAAGAACAAGAAAAGTTGACAAGAAAATGGCCATTTTACACAAAACAGTTTTTTGAGGCCAATTTAATCGATCCTGTTTCTATTACTGATCAAAAAGTTCTACGGGACCAACCCAGGTTGGAGTACTTAAAAAGTTAGAAATTCCAAAAAACTTTTCTCATTCATTTTGTTTGAAAATTTTAACCAATTTTTTTTATGTCAATCGTTCCTGTTTATAATACTGATCTAAACTGTTGTTGGAGTGATTTTCCAACTCCTTTTGCTGGATCTCCGTTTTCAACTGAACTACACACCGTATATGGCCTTGTTGGACATCTGTACACACGTTATTCCAGTGATTGCGAGCATCAATAAAGATTTCTCGGTTCGACGGCGAGGGCCGACATTTAAATTTTGTTCTTGTAACAGCCTCCCTGTGTATGGCAGTTCGGAATGTCGGATGTTGTCTGTGAGTCATGGTGCCGGAAAATGGCTAATTTATTACTGCACGAATGAGAGCGTGAACATAGTATAGTCACATTAGTCACACAAGATGATCTGTCAGTAGGTTAACTTAAACATCCATCGACTCATTTTTTTTCCTACTCCTCCGCTATACGTTTCTGATTAATATCGTCGCGGGATCCAAGTCAGTTAAATTGTTTCTCTGGGACTTCGTCGAGCTTCATTGTCTCGGCACTTTTCTGGTGGTCGCCTTGATTCTGGCTTTCCGGAGTTACAGTGGTTTGGAAATAGTGGAGCAGGGTTGTCAAAAAAGAAAAAATCCATCGACTCATCATTAACTAAAGGAACCTAGTCAATGCTGTTAGCATCTCTTGGGAGACCATTTGTATTCATTCCACTAAAATTGCGCTACAGGAGGACCTTAGGTTTTGCCATAGGCGGGCGGTTTGCGAGGATGTTTCCAAAGGAGGAAAATAAATAATTAGGTATTACTACCAAAAAGTGACCGCATTCCGCGGTGGAGTTTGTGCGTAAGGGGCGGCCTCCACGAGCGAGAGAATCGCGGCGATTTGATGTATTTCTATACGAAAATAACGCCGCGATCCTCTCGCTCGTGGAGGCGGCCCCTAAATTAGCGAAGTTTACGTCATAGATTTAGTTTTTGACGTTTTCAAGGGCGTTGCTTTTTTCAAACTCATTTTCATCATCGATACCTACTCTCGAAATTTATAAAAATGATGCTTATGACGAAGTTAATTTGGAAATATAGGTAATTTGCAAAAAACACTTTTGTTATTGAATGTTGCATATTAATACTTAGTATAATATATGCATAGGTAGATAGATACCGATGTTGGTGTACCAAATAAATATAAAACTAAAATTTAGTTGTTTTTCTTTAAAACATGTTTCGGTAATACCAACTAAGTACTCGTTCTTCGGATCCAGCTCAACTACGCTACGACTATGTGAGCAGTATCCTCTTAAATTAATTCCTCTATCCCGCTTGAGTTGATATATATGCGCGCCTAAGCAGTAAAACCGACTCAGCCACGTAAAATCAACGTTTTCCCATTAAAATAAAGTTTGTTTTGAATCAATTGTTGATCTATTTCGTTTTTGAAAGTTCTACGCTACTCGATGATAAGTTAAGTCGGATACAGATTTGGTCGATACGTTTATTGACCAAATCTGCATCCGATTTAACTGATATAAATATAATGTAATATTTACTGTGAAACATTACAATACAAAGGTCATAACTTTTTTTAAACTCTATATCTAAACTAGATCTTTAATATTAATTGTCTAACCAGTAATACTTACTACATACAAAGATTCTGCAACATATTATCATCATCAAAGAGGCTAAATATGATTTGTGCACACATCACCAACTTTTATACCTGGTAACACCTGTATTTTTGGCAAATAAATTATTCTTATTCATATGTGAAATAACAAAAAAAATTAGGTACGAGGTCCATTACGTATATTACGAGAAAATGAAACGAAAAAATATCAGTAACACATCCTTTTTATTATTAATAAAAACAAACCTTTATTTTTTAAGTACAAAAATTCTAATAAATGAAATAGGACAATTTATTGAATATGTTGTTTGATTTTTTTTTCTCAAGTTTATAACTAAGTTATAGAGCAGAATTATACAGCTTAGAGAATTTTAGGTGCTTGTACAAAGTGATATAAGAAACTATTCCATCTGAAGCGATGTCATAGAAAATCTGAGCAGACGATTTTATTAAAGTGGTCGGCAGGATCTGGAGAGCCATAACAAAACTGCGAAAAGTGGAAAGATCTGTAGGCCTGTTACGTATCTTTTTGATATCCAGTGACTATTAAGCTTCGGTTGTACACCGAACATTGATGACAACCGAGAACGTCATAATATTGGTATTACGTACCGCACTGAGTCGATATCACTTTACGGTGACTAACAACCCGGGTACGGTGTAACGTCTTTCACGAAAGCCACTGCAAACTAAGTCGTCATCAATTTGTTGTCCACTATGCTTACATAATCGAAATAATATAAATATTGATACGAAAGCAAAATCAAAATGAAGTCAAAATTAGTTACGGTGACTATCAGCCACGATGACAACCAATGACGTCATATTTGATCGCGACTAGTCATACATAATACGAAACTAGCCTTTTGACAGTTATTTGATGGACACTGAGCCCAGTTACTATCATTTCGAGCTGTCAGAGATACGTAATAGCCCTACTGGAAGAGATCTGCACTCAGCATTGGGTGGCTAAAGGTTGGAACAGAAGAAGAGGTTTGAATTAAATGGAGGGCCTCACTTCCGCCATTTTAATTATATTTTTCAAAGTTGCGGCCACGAATAAAACCTATACTAATCGATAGCTGGTATAAATACAAACCAGGTTTGTATGAAACAAATTTGTTCTAAAGTCTTCTCAAAGTTGTGCTGAAGATGACATCAGTGAATGGACTTCTGTGATAGGTCATTTGTCGGCCCGGTCGTGCGACCAAAATTTCTTTCTGGTCGAAGCTTCTGCGGCCAAAAGTCGTGGTCGTGACCGCGTGGTACGCGAAGGCTATAAATCTACGACCCGGTTACATTATCTCTGGACAGTCCTATCGAGTTTAAGGTAATAAAATGAAGAAAATGAAATTGAGATTACAAACGTATAAGTAAATTATACAATTTGCAATCGGGTTTTTATTCTTCTAATTAAATGTTACTTGTTTTATAGATTTTATAGCAATTATGACACTGACAGCTCATGCTCGGTTTAAATGAACTGTTCGAGATGCGTGTTCAGTTTCATTAATGAAATTCGTCCTAAAGTCCTCAGTATTCGCATACAAGCTTCCTGGACATCTCTCTTAGATCTTTTAAACAACGCAACGGATTTTAACGCAGTTTCCAGCAATTGATAGAGTGATTCAAGAGGAAGGTTTAAATACATTGCGGTTCACTAGTAATTTAAAATGTATATAAAAAAAGAGATTGATGTTTAAAGATAACATGATAATGACATTTTGAACTTAGACTTAGATCTAGGAACGTTACTTAGCGTGTCCGGAATTATTTATGTTCTTCTCGCACAATCGTCAAACAACATGCTCAAGAGAGAGTCGAAAACATCAAGTGACCTGCCATGACCTCTTATAGCCTGGCCCGCTGACCTTTTATTAACACAAGTTTTGTATTTACTATGTTAGTTTATTAGTTATATATCTAAGGGCCATTTAGCCTGAAATAAATAAGGTGTTGTTGTTATAACAGTATTGTTTTAATCTTCAGTGTGGGAAAGTGATGGAGCTAGACGTCCTGTATAGCCCCCTCTCTTTCATTCGCCGAAGTGACATAGCAGTAAAACTGCTTTACGGAATAAAATCTAAGCCAAAGCAGTTGTTAGGTAACGTTCATAGTTCTAGGCCTTCGAGTGCTGCTGATGCCGTTTTTGCTAACGTTAAGGGTGGAACTGCTGGGGTATTTGCAGATGCTTCTTTTCCACAGCTGGGGTCATCGAGCGGCAACGCTGTGAAAAGAAATAGCGATTAGAATTAGTCAAGGTTTTTGTGGCGATATGATGCCGCGCGATAGACGCATACACGCACGACGACGCGCATGATGACGCGCGGTATATGCATGTTTTTTTTAAACACTCTAAACAAAGCGTATTGACATCAGAAATAGCAAAGTGAAATATTTTTTTTAATATCTATAAAAAATACTAAGCTATAAGCATGTGAAACTGGTGTACGTTACCCCAGCAGGAAAGTGTCTCCTAGAGTTATTTGAGTGGAACGTTTAATTGGTGTCCTAACTGCTGTAAATGTGCCCCCACATAAAAAATGTGTCGTTTTGGAAAAAAACGGAAAAAACGATTCCTGCTGGGGTAACGTTTTTCCAGCAGGAAAATTCTAAACAAATGATCAGAGAAAGAAACATTTTGCATGGCCTTGTAGCTTATGTTAGTGCCACAATGTGCCCCCAAAAATAAAATATGTGCCCCTTCAGGTTTTCGAGATATTGCATTTCCTGCTGGAGTAACGTTCGTTCGTTCGTTATTTCCGTTTTTGACACGAATGTTTTACCACAGTAATATGTGTCACAAAGCGTTCAACGTTAAAAGTTAAATTACGATTTTCTTCGTGTTGTCCTAATCTATGAGATACAATTAATGTGCTTTACTATCTATTTATGATGCATATTTAAACACGATTAATTTGATGTACTTACCTATAACATTATATGCTTATGAATTGAATACAAAAGTTATCAAATTTTGCCGTGAACGCGAACCGAGTGTGACGCGCGAAGAACACCGATTTTGCTCCCATTTTTGACATTAGATGTTTATTTTTATAAACATTATAAATAATTTTAGGTGTTTAATGTTGAAATCATAGACATAAATATATAAGTAAAGAGTAATCTGTCTAAAAAGTTTGTACGGAACCCTCGGTGCGCGACTCCGACTCGCTTTTGGCCGGTTTTTTTTTGTTATTTTTACGTTCAAAAGTGCCTGTAATGGTCTCATTGAAATAAATGCTTTGAGTTTGAGTTTGCTCACCTCTCTGTAGTCCGCCTCACACATGACCGGCGTTCTCATCTCCACTTTTCGTGGCGGCATCTGATCCTCGTCGTGTACTAACTTGAACACCTCCGAGTGTTTCAGATGGTCTAGGGACACGGGAGGCTTTTCGTACTTCATGAAGTTGATCCTAAAATATTGAAAAAGGTTATAGCCTCTTGTCTCAAAGTGGACACCAGTAGGGCTATTACGTATCTCTGTTGACAGCTCGAAATTATAGTAACTGGACTCGGTGTCCATCAATTAACTGTCAAAAGGTTAGTTTCGTATAACCAGTCGCGATCAAATATGACGTCATTGGTTGTCATCGTGGCTGATAGTCACCGTAACTCATTTTGACAGACGCTTTCGTATCGATACTTATATTATTTCGATTATGTAAGCGTAACGGACAACAAATTGATGACAACTGAGTTTAGAGTGGCTTTCGTGAAAGACGTTTCACCATACCCAGGCTGTTAGTCACCGTAAAGTGATATCCACTCTTTGCGATACGTAATACCAATATTGTGACATTCTCGGTTGTCATCAAAGTTCGGTGTACACTGGATATCAGAAAGATACGTAATAGGCCTACTGAGCTACACGCTCAGAAAATAAAAGTTGCTCACAGTCCTTTCACGGGTATTTCAGTAAATGGTTTTGCTCAACTGTCTTGCAGTAGCGAATGGTCAGTTTTTGAAAAAGGTAATCCGGAGTACATAAGTATCTTCCATGTGACTAAATTATTTGTCTAAAGAATACTGGTTTTCCATTTTCAAAATAAATTCGGTTAGAATCGAGTTATAATGACCCTTCGCCACTGCTGCTTTGTAAAATGACCTTTATCCTAGTTTCGATAAGGTAAAATAACTGGGAAAAAACTGTAGAGCTAGAATTGCGTGTAGCTCGTGGCTGAGGATGCACGGAAACGCCTCGACAGTCGCTTTTTGAGACAGTGTGTCAACAATTCTATAAAAACAGTCTGCGTCAGGGAGCATTATGAACCTTGGTCTGTGATAATTGGATAGCTGGCACAGATAATTCAAGACACATCTCTTAAAAATAATTTTAACATCTTTAAAACAAAAAAAAATAAAAACAAACACAATCTTTTATTAAAATGAAAAGAAGAAAATTAGTTTTATCTATCAACAATGAACGCGTATACAAAGTTTCGAGTTTCGGGGCCGTGCTACTATTTAGGAGCTAATGAAACGCGATTTACGATTGAATGGCTCATAAAAAAAAGTCTATTGATGATTGGTGTGTCCACTACCCTCATCAGGCAATGCTTGTGACAGAATTTACTTTCTGCTCTATGGCGTTACTAGTAGCTGCCAGCGCGGCGTTTCCGTGCTCTATGGTAATATAATATCTTCTATTTAGGCCTTTACGTACCCGAAGCACGTTTTTTTAGTAAGGGATCACTAAAAGAGGAGGAATAATATCAAAAAAAAAGCAACGTGTTAAAAATACCTATTTTAATGTGAATGTATGGTTATGATAGGCTGAATATTTAAAACGTAATTATTGTGGTCGGTAATACATCAGGTACCTATTTGCTTTAAATAAGAATATTTTTGTCCGCATTGAAACGTGGTATAAACAATATAGATGGGGTTATTTTCAAGAAGCTCCGCTGCAGTCGATTGTGAATTACCAAGATAAAACACTTAGCCCCATTTTGGGGCAACACAAGGAACTCCTTGACAACTTGTAATAAAGCTGTCATTCTCAATCTATGTTTTCAATATATTACAACAATGATGACACTGACAGATTTCGGTTAAGATAGCTGAGAAAATTTTCAATAGATGGCGCTGAATTTGGTAAGTTACTGCAAGGAACTGAACGTAAAAAAAAAATGATTTTAACAAAGCGCGAGAAAACTAGTTTATATTCGGAAGCATAAGCAAACGAAAGTATCAGTCAACGAGCGTATGTGACGTGACGCAATGTTTTTTTTGGCTTTGGCACCTAGTAACGTAGTCAGTTCAACGCCATCTACAGAGTTCTTGGAAACTATTTTTTTTATACCTCAAAAAGAAAATATCTCATTATGAAATTCTCCGTAACTTGGTGCATTTCGCATTGAAACATAATAACTGGCGAAAAGTAGATTGTCTTGATTCACAGTCTTGACACATCAAGCTACTAAATCTCTAAATTTCTTTATTCGATTTTCAACTTTATTACTAACTAGCGGACTTCCCGCGGTTTCACCCGCGTAGTTCCCGTTCCCGTAGGAGTACGGGAATAAAATATAGCCTATGTTACTCGTGGATAATGTAGCTTTCGAATGGTGAAAGAATTTTTTAAATCGGTCCAGTAGTTTTTGAGCCTATTCATTACAAACAAACAAACAAACAAACAAAGATTTCCTCTTTATAATATTATTATAGTATAGAAGTATAAGGTTCAATATTGATTGGGAACATTTGACAGTTTCGGGTAGATTGATGTGCTGGCTTCTGTAGAAAATGCTTGGTCTTCGTGAAGGGGCCTTTTACACAATATAAAGGGTGTAAAACACCTCATAACGAAGCCGAAAGGCACTTGTTCTCCTCGTCATTGCGATCATTTTTTTGTTTTACACCATACCTGGGAAGCTTCTAGTTACGGAGATATTGGGTGTCAAAGTTCCAACTTTTTGACAAGTTTTTTTTTTAAAACACTTTTTAATTTAAGATTTTTACTTTAAACACCTCCACGACCCCCGTACTATTCAATCCATCCATTAGCACAATGTTTTGAGTGCGTTACATTGAGTTCTACCGCAAAACATGATTTTTCACCCCAAAAATAAAAGTCGTTTCCCAGCAATATTTTTTGCGTAAAGTTACTTAGTTTGATGTACAGAATGCTTGGTTGATGGCTTCGTGATGAGGTCTCTTACACCCTGTATGCTATACATACAGGGTGTAAGAGACCTCATCACGAAGCCGTCAACCATGCAGCATTACCATGGCATGAGCTAAAGAAGAGCGCAGACCTATACGCACCGCAGTCGCCGCATTCTAATTCTATACAATCTCGCACACAGACATAGACACAGATTGCACACAGACACAGATTGTATAGAACTTTATACGAAGAATTCTAATGCGGCGACTGCGGTGCGGTTAGGTCTGCGTTCACCTTAATACCTTACAGATACAAAAGAGTATTTCAACTACAAAATGAAATTATAATGGAGCGACAAAATCTAATGGCGTAATTGATTGTGCGAGTACCATGCTTAAAACCGATCTTCAATGAATTTTTTTCTAGGCAAGCTTCCATCAAAACACGATAGATGACGTTGTACAGGACCAGTGTAAAAAAAATGTTTAGCTGCATGAAGCTGGTGTTCATTACCTTTCAAAAGCGTTCTTTCTACGCTCTATCGCGCTATTTGACACCTCTTACTCATTTAAGTTATGGTTAGTTTGTAACTGACCAAGCGCGGGTTTAAGCAAAAGAGAAATCCCGTTTGTGTGCGTTCGTCTTTCTTCGTCTGATTTGCGTTTTTGTTGCATTGCAATTTACTTTGTAACGGCATTACAAAAAGTACAACAGCCACATAAAAAAATGGTACTACAACGCCATCTATGACTTGAATGATGAACTTACAAGCGAAACACGTCAAATTCCTACATCGCGCAAGCAAAGTTATCCATGACATAAGATTTTAAACGAAAACCCGACAAACAACTGTTGGGCAGTGGCCCACCAGACATAACACCCGTCTGGTCGGAGGATCCTCCCTTTTCTAGGGGGGATGAAGAGCTTTATACCCAGTTCTTCGAACCCCCAAAACTTGTTTTTTATTTTGGCTATAATTTCTATGAAACGCGAGCGAACACCGAAAAAATTTTTTTACACCAAGTCATGTACAGCGCCATCTATGTTTTTTGGTGGAAGCTGGCCTAGAAAAACATTATCATTATGATTCGTGTAACTCACTTCAATCAGTTTGTCATAAGTATCGATCATAGACTCTCGTAGTCTATGGAAATCTACGAGGTGACAGTTTGACTCTCTGGAATTTTGAAAAATAAAATAAATCATATCATCTGCCTGCTTTTTCCAAATATGTTAGGGTCGGCTTCCAGTCTAACCGGACGCAGCTGAATACCAGTATCAGTATTTTACATGAAGCGACTGCCTATCTGACCTCCAGTTATTACTGGATAATACGATACGATACCTCTTGGTGAGACTGGTTGCCAGACATTCGTGCAGGATCCTGTAGGACCCGTGAGGGTATTATTAAGTATCGAGATTAGATTATATTTATGTATAATCCATTTTGGAGAACAAGTAAAAAAACAAAACCATTTTTAAAAAATATCTACATACCTATACTTTCTACAGTAAGACTTGGTATCGCCCCACGGCCAGATTTCGTTCCAATTGTCAATCTGCACAGCGCACATGCAAACAAACAGAAAAACAAACACGTAAGCAAGCGAACTAACTATGCCTCTAAACCCGCTCAAGACAATTTATGCGATTCGGGAATCTTCGTCTGTATTCGGCAATAAGAACGATCGACGATGGAAATAGCGTGTATTAAAACAGTGCTTGACCGCCTTAGTCACATATAAGTGATAAGCAAGTGCGGAAGACAAGCCGGTTTTCTCATGATTTTTTCTTTCACCGATTTGAGAGCTGATCTGATCATTGATCCCAATGATGGTCCATACACACCCTAAGCCATTTGATTGCTAGAGCGTAAAGGCACGCGCGTGCCAAGCTACAATTTCACCGCAAATACCTACAAAAAGAATAGGGATTCTAAAACTATATAGTTTTGATTTCGTGTTAAAGTGCACCGCATTTTTTGTCACATATTTGTGTCGTTGGCAGGACGTGCTTGCTTGTCACGTATATGTGACAATGGCGTTCAAAAGATGAAAAATGATCATGCCTATCTAATAGAGGCTATGCAGAGCTAATACAACCACGGTAGTAGTTGTATATTTTCAACTGATTGATTACAAATATTTAAAATTAGCAACTGACTGAGAGAAACCCTGATACAAACGCGCATTGGTATGCGCTACAACAAAGCGTGGCTCGCCGAAAGATAGAAGACACGCCACCGGCACGCCACGTTACTACTGGCGCGACAATTGTGCTAATTCGGAAACGCGAAGATTACCGAAGCGCAAACTCTCTCTGCTTTAGGTGCAAGTACAGTCATTTCAAATTACGAGCACGCCTCATGTCATTGACATAAGGCTACAATTAATCAGGTGTTTTCAGGGCCAGCTTCCAATGAAAAAAGATAGATGGCACTGTGCAAGACTGAGAGTAAAAACTCATTTTAGCTTTATGGAGCTGGCATTCATTGCCTTTTAAAAATAAAATACTGGCTACGAAATGTCTGTGGGTGCTTAATTTGTTCTTTTCTTGCTTGCTTGTCAGTAATCTGAATAATAATCGAACTAAGAAAGACACAAACAGGAGATTTTTTTAACTATAATAATAGGGCAGTTGACACCATAAAACAATAATTCCAAGACACCAATAAAAACTAAAATAAAAACTTTAGATTGAGCCTGAAAACCCGATTTATTTTCAATTGATTTCCAAGTTCGATTTTTACTTGCTTTGAAATCAATTAATAGTTGAGTAATTGAGTTGCCTAAACAGTGACGTCCGTTCACGTCACGCGTGCTATTGCCATACAAAATCTATGTGAAAACCGCGTTTTGACAGCTCTTAAATAGTATGTCAATTGATTGGTGTGTCAACTACCCTATTTTTAACCGACTTCCAAAAAGGAGGAGGTTCTCAATTCGATCGGATTTTTTATTTTTATGTATGTACACCGATTACGCTGAGATTTATGATCCGATTTACGTGATTCTTTTTTATAATTCGTTTTTGTTAGAAAAAAAATATTTTGAATGGTTCAGATAATTTTATTTTTGATAAAAAATATTTGTAAATTGAATAGTTTGTATACGTTCGTCTTTCTTCGTTCGATTTGCATTTTTGTTGCATTCGCACAACACAAATACCCATACTTTATCAAGGAGAATATTATATTCCACTTGCGTTATATTCAGATTACTGACAAGCGAGCAAGGAAAGAACAATTATAGCACCCAACACACATAATATTATGTGTGTGGGTGATAAAATAAATAAAATGGGGGTCTGCAATTGCTGGTATTGAAGAGCTACGTGGTGTCGATTCTGTTGTGCACAAACTAAACTTTATTTAGCCTATTACTATATTTTACTAAAAGGGAGTGCGACAAAAGGACGGCTATAGCTAGGAACTAAGTTAGAGATGTCAAACTAGTTTATGCCTTGCGCTTCACCGTGTTTGTAGTCGACATTTTTTTACGTGCACCCTTCAGTTGTATGGAAATATTAGTTCCAACTAAATTTGACAGCTCTGAATTACGTCCGTCTCTTTTTTGTTTTATTAGAGAGAAAAAGATAGCAATAGCCTAAATTAAATTTAGTTTGTGCACAACAGAATTGACACCAGTATATTGTAATAGCCACCATTTTATTTATAAAAGGCATTGAACGCCAGCTCCATCTAGCCAAAAAAAAGTTTTTACACCGAGTTTTGCACAGCGCCATCTATTGTTTTTCAATGGAAGCTGGCCCTGAAAACACCTTATTTATTGCATAGAGCCGCGCTCGTGCAATTCAACAACTGTAACATGAACGTACATATATACAGAAATTATACAATGAAATGTGGATATATTCGCGATAAAAGCAGTAAATAATTTTCTCCACAGACACCAGAAGATACCCCTTGATAAGAATGGTTGTCAGACTTTCAGGTCACAGTCAAAGATCTACAAATGACAACCGGGACCAACGGCAACGTGCTTTCCGAGGCACGTAGGGAAATCGGTAGGTGATGTATGGTCACCCATCCTCGTACCGACCTCGACAAGCGTTGCTTAACCCCGCATATTGACCCGTGCGTCTGTTATTATTTAGCCACGAGCTTCTCAAGGTGTTGAAACTGACTTTTTTTCAGGCACAGATGGTGTTACGTGTAAAAACGGTCGGAAAAAGTCTAACTAAAGCGATACCCACATTTACATGAAAAATATACTCTATACTATACATAAACATCTCATGACAGAACACGATAGGTACATACACATGGACGCTACAAATACATGAACTATAAAACAGTTTTTACATAAATGTATAAATAAAATACAAAAAAACACATCGACTAACGGTCATTTTCAATAACTCTTACTAGCCGGTTTCGGTAGGTTGCTATCTCTGTCTGTTTAACATTTAGCTCACGGACGGTTAGAAACAAAACGTCACAGAAAAGCTTTCTTTAATTTTTCTATAAATCAAGTGACAGGTAGGTGACGCAGATAGGATATTCTTTGTTGAAACACCTATAGCTACGGAAGTAGGCATATTAACCAATAGTTATACGTAAGTAAGTTACAGAAAACGACCGTTATACAATAACGGTATAAGTACTCGACCTTGTAACTGCGTTACCACTTTTCACAAAAACACGACACAACTTTAGGCGTAAATAAACTGCATTAGTAATATGAAAACTTCAAACTAATTTACCAATAGGCATAGTTGCCGATTCCCTTGTTCACAAACTAAACTAAATTTAAGTTGAATGCATCTTTTTCTTTCTATTTCATTATGAAAAGGACAGAAGATAAATATTAGTTTAATGCTGTCAAATTAGTCAGCACCTGACGTAATTTGATGTAATTTTAGTAGTCAACTTTTTAATCGCGTCTAAAACTTGTATGGCGCTGATTAATTTGACAGAACATAACTAAAATTTATCTTCTGTCCTTTTCCTAATGAAATAGAAAGAAAAAGATGCACTGAACTTAAATTTGGTTTAGTTTGTAAACAAGGGAATCGGCACCATAGTTTATTTATCAATAAATTCAAATAACCGTATTCGTCAAAGATACGATACGACTAGTTTTTTTTTTTACTTTTTCCCAATAAATTTCAAATATTTTCGCCACGAATACCTATAATTGGTGCGCACTTTCTGATACGGCGCGGCGCGGCGTGGCGCTTGATGAAATGGCAAGCTTTTTTGGGCAAGTATAACAGTGCCGAGCTGTCAAACTTACCACTGGCATCTGCAAGGATCTTACTAAATATTATTACTTACAACATTGCGTTTTTTAATGATTCTATTCTACTCATTGGTTTGAGTGTTGTTAAAATGGCTGTTTCTTTTGTTTTTAATCTAGGTAATAAATAAATATAGCTGGACATTACCCACACCGCCATCTAGTATCACACTATGAAATGAGGCTTGTGTCGTGGACACCAGATAGTTGATATGCTACATATAGCAGTGGCGTAGTTTCCATACAACTCGATTCCTATCGGAATCCCTGTGCAAAATGACACATATTCAGTATCTTTTAGACAAATAATATTATCACCTTGAAGATATGTTCTCCGGCTTACCTCTTACAAAAATTGACCCTTCGCTACTGACATATAGATACTTTTTTTATGAGATGTAAGTATTTGTAAGTTACAATGCATTATGTTCTTGTTTCTTCCATTGTGTGTATGTAAGTAGTTATTATTTTTTTTTTTGTTTGTGACTAGTTTCGACACAACCAACTTTATTGTTATTTGTATGCTCTCAAGTTATATGTAGCGAACTGACCATTTAATAACACCATAAAATTATGAATCCGACATTTTCGAATAGAATAGAATACTCTTTATTATGTACCTACACCATAAAAATTACAGATACAAATGATAAAAATTACATTTTACAATGGGCGGTCTTATCTATCGCTAAAAGCGGGCTTTTAAAGACAATCTTTGGATGGATTAAATTTGATTTGATTTGATTTAAAGGTAACGTAGTTACGGAGTCAACTATACTTAACATACTATACATTATACCTATTATTAACACGAAGGCACAATCAATTTAAAGTAATAAAAACAAAAAAAAAAAAAACGTTTTTTTTTTTTACAACTTAAGAGCTGATTTCACCATCGAAACAGCGATCAGGGGACTTACGTCGTTCAAGAGCAGTCATCAGTGACAATGTTGATTAAATTAACAATAAATATAACATCACGCCTCTAATCCCCGTAAGGTTAGGCAGACGTGTACCTAATACTAGGTACACCCACATTTCGCCAAATACCGGATGACTATTATTATGAGTTTTGTAATTAATTTAAATTTGATTTAACCAGTGACACCATTTTATATTTTATGCCTTTTATTTTATTTTTTTATAGCTGTCATTTTGTGTAATGTAATTTAATAATTGTTATTTGGTGATTTCAATTATTTACTGAATCAAATTGTACTGTTATTTATTGATTTTAGTTGTTTGATTTAATTTAATTTTATGTAATTTGAGAAATATTTTGTAAGCCTACCGGCGGAACATAGTTAGTTTCTGAATTTTTATGTATTTTTACCACCTATTTTTTACTTATGTTCACAAAATAAATGAATTTGAATTTGACTTTTTTATCACTTTTTTTTATTAGGTGAACGAAGTACCTAGAAGCTTATGGCATACCTAGTTTTTTTTTCCACAGCTTAGAAAAAAAAATGATCTATCATCAAAAAACGCTACAAAAATCAAGTAAACTTTTCATATTAGAACAAAGAAAGAGAAATTTTGAAAAAAAGAAAAATGACGAATTTCAAATCATACGCAATACGCGTATTAATAATATATAATTTCGATATTTTTGAATGTTTTATTTTCGCAAAAAAAAAACTAATCATGCCATTTGCTTCTACTCCGTTCACGTTCGAAAGTGATAAAAAAGTTATCCTGTATGTTTAAGTCCCAAGAGCGAGCCTATTACCATCAATCGGGCCCAAATCTAAACTCCGTAGCTGCTACTGAGGTATTCCTGATGAAAAAACGTACTAACAACAATTATTAGTAGCAATTATGACACTGGTGGCTCTTGAACGCTCTTTATTTATTATTTTACGCTCTATATTAAATGTGCCCGAGTGCGTAAAAAATATACAAAAAAACAATAGTACAATCTACATAACAAACAGACAAAACATGGACGAATACAATTCTAACAAATACATACACATTATTTAACTAAACGTTGTGAAAACACAGCATTTCTTTTACCTGTCATAGCGATTTTTTTTTTGTTTTATGCCGTATCGTAAGGTTCCCAACCTTCTTGTTACGGAGATATTGGAGGTCAAACTTTCAAATTTTTCACGCATGGTAATTTTTTTCAAACACGTATTACGTGTTATAATAAAGGGTGTAAAACACCTCTTAACGAAGCCGAAAGGCACTTGTTCTCGTTATTGCGATATTTTTTTTGTTCTACACCATACCATGGGAACCTTCTAGTTACGGAGATATCGGGGGCCAAAGTTCCAACTTTTTGACAAGGTTTTTTTTAAATACAAGTTTTTAATGTAAGATTTTTACAGACTTTATACACCTCCACGACCCCCGTACTATTCAATCCACCCATAAGCACAATGTTTTGAGTGCGTTACATTGAGTTCTACCACAAAACATGATTTTCCACCCCCAAAAAAAAAGTTGTTTCCCAGCAATAATTGTTGCTTAAAGTTACTTAGTTTGATGTACAGAATGCTTGGTTGACGGCTTAGTGATGAGGTCTTTTACACCCTGTATCACTTTACTTTAAATACCTCCATGACCCCTGTACTATTCAATGCATACAACGGTTTGAGTGCTACCGTCAATCGTGATTTTAAATACATCCATGACCCCTGACTATTCAATGCATACAACAGTTTGAGTGCTACCGTCAATCGTGATTTTAAATAGGTACCTCCATGACCCCTGTACTATTCAATGCATACAACGGTTTGAGTGTTACCGTCAATCGTGATTTTAAATACCTCCATGACCCCTGTACTATTCAATGCATACAACGGTTTGAGTGCTACCGTCAATCGTGATTTTAAATACCTCCATGACCCCTGCACTGTTCAATGCATACAACGGTTTGAGTGCTATCGTCAATCGTGATTTTAAATACCTCCATGTCCCCTGTACTATTCAATGCATGCAACGGTTTGAGTGCTACCGACAATCGTGATTTTAAATACCTCCATGTCCCCTGTACTATTCAATGCATGCAACGGTTTGAGTGCTACCGACAATCGTGATTTTAAATACCTCCATGACCCCTGAACTATTCAATGCATACAACGGTTTAAGTGGTACCGTCAATCGTGATTTTAAATACCTCCATGTCCCCTGAACTATTCAATGCATACAACGGTTTGAGTGCTACCGTCAATCGCGATTTTTACACAAAAAAAGTTGTTTACCAGCAATTTTTTTTTGCGTACAGTTACGTACTTAGTTTGATGTATAGGTATCTACAGAATTCTTGGTCTGTTTACACTTCCTGCATAGTTATTATACCAACATTTCACCAATGAGGGATTTTCTTTTTAGCTCTTCCCTAGTCGCTGGATAGATGGCGCTAGGAGTTAGTATGATAATGCAAGGAACGGAACCTAGAAAAACTGATTTTAACAAAGCGCGAGAAAACTAGGTTATATTCGGAAGGTTAAGCAAATTAAAGTGTCAGTCAACGAGAGTATGTGACGTGACACAATGTTATTTTTTCCAAGCGTTTTAGCTTTTGCACCAACTATCATAGTAAGTTCTACGCCATCTATAGAGTTCTTGGAAACTATTTTTTTTTTTAATACGTCAAAAAGAAAACCTCTCATTATGTTGGAATCCCATAAAACTGTAAAAATGGCCTACGAGATTGATGTCAATAATCAAATTTTAAGTATTTTTGTGTTTATTTTTTTTTGTAATGATGTTATACCGACCACAATATTCTTGGTAAAATTATCTTTACTTTTTTTATCTCAAGGCATGCTTTCACGTAATAGGTACTCATACTCGAAAATTTATAATTGCATTAATAATTAAAATTCTGTAAATCGATACAAATAAATAAAATTGAATTGTCTGTTTGTACCTAATATAAAAAAAAGCTTTTTACTAAATGTGTACGGCATTACAACGAATAAGAATTAGAGTTCCTGCAAAAAAAATTGAATCCCATAAAATTGGCATCGTATTCTTATTCTAAAATTAAAGGTGGCCTTAGTACCTGCTCCTTATAAAATCAGCTATCTGCCAGTAAAAAATCGGTCCAGCCGTTTCAGACATTAGCCGGACCAGACAGACAAAAAAAAAAGTGTTTTTGCTATAAGTGCCGTATATATTTTCATAAATGCATGCAGTAATTTTGATAACACAGACATTCCAATTTTATTTATTTGTATAGATGATTCTGGTAAAGCAAGCCTTAGCTTACTATTAGGGGGCCTACCATCAGCTCTATAGCAGTATAGAAAAGGGACAGAGCTAGACGTTCTATATAGCGCCATCTCTTTCCCTAACCAAAGTAAGATTAAACAAAACTGCTATAAAAAGTCATGGTATGATCTGAGGGAGATAATTTTAACGAAATAGTAACACAAGATTTTTAAAATCATGCAAGATTACGGTGAAATTGTACAGACGAGAACACATCAATCTATCAAATTTCAATTTTATCGCTTAAGTATTACGTTCAAGGTTGATTGGAAAATTTGACAGTCTCGAGTAGCTTCATGTGTTAACATCTGTACTAACACGCACGGATCAGAGGGCCTACTCTCTAACGTTTCGTCCAGATATTCGGATCTATCCGTCTCTCTCACTCGCACTCATCTGCAAACGTGCGCGATAGAGACGGATAGATCTGAAAATACAGCCGAAACGTTAGAGAGTAGGGCCCCAATATATTTCCCCCCTTATTCTAACGGATACTTTTTTGTTTTGCGTTATGTCTAGCACAGCTAAATCTTTCTTTCAAAATCATATTCAAAAGCATTGAGCTATTACTATTACTACTACGTATAGAGAAGACAGTGCGAACAAAATCCATGCGCAGTGCGGGGCGCGCGGGGGGCGGCTAACCCCGCATATAAATGGTGTAAAACACCTCTTAACGAAGCCGAAAGGCACTTGTACTCCCCGTCATTGCGATCATTTTTTTGTTCTACACCATACCTGGGAACCTTCTAGTTACGGAGATATTGGGGGTCAAAGTTACAACTTTTTGACAAGGTTTTTTTTAAATACAAGTTTTTAATGCATGATTTTTACTTTAAACACCTCCACGACCCCGTACTATTCAATCCATCCATCAGCACAATGTTTTGAGTGCGTTACATTGAGTTCTACCACAAAACATGATTTTTCACACCAAAAAAAAAAGTCGTTTCCCAGCAATAATTTTTGCGTAAAGTTACTTAGTTTCATCTACAGAATGCTTGGTTGACGGCTTCGTGATGAAGTCTTTTACACCCTGTATGATGTTCTGTAGTGAGCAAGCGACTGAGTGAACTGCAGCCAGCCGACTGCAGTTGAACGGAGCACATATTTTGTTCGCGCTGTCTTCTTTAAACGTAGTAGTAATAGCTCAATGTTCAAAAGTCATTTATTCAAATTAGGCTGATACAGCACTTTTTGAACGTCAAAGTTTACAAGTGACTGTCCCCCGAAACGCCCGCCTTTCGCCCTTCTTTGGAGCGAGAAGTCTAGTCACTTTAAATGTTCCCTCTCGCTCTAGCCAATGATACGTCTGGTGAGAGAAAATAGAAATAGAGTTACAGAAATATATTGTTCGTGCGTGTTAGTGTGATTTCTCCTCTAAAACATAGTTTTTACTGAGCGACTTGGCCATTCTTTTATACTTCCTTGTCATGTATGTCATGTAAGTCTGAATCAAACCCGTCGTATCTTCCGAATTCTTTTGACAGTTGTGTCATACTTAAACTGACAGATGTCAATTTAATTACGCATTTAGCGTCTGACTTCAATTAAAAGTCATTAGCTCAGGGCCCAACGATCCTAAGGGGGGGGGCCAAGTTCCTGTCATAGCTAGACGCTTATTTATTATTTTTTATCCATAAAATGTTGTGAACCTTAGCAAAAACGGGTGAAGACACTGTCTCCTGTAACACAGGTCTCACTTAGCACAGGCGTCAGGGTTTTAAATGGAAATATATTTTAACTTTTTTCTAAATGTCATGACTAAAAATATTTTACTTCGTGGCAATCTTTCAAATAATTATTATAACTTGGTAGTATTTCTTATATCTACGTTACTTCACCGCGGTTTTTAGAGAATTAAAAAATAATATTTTTTAAGAATTGCAACCTTCGTATGCCTCTCTCATCTGACACATGACGCGGTACGTCACTTTTTTTATTGGCGCGTTATCGACACCGCAAGAAAAAATCTTTCTCGTCAAATTATTCATTTATAACTAAGTTTACATTACATTTTACCAAAATAACAAAATGTCGAGTGACAGGAAGTGTACTAAGTGCATCTTTAGTGAAATTCGTAAACCCGAAACAGAAATCCAAGCATTTACAAATAACGCTCGCTACCGACCAGGACGTAAATTGGAAGGACATTATTTATCAGAAGACATCAGAGACGAAGCAGGAAAAGTGTATTCCTGACAACAACTTGGATGCCCGACTTTAAATGACCCCCGGATACGCGATATCCACAGTGCTCATCGAAGCACTAAGGGGGTTGTAAGCTCGTTAAAGCTTTTTTCCTCCAGTGGGTACGCGATACCTCAGTAACACTACTACTGGTTACTAGCTGGATGGTGATCTATCAGTGGAGATACGAGATATCCTTTAGCTGAGTCTTTGAACGATGCTAACACTGAAAATCTAATGGCATAGCATTCAACGGCAGGTAAGTGCCATTTTCAAGACCAGTAACACCTCATGTTACTAGCTGCATGGTAAATTATCAGTTTGACACGCGGTGTCCAGCTAAATTTATCGAACAATGCTAGCAAAGGGCAGGTACTTTCATTACCTTGATCAGGTAATTACAAAATTGAGCTATATATCCATGACCATGCAGGTCGTAAGACGACCCTGCTTAACTTAGCACATCCCGTGTGTGTTATAACCTTGCAAATGCATTATACTCTCGCAGTGAATGTGGAACCATTCCTTGCCTGGATTCCCATCAGGGAGTAAAGTTGCTGGCTGGCTGACATACATTTGTCAGGACCACACATTCTTAAGTACGAGATACTAACAGCATGTTAAGCCCATATAATGTGTTTTTAATAATAATAACTTATTTATTTCGAGCAACAAGACTCAGCGTTAGTAACAATATACTTACACACTATGTTAGTAATACATTTACAAACAAAATAAAACAGAAAACAGATTGTGACATCATTGCTGCAAAGTGACTGGCGCAGATTTAGCTTGAACATCAAGTATAAATTAATGTTACACATACGTTTAACTAATGAAAACACCAGCCCAAAAAGTGTATTTATTCTATTTTGGTGGAAGTTATGTCAGACTATACAGGATATTTATAATATCTACATGCCTAAATACGAGATATTTACAGCATGTTATAATCTACACTATGTGTGTAAGCTTTGACGTCAAGTATGATATTATCAAAGAACCCTGTGGCTATGCCATAAACTTGTAATTTTGATCTTTCAGCGATGAAGTAATATTTACATTTAAATATAACAACTTTTCATTCAAATAATAGAACAAGATTCTTTGTTCACTTAATACTATGAGAGAACAGCTGATGGAAAATGTTCCAGACACTTATGACAGACTTCTGTTTCACTACTATACATATGGTGAACCAGTGAACCAAGGTATTGAGATGTTCTAAACCAAATTAGAATGTTACTGTTATCATAAGCAAAGCAACCGATGAATGGCTTGAATGACACTGCATAACACAACCTACCAATGTTCAATGTCAACCTCGAGATTAAATTAATATTATTTATATTTCCTTTAATGAAATGAAACACCAAACCTATAAGGACAATAGTTATATTCTTAGCTTATTATGTATATTTCCAAATAACTAATACATGTAGCCAAAGAGATTTTACCACCAACAACAAGAAGATCAATTAATCTGTTTGTGCCTAGCACAATAAAATTCAACACCCAAAAAAGTATCCCGTTAACAAAAATCTTTCAAGACTGAACACAATAATAGATACTGGAGTGCTAAGTCAGTACCCCCAAAAGAGAACACATCAAGGATGGTACCGGAATGATTTAACCATATTATATACCAGTTATAAAGTAATGATCTGGGTACTTGGTTTAAGTACAATGGTTCAAGAAACCATTTGTTATCAAATCTATACACCATAATGTCATAATACTCAAAACTATTAGTATTGAGAGGGAAAGGGTTATAGACTTACAAAGTTTGGAGGTCATAACAGCCTGTCAATGTACAAATGACATTAACAACTAAACCTGTTTTAGTTCTAACCCGTATGGTCCCGGCCGTGCCTCGTGAGGCACAGTGCATTGTTATTTTAATTGTGTCTGTAATTGCGGGTATTGAAGTGTTAAATCAAATTGCAAAGTGGAACTAAATCCCACCCCAGCTTCGAACAAAGATAATATTCTTATCATCATTATGTATAAGCCCAATCTAAAATAACATCTCCAATAGTAACCTATTGCTTTATCTAGCAATCCATAGATACAATATTAAATTATGGGTATATTAATCATGCAATTTTTTTAAGTACCCCTTAAGTCCAAGAGTATTTTTGGAAGGGTTCTCATGACCAGATAGTTTTTCCTGCATTGCATTGCATTTTAAAATCACTTAAACCTTACCCATAATAATTAAGCACCTTTCTTAATCATATTGTTGCTGACTCATACCTTAAAACTAAAATGAAATATAATTATTACTTTGACTACCTTATGAAGACAGTAGTAAAACATAACTTCATTGCTCCCTGGTTCCGGGCGTTGACCCCTATAATCAGCTGTAGCCTACTAGAAAATGAACCATGCTGAAAACAAATTAATCCCTATCAAATAACAACATGTCATCTACCTACATTGAATCATAACATAAAATTAAAATCACAATTAAAATACCCGAAAAGATAGATGGGCAGACATTATTGTGAGATTTATACAAACTCATAAAAATAAATTTTAACTAAGAAATCTCATTTATTCTCAGTTTTCATTACCAATTGGAGTATTGGCTTTAATAGCTTCATAGCTTTCTATTGAAAATAACCATAAAGTGAAACAAAAGGGGGGGGGGGGTGCATGCGAGTGCAGAGATCAATGGATTGTGACTAGAAGATAAAATGCCATACATTTCGTGTAGAGCTAATAAAATCCAACTAAAATTCATAACAATTGACAGTACATTACGGCAATGTAGCCAATTACCTACACAATGTTGACTGAATATGGTCAACACATATCCACTAATTGCACAACATTTAGTCAATTCTTTAGAATTACTAGATGATTAAACAGGAGTGTTCGAGACCCTTGAAAGACATTGTCATGAAAACACTGCTGATTCTTGTAGAAGTTCCTAATATTTGAAATAGTTTGGGAAATTATACTAATATAGCAAATATTCATCGTGGAGACCAGACCTCTAAGTATTATATTTTTTCTACTATGAAACCGCAAAAACTTATTGCTCCTTTACAAGGTGCCTGGGAAAACATAATAATAACAATGTTTTTATTTATATTGTTTCTATCATTATAGGAATAATAGGTTAAAAAATGAATTATACACGAAATCATAATGTACAAAATTTACCAGACTAAAAGTATTAAGCAGAAATCAGTTTCTAAGACTTAAATACAAACAGTTTTGAGAAAATAGCTCAACTGTCCTTTTCGAGCCAATTGACTAAATCTCAAATTCTGTTTTACCAGTAAGGAGTGAATCCCTTAACATTCATAATATTTAGTCATAAGACTACCAGACCCTTAGCAAAATTTTTAGCTTTATTTATACTATGTACTACTAGGTACTAATTAATAATAAAAACAGTTTAATCCACACTGTAATAAAGAGGTTTCTCTTTCTTTTCTTATTAATTGTATGTAACTATATTAATTGGTGATGATAGAGTGAACACTTTAATATCCATAATATTTGATCAAGGATCTACCTAGACCCTTAAAAAATGACTGAGCTTTATTGATAAGAAGTACTTACTACTAGGTACTGATTAATAAAATCAGTTTAATTCTCACGACAATAAAGTGAAGAGATTTCTGTATTCTGATTAATTGGCTGTAATATTAATTGGAAACAGTGTTTTGAATGGACTCGGGCTCTTCTACTATTGAACAATAGTTAGACATTGTATGTGATCATAAAATCATTACATTAAATTTTTTATAGTTATACAATCACCTTTTGAGACAATATATCTATGGAACTCTATACTTGCCTTGTTTGCACTCTTCTGTTGCAAGTATTGTAACAAAAGGCCCTAAGTGAATAAACATTGCCTTGGTTGCACTATTCTGTTGCAAGTATTTTAACAAAAGGCCCTAAGTGAATAAAAATAATGCCAGTGGCATTCCTTGATAGTACTTCCAGACAATTCAACACTAAATAATGGAGTTGATGAGCCTTTTTTATTTGCAGACACATCTATAAAATACTAACACTACAACTGGATTTCAAATTATAAAATTACTTACTGAGAGATCTGAGGCTATCATTGCCTCAATCATAGAATCTATCAAAAGTATCATTAATTTCGTCATAGTTTGATAATATGAGCAAAATTTAGAAAACAAAGACATTGATTGTTCTCCTAGCTCTAACTTTAACCCATTGGAGCAATAAAACAGTTATTAAAATATATCAAACCCTAATATTCGTAAGTTTGTCAGATTTCAAGTGAAAGGGGCATCTAAACTCCAGAATTAAACTCTCACTATACAACCAAAACAACAGCTCAAATTAGAGCTGGCATCAACGAAGTCAGACATAATGTGGATTACATGGTTATCAAAGTTATTTTACAAAATGTAATATATTTATTGTAAAGTATCCTTGAAGCTTTAATATGGAAGCTTTAATATTCTTACAGAAGAAGGTCCAATGTAATTATCACAGATCAACACTCAGAATTACTTGTATTTTAATCAGTTAATAAATTAATTATTGCAGCCAACTCTGAACATCTACCAAGTTATAATAATTATTTGAAAGATTGCCACGAAGTAAAATTGGGAATCAAACGAGCTTACCTGTTAAGCGAAGTCTTGATTCAAATTTTATGAGTGGCAATCTGAAAAATAATTACCCACCCGCCGCTATAATATAGTTAACACTAACAGCCCCAAAGCTGCAATAATTAGTCTACCTAATTCAATTTTAACCTTTCAGGAAAATATAGTGAATATAGGTATTTGGAACTACTCTGTACATAAAACAGAGATTGTTCCAATGATAAGATCTCTAAAATAAGTGACGTACCGCGTCATGTGTCAGATGAGAGAGGCATACGAAGGTTGCAATTCTTAAAAAATATTATTTTTTAATTCTCTAAAAACCGCGGTGAAGTAACGTAGATATAAGAAATACTACCAAGTTATAATAATTATTTTTCAGATTGCCACTCATAAAATTTGAATCAAGACTTCGCTTAACAGGTAAGCTCGTTTGATTCCCAATTTTATTTTGTATTAATTTTCACGGTTTATACCTAAACTTATACTGTCACTTATTGTAACTTACCTACTTTGAGTGTGTTTTACAGTGACTTAGTGTAGAGTTCCAGTAGTGCGCGAAGCAAAAGACAAAGAAAGAGGGCAGACAGATTAGTCTGCTCCTAACGATTTTATTTTAATCCACCTGCATTCTCCAGTCAACGCGCGATCATGGCGCTTGCAACAGTGTCAAAATATCGGGAGCTCAAAACAAATAGGTTACAGTCACGAAAGATATCCCGTAAGTGACAGTAAAAGTTTATTATTTATTACTTTAAAAGAAATCATATCTTATTTTAACCACGTGGTCGTTTTTATATCCTACATTCTTAGAATACTTTAACTTTTCAGCATAAGTCAGTTTATTATTACCTACTTATATTTCTATACGAACATCTACAATTAACAACAACTATCTGAGACGGGGGGGGCGTCCCTCGCTCTTACAAAGGCCCCATTGTTCTAAAATGCCCAGGAGCCAGGACCTCCAATTAGGTAAAAACGGCCCTGAACATTTGTCTGTTATGGTGCGTACAAAATATATAATATAACATTGCTATATAACATGTTTCAGATAATGTGGACACTGAATGTTATAAATGTCAATGTCAATGTCAAAATGTGGACGTGTTATAAAACACAAGTTATATAATATGTTACATATTCTGTACGCACCTTTAGGTTACAAAAACCAAGTGAAGTCAGGCCTCAGTTATTTGCAACATCTTTGTCACGCAACTCTAATTGACATACGTCAGCAACGTTGCCAGACATACATGTCTCATCGCACGATGTTGCCAATTATTGCAACATAAATAAAACCTTGCCAAATTGTTTTATTTATATTTTAGTTGCTGAAAAGTTGTTAATTTATTACAAAAAGGGTTGTTCCCCGTTGCTTCTTTTGCAAAACTATGCAAGCTTTTCTTTTTGCTTTGAATTTAGTAAATGAAATTGTTACAAATTGAAAATATTGTGTATATTGTAATGTGACTATGAATTTGTATGATTTCTACTATGAGTCTGTGATACTCGAATTAAATGATTTTATTATTATTATTATTTGACATTTATTACCTACCCAGAAATATGCAGAAAAGTGACATTCTGTCAGCGAAGTGTCAAAAATATTTGATGGAAATCAATCTGCCTACATTTTCCCAACTATGTTGACGTTGGCTTCCAGTCTAACCGTATGCAGCTGAATACCAGTATTTTACTCGGAGCGACCCTCTTCTCAACATTTGGTAAGACTGGTTGTCAGGCTTTCGGTCCACTACCTGTAACGACTGTCAAAGATCTGCAAATGACAGCCGGAACACGGAAAAAACTCTGTTTGTAATGAGTGCTCATCTATCCATCGACCAACCTAGGCCAGCGCCGCTTAACCTGGAGACAGATTCTAGCGGCTGTTATTATTTGGCCAAGGGTATAAAAATATACGTATTTTATTAAAATAAGCTTAGTATTGAAAGCCATAACTCAGTCCTGTCTTGTTCCTGTTGAAGCAATCCGTTGAATTAATAATTTGTTAATCTGACATAAGTATTTTTGATTATATTTTTGATAATTTAATCATAATGTATAGCATGACAAATTGGATGTACTGTATTTTAATTTTATTGTTATATAATCTAAATTTAATTATTTTAATATTAGCAGACACCATCCTAAGAACCATTATCCACAATAAACTATTAGGGATACGAAACGGTTTGAAACCGATCGCCAATTGTTTAGGCTCTTCACAGTCGCTTAGAAAATACCATGTTTTATTAAATAATTTATAAGAACCATCATTTTTTTTGTGAAACGACACATGAACTAAACAATAATAAAAATCAAAGCATTTATTTCAAGTAGGCCAGTTACAGGCACTTTTGAACTATCGAATCAAAGATGAAAATTAAAAGTAGATATGAGTTATAGCACTATTAATATTTTTATTCACTAGTTGGCCATATTTCTTATTTCCATGCAGTAATATTGCCAAATTAATTAAAATAGGTAAATATTTGGGTCAGTGGGTCGTCTTAGAGGCACTATGAAAAAAAAGACTTTTAAAATTTCGCGACCAATTTCGAGGTAGCGCTCGCCGACCGCTGCCGCGGCACCAATTGCTTCGCTCGCTCGGCTCGGGCGTAGTTGGTCACAGTTCTAACCTAACCTAACCAATGGATCCCTTCGACATCATTTTTACGACAAACGGTTAGACGGAGACAAAAAACACCAAGACACTTTTAGCCTTATATTTAGATGTTTTATACGATAGAATCGAGAAAATAAACGATTTGTGAAAATAACACTTTTTTGGCTAAATTTTTCTAAGTCCTCGTGCCGTAGCGCCCCTAAGGCTACACTCCAACCAATATTTGCGACGTTGTCCACTTTCTTTATAAACGCTCATAAATGCTTTGAGTTTTAAGTTTTTAATCTGGCTCCGTTACTTAAATATCGCAGAAAAAATGATGACTCTACGATTATAGGATGTATAATGTAATGGTAAATCAAACCTGGTGTCATGAACTCGATCACTTTGGAACCTAAAATGATACACCACAATGTTTATACAATATGTTTAAAAAAACCCTGTCTTATCCAAAAGGGCATAATGAGTACATCATTCTGAACACCGAAATTTTTACCCGACTGCGGCGAATCCAAAAGGAAGGGTCATGATTTTAACAGTCGATGTATGTTTGTATTGACGTATGTTCCTCCGTAGCGCCTGAACTACTCATCGTATTTTGATGAATACGGTGCTAATCGGCTCGTTATTATGGCAGCATGGCGTTATGGTAGCATGTAACATGCATTTTAAACAATTTCAACAGAAGGAGGAGTTGGTATAACATTTTATCCCCCGAATTTCATGGGGAATTTTCCACTGACGTTTGTCACAACGCTTTAGTATATATCAATAGATGGCGCTGATCAGTCTTAGGAATATTTTTTAAGCGGCGTTCTAGTAAAATTCAATGAAAAATGTATTTATTACGTATTAATTAATAATAAAGGTCAATGGTAAAATCTTTTAGCAGGGCAAAAAAAACTCTCCTAGACACATGTCAAAGTCATTGTATAGTAAAATTTCTTTATAGTCCTTGTTATATATAAAGTGAGAACTGTAAAGAACCTTTTCATTACTCATACTCTGAAAGTAGGTCTGAAGTTGCCTGAGGAGCGGGTTAAAAGTAATACTTTTCACACCTAGGGAGAATCGTTTTCAACTGACAGCTGTCAAATTATAAAAAAAAGGTTCATTTTTCTATTGAACCATGTTCCAACTTTCTATACAGCCACGATGTAAAATTGAAATAACATAAAGTATTAATTAATGAATATATATATTTTAAATATCTTTATTATAAAGTTTCAACTATTTCTTTAAATACGAGTAACATAGATTTGGGCAAAATATTTACCATTTTCTCGATGATGAAAATGAAAAATAGGTAATGGTCACAGAAAAAAAAGCAAAATAGGCGGGAAAGCGGTCTTCCGTGGTCCGATCTTCATTTGTTGATTGAATGTTTTTATTTTTATTTTCCTTGTATTCGTAATGAAAAGCACAGTTTTTACCTCGGGTTAAAGACTTATTTAGTCCCTCAAACTATTAGCGCCCTCGCTTCGCTCGGGCACCAAACCCCGTCTCGGGACTAAATAAGTTACTTTCACCCCTAGGGTAACAATGTACTATTTTCGGTCAAACATTTTTAACCTAAAAGTCTACTATTACTTTGCATCACTGAACTACAAGTTTTTGCATGGTTTTTGCTATTGTTCTTCTGAGTGTTTTTACGTTAGGTCTCGAGTCGAGCCTAGGTTCCTCCGTACTTCAGTTAAGGCTTTGTGGACATAAAAACGAGCCATTTTATTATTCCCAAGGTTGATCAGCGCCATCTAGTTCGTTCATTAAAAGCACTGGAAAATTCCCCATTTCAGTGTGATTTTTCAGAAGTCGGGTTTTATAATGGTAGTATACCACACAAATTCTTGTTCATCAGTAGTTTAAAAAAAAATCGGCTGTTCCATTCATTTTAACCTTTTGTAGAAAATAGCTTTAAAAAAAAAAGAATGATTCAGAATGGTGTACCAACTGAGTGTGCCTCTTTCGGCTCGGACAGGGTTTTTTTTAACATATTGTTGATGATCAGAAATGAAGTAAATAGTCTGTCTAAAGCGTGTTACACATAGGCACAGACATAGGCCCGTAACTTGCATGAAAATATGCGTTTTTACTTAGAGGAGTATCACACGTATCTATAAACAAAATAAAGTGAGTTGAGTGAAAGTAATTACTTATGATACGATTTTTATTTTGTAGTTAATTAATTGCTTAAAGTTAGAACTGTCAAAAGTTAGAATTAGATTGCTTTCTTTGACGTTTCTTATTTCGTTCAAATTCTTGTATGTTGCATATTTTTTTTTAACTTGACCATAGATACTAGTGTAACTCAGTGACAGTTTTTATTCAAAAGTCCATTCAACAATGAATGTGCGCATTGAGCGGCACGTTTGTTTATGGATACAGGTGTAATACTTCAGTACGCGTAGCATGATCACTTTGACAGTTCTACGTTACTTCTGACTTTGCAATAGAACTGTCAAAGTCACAATGACGTTTTTAATTTAGATGGTTAGAATAGAGTCTGTGTTGAGTTTCACAATGTTTCTCTTTAAAGAAAACATTGAATTGAATGGTAGGTCTACCTCATTTTCTTTATAAATTAACGTTCATGCTACGCGTAAGGGTTGAGCCACAGACATTGGCACAGAAACGGATTTTCGTATCCTATGCCGTCACTCAGAGCCGTCATTTGTTTCGCATCTGACCGTGGCATCACTTTGGGTCCTATCAGAAAACCAGTGCTGTGAATTTTTTTTTTATGTTACAGCACCATGCTGTGATACGGCCTTTTGGCCTCGTGCATGACCAATTTAATTTGTTTTTATTCAACCCTTTTTTCTTTTTTTCTGTGTGAATCTAATATTATTAAATACATTTTCTTTCTTCGTTAGATCGGGAGTGCTATCGCACACGGCAGCATCGACAATGCACTCGACAGCACGCAGTAGTTTTCACTCTAGCAAAAGACGATTCTGAGCAACGGAAAAGGAGCATTAAAAATGCGACTCTGTGCTAATAGACCTAAAGAACATTTTCATTCACACATCATCATCTGCCTAGCCTTTTCCCAAATGTATTGGGGTCGGCTTCCAGTCTTACATGGAGCGACTGCCTATCTAACCTCCACAACCCAGTTAGTACTTGGTAATACGGTACCCCTTGGTCATACGGTACCCCTTGGTAATACGGTACCCCTCGGTAATACGGTAGCCCTTGGTAATACGGTAGCCCTTGGTAATACGGTACCCCTCGGTAATACGGTACCCCTCGGTAATACGGTACCCCTCGGTAATACGGTACCCCTCGGTAATACGGTACCCCTTGGTAATACGGTACCCCTCGGTAATACGGTACCCCTCAGTAATACGGTAACCCTTGGTAACACGGTACCCCTTGGTAAGACGGGACACTTATCACTTAAAACTAGCGACAAAATCAACAGTATACCCAATAGCCTTCCCCTTGATGACTTCGGACTGCTTCTCGAACATTTCCTTGATCATCTGCTCGTCGTAGACGTCCTGCTGCTGCCTCCACCTGCGGCCTCCGGGTAGGACCACGGCCCTAGCCTCGTCTGGGTCTAGCGGTCCGAACATTCGCTTGGGTTTTGCAGCTGCTACTCGTGGCGTCGGATGCTGTTTCACTAAACGCGATTCGTGCTCTATCCGTTCCTGTTCCTAGATTTTTGTGGGATTTGGTTTCGTTAATGTTGATTGTTTGTGTGTTATATTAAAGTATTGATTAAGTTTTTAAACTGTCTTGGGGTCACTAACATAATCATTAACACTATAGTTGGTGCCAGTTAAGATGAGAATAGCGGTAATTGACCCACCTACATTTATTAAACTTCATAAGGCCCTTCTAACCCTAAAATTAGCAACGCTAGTTTTGGTTCAAACTTCGTTTGAAATACTGTTAGAATAAAGTTCTACTCGTAATCAGCTTGCACTACAAAGCGGTTGTTACGTCAGTCACTGCGGCCGAATAGTGCGAAATTAGTGGTTTTTTGCGATTTACAAAAAATCTATTGATTGGACTAAAAAAGTAAAACACATGTAAGACAGCAGGTCTTATGTGTTTTACTTTTTACTTATAGTTAGATCAATTAGTATGCAAAGTTTCATGATCTAATTTGAAGTATTGTTTGAATACCAGCGGTTTATTGTTCGATTTGGAGGTAACTTTGGATTTTTTTTCTATCGAGAAAGAAAAGTTTACGGAAATGGTCTTTTGTCACACATAGTACTTAGCATGAAACCTCAACTTTACCATGTATTTATTTCAAGTATTTTAGGCGTAACATATCATGTAATATCATGCAGCAAGCCATTTGAGGGAGTATATGCCCTTTGAAAACCAAAAATAAGCCTGTTCAAGTCTAGAATCGTCATCCATCGTGATCTTCAACATTTTTTCTAATGAAAAACGATACATGGTTTATTTGTTTTGGTTCGTCCGAAGAGATATTAGGTAAAGGGTAATGACTGCTATTCTCATCTTGACTGGCACCAACTATAGAAACGGCTTATTTACCATGTCTCGTGTTTGTTGTGAGTTCTCGATATTTCGGCGCTGTTGCATCATGATCACATGATTACTACGATCTGTCAGCTCATAAACACCTACCCCCCTCCAACTTCAGTTTATCCGTGAAGTCCCGAAATATCGGGATCTCACAACAAACAATATACATTGTAAATATCCCGTTTCTAGTGGTATGATAAGTATTGATTAGACCTGAGTTGTAGTTACTGTCGGTTAATGATTAATAATGTTAACCTGTTAAATGCTATTTTGACAGTAGGTTCAAATAATTTCAAAATTAAAGTAAGTTCTCAACATCTTTTCAATTCATAAATAGAGTAAAATGTTCACCGAAGAAAATGTTAGCCGTGTGGTATCCGGCAGAGTAGAATAGAACCAACCCATTACACTGACGGGTGTCGTATAAGGCGACTAATGTCTGAGGCAGAACACCTTACGCCTCCGTAGACCAGAGAATGGGCAGCAGCGTTTTCTGTTAGTCTTGCATCACTGCGATCTCCAATCCGCCTGCCAAGCGTGGAGATTACGGCAAATCCTCCCATCATGGGAGAGGCTTATGTCCAGCAGTGGACGTTATGGGCTGTTGTAGTAGTCGTAGTTGTAGTAGTTCACCGAAGGAAGTGATAATTAAACAATACGCACATGAATCCACAAAAATCAGAGGTGCATTGCCTTGGGTTCGAATTCGAAACATATGATTTGGTAGTCCGACTGTCGCACTACTAGGCTATCTTATATGCTTCAGGACAGTAATATAAGTATAAAAGAAGAAGAAACATTTAGCCGATCCAAAAAAATTCAACTAAGATACTCGACATTCAATAATGGACCTACCTTCCTCTGTTTTTCGTTCCTAATTTCTTCTTCCGACATGATTGGCGTTTTTCTCATGTTCTCCTGTGCCTGCATCTGCTGTGCCTGGATCTGTTGCATCTCCGTCGTATCCTGAACCTGTTCTATCGTCATCCTATTTGCGTCGTTCCTCTGTGCTTCATTTTGCGCTGCATCGATGCTCTCATTCACCTCTTGTATTGTCTGCATCTCGTGTTGGACTGGAGATAGAGAGAGTTAATGTGTTTATCGGCCTGTGTGTTTGTTTGTTTTTTTGGCGCTCTAGAGACCACCGCGTGGGATTTTGATAGTGATTCTTTCGTCAAAAGATTTGTCTTAATCTTGCGAGTGTCAATAAAGACATGACGGCAATCAAAATACAATAAGGCGACAACCAGACGCCATAAGAAAAAAAAATAGAGAGAGAAGAAAAGAAGGTAGAAGAAGTCTGTCGCAAAAAAGTCAATGAAACAAACAAATGTTACCGACTTCTAAAAGTAAACTTAGTTTTCACTTTTTAGAAAAGGGAGGATCCTCCGAGACAGCTGATTATTTTTTTACGATCGCGATGGTGGTCCCATGGAAAAAGTTGTTCAGTATGATAGTCTGTAGCACACCCTTCCCGTTGTTTAAATACTTTTTCATCCCTTCTATTCGAAAAGTGTCGCTTTGTTCCCCTTTTAGCGGGAGCAAAGTAGCTCTTTTCTCCACTAGACTTTTTAGCGGGCAGTAATGAGATTTGAATTTGAAACATGAATCGTTCATTGAAATCGAACGAAAATTGTATAAATTACTGGCTGTAAGTGTTTGTACGGTGCGGGGGTCAGCACCCGCATTGTAGAAAATATCAAATTAAGAGTTGCAGATACATAGTTCGCCCATACCGTTGTCACCGCGCTCTTCTACATCAAAGGAACCTTTTCCTGAGCACCAGCCAGATGCTAAGATTACAAACACTCAAAATACTGGATGACTTTTTTATCACTTTTCAAAAAAAAATGGGTATATTCGCATACCTAGTTTTGTTTTTCTTTTTTCCACAGTTTAGAAAAGAATTGATCCATCATCAAAAAACGCTACAAATTTCAAGTAAACTTTTCATATTAGAACAAAGAAAGAGAAAATAAAAAACAAAAAATATAAAATATCGAATTTCACATCAAACGAAATTTTTATTTCTTTATTTTTTATTTCGAATTAAAAATAAAACTAAGTGTGGCATTTGCTTCTACTCCGTTCACCTATTATACCCATTTTATTTTGAAAGTGATAAAATATCATTCTGTATAAATAAATCCACAACTATATCAATCCCAAACAAAACACACACAGTGACAATAAATTTTCAAAATTTTGCCAGTGTATTAGATATAAATATAAATTTGTAATTGACCTTGTTTACATTCATGTCATTTTTTTAATTAATTTTATTCATTAATTACTTAAGTGTCTCTTATTTATTTTCTCATAGAACGAGATGAAAAGTAGAGTATATGACTCGAGAGCAAACATATTTTTCCCTCAGGCGATGTACTTTGAATCCCTCGCTTCGCTCTGGAATCAAAATAGCGCCCTCGCCGTAAAAATACTATTTTGCTCCCTTGTCATACAATCTACTATTTCATGTCAAATAAAAATGTAAAATGTCTAGAATATGCCTACTAAACTAAGTCATTACGTACCTTCTTGCTGGTCACTCTGCTGAACTGCTTCCACATGAGACTCCTGAAATTAAAATGAGGAAATAGTTTATACCTACTTTAAATTCATCATCATCTACCTGCCTTATCCCAACTTCTATGTTAAATCAAATCAAATCATAATTTATTTGTTAACATACGTAAAAAAGTACAGATGTTATGTTTGATGAACAGAGCGCTATGTTATGCCAGGAGGCGTACAAATATGGTGTGCAAATCTACCTAGCTGAGGATTACAATTATTACTAAAATATTTGAAAATCATGCATTCATCATCTGCCTAGCCTTTTCCCAACTATGTTGGGGTCGGCTTCCAGTCTAACCGGATGCAGCTGAATACCAGTATTAAAATCATGCATTATGGTATGGTAAAAAACTATGTCAGAATAATTAAAATGTCAAAGTTATTTAATGTCAATATTAGTATTTATCTCAAACCTCAATATTATTTTGTAATTCTAAATAAATTCGTCATTTAAGTATTCGTCCATAGTGTAATAACATTTATCAATCAAGATAATTTCATTTTTTTTCTTAAATTGTGTAAAATTTTATTCTTTTAAGGCGTCTGGTATTTTATTATAAATGCGTGGAACCATAAATGCAGTTTTACATTTCCAATTACTCAAAGCATTTTTGTACTGACTACGAATTGGAACATTTCGTACCATTGTCATTTTTTCAAAAATGTTGGTATTGGAGATACTATAATTTCTAATATGTATAACGCCGGTAGCGTTTAACATTTTTAATGATTTAAAGTACGGTGCACAGCTGTCATCTATTTTCAGACCACACACATGGCTCTAGTGCACCTTTTTTGTGCCTTGAATAGTAATCCCTTATCCGGGGAATTACCCCAAAAACAACAACATTTTGTGCACCACAGACTCATCCACACAAAAAGTCTGTCGTCTGCGCAGGCCCTAAATTTTACTTATACACTTCCACGACCCCCGTACTACTCAATACATCAATCAGCAAAATATTTTGAGAGCGTTACTTTGAATCGTACAGTAAAACTTAATATTTTACCCCAAAAAAAAGTCGTTTCCCAGGAATCTTTTTTGCAGTCTGACTTAGTTTAATGTACTAAAAGTTTGGTTGACGACTTCGTGCGAAGGGTGCATTTACACACATTAAATTTGGATATGTGTGTGTGTGGTTGGCTGTGGAGTGTGTGTGGTTGGGTGTGGAGTGTGTATGGTGTGTGTGTGGTGGTCGTGTGTGTGTTTGTGGATTGTGGTGTCGTGTGTAGTGTGTGAAGATACCTGGTGAGACATCTTGCTGAGCTGTTGGGTGACGAGCTCAAGAGACTGCTGGATAACCTCAGGGATCTGCGCGAGCGCGGCCAGCTGCGCGCGCATCTGAGCCAACTGCTGGTCCAGACTGGCGTTAGGATCTGCAGGCAAACATCAAACGATTAACCGCTGGTAAAATCCGGTGGGTATGGAAGAGGTGACATTGTTACTGTAAGGTTAAAAAACAGATTAGGGGTTCCGTGCAAAACAATTGAAACCCTTGAAATTTTTAACAAAATCCAATTCAAATAAGGAAGGTATATTTCTACACTAATAATATAAAGAGGAAAGATTAGTATTTTTGTGTGTGTGTATGTTTGGCGCTTCAAAAATTCTTTCACCATTAGAAAGCTGCGTTCACCCTGAGTAACATAGGGTACATTTTATCCCTGTACTCCTACAGGAACGGGAACTACGCGGGTGAAACCGCGTGACGTCCGCTAGTCGTTAATATATTTAAATGTTTCGGATACTTACCAACCATCTTCTGCACAGTCTTAACTAGCTGTTCAGCCATTGTCGTCTCCAAATCTTCTTCTGTGTCTTGCTTCTCTTCTTCTTGCACTACTTCTTCTACTTCTGCAACTTCTGGTGTGGCTTCGGCTTCTGGTAGCTGTTCTTCTGTTACGAGAGGAGTAGGTTCTCTTGGCGGTGGTAAGGGTATACCTGAGGAGTGAGCATTGGTTACTACTTTATTGTAATAATAAAAGTAAGTTTGTTTGTTATCTTTTCACGCCTAAGCTACTGAACCTTAAATGTTGCTTGCATAGGGTAGCTTTCGTCCCGAAAAAAGATGAACATCCGAATGACTGGCCAAAATGTCTGATCAGCTTTGAAATATTACTAAAATTTAATACCTATTTGCTACTATTTGGTACCTTTGTTTAAATAATTGGTACCTAATTAACAACTGAGAAAATTAATTTGAAAATTGGGCAGTCATTCTGATGTCAATATGTCTGCCACTATTATTTGCCCTAAAAATCTAGAAAAAAATATTTATTTTTTAAATAGGTACTAAATTTTTGTAAAGGCGAATTGAAATTTTGGAGCCCTTTTTTTCCGGATGGGAAATCATCAAATGACTCCTCCCGCTCTGGGTGGAGCAGGAGGGAGTGTCAGACTTTTAGTGACTAAAACCCATCCATGTTCCTTTATCGCCCTTTGTGTTCCAGGGCCACGGTATCTCTTTCGAACTGTCCCGCAACCCCGACAGGCATCGGTCCTTGCGGACCCCTTCCTTTTTGCTGACTCTCTTTGAGGCGCGCGTGGTACACGAACGCGTCGTCGACACGGCCTGTCGTCATGAGACGGACGGACGGCGAGCTAGCCCATAGCCCACCGTCCACAGGCCCGATCCTACGGTGGCCGGGAGCCACGTGGTGGTCCTCGACACCCGGGGCGTCTCCCGCGGCGGCCGGGACGCTGTGAGGTTCTCTCCCTCACACGTTATCCCACCTCCTCTAGCATTACTGCTTCGCTCGCAGAGGGAGGTGACGGCGTCCCATTCCGCCTCGCTCCGGACCATAGCTTGAACCAGAGCCGGACGCGAGAGGTCACCGCTGCCAAATCTGTTTTAGCCCTTACGTGGAGATTCTAAATGTGGGCAGTCATCCTGACATCACAAAGACTGCCCAATTTTTAAATTCATTTTCTCTGTTATTAATTAGGTACCAATTATTCAAACAAAGGTATCAAATAGTAGCAAAAATAGGTTTTAGATTTTAGTAATATTTTAAAGCTGATCGGTCATTAAGGCCAGTCATTCTGATGTAACGAAAAAAGTACTGTTCCCGAGAAACACATGTTTAGGAGTCACACTTCTGAACACTAGAGCTACGACCAGCTACTTGTGACCACGTCTCTAGGAATCTGTCATATGCTGCTTGATCAAATTCATCTGCTGAGCCGTTTGGGATCCGCTACCAGTCTTTCCGGATGCAACTGAATACCAGTATTTTGCATCAAACGACTGCCTTTCTCCCCCACAACCCAGCCAGTACTAGGTAATACGATACTCCTTGGTATGACTGGCCCTTTTTGGGCATCTGACTACCTGTAACGACTGTCAAAGATCTACAAATAATAGCCGGGACCAACTGCTTATCGTGTTTCCTATGCACGGAGGAACTCCGTATGTATTCGTTGGTCACCCATCCACAAACCAACCTAGGCAAGCGCAGCTTAACCTAAATAGCGACCCGAGCGGCTGTATTATTTAGCCACGAGCTCCTCGCGTACTCCTATGCTAGTGTTAAAGTAAAATCGATTAATAAACTCACCGGTATCTTCAAGATCTGGAACCTCACTTTCCTTCAGAGGATCGACGGCTTCCAGAAATTCTGGCACTTCAGGTATAAGTATAGGTTCCTCAGGCTCCGGTGGTGGTAAAGAAGAATCTATCTCAGTCCTCTGTTCCCAGGGCAAAGGACCTGTCTCGAAGTCCTGGGGAGAAGTGATGGGAAATGAAGATGATGGTGAAGAATATACAGTTGGCGTTGATTTAGATTATAATATAGGTGTTGAACAACGTGCGAGTCTAGATGGGAAAAGTTTTGAAGTTTTTTTTTATAGATAAGGGGGGGTCCGTTCATTACGTGAGGCGTTCAGGAGGGGTTCGAACCGAATCTCACCCAATCTCACGAGGAGATAAATATCACGTATTTTTTTTTTCGCTATACCCATTGTAAAATTGCATGAAAACTAAGTTTAAGTAAACGTATTTGTCCACTATAATTTGGCTAAATTCTACACACTCACATTTTAAAACTTAGTGTTTAAGCAAATTGTGTTTATTAAATAAATCCAACGCAATCAAGCGCAGATTAACGTATTACGTACACTAAACTATGCATTTTGATAAATCTCACGTGAGATTAGGGGAGGAGTTAGGGGGTCAAGTAAAATCTCACGACATCTCACCATATAGGAAGGGGGGATGAAAAATCGCCAAAATTATCTCACGTAATCAATGAACGCCCCCTAAGACAAACAGTTGACACAGCTAACCCTCATTAAAAAAAAACTCATTCGTTCCGCCGAGCTCAACCAACTATGTTCGGAAATAGTCCAGCCAAAGACGTATCATGTGTTTTCTAGTCGTTATCTATGACCATTTGAACAATGATATCTGGATAATGGACATAAAAAGTTTATCGATGTATCTTGGACAACCACAAATGTTATAAAGAAGTATTTTGAACCGAAAAAGCGTGTAAATCGTCTCTGATGACAAATAAATGAATATTTTTCAATGTTACAGTGAGGAATGACTTTGTTTTACAATACCTAGGTATTTCAAAAGAACATTCATGACTATTTTTTTACCGAAATATCATAGAGAAAAATAAATCCTTGAGACTCTATTTGAAAATATTCATTTATTTATCGTCCAAATAAAATCATTAACATCATCTTAATTAATATTAAAAGCAGAAACAAAGTAATTAGAATCCACAAACAAGTCCGAGATTTTAAAAAGAAACGAAAATCAAAGTTAAATTCTATTTAACATGGCAGAACTAAAACATTCCAAAAAAAAATGATAAATTAAAATTAAAAAATTAAAAGCATATTTAAATTCTAAATAAACTGTTAACCAGAAGATCGATAATTAATAAAGAAGAAACAACTAATGTTACATTATTAATAACAATAAATGATGAAGCTATACCTCCGGTTTATAATCTGGAGCAACTTTAGGTTTGGCTTGTTTCACAATTTTCACTTTATATGGTTCCTGAAAAGATAAAGAAAAACTATAATTAAGACAAGACCTTTGAACACAAAAGAGAAATCCGTGGCAATAACTAGATCTGGATGCAGCGACAGGTTTCTATCAGATCATTCGTCTACGTGGACGACGATGTTGTGATACCACTTTTAAATACTTTTAATTAATTTGTGTAATCTAAATAAATAATTTAGAGTTTTCTATTCTAAATAAACTTGAAAAGCATAATACCCATATAAGAAATAGAATTACGAAGACAATACCAATTAAGCAGAGGAACCACATAACTAAAAACCAATAAAAATTCGCAAATTCGAAATTAAAAAGACTCACTATATGAAAATCTACGTCGCGACCACCCGCTAGAAAAATCGAACAAAAACTGAATATTAATCTCCTATCTTGGCCAGAAGTCTTGCATTGAATTAATGCCAGAAATTCTGAATGTCAAATCGGAAGAATTATATTGATTGTCGATACGGAAATGGTTAAAAATAAATTTGCTAATACTGTAGTAGTTGGCCGTGGTACTGATGAAGTTATCGATAATGTGACGGGTGAAATAGCTCGTTGATTCGAAATAGCAAATAAATGTGATTGAAGCCATGTGCTGTCAATTTAAAACCTTCTAGATGATGATGATGTGCTCAGTCCTAGGAGCTTTTAGACGGTTTGTCAGTTTCCGTTTTGAATATTGATAGATTATAAACGTATTCCATAACCATAATCTATGGGAAGATGTTTATTACTCTTTAAGTAATAATGCGGGCAGCGGTGGCCCAGTGGTGGCGGCCCCGACTAACGAACAGTAAGTCGCAGGTTCGAACCCAGACAGGCGCATTACTTTGTGTAATTTATTTCATCAGCACTGCTCTCAAAACGGTGAAGGAAAACATCGTGAGGAAACCGGCATGTCCTAGAACCAAATGAGAAGAAACCAAAACCTAGAACGAAGATGAAAGTTGGGACATGACAGAATATTCGTCTGATTATATATGTATAAAACGCGGCGTCCCCCAGGGTAGCATATTGGGCCCTATCTTATTTCTACTCTACATAAACGACATTGTTAATGTAACCAATCATAAATGCTTTCTTTTTGCCGATGACATTTCCATAATTGTGACTACCGATAAAAAATATAAATCAATTACAGATCATGAAGCGGACATAAATGAAACTATAGACAATTTAATTAACTGGTTAAATAATAATAATTTATCTATTAATCTTAACAAATCAATATATATACAATTTAATCAATCTTATAATAATACATTTAATTTTAAAATGGACATTCCAAAACTTACACAAGTGGCACAAACAAAGTTTTTAGGAGTAGTAATTGACGAACATTTAGACTGGAAAGCACATGTTGATACTGTATGTAATAAAATAAATAAATTTGTCTATACTTTGAGACAAATAAAAAAAGTCACTAATATAAAAACGGCTGTGATGTCATATCGCGCATATTTTGAGTCCTCACTACGGTATGGACTAATGATGTGGGGAAATAGTACTGACCACAATAGAGCATTTGTCGCCCAAAAGAAATGTTTACGAGCTCTTTATGAGATTCCATCTGACGAATCATGTCAACCAATATTTAAAGAGCTTGGTTTGTTACCGTTACCTTCATTATATGTATATGAAGCATGCATGTTCGTTCAAAAGCACAAAGACTTGTTTAAAACAGCAGAGGAAGTAAGCTCTCGTAGTCGGCGTGACCAATACAGACTTGTGCTAGATGTGCTGCCTCGATCAGCGAAATATAATAAAAACTCTGTGGCTTTGTGTGTACGTCTCTATAATAAATTACCAAAAATGTTTAAAACTTTAAATTGTAAATTATTTAAAATCCAATTATATAAATGGCTCAATAGTAATAATTTCTATTGCATTAATGATTTTTTTAACATGAAATCATAATATATCTTTAGTAAATAAGTTTGCATGCTTTAGTATTAAGCAAAACATGTCTGATCTAATGTTTTTCTGTAACACCTTGTATACCATGTTTTATGCAAATAAAATATCTTATCTTATCTTATCTTATCTAAAATCCAAAAAATCCAAAAATTCGAAGACATGGCACATCCACCAATCCGCACTGGGCCCGTGTGGTGGATTATAGCCCATTCCCTCTCATTGAGAGGAGGTCGTGTCTCAGCAGTGGGAACATTATAGGCTGATGATGATGATGATGATGATGAAGTAATAAACATCTTTCCATAGATCCATCCAACATCACATACTAGTAAACTCAAAGTCAAATAAGAAGAAAGTCAAGTAAGATAAGATGTCTTTCTAAACTCACCGCAACGACATGATCGTCCGCAGTCCAGCCATGGTACCCAAACTTCGCCTTCGGTACCGGCCTCTTCGGTTTCTGCAAGAAGGTCGTCCACTTCTTTTCCTCCTTCTTTCTCTCTTCCTCTTTCTTCCTCAACATCTCCTCATTCAGTGCTTTGATTACCTCGGAGTCCTTGAGCGAACCAATCATTGGCTTGATTGGGAGTATCTCTGAAGTGGGGTCGTCGGTTCGATGCATGTGGGAGTTCAGAACTCTGGCGAGGCTATTTTCAAATTGTAAAATAACTATTAGTTCACATTCAATTTGTTTCAACGGTACTGCTAACTTAATCCTAAACCACTGCAACCCCTAATAGCCAGAATCAACAGAAAAGCGCCTAGTTAATAAAGTTCGACGAAGTCCCCAAGAAACAATTAAACTGTCTTGGATGCCGCAACGAAGAAAAGAATTGCGGAGGAAAACCTAACAAATATCTAAATATATCATATTCGTATTTTCGTTTTGACAGTAGTTGTACCCATAGTAAACCTTCGATATTTATGTCAACTTTTTTTCAAGAGTCATTTAAAGGGGCGAACTAATGACCAACAAACTAGTTCTGGGCTACTATTGAATAAACCAGATGGATGCAATCATTATATGGAACCCAATATAATTTCTCCACGGCCATTTTGCCTTTTTGAACGTACGATATTTTCTGTGGCATTTTTTTTTTAGCGAACACGGGATTTTTAACTTTCGCTGTATAGTTGAGGGTTGAGAATACAACTGAGCGCATCCTTAGTGCGTTAAAAATCCGGCCAAGTGCGAGTCAAACTCGCGAATGAAGTGTGCAATATGAAAAAGAAAGGAATAATTGATGCCGTGATGTCAGACAGTGAGAATGGAAGAAAACTGTACCAAAATCAAAAAATCAAAATCAAAGCATTTATTTCAAGTAGGCCAGTTACAGGCACTTTTGAATTGTCGAAACAAAGATGAAAATTAAATGTAGCTACAGTCCCAGTCACAAGACATAAAAACTGTGAAAGTACTGTAGTTGCCCATTCCCTAGCGTAGATCTCTATGGAGAAGAACGGGCAAGAAACTCCTGTAGAAACTACTGTACCTTATGTAAGTTTCATGTTACGAAGTGAATTATAGTAACATAAAATAATGCTTACCCCATAACGTGTGCCTCTCGTAACATGTCATCTTCTCCTGATATAATTGGTTTTATATGTTCCTCTGGCATGCCAGGTTTGCCAAGCAATTCTGCAGGAAGGGATACATTTTTTTAATCGTTTTCTTATTCACTCGTCCTATTCACTATACCTCCACTCCTCAAAGATATACAATCTAACAAACACACTTTCGCATTAATAACTGTATCGTGTGAATACTTACTAGCAATTTCGGGGTCCATCACAGGCTCCTCCAGTCCATCAACAATTCCTTGAATAGTTCCGATGTTGTCACCACTTTCTGTCAAGTACGGAGATAGTCTCGGGTCACGAGTGGCCGTGGGGGGTTCCTACAATCAAACAGTCCTCATAACATCTTACCATCTTAACACCTTATCCCCTGAATAGTTAGGCAGAGGAACCTAAAACATCCTAATCATCATCTGCCTGCCTTTTGACATCTATATCGGTATCGACTTCCAGTCTAACCGGATGTAGCTGAATACAAATATTTTACATGGAGCGACTGCCTATCTGACCTCCACAACCAATTTATTGTGTTGTATGGTACTTCAGCTTGCTTATTCTATGAGCCAATGAACAAAAAACAACAAATCGTGCCCTCTGCTGAAACACAGACCTCGGTTCTATGAGGACTCGGGCGTAGTCCATGTCGGTTAGACGTCACATGTCTTCGAATTTTTACTTCCAGGACATGTCGGTTTCCTCACGATGTATTCCTTCACCGTTTTGAGAGCAGTGGTGATGAAATAAATTACACAAAGTAATGCGCCTGTTTGGGTTTGAACCCACGACTTTACAACCTAATTTAAGTCTGTATCAGTACCACTGGTCTACCCTTGCTGACTTGCTGAGTCTTAGTAAATGTTATAATTAAAAAATAAATTTAACAAAAAAACTAGCTTCTATTAAACTACAAAGAAAAGAAATAGGTTAAATTGTTCGTGCTGTTAACCGATGAGGAGTTCTCTCGTGAGAAGGCAATCAAGGCTGCAGAATCATGTCATGTCTGGTCATAAAATGTATTGTCAATGTTCAATCGGTTGGGGGTAACTGGTTTGTTCCAAGTCCCAAGATTTGACCAATACTTATCAACAAGGCTAGTTAAAAATAAAATAAAATATACTCACTTGAATATATACATTACTAGTGTCATAATACTGATCGTCGCCACGTTTCTGAATATTCTCCGGATCAAATACTACAGGTCTGAACCCAAGCAAAGCGTCAGGTCTCTCTTCCTTAGGCTGTTCTTGTTCAATTCTTACTGGTTCTGGTTTTACTTCCATGGGCGTTTCAGGAATAACCATTATTGGTGGAACTTCTTCTATTGTTTTAATTTCAACAGCTGGTGTTTGTACAGGTTGAGGTATATATGGAATATCTTCAGATAGAGTCTCTTTTCTTTCAGCAACGATAATCGTGTCTCCTGCATTCTCAACTTCAACAATTTTGACTTCACTTTCGAATTTGACTGTCTTTTCTTTTGGTTTTGCTTGTTGTTCTATTTCAATGTCGGATTCACGTTTGACCTGAATTTCTATACTAGCTTTTCTAGATTCTTTTTCTTCAACTTCAGTAACTATTCCTGTATTTTCAGGTTCTTCAACGTTTGTGTTATTTTCACCATTTTCAAGAGAAGCTAAAGCGTTACATCTTTCTATAATCTCTTCAATTTTAGTATCAATTTCTTCAAAGCCATTTTGTCTGGACCCTTTCCTAACTTGTTTGCTGTATGACTCTTGGTAACTCTTCGTAACCTTCTCTTCTTTATACTCTTGGACTATACCTTCTTTTTTCGTGTCTATGCCTACCTCCTCTTTATATTCTTCTATACTCTTGATAGTTTCGTCTATGGCTGAAGCCAAAAGTGAGGATTTTCTCTCGATTTCTCTTATCTCCTCCTGTTTAAATTAATTTATGGTCTATACACGCTTTTAAAAACATCTTCGGTTATAGTACCAATGCACAGAAATCTTGTGATTGCTAGATGGCATGGTTAAGTGTTAAAAAACCAGTAGGCCTATAGACAAAGTGATATTGTACGACGGAACCTCCCAAAACTTCTCTCTAACTTTTGTCTCGTTAAGATTCATTATAAGAACACAAACCGGGTTTAAAACCGTTACCACTTGTATAGGCCTTCTGATACATGAAAATAAAATGTTAATCTTTTGTACATTCAGAAGCACTAATATTTAAACACATAACAACTTTTAAAAGTGTTTTTCTCCAACAACTTTTCTGGTACAACTACAAAATGCTGCGAAAAGAAAAACATTAACTATATTTATACAATATTTACATGTTAGGCGTACTACAAAGGCACGGCTAGGCAGCAACTGCAATGGGCATTGTCCAAAAATCTAACCTGTATATGTGTCTTTAGTTAAAATATAATATTTTAAGAAACTAATTTGAACGTTTTTTTAAATTCAATGGCTAGTTAATTTATATTTAATTTTAAAGTTGTCTGATGACGCCATCACTGGAAAAGATTCCTTTGCTCTTTCAACGGTTAAAAATAAAAAGGTGTAACTCCAAATTACAAAAAAGAGAATGGCACTATCGTTATACTTAAGCAACTAATTAAAATATCTTATTGCTGCTGAAAATTACTGCGTCAAAAATCATGAATTTGCGAATAAAATGTAATAGGGCTCTTAATACGTGAGTGACACTCTAATCGCATGAATGGCTAAATAAAATGGCTCGTTCAGACATGCGGGGACCGCGCGATTCAGCTATGTATGAACGCAGGCTTAAGCGTATTTCACGTTCAAATAAAGGCTAACCACGTTTCTTCAAAAATATAAATGATTATGGAGTATTTTTTTCATATTTTAACGAGAAATAATTTCGCAATGAGCGCCATCTATCATTTTTTAGTGGAAGCTGACCTAGAAAAAATCTCACTAGCACAATTTTCGAAAACTGGACAATTCCCATTATACTATATTTTAACGCCCGACCTGTGTTGATTCAGAAAGATCTGAATATGTGTGTAGCACTAACAAACATCCTTTTGGCAAAATGAGAATGAGTTTGTCAATACAAACCAATGATAATTATATGCATTTTGTTGTACATATTGTGAATGATCAATGCTTTGACAAAAGTAAAAGTTTTTGAAAAATCAAAAGTGCTTACTGCGTTTCCACGAGAGATGAGCGAGAATGCGGAGCGAGGGATGTTGTGTGATACTAAACCAATAATATCGCTCGTTTTTCACAACTTCAGCTATCCTAGTTATGTGATTGGTTAGTTTCACACACAACCCTCGCTACGCATCTTAGTCCATCTTTGGTTGAAACGCAGCCTAAATGGTTTCATTAAAATTAATGTTTTGAGTTCAATGTATTCCCATCCTACATACCTTCGAATATTCTGGTTTATCAGCACCGCCAAACAAACCCGGTTTTCTATAAACCGGGAACCGTACCCTACCCGCACCGCCCTTTAAACCGGGCTTACAATAAACCGGTCTTACTTTACTCGCACCACCGTTTAATACTGGTTTAGTATAGACTGGAGATTGGGGCTGTTCAACAGTTGGGGTTGGTAGTGGAGGGTCATAAACGACACTTTCAATAGTAGTTTCTATATGTGGAATAAGATGTTTTTTGACTATGTGTGGGTCCTCATCTTCAGGACTTAGTGTACAATCTCTGGGTATAGGAGTCGCACTTCGGCTTTTCGGCAAAGGAAGGGATAATTTGAAAACGTATTCGTCGGTTAATGGCGTAGGAGGGACTGTTGAAGGAGTAGGAGTGTCTATAGTGCTAGGAGGACTTTGTGTCGATAGTTGCTTTTCTAAATCTATCCGCAAAGATAGTTTCCTGTCAGCAGATTGAGCTGTAAACGATGATTCTTGGACTACAGCTTCCGATGAACTGCTTAGAGATTCAACTTGCTGTGTCATAGCCATTTCTTTTTTAACCGCAGATGCTGCGATTTGGGAAGACACTTGACTGGCTTCAACGTCGACTAATGATTCTCTCTTTGTTATTTGAGAGGCGATATCTGCTACTGATTCTTTCTTTGCTTGAGAGGTAGCTCCAATTTCTGAGCTGACAGACATTTGGCTTGCTTGAGAAATATCTAGGATTGATTCTTTCTTAGCCTCTGAGCCAATTTGGGTACTAACGTATGATTTCGCCAACATTTCTTTTGACGCGTCAATCGCTACTTGGTCACCTATTTGAACTTTGCTTACAGCGGTCTTGGAAATCAGTTCCGAGATATCCTCAACTTCAATGATTTCTGGTGATAAATTAGCGTCGATTTCAACTCTCTTTTCTATTTTCAAGGCAGCAAACTCTTCGTGAAGCGGTTTCTCTTCTTTAGGTTTAATTTTAATCGTTTCTGTTATTTCTACAACGTCTATTGGCTTTGGTTCGATGACTTCAGGTTTAGTTTCAACGATTTTCTCTACTGCTCTCTCTTCTTCTACAATAGCAATGGTTTCTTTTTTTATGTCAACATTAGCAAACTCGGTCTTCGATTCTTGCACGCTCACCTCTGTGGACTCCGCGACAGATAGCGATTCATTGATACCAATAGCAACTTTTTCAACTTTTTCTATTTTCTCTTCTTTAATTTCCACAACTGGCTCCACAACCTCCTTTGTTTCTTGGATCACAACTTCTTGAATATCAGTAGATTGTTTTGCTGTTTCCTTCTTGAACTCTTCGGAGACTAATTCTTTAGTATCTTGTAAAACTTCTTCAATCTTTTGTACAGTAGCAGCGCTTTCAGCTTTGACAGTAGCAAGTTTGGGAGTTTCTTCAACAATTTTAGCTGTTTCTAACTCTTGGATAGCGCTTTCAATCGCGACGTTTTCCGCGCTAATTGTTTCTATAGTTTCAACTGCTGTGTTGATTTCTTCAGCGCTTTGTACTGAGGATGTTTCGGATATGTCAGTGAGATGTTCCTCAAATATAGCGTCCTTGTTTGTATAAACATGAGACTCAACAATAGCTAAATATGTTTGTTTTGGTGTTTTAGGTGTCTTGTGTTTAGTGTCTTGCTTTATTGTTTCGACATAACTCTTCTTTTGCATTGTTTCAGAAGATGAAAACTCCCTTTTAGACATTTCAGTTCTTTCCATTGAAGTTCTACTACTATCTACTTTGTCTAACCATTCTAGAGGATCACTCTCTTTCATAACTTCTTCTTCGATTTGGCTCCTGCTTCTGGATCTTCTGTTTTTCATTAACATCTCTTTCTTAACGTCTTCTACTGCAATTGTTTGAAATTCGGATATTACAGCGTCCAGCTTTTGAGTCACTTCGGGTGTAAGCCTCTTGTCTGAACGCTGAGCCATTTCAGCCCCTGTAATTACCTTTTCTGTCCTCTGTTCTTGTTTAGCCTCTACTTTCTCAAACTTTAGTTCCTGTTTTACTTCTTTTACAGGTACAGGTCTGACTATTTCTTTCTTTTCAACATTTGTCTCTTGGATAGACTCAACTTTCATATCTTTTTCAGTCTTTTGAGAGACTGATTTCACTTCTTGTTTCTTTTCCACTGGCACAGGAGTTACAAGCTGCCTTCCTGCTTGCTTGCTCTCTGCTACTTTCATTGTTGATTCTCGTCTTTTTTCTACCTTTTCTACTACTTCTTGTGAACTCTTTCTTACCCTTTCATCTCTTTCACCGCTCTCATATCTGCGAGTTTCACTCACTGACGATTGTTCTAACTGGTTAAAGATAGGTTGACTTAAAAGGAATCTGGATAGAGCTACCATCACATCCGTTAGATGTAAGAAAAAGGTTCTTAAAAGAAGATCGTAGTGATAGGACGAATGTACAGTGCCTTTTATATTAGGAATAGTTTGTAAGCCCATTGTATAAGCTCTCTGTTCAGCGGTTGTAGTTTTTTCTTCTTTAACACTAGAAGCAACAGTTTTCGCAGCTTTTTTGAATTTGGCTTTAACATCGAGCTTATTTTCTGATGATTCTGGAACTGATGATTCTCTTCTCGATTGCTCTTTTACTTCTTCATGTTGATATTCTTCAGAAATTACAGATTTTCTATGTACATCTTTACCATCTTTAGTAACTTTTTGAGATATTTCAGATTCTTTATAATCTTTTCGTTCTATTTTCTGCGAACCTTCTTCTTGGATTTCTGTCCTCTCTTCTCTACTCAACTTTTTTTCAGCGTATTCATTACTTTCAGTTTTATCAATGATTTCGGAAGATTCTTGTGTTTTTTCAGACTTAACCGATTTTGATGCTGACTGTTGTTGGACTTCAGAAGAACTCATTTCTGCATCGATCTCTTTCTTTATATCCTCTGCCACAGACACGGCTCTCTCAATACTCTCTTCTACAACCGACATTGCAGTTTCTTCTATCTTCTCTATGTCTATTTCTTGTCTCATCTTTTCTATATACTGTAATTCTTCTCTTATCGATTCTTCTTCCACTTCTTCTCTAAACATTTCCTTTCTTTCTATGGATTTGCTATCTTTTCTCATACTCTCTTCATGTTTGGTAACATCTTCACTGATCCTTACTCCTTTTTTCTCAACTTTGACATCACCTCTAAGGCTTTCTCTCCTCATATCTTTGGACATAACCTCTCCAGTTACAGCATCTACAATCTTAGTTTCCTTAGTAACATCGACTACCTCCAAATCTTTACTCAGGCTCTTAACATGTTTCTCATACTTGAGCAGTTTCTCAATAACTTCCTTATTCTGCTTAAATCTGGTACCATCTGGATCGTATTGTTCCGAAATTGGTAGCTTATACTTACTTTCACCCAGCTCGTGTTGACCAAAGGCATTGATGAGATAATCAGGATCATTATCGATTGGACTTTTCCCAAATTCATCTCGATAATTAGGATTTAGGATGATAGGATCTTCTAAAGGAGGGACTTCTACAATAGGTTCAGTTGAAAAAGGACGGTAAGGCTTTGTAGGAGTTACAAACGGGGAAGCAGTAAGGGACCTGGATTCCGTAAATCCTGGGGAATTGTTGAAGTGGATTGGGTGGCTGCCGAGGTCCGAGGGTTCTACGAACTGCTGGATTTGGAAAACTACCTCAGTCGGTTCCGATTGACGGCCTAAAACGTCCTCGTAATCGTAACAGAGGGGCTCGGTGTCGTCCAACACCGGGTCGTACAGACCGCTGTAACAAGAGAAAAGGGAAATTAAACTTTAAGTTAAAATGTATAGAGTACATTAAGCTTGGCTGGTCGATAGAAATATATCAAACTAGCTTTTGCCCACGGCTTCGCTCGCGTTAATCTAGAATTTGACAATAGGGAATATGCATGAAATACAAAACTATTTTTATTTATTACTAGCGGACGTCCCGCGGTTTCACCCGCGTAGTTCCCGTTCCAGTGGGAGTACGGGGATAAAATATAGCCTATGTTACTCGTGGATAATGTAGCTTTCAAATGGTGAAAGAATTTTTTAAATCGGTCCAGTAGTTTTTGAGCCTATTCATTACAACCAAACAAACAACCAAACAAACAAAGTTTTCCTCTTTATAATATTAGTATAGAAAAATGCCTTGTATTGGCCCATAAAAACATTGTGGTATAATTGTTTAAGTTGCTAATACATCACTTATTTTACAATTTACTGTTTTATGTAGCATGTTTTTGGTGAAACGGAACGCACTTTCAAAACGCGTCGTCCTCGATAACGCCGGTAGTGACATCAAAGTCTATGTGTCAAAAAACACTTTTATTTGAAAAGTGCCTACAGTTTCAGTAAGATTTTATTATAATATTTCAATTTTTACTTGACTAGAGCACATACAATTAGTAAAATTATTGGTTCTATAAATGGCAAAAAATTGAAGTAAACAAGGCAGATTGTGTTAAATGACGTCACATCATGGCCGCGACAGCTACGGACGTTTCAACTGTCATAGAAAATTGCAGGAGTTTAATATTATTTTTAAGCAACAAGCAGTATATAGTTGAACTTAACTTTTAATACTTTTCTTGGGTTGATAGTACTATATTTTATTGATTTAAGTGAAGAAAAAATTACGTGCATATTCCCTATTAAACTCCTAACACACTACTAAATTTTCTATAAATAATATAATACAATGAGAGGTTTTCCTTTTGAGGTTTTAAAAAAAAACTTAGTTTCCAAGAACTCTATAGATGGCGTTGAACTTCCTATGCCAAAGACAAAACGCTTGAAAAAAAAAACATTGTGTCACGTCACATACTCTCGTTGACTGACACTTTCATTTACTTAACCTTCCGAATATAACCAACATTTCTCGCGCTTTGTTAAAATCAGTTTTTTTAGGTTTCGTTCCTTGCATTATCATACTTACTCCTAGCGCCATCTATCCAGCGACTAGGGAAGAGCTAAAAAGAAAATCCCTCATTATGATTCGAAAAACTCGTGGCGCCATCTATTATCATACAGTACTTTTTTTCGGGATGACCCTATGTCCGATTCTGTACAACTGACAACGTTTATGCAAAATTTCGGCGGAGAGGATCCATGAAGGATGATCGGTTCAGGCGTTAAAAGATAACAAACAAACTTATTTTCGCATTCATAATATTAGTTAAGGCGGCTCCCCGAGCAAATGACCTTGAGCGAGCAGTTTTTTGGAGCCTACTCCTCTTTATCCAAAAAAAATACCAACTAATAAAAAATACATTAAATTACTACATATTCTTAACTCCAAAATTGTCGTTTCATATTTTTTTTTAGTTGCTTAATGTTTAATAAATCCCCTTACAACGAAACCACAGAAATGAGAAATAATGATTTATAAAATGCTACTCCTCGTAAAGTAACCATTATTTTGATTTGCTACTTATACTAATGGATAGGCAATTTAATAATGAACATAATTGTTGTTTTATTTCTACCAAAAGACGTAAATTTGATATTATAAATAATAAAAACCACTCATTTCGCACAATTCGGCCTGCAGTGACTGACGTAACAACCACTTCGTATTGCAAGCTGATTAGAACTTTATTCTAACAGTATTTCAAGCGAAGTTTGAACCACCACGAATACAGTTGCTAATTTTGCTCGGGGAACCGCCTTAAATTAAGATACATTAAAGCTTGGCTAGCCGATAACGTATAATAACGTTGAGACTACCATCTTCATCTGCCTAGTTATTTCTTAACTAAATTAGCGCAACCTCATTCATATTCTTAACATCTAGTGAAGGGCGTTGAAATGTGGTTCAAGGTCAATGTCATCTTGTGGAGATAACATTGACCTTGAACGACATTATTGTGATTTTATCTACAGCTTTTATGTACACCTTGAGTAAGTGAAAAACTGGAAGAAAACAATTGTAGGTACTAAAGTTATTTCAAGGTCACTTAGAGTCAGAATAACTTTTTTTTTTCGATTGTAAAAAGCTATATGGACAAGAACTAAAGTTTACAGATTACCTCAGTCCGTATATTTGTAATAGGACCAAATGATTATTAATTTTGATCGTTTATGTATACGTAGAAAGTTAAATGATGAATGGCGCTTTCACCTCAAGGTCACTACTACCATAGGGTAGCGAAAATCCTAATTTTCGTTATTTGTAGGTCAGTGAATAGGTTTTATGTTGATGAAAATATGATTCGCGTGCGCAAAATGTATGTAGTTACAGAATTATAATCAATAAAATCATCAATACGACCCCTTCGTTCATTTAATTCCATTAAATAACTAAGTATTTCGTGAAAAAGTCACTGGCCCTACCCTGGTGACTTTCACATTAAGAAAAAACCAATGAAAAGGTGATATAGGTACAAGAAATGTAATTATTTAGTTTAAAACAATTTAGGCACAAAACCAAAGTACCTAAATATACTAACATTGTCATTGTCATATCTATAATATCTTGTAATCACTATCGCTATCAATTTCACTTCACTCGCACTTTGACCACTCATTTTTTTTAACTTTAAAAAAAAACAGCAAAAAAGATGGCTGTCTGACAGTTATAAGATGTAAATGGGACGGTTATCACACAGCTAAAATACTATTGTAACTGATACTGACTTCAATGTCACATTAGGTATAACAGCAAGTTAAAAATACTTTGAATGTTACTATAAATAAAGGGTGTAAAACACCTCTTAACGAAGCCGAAAGGCACTTGTTCTCCACGTCATTGCGATCATTATTTTGTTCTACACCATACCTGGGAACCTTCTAGTTACGGAGATATTGGGGGTCAAAATTCCAACTTTTTGACAAGTTTTTTTTTTTAATACAAGTTTTTAATGTAAGATTTTTACTTTAAACACCTCCACGACCTCCGTACTATTCAATCCATCCATCAGCCCAATGTTTTGAGCTACATTGAGTTCTACCACAAAACATAATTTTTCTTCCCTTCTAACCCTAAAATTAGCAACTCTATTTGTGGTGGTTCAAACTTCGTTTGAAATACTGTTAGAATAAAGTTCTAATCAGCTTGCACTACAAAGCGGTTGTTACGTCAGTCACTGCGGCCGAATAGTGCGAAATGAGTGTTGTTTTGCGATTTACAAAAAATCTATTGATTGAACTAAAAAAATAAAACGCATAAGACCTGCTTTATAGTTAGTTCAGTTAGTCTGCAAAGTTTTATGATCTAATTTGAAGTACTTTTTGAATACCAGCGGTTTATTGTTCGATTTGGAGGTAACTTTAGGATTTTTTTCTATCGAGAAAAGTTTATGGAATCGTGTTTTCGTCAAACATAAGACCTAACATTAACCCTCAACTTTACAATAGGTATATTTATTTCAAAATTAATGCTGCAGTGTTTTAGACGTAACGGAGGATCATGTTAAGCCATCTAAAGCATGTTAGGCCCTTAAAACTGACTTAATGTGGGTCAATCTCTGCTTATACTATCGATGAAAACAGGTGTGATGTTTTATTATATTTTGTTTTTAATCCACACTATCTATACTAATTATTTATTAATATTTTAAAGCTGCAGTGTTTGTTTGTTTGTTTGAACGCGCTAATCTCTGGAACTACTGGTCTGATTTGAATGATTCTTTCAGTGTTGGGTAGTCCATTTATCGAGGAAGGCTATAGGTTATATAACATCACGCTGCGACCAAAAGTAGCGGAGCATAAATGAAAAATATTGCAAAAACGGGGAAAAATGTATTCCTTTTGTGAGCTGTTTCTCTTTTATGTGACGCAGACGAAGTTGCGTGGGTCAGCTAGTCTATACTAATATTATAAAGCTGAAGAGTTTGTTTGTTTTTTTGTTTGTTTGTTTGAACGCGCTAATCTCTGGAACTACTGGTCCGATTTGAATGATTCTTTCAGTGTTGGGTAGTCCATTTATCGAGGAAGGCTATATGCTATATAACATCACGCTGCGACCAAAAGGAGCGGAGCATAAATGAAAAATATTGCAAAAACGGGGAAAAATGTATTCCTTTTGTGAGCTGTTTCTCTTTTATGTGACGCAGACGAAGTTGCGTGGGTCAGCTAGTAATAATATTATAAAGAGGAAAGATTTGTATTTTTGGATGTTTGTAATTAATAAACTCAAAAACTACTGCGTCGATTTAAAAAATTCTTTGACCATTAGAAAGCTACATTCACCCTAAGTAACATAGGCTATATTTTATCCCCGTACTCCCACGGGAACGAGAACTACGCGGGTAAAACCGCGTGACGTCCGCTAGTGTACAATAATTGTAAGAAAGTTTTGTGTGTTAAAATATAGAAGTCACTTTTCATTGCAATATTTCACAAGTTCCTTAAATTTTTCATCACTTCTTTTCATAAACTAAGAAAACACTTAAATATCACAAAATACTTACTGGTCTTTATAAAGTAAATAGAACCTCATTTTTGTACAAAAAAACTATCAAGTTAAAAAAAAAATCGATCGTTTTCGCGCCGAAATCTACCACAGACTGAAAATAAAAAGCCAAATACAGATTGCGAACATGTTTATATGCAAGACAAATAATCTAAAAGGACAAATGACTATTTTTATTTGACATTAATGGCTAATTCGGTATCAGCTGTCAATACAAGTTTAATTAGAATTGGCAAAGCAAGACAAGATAGTAGATAGTAGTATTATTATTATTCACGGTAGTGATCGAGACAAGTTCATTTATTTTAAATACAATATTTTTTTGTTGAACATACGTATAAGGTAGATTAGGTACCCACGGATGTTGTAATTATTAATGAACGCTATGTAATGTATAACCAGACATTCGTGTCGATTCTGTTGTGCACAAACTTAACTTAATTAAGGCTATTGCTATCTCTTTCTCTCTAATAAAACGAGAAAGAGACAGACGTAATTTAGAGCTGTCAAATTTAGTTGGAACTAATATTTCCATTCAAATGAAGGGTGTACGTAAAAACATGTCGACTAAAAACTCGGTGAAGCGCAAGGCATAAACTAGTTTGACATCTCTAACTTTGTTCATAGAAACCTATAGCAGTCCTTTTCTTGCTCTGCCTTTTATTAAAAGATAGCAATAGCCTGACACATTTCACCTAAGGTGTCTGAGATCCATCCTAGGCATTAAGTGGCAGGACCGCGTTCCTAATACTGAGGTTCTGCGCCGTTCCGACATGTATGGCATAGAAGCTCTACTGATGCAGCGCCAACTCAGGTAGTGAGGGCACGTCCTTCGCATGAAGCATTACCGTTTACCCAAAGTAGTCTTCTACTCTGAAATGGCAGAAGGTAAACGGAAGCATGGCGGTCAACATCTCCGCTACAAGGACGTGTTAAAAAGACATCTTAACGCTTGCGCTATTGATCCGACTGGTTGGGAGAGGCTCGCTTTACATATTATAATATGTAAAGCGAGCCTCTCCCAACCAGGTCGTCTTGGCGCTCTACTATCTACAAAAATGTAAAAATCTTTGAAAACAAGCGACTTGATACACCGCCAAATACGGAAAGTGAGACCTAAGCCCTCTTATACCTACACCTATAACTCTACCGGTCAACTTTACTGCTTAAGTTGTGACCGGATATTTAAAAGCAAATTCGGTCTGGCCAGCCATATAAGGGCACACGCACGGAAGTAGTTCCAAAGGGTCGCCGTTACCGAAATCGATAAGGAGGACTATATACCTAATGTATAGCCGTCATCGGCGTACAAATATTATGTTGATATAAATATTTTAAAACGATTTTATTAAATTATCAAACAGTTTAAAATAAAATAAAAAAACTAACACTACTATCACATACACGGTTAAGGGCCTATACTACCTCAAATGGCTTAGCATGATCCTCCGTTACGCCTAAAATACTGCAGCATTAATTTTGAAATAAATATATGGTAAAGTTGAGGATTAATGTTAAGTCCTATGTTCGGCGAAAACACGATTCCATAAAATTTTCTTGATAGAAAAAAAATCCAAAGTTAGGTACCTCCAAATCGAACAATAAACCGCTGGCAATCATGAAATACTTGAAACTTTTCATACTAACTGAACTAACTATTAAAGCAGGTCTGTCTCATATTATTTATTTTTCTAATCCAATCAATAGATTTTTTGTAAATCGCAAAAAACCACTACCTAATTTCGCACTATTCGGCCCGCAGTGACGTAACAACCACTTTGTAGTGCAAGCTGATTAGAACTTTATTCTAACAGTATTTCAACGAAGTTTGAACTATCAAATATAGAGTTGCTGAATGCTTCAGGGTAGCCCGCGAAATTCAAATTTTCTTACGTGTTTTGCAATTTGCAGGCCAGTGCTAGGTTGTATGTTGATTAAAATATTATTCGCGGTTGTTAGACGTATGTAGTTACAGAATTATATTCATCAAAATCATCAATACAACCCTCAAAGTTCATAAAGGTGGAAAAATTACTTTTCCGAGGTCAAAATAATTCTTGCACCTTTAAGAACTTGGAGGGTTGTTTTGATGATTATAATTCTGTAACTACATATGTGTTACAGTCGCAAACAATATTTTAATCAACATACAACCTAGCACTGGCTTGCAAATTGCAAAAATCGTAAGAAAATTTGAATTTCGCGAGCTACCCTGGAGCATTTACCTTAATGAGTAAAATATATTTTTTTACATTACACTATACATTACACACAAAAAAAGTCGTAAAGGGACAACACAAAGTTGTTTGACCTAAAAGTTGTATGACCAGTTGTATGAACTAAGATTTTGAACTTACATGGTCATTAACACAAAGCAAAGAACTACGAAGATAATGGTTCCTTTTTGATGTGTATTAAAAAAATACTTGAGAAAAGGTTGGAACTTTGACGTCCAATATCTCCGTAACTAGAAGGTTCCCAGGTATGGTGCTTAAGGCCCTTCTAACCCTAAAATTAGCAACTCTATTTGTGGTAGTTCAATCTTCGTTTGAAATAGTGTTAGAATAAAGTTCTAATCAGCTTGCACTACAAAGCGGTTGTTACGTCAGTCACTGCGGCCGAATAGTGCGAAATTAGTGTTTTTTGCGAGTTACAAAAAATTTATTGATTGGACTAAAAAAATAAAACACATAAGACCTGCTTTATAGTTAGTATGCAAAGTTTCATGATGATGATGATCTTTTTGAATATCAGCGGTTTATTGTTCGATTTGGAGGTACTATCGGGGTCTTTTCCGCCTGACCATTTTAATTCTTTTTCGCTTAAAACATGCGAAGCCACACCCCCTTAAAGTTTGAGCCTATTAGGAAAGCCTTAACTTTGGCGCGCAAAATAACAATAACTCTCGTTTGGCGTGCGTCGTCAGTGCGCTCGGCCGATTCGAAAGAAAGAAAGAAAGAAAAATCATTTATTAGCCCGCACAGGACAAAACACAAATAAAAATGGTTAAATTAACAGTACTTACAACTAATGAAAATTAAAAAGTAAACAAAGAGAAAAATAAAATAAAAAACATGAAATGAAATTGGTCCTGTACGAGGCCGAAAGGCCCCTATCTCAGCATGGTGCTGTAACATTTAAAAAAAAAACGTATCTTATCATTCATTATTTCTATACAAAGTCAACGGGGCGGGGCTAGAGAACGTTTCTATGTTGCGAGTGCAAGCAAAAATAAGCTTAGTGGTGGTCAGGCGGGAGTGTCCTCGATAGTACCTTTGGATTTTTTTTCTATCGAGAAAAGTCTATGGAATCGTGTTTTCGTTACACATAGTACCTAGCATTAATCCTCAACTTTACCATTTATTTATTTCAAAATTAATGCTGCAGTATTCTAGGGGTAACGGAGGATCATGCTAAGCCATTTGAGGGGGTATAGGCCCTTAAGTAGGGGGACAGCGTAGACCCAACAATAAGTCGTTGCTTACTACTCAAAAACGTAAAACAAGATAAAAGATCAAAAGTTAACACTGAATCTACAACTGTACCTACACGCATGTGTATTATTCGCGACTTCACAAACAAAAATAAAATGGAACGGAAGTTAGGCCTGCTAGGCTTCATACAAAAATCTTCCAATTCCTTTCTTTTCTCTTATTCAGAATGATGAAGATCTTACCGCAGCACTCCAACGGTAAGACTGTGCCCTGACTCCTCAACTCTTCGACTGGCGACCTCCACTGTCATGTCGATGGCTTCCTCTCCATTGATGGTGAGGATGTGGTCACCGTTGAGCAGACCAGCGCGCTTTGCTGAGGAGTCGGGCTCGATCTGTGGAGAATATGAAGGATAATCAGTGAGATGAAACGGATAGTCATTTGGCCAGATACCGGATATTCGGCAAGCTTCGAGATTTGAGGGCCGGATATCTAGCAGCCGGATACTTGGCCCTTTATTGCGTTACATCTTGTGATTTATCTTGTGTTAATGAGAAATTATTGATTTCTTTCACACTCGGTATCCAGCCAGATAGTATAGCCGGATAGTAATAATTGGCCGGATAACGAATAGTTACCGGATATTTGATTATTAGTTTCATCCAGGGATGTTACGGAGGTGGTTTTATCGGAACCGGAATCGGAGTCGGAGTTTTTAAATTTGGTTTGTTAGAGTCGGAGTCGGAACCGGAACTAGAATCGGAGTCGGAGGCGGAGTCGGAGGCGAGCTCGGAAATGGTGGCAGAAGAAAAATGTGTTAAGGGCAGGCAATAAAATAAAATAGTAAATTATGAATCGATGACAGAACGTGTGCTGTGTTCCCCGGGCGACATGCAGAAACCTGTTCGTACACGTTGACCACAGCCGCCGCCCGCCGCTATCTGCTATGCCTTGACCTCCGATTTAAAAGTATCGGAACCAAAGTCGGAACCGGACGTGTAAAATCAATCGGAAGTTCCGACGTATCGGAGTCGGAGTCGAAGCTTCGTAACAACCCTGGTTTCATCTCTAATAATCAGCGCATAACGTTCCCACTGCTGGGACTCAGGTCTCCTGTCTGTATAAGAAAATGCGCTGTGAATGCTGTTATCCACCACGCGGGCCCAGTGTGAGTTGGTTTGATTGTCCTCATCATCTGCCTAGCCTTTTCCCAACTATGTTGGGGTCGGCTACCAGTCTAACCGGATGCAGCTAAATGTATTTTACATGGAGCTACTGCCTACTATAATATAATTTTTAACGTAGGTACTAGGTAGGTAGGTATGTAAGATATAAAACTTTTAGATCACTCCTCGTAAATTGCAAAAACATCTTTGGGGAAAAACTTTGGCTAACGCCTTTAGAATTAGGTCGACGATAGGTAGGTATATATCTGCCTTACCCAGTGGACTGTGGATTACGGGCGTGATATTATGTAACTCTAATAATGGGTGTAAGAGTACTCTTAACGAAGCCGAAAGGCACTTGTTCTCCTCGTCATATACCCTTCTAGTTATGCAGATATTGGGGGTCAAAGTTCCAACTTTTTTTGTAAATACAAGTTTTGAATGTTATAAAGGGTGTAAAAGGCCTCTTAACGAAGCCGAAAGGCACTTGTTTTCCCCATAATTGCGATCATTTTTTTGTTCTACACCATACCTGGGAACCTTCTAGTTACGGAGATATAAAGGGTCAAAGTTCCAACTTTTTGACAAGTTTTTTTGTAAATACTAGTTTTGAACGTTATAAAGGGTGTAAAAGACCACTTAACGAATCCGAAAGGCACTTGTTTTCCCCATCATTGTGATCATTTTTTTGTTCTACACCATACCTGGGAACCTTCTAGTTACGGAGATATTAAGGGTCAAAGTTCCAACTTTTTGACAAGTTTTTTTGTAAATACTAGTTTTTATTGTAAGATTTTTACTTTAAAACACCTCCACGACCCCCGTACTATTCAATCCATCCACCCGCACAGTGTTTTGAGTGCGTTACATTGAGTTCTACCACAAAACATGATTTAATCACCCCAAAAAAAATGTCGTTTCCCAGCAATAATTTTTGAGTAAAGTTACTTAGTTTGATGTACAGAATGCTTGGTTGGCTTCGTGATGAGGTCTTTTACACCCTCTATACGTCCGAGTTACTTAGTTTGGTGTACCTACATAATGCTTGGTTTCGTGAAAGGGTCCATTTACACCTTGTAGTTTATCGTCAATCAGCTACTATTAGAATAATCTCATTAGTTACATTGATAGCTTACGCAATGTGACACAAGGGCACTCGGCCGCGCTGACTCGGTGCCAAGTATCGTGAATCGACGGCTATCGATGTATTTCAGTATCAATGTCAATCGGCATGCTAGTGACGGCTAGTGATTGGGATAGCTAGTGGATTTGATTGTGGGTTTGTCTGTGTAAATAATGCGTTAAATACAAAAAAAACCGGCCAAGTGCGAGTCGGACTCGCGCACGAATGGTTCCGTACCATTATTATCAAAAAAAGGGCAAAAAAAATCACGTTTGTTGTATGGGAGCCCCCCTTAAATATTAATTTTATTCTATTTTTAGTATTTGTTGTTATAGCGGCAACAGAAATACATCATCTGTGAAAATTTCAACTGTCTAGCTGTCACGGTTCATGAGATAAAGCCTGGTGACAGACAGACGGACAGACAGCGAAGTCTTAGTAATAGGGTTCCATTTTTACCCTTTGGGTACGGAACCCTAAAAAGGGTTTTATTCAATAAATTTTGTTACAACAATGGGTGGTAGTGTTTGAGGACTCCTTTTAAGCAATAGGGTAGATGCATGATTTTTTTTATGACTCTAAACAAAGCGTATTATCATCAGAAATAGCCAAGTGAAATTATTTTTTAAATATCTATCAAAAATACTAAGTTTTATAAGCATTTGAAACTGCTGATTAGACAGAGAGATCCGATACAACGAATGACGTCATTCTCTGCATCGACGTACAAAATCCATACTAAATTCCGTTTAGAAAGACATAGAAACAAAAGTTTAAATGGTTATAACTTTTGTGTTATTTGGCCGATTTATGTCTTGTTTCCGCTTTTTAATGTCATTATTTTTATAGTACTTTAACATTCCGTACCGTAATAAACAAAAGAAAATGTATGCATCTTCCCTATTTTTGCCTGTGTTAGGAGACCCCGCTCTTCCATAGCAAAATAATTACAACAGTAACAAATATGTGGGTAATTAAACTTATACTTAACTATTTCTAATTATTATTTATTTTTAATTTAAAAAAGAGTAAAAATAAAAGCGTAATAATAGCAAAAACAAGAAAAATAGTGTGATGAGTGTGAGTGTGTGATGAGTGTGAGTGTGTGATGAGTGTGTATGTAAGAGTGTGAGTGTGTGATGAGTGTGTATGTGAGAGTGTGAGTGTGCATGTGTCAAAATCAAAATCAAAATCAAAGCATTTATTTCAAGTAAGCCAGTTACAGGCACTTTTGAATTGTCGAAACAAAGATGAAAATTAAATGTAGCTACAGTCCCAGTCACAAGACATAAAAACTATGAAAGTACTGTAGTTGCCCATTCCCTAGCGTAGATCTCTATGGAGAAGAACGGGCAAGAAACTCCATGGACACTCTTTTAAATCAGAATATTGTTACAAAATCTTGGTTACATCATTCACGTTGAGATGGTATATTATGTGAGAACAATGTAGCAAGATGTGCACGGTAAAAGTGTCCACAGCAAAAAAACACAAACAAAAAAAAAAATACAATTCAAAATAATTCATTCAAATAAGCCATGGCAACCAAGAGATGACCAGTCACAACTGACAGCGCCCGTTCACGGACATGACGCATGGATCAGCACCATTCAACTCAACCATTTTGAAGGGAACTAAATGATCCGACACATGCGCCACCATCAGCGAGACAATAGAGTGAGCATGACATACTCCAAACCGCCAGGGCACATTCAAGTCAAAAAAAAAGACGTAGGTTTCCAGTGAATGATAGCTTTCTAGTACATAGTACTCACACAATATGGGCTATGCATTTATATAATACTAAAGAGATTGATTCTATACAATGCAAAGATAGTTGTACAATCTTCAGCAGCTCCAACAATACAATTTAATGCTATCAATTTATGCGCCCCTGTCCATGTGGAGCAGGACCAGCATTGAGCCAAGCATTTTTATCATCGATATAATCGCTCAACTTGTAATATGCTTGCTTACATAGTGTGCGTTTAATGCATGTTTTAAATTTCGTCTCATTCAGTTCAAGAATACTTTGTGGAATTTTATTATAGCATCTCAAACAGTACCCCATGAAAGATGAGTCTACTTTAGCGAGTCTGAAACCTGGCTGAACTAGTTGGTCCCTATTTCTAGTACTGTAATTATGTCTGTCACCCCTTTTACCAAAAAGGTGCAGATTTTTTCTGACGTACATTATGTTTTCGTAGATGTATTGACAATGTACCGTCATGATGCCAATATCCTTAAACAGTTCCCTTAGAGAATCGCGCCTACGAAGATTATATATGGCTCTGATGGCTCTTTTCTGGAGAATAAATATAGACTCAATATCAGCAGCCCGTCCCCACAGCAAAATGCCATAAGACATTATACTATGAAAGTAACTAAAATAAACCAGTCTAGCGGTATCTACATCAGTATACTGACGGATTTTTCTAATGGCAAAGGCTGCTGAACTTAGCCGCCCCGCAAGAGATGTCAAATGAGAACCCCATTGTAGCCTTGAATCAAGCGTAATCCCCAGGAAAACCGTTTTATCTACGAATTCAAGTTTCTCTTTATTCAATATTATATCACAATCACTACTTTTAACATTCGGTAAAGCAAATCTTATGCATTTGGTTTTTTTTTCATTTAATACCAAATTGTTTGCTGTGAACCAATTTTGGACCTGAAGTAGGGCATTATTCACGTCATCTAGATTTTGGGCCCGCCTATTTATCTTAAAAATTAGGGAAGTGTCATCAGCAAATAACACCATATTTTGAGGTTGGTTTTTCAGTAAATAGGGTAGATCATTTATATATACTAGAAAGAGGAAAGGACCCAACATTGAGCCTTGTGGAACCCCCATCTTTACTTTTAACCCCTGTGAATTAACACCATTTACTTGAACATGTTGTTGTCTATCATTCAAATAAGATTTTACCAAACTAAGTGCAAGTTTACCCAGTCCGTAATGCTCAAGTTTCAAAAGTAATGTGTCGTGATTTACGCAATCAAACGCTTTGGAGAGGTCACAAAAAATTCCTATGGCGTCTTGAGACTCTTCCCACGCAGTAAATATGTGCTTTAATAAGGTTACACCGGCGTCAGTTGTACAACGTCCCTTGGTGAAGCCATACTGTTGATCATGTAAGATTCTGTTGGTGTTAAAATGATAGAGCATTTGATTAAGCATTACTTTTTCAAAAACCTTGCTAAAAACTGGTAACACGGATACAGGTCTATAATTATTAGTATCTTTACTGTCCCCGGATTTGAAAAGAGGTATGACTTTACTGTATTTCATTAAATCAGGGAAAACTCCTTGGTCTACACATAAATTAAAAATTAAAGCTAAGTAAGGGGCTATAGTCTCAAGTATGGATGTAAGTAAGGGGCTATAGTCTCAAGTGTGTGCGTGTGTGTGTATATGTTTTTATTTGATTTTTAAACAGACATTGGGCGACCACGAGGAACTGCCACACGGGTCGATCTTTGTGGAAAACGCGCATGCCCAGGTTGGTCTGTGGATGGGTGATCATCATCAAAATATTACATAATTTAGGTACTGAATTTCTTTCGGGCTTCGGAAAGCATGTTAAGCCGTTGGTCCCGGCTGTCATTAATAATAATAATTTTATTAGTACATAACAAAAACAACAGCACAGTACATAGCATATGGAAACAGTGGGATGTATACTACCAATTTTAAAATTATTGTCAGGTTTCTGGGCTCCTAAACTAGGTACGCAGACCTGTATCTTAGGAGTCGGGTATTTTGCGGCTTTAATTTATTTATACAACCGTGACTTTGTTTGTTTACAACATTTTTATTTTAACGCAGCAAATGGAGTGAATGAGTGTAGTTGTGTATGTAGGGGTGTGTAAATGAGTGTATGTAGGGGTGTGTAAATAAGTGTAGTGTGTGTGGTGAGGTGTGTATGTAAAATCAAAGTGTTTTAATAATTTTCTTTCAAAGTAAGTTTGATAAAGTTATGATTCTATAGCCAATATATTTTCTATCTCATCATTAAAATTTGTAGATCTTTGACTTTGACAGTCGTTATAAGTAGGCAGTGGCCTGGAAGTCTGACAACCAGTCTTACCAAGGGGTATCGTATTACACAGTACTAACTGGGTTGTGGAAGTCAGATAGGCAGTCGCTTCATGTAAAATACTGGTATTCAGCTGCATCCGGTTAGACTGGGAGAGGATCCCAACGTTATTCCTTTTCTTTTTGCCGTTCCCATATCGTATTACCCAGTACTATCTGGTTTGTGGGCTCCACAACACCACACCCGCCAACATCCCTTGGTAAGACTGGTTGTCAGTCTTTCAAGCCACTGACTACCTGTAACGACTGTCAAAGATCTACAAATGACTACGGCTTAACGTGCTTTCCGAGGCACGGAGGAAACTCGGCAGGTAATGGGTGGTCACCCATCCACAGACCAACGTAGGCAAGCTCGGCTCGTAAGAAATAAACAAACCTACTTTCACATTTAAAATATCAGTTAGGATTAGGTACTTGCCAACATACCGAACTTTTCTGTTGCCAGTACATATTTTATGTGATTTACTGATTTGGGACCGTTCAAGTATTACGTAAACACTATAGGGGGGCGGGGGGTCTATGCTTTGCTTATTTTTGATGACATGGGGGGGGGGGGGGGGGCTAGATGAAAAATAAAGAGATCGAAACGCATATTCCGGGATTCCCACAAATAATGACACAATAATTATAACTGCTGCTCATGAATCAATAAGAAAAAAACAGAAAAATGCATACTATACCAATGTTTACGTATGCATGGGAGGGGGGGTAAGAGCTTTGCTTACTTTTGCTGACAAGGGGGAGGGAGGGGGGTAAATAATTGTAATAAATGTGCCTACGTAATACTTGAACGGTCCCTTTACGGCATTTAGCGGCCACAATTCCATAGTATCATCACAAAGAAATCTTATATACTTACTAAAAGTAGCTGTTCTCGGCATGCAAGACAAGTTTCAATGCAAGGTGCATTTCAACGCGTCGTAAAACGTAATTTCTCACCCCTAAAAGAAGTTGTTTCCCAGCAATATTTTTAGCACAGTGTTACTTAGTTTGATGTACAGAATGCTTGGTGTGTATCCAATGGCCCCACTACCCTGCCACACTGGTGGGGCCAACGGGAAAAATCAAAGCCGTCGTTTCGTTAGCCCCATTGCCTACTATATTCTACAATATTGTTCGCGTTTGGTATGACGCCTTCGTGAAGTTTCCGTTTACATTCTGTATACTGTCGCAATCACCTTCTTGTAGTGTCTCGGCGAGAGTGTATAAGTCGCGGCACGAAACTCTAGTGCTGACCGTTATTGCGCAGAAGTAAAAAATAAGAATGTCTTGGGGCGTGCGTTGCGCCGATTGGCTCTCCAGTCGTAGAACATGCGCAGCAATCCCCTCCACGTTTCGTTCAGCGCTAAAGTTACGTGCCGCGACCTATACAGCCAAAACTCTTGTTTCCACGTTTTTTACATACTTAGGATAGGAGGTAATAGTATCATCGTATGTCCGCCTGGCGGTCGACTCCCAGTCTAACCAAATACCAGTATTCTACATGGAGCCACTGTCTATCTGACCTCCACAACCCAGTTAGTACTGGGTAACGCGATACCCCTTGGTAGAACTGATTTGTCTCACCAATAAAAATAAAGTAATATTTTGTACCTTAACATTATACAGGTGGAATTTTTGCATGCCACCTGGAGGGAAAGTACTCTTAATACCGGAGATAGCAAATTTTACTCAAAGGAAACATTCCTTTATTTTTTTTTTTAAATTAATCTGCATTCAAAGATTTTTTAAATTCGCTTGCCACACTTGGGAATCGAACCGGCGAAATTCCAAAAAAATAACACCCTGTCCTTTTATGGCACCAATCGATAGGCTCAATCATAAGGATCAAATCTCTATAACAAACATGATAAATTAAATGAAAGGAAAACCATGAAATTATACTATATAAAGCTCGATTACCACTCACTGACTGACTCACTCACTGACATAATTGTTCTCCCAGATGGTGGATGGGGAGGGGGGTATATTTTGACAGATTCGTAAACAAGTAACTCCCGTGAGTATAGGAAAAGTGCCAAACCTCCCCTTTTCGCCCCCCTTCCTCCCCCTCCCTATCGTATCTCGGAAACTAAGAGACCCGTATTTTTTTCTTTTTACGGATTCGTATAGAGGAGGCTTGGGAGAGTAATAACCAGTTTTCAAAGTTGCCCCCCCTTGCCCCCCTTTTCACCCCCTTTAGGCGGATCTCAGAAATTGAGAGACTTGGAACATTTTTTTTTTCAGATTCGTATAGAAGAGGCTTGGAAAAGTAAAAACCAGTTTTCAAAGCTGCCCCCCTTGCCCCCTTTTCACCCCCTTAAGGCGGATCTCGGAAGTTAAGAGACTTGGAACATTTTTTTTTCAGATTCGTATAGAGGAAGCTCGGCAAAGTAATAACCAGTTTTCAAAGCTGACCCCCTTGCCCCCCTTTTCACCCCCTTTAGGTGTATCTCAGAAATTGAGAGACTTGGAACATTTTTTCTTTCAGATTCGTATAGAGGAGGCTCGGAAAAGTAAAAACCAGTTTTCAAAGCTGCCCCCCTTGCCCCCCTTTTCACCCCCTTTAGGCGGATCTCGGAAGTTGAGAGACTTGGAATTTTTTTTTTGCAGATTCGTAAGGAGGGGCCTAGAGTTAGTCAAAATCATTTTTCAAAACTCCCCACTCTCCCCCCTTCACCCCTCCCCCCATCGTATCTCGGAAATTAGGACACGTAGCGGCTTTTTGATTTTGACTATAAATTATTAATGAGGAGCGTTTAAATTTGTAAACGGAGGGTATCCTCCCCTCCCCAACCTCCCCTAAAAATAAAAGGGCTATAACTTCGTAACGGTCAGAGATAGCCATTGGGTGCTTGAACAAATATTATAGTAGGCGTCGAAACCTGTCCGGTGGTGGTAGGTTCCGTAGCGTAACGAAGGTTGAGTGGGTGAAGCGTAACTCAGGGGCGACGACAAGCAACTTTAGGGTTAAGTTTTTAAGAAAGGTTTTTACTTTTATTTTATTAGGGTTTTTTAAATTATTAATTGTATAATGTTTTAGGGGTTCTTAAGGGTTTTCATACTGATTTAGGGGCAGTTGTAACGGATTTTCCAATTATTTTAAGGATTCCTATGGATTCTCAAAATTTAATGATGGTGAGGAATACTTCTCAAGAACACGACAACACGCGAGCTGCGCGCAGCTCGCGCACACACGCAAATACTAGTTATACTATATAAAGCTCGATTACCACTCACTGACTCACTCACTGACAGAATTGTTCTCCCAGATGGTGGATGGGGAGGCGGGTATATTTTGACAGATTCGTAAACAAGTGACTCTCGCGAGTATGGGAAAAGTGCCAAACCTCCCCTTTTCACCACCCTTCCTCCCCCTCCCTATCGTATCTCGGAAACAAAGAGACTTGGAACATATTTTTTTTCAAATTCGTATAGAGGAGGCTCGGGAAAGTAAAAACCAGTTTTCAAAATTGACCCCTTTTTCCCCCTTCTCCCCCCTTTAGGCGGATCTCGGAAGTTGAGAGACTTGGAACATTTTTTTTTTCAGATTCGTAAGAAGGGGCCTAGAGTTAGTCAAAATCATTTTTCAAAACTCCCCACTCTCCCCCCTTCACCCCCCCCCTTTTTCACCCCTATTTTTTCTACTGAAAAATGTTTTAATTCTTACCTAAAACTATTGAGGGGCGTTGAAATTAAAAATTTGTATACCATTTCCTCCCCTCCCCAACCTCCCCTAAAAATAAAAGGGCTATAACTTCGTAACGGTTAGAGATAGCTATTGGGTGCTTGAACAAATATTATAGTAGGCGTCGAAACCTGTCCGGTGGTGGTAGGTTCTGAGTGGAGCGAACCTGCGAGACCGAGTGGAGCGAAGGGGGGAGGTGGCGAGCGAAGCGAGCCGGCGACCTCCGTAGCGTAACGAAGGTCGAGTGGGTGAAGCGTAACTCAGGGGCGACGACAAGCAACTTTAGGGTTATGTTTTTTTTAATGGGTCTCAGTTTTTAAGTAAGGTTTTTTACTTTTATATTATTAGGTTTTTAAAAAAAAAAAAATTGTATAATGTTTTAGGGGTTCTTAAGGGTTTTCATACTGATTTAGGGGTAGTTGTAACGGATTTTCCAATTATTTTAAGGATTCCTATGGATTCTCAAAATTGTATGATGGTAAGGAATACTTCTCAAGAACACGACAACACGCGAGCTGCGCGCAGCTCGCGCACCCACGCAAATACTAGTCTAAAGTTATAAATTCAATGTGATAAGATCGAGCACTTTTACTCAAAGGTCCATCCAATTACGAATTTATAAGTTAAGATTTCATCTTTTTCCTTTCATTTAATTTATCATATTTGTTAGAGAGATTTAATCGTTATGATTGACCCTATCGATTGGTGCCATAAAAGTACAGGGTGTTATTTTTTTGGAATTTAGCCGGTTAGATTCCCGAGTGTGGCAAGCGAGTTTTTAAAATCTTTGAATGCAGATTTATTTCTTTTTTAAAAATAAACGAATGTTTCCTTTGAGTAAAATTTGCTATCTCCAGTATTTAGAGTACTTTTCCTCCAGGTGGCATGCAAAAATTCCACCCTGTATAACACCATGCCTGTTATCGAAAAAGGGTTAGGCAGTACTTAATAGTACACCCAAATTTCTCTAATTATGTTTAAATCCCATGTAATAGGGGCGAACGAAAAAAATTATACTTTACATTACTTTGTGATTGAGAAAGTGTTTATATTTCTTTCTTTTTTTCTGGTTGGCACAACGTCGAACAAAAATTAATTATGTAAGTTTTTCTTATATATTGTATGTTAGATTTATGTTACAATGAGGGATTTTCTTTTCAGCTCTTCCCTAGTCGCTGGATAGATGGCGCTAGGAGTAAGTATGATAATGCAAGGAACGGAACCTAAAAAAACTGATTTTAACAAAGCGCGAGAAATGTAGGTTATATTCGGAAGGTTAAGCAAATGAAAGTGTCAGTCAACGAGAGTATGTGACGTGACACAATGTTTTTTTTTTCAAGCGTTTTGGCTTTGGCATAGTAAGTTCAACGCCATCTATAGAGTTCTTGGAAACTAAGTTTTTTTTTTAAACCTCAAAAGGAAAACCTCTCATTGCCTGTATTTGTATACCAATAATTGGTGTATAAATACAGTTAAAAAACACAGAAACAGGCAGGTAAGGCAGCGCAAAGCGGATTTTACTTATTTAGATAGATCTGAATGGGTAAGATCTGTTTTGTAACTGCATAATTTCTTTCTTCAATGTTTAATGCATGCCGTGGCAGCCTTTAATTAAGGCTAAAATAAAAAATGTTAAATTCAACATGAAGTCTTAAACATGTATTTTTGGTGTATGCTTTGTTGGTTGTCCTTAAATAAAATAAATAAATAAATAAACTTATTGTCATCAACAGGGCACAAATCTACACTGCAAGCCAGGCTGAGAAATTCCTACAGGAAAAACCACTCAATAACATTTAACTCGACCTGGGAATTTAACCCTGGTCCTCATGCATTAGTTACCTTCTCAACAGTTAGAGGCATCTCGTCATCCGCTCCGCCGAAGATCTGGAACCCCCACGGCTCATCCACATCGCGAGATAAACGTACATCCAGCGCCATCTAGAGGACAACAGAAGATGTTTTCAATGAGGTATTTAATTGAGGTATTGTAAAAACGCTTTGTCTAAATGGCTTAAGGGCCTATACTACCTCAAATGGCTTAGCATGATCCTCCGTTACGCCTAAAACACTGCAGCATTAATTTTGAAATAAATATATGGTAAAGTTGAGGATTAATGTTAGGTCTTATGTTTGGCGAAAACACGATTTCATAAAATTTTCTCGATAGAAAAAAATCCCAATGTTACCTCCAAATCGAACAATAAACCGCTGGTATTAAAAAAGTACTTCAAATTAGATCATGGAACTTTACATACTAACTAAACTAACTATAAAGCAGATCTTATGTTTTTTATTTTTTCCAAAAGACGAAAATTTGATTTTATAAAGAATAAAAACTACTCATTTCGCACTATTCGGCCGCAGTGACTGACGTAACAACCGCTTTGTAGAGCAAGCTGATTAGAACTTTATTCTAACAGTATTACAAACGAAGTTTGAACCACCACAAATAGAGTTGCTAATCTGAGGTAGTATAGGCTCTTAAGGTTGATCTGCGCAACATATTTTCCATACAAATTTCGGGGGGCTATTACTCCACTGTTTGTCATGGTACAACTAAAGTTAAACATGATATCGTTTTGTCTCATTATTAATTGTGTCTGTACGGAAACAGAATAGTAAAATAAAAAGCCATTAAAAAGTTACGAGCTACCAAAGATTCATTTTTATTGCCAATTTTAACGTAACTTTGGGCGTAAATTAGTAATAAAAGAAGTGTCAAATTTCCAAAACAAAGTCGGTACCGACACAGCACAATTATCGAAGAATTCAATACATTTTACTTGTAATTGATTTATGCAGTGGTTTTTTCATAAAACCCGATTTTCCAAAGGCCTTTTCGTATTTTTTTACGCGCGCCTTTTACTAGACTTATCGTGCATCTCACTGAACAATGTTTCCCCCGCTGCGGTGCGCGGTGCGGGAGGACGACGACGACGTTCACGCACACATTAACAATATGTCATACGCGCGTAGGGTGGTGGTACCAATTATCGACCGTGTCAACTTTTTTTGAACTTTGACTACTTGTAATTTTTAAGTGCTTTTGATTTCTTGCAAAAAAAAAAAAATCGTGGATTTGGGGTGCCATATTGTAGACTTCGAATTTTTTTTTCTTCTAATACCATCGAGTGGGGTATCAAAATGAAGGGTTTTAAAAGATGATTACAAAAATGTATTCAACGTTTGAATGTAATTCGAAATGACAGATAGTATAAAAGAATAAATAAATTTCAAATGTTTCTCATCATGAAGATTTTAAAATGAAATGTATTTATGGTATGGGAGGTTATGTGTATGGAACTAGAGTCGTTTTTGCATGAAAAGTATTATGATTTTAGCTATTTTTATAGTTATGTTACTTTTTCTAGAAAAGGCCGATTTTAGGAGGAGGCTGATACTAGGAGACTCCACCCTATTTCAGTTATATTCGAAATTTCGAATCTGCTTCTAAAGCCTATGTCATTCGTGTGACGTTTGACGTATAACTGTTTGGACTCCGGATTTTTGATAAAAAAATTAATTTTTGATTTGAGTGGACGCTGTGCGAGTGATATTGTGTTGGTTCATTGAAGAACAGGTGTGAATAACTACAAATTAACAATGGGTAAGTCATATAATTTGTTGCACCTAATCTATTTAGTGTTCTTACACACGAGCGACACGCGGCATCGACATCAGAGGCACGTGTCGATGGTGACTTCAACCATTAGTGCTATTCTCTACACACAGCGCCGCAGGCTTACTTTACCCATGGTGGCCGGCGGCGCGGCTTTGTGTATAGGCATTAGGGCACCCTATGTAGGCAAGACAGACAGTGCAATGCGCTAGTGACTTTTATTTTGTATGTTTATGTAAATGGAGAGAGGCTTTTGCCCAGCAGTGGGATGACGCAGGCTAACAGTATCATTATCAGTATGTAAATGGAAATGGTTGCGCAAATAGTAGGTGCCTCATCATCAGCCTATTAATGTTCCCACTGCTGGGACACAGGCCTCCTCTCTATGAGAGGTAATGGGCTATAATCCACCACGCGGGCCAGTGCGGGTTAGTAGATGTCACATGTCTTCGAATTTTTGGTTGTAGGACATTCCGGTTTCCTCACGATGTTTTCCTTCACCGCTTTGAGAGCAGTGGTGTTGAAATAAATTATACAAAGTAATGCGCCTGTCTAGGTTCGAACCCATGACTTACTGTTCGTAAGTCGGGGCCGCCACCACTGGGCCACCGGTCGCTGCTCTTGGTGCCTATACATATATAAAACCAACCTCTGGCACTTCCGGCACGGTAAAAACTTATGAAATCTGTACCGGGGGTCTAAAATGGCCGCTTTAGCAGAATCGTTTTGTGAATCACGTTAAAAATTTAAAATTCTTAAAATGGACTTTATAGTTATTGACATAAAGTCCATTTTAAGAATTTAAATTTTTTAACGTGATTCATGCTAAGATTCTGCGTAGATTCTGCTATAGCGGCTATTTTAGACCCACTGTGCTGTGTGTATCGTTGACCCGAAAAAAACAGCTTTTGATTTTTATGTGCGGAGTTTCGCTAACTCATTTAATTTGACCCTGTGTAATCCATTTTTTTTTTTAGATCAACACGAGATTTCGGGCAAGATACCTGTGCAGCAGAAGCACATGAAGCAATGTCTGCACAATGTGAATAGATTAGTTCCGATATTCCTCATGTACTGACCACACCTAAGGGTGCGTACAGACTATATAACATATTATATAACTTGTGTTTTATAACACGTCCACATTATGAAATTGACATTGACATTTATAACATTCAGTGTCTACATTATCTGAAACATGTTATATAGCAATGTTATGTTATATAGTCTGTACGCACCCTTACACTCTATTTAACAAAAAAAAAACGTCTCATAAAATGATGCATTTTATGCACTTGATGTACAATCTATTATTTCACTTCGCATGCTCTAAAAGTACGCCAATATAGCCCTACGAAGCGGGACTGTTGGAGGTTGATACCTTCATGGTATATAATCTGTCACATAGTGACTTTGTTTGTAGGCATGACAACAGTTCTCAACAGTTCTCAATAAAATGTCTGAAAACTGAAACGTGTTTTCTGTGAATAATAATTTATGCTATCGCTAGTCATCTTTAGTCCATCAGGGACTAAAGTAACCTTTTTAGTCTCTAGAGAGTAAAAGTTTTTTTTTTTTTTTTTAATTTCTTTCATGTGACATAGACAAACTCCAAAGGGTAAAAACAGTACCCTATGATTACTAAGACTCCGCTGCCTATCCGTCTGTCTGTCCATGTCTGTCTATCCGTCTGTCTGTGCGTCTGTCTATCCGTCTGTCTGTCTATCCATCTTTCTTTCTATCCACCATTCTGTCTGTCTGCCCATGTCTGTCTGTCCATCTGTCTGTCTGTCCATCTGTTATCTATCCGTCTGTATGTCCGTCTGTTTGTTTGTCCGTCTGTCTGCCCATCTGTCTGTCTATCTGTCTGTCTGTCCATCTGTCTGTCTAGCCGTCTGTATGTCCGTCTGTCTGTCCAACTGTCTGTCTGTCAGGCCAACTATCTGTCTATCCCTCTGTCTGTCCGTCTGTCTGTCTGTCCATCTGTTGTCTATCCGTCTGTATGTCCGTCTGTTTGTTTGTCCGTCTGTCTGCTCATCTGTCTGTCTATCTGTCTGTCTGTCCATCTGTCTGTCTAGCCGTCTGTATGTCCGTCTGTCTGTCCAACTGTCTGTCCGTCAGACTAAATTGACTATGTTTACAATGTACTATTTTGTTAGTTTTTGCATATTCTAATTGAGTTATACGTTTACAGGACCACGCAGTAAGAATTGATGACACGTCATGAATACAGGGTGCAAAAGACCTCCTCACGAAGCCGTCAGTCAACCAAGCATTCTGTACATCAAACGATTTTTTTTTGGTGTGAAAAATCATGTTTTGTACAACTCAATGTAACGCATTCAAAACATTGTGCTGATGTATGGATTGAATTTAATAGTACGGGGGTTGTGGAGGTGTAATCATACATTAAAAAATTGTATTTAAAAAAAAACTTGTCAGGTGTAGATGGATGCAAAGTAAGCATGCAGTTGCACGGGCTCATGTATACTAAGGTGATTAGTGATGGAGATAGCAGTGTAATAAACGCTCTAAGAGACGCAATGGTGTATGGTCCTAATGTTCACATATGTAAGAAAAATAGAATGCAGTACTGCGAAATTATTCAAATAAACTAAGACAAATAGGGAAAATATGTATGTGCTATAGAAAATTATTATAAGAGCTATAGCATTAAAAACGTTACCCTATTTACTAAGACTCCGCTGTCCATCTGTCTGTCTGTATGTCCGTCTGTCTGTCCATCGCTCTGCCCATCCATCTGTCTGTCCGTCTGACTAAATTGACTATTTTTCTCGCTCTCAAAGTGAAAAGTACAGTGTAACACTAAAATCCTATTATATGAGCTATAGCTTTCAAAACGGAACCCTATTACTAAGAATCCGCTGTCCATCTGTCTGTCCGTCTGTCTGTATGTCAGTCTGTCTGTCCGTCCGTCTGTCTGTTCGTCTGTCTGTCAGTCTGTCTGTCCGCCTGTCTGTCCGTCCGTCTGTCCGTCTGACTAAATTGACTATTTTTCTTCAACTCAAAGTAAAAATTACAGTGTGACACACTAATATCCCATTATAACTCGTTCTAAAATCCCATTATAACTCGGTTCCTATTCACTACCTCGTGTATAATGGGTCATTTTAGCCCCTTGTATTACAATGTACACGTGCGTAAATTACGGTTACATTCGTCTACTCGTTTGTAAAAACCAACTTTCCACACTAGTACCATACAACAACAACAAAAGCCCATAACGTCCACTGCTGGACATAAGCCTCTCCCATTATGGGAGGAATTTGCCGTTATCTCCACGCTTGGCAGGCGGATTGGAGATCGCAGTGATGAAAGACTAACAAAACGCTGCTGCCCATTCTCTGGTCTACGGAGGCGCAAGGTGTTCTGCCTCAGACATTAGTCGCCTTATACGACACCCGTGAGTGTAATGGGTTGGTTCTATTCTACTCTGCCGGATACCACACGGCACGGCTAGTACCATAAATACCTTACTATTTTTCTGTTTATTAGGAATCACTTATTTTGAGCTATAGTGGCGGTAATTACAAACCGCAGACGTAAAAAGAAACAATGTCAGTATTTGTGTTATTAATTCCATAATAATAATAATTTAATTGGACAAGAGCCTCAACTAACATCTGAGGTGACCCTCGCTAGGCAGCTGGATCAAGCGCTTGATTCACAAAGCAGTTCTGGACACGGCGCGTATTGTTAGTAAGTTCCTCTCTCAAGAGCCCTAACCACCAGCAGCTTGGACCCTGTTCCCGTTGCTGGCGGGCTACCTATTTTATATGCTTTTAATTTTATTTATAGTTTTGTTACTAAAAAATTAAAAATGTAAATTTATTACATTTTAAATATTTATGTATAATAATAATTTTTTTACGGACTCGTTCCTGACTGATTGGCCGGAGGAGGCAAAACACTGGGAGAGTTGGAAAGGAATGTGAGAGGCCTTTGTCCAGCAGTGGGATAGAATAGGCTAACTAAAAAAATATATATTTTTAGTAACAAAAATATGTATACTTTTTGGGCATTCAATTATTCTTTATTCGATTTCTATACATTGTAGATTTCACTTCTCACGCTCTAAAAGTACGCCATTATAGCCCTACGAAGTGGGACTAAAGTGACCCTTTTAGTCTCTAGGGAGTGAAAGTAATTAGTTTTTTTTTTAATTTCCTTCATGTGACATAGACAAACTCCAAAGGGTAAAAAGGGACCCTATTACTAAGACTCCGCTGTCCATCTGTCTGTCCGTCTGTATATCTGTCCGTCTGTCTGTCTATCTGTCTGTCTGTCTGTCCGTCTGGCTGTCCATCTGTCTGTCTGGCCGTCTGACTAAATTGACTAATGAAAATATGTATACTTTTTGGGCATCAAATTATTCTATAATAGTTTTCTATACATATTTAGTGTAGTTTTCACTTCTCATGCTCTAAAAGTATGCCAATAGCTTTTTTAATTTCCTTCATGTGACATAGACAAACTGCAGAGGGTAAAAACGGCACCCTATTACTAAGGCTCCGCTGTCCATCTGTCTGTCCGTCTGTCGGTTCGTCTGTCTATCCACCTGTCTGTTCGTCTGTCAGTCCATCCATCTGTCTGTCTGTCCGTCTGACTAAATTGACTATTATTTTTGTCATGAACTCTAAAATGTAAATACTAAGAAAAAAATCTTGATTTGTTATTTGTCTTGATGAAAACATGTGTTTACATTTAGTGATATTGAGCATAATTATAAACCTAAAAAAAAAGTGTAAGTATTTTTGTAAAACAATTTATGTAGGCAGAACTAATTGCAATTATTAGGTATCCACTCTGACATAAGACCAACCCGCACTGGGCCCGCATTCCCTCTCACAGAGAGGAGCTCTGTGTCCCAGCAGTGGGAGCATTATAGGCTGGTTATGCTGCTGCAATCGGACATAAACTGCGATGAACTTTCAAGTAAGCATGCGTCGTCGCGGCGGCAGCGTCGTGAACTCTTGAGGCGATCGCTGCATGACCACCCGGGGAAAACTAAACATAATAAGCAATCTATATTAAGTTCTTAGAGAGCCATACAGGTATAAAACGATGACGCAGCGCCTACTACTTTAGTACGAGTTTGTAGATACTTACTTGATGATTTCTCGGCGATTCGAGCTGGCGTCGAATGGTGTCATGCTGTGCCACGGAGCCACTATCTTAGAAATCGATCAATTATATCTTAAAATGATGTACGTCAAACGTACATCAACGTATCAACGTATATCGTTATCGCTGTACGTGAAACAACAACAACAGCCCACAACGTCCACTGCTGGACATAAGCCTCTCCCATGATGAGAGGAATTTGCCGTAATCTCCACGCTTGGCAGGCGGATTGGAGATCGCAGTGATGTAAGACTAACAGAAAACGCTGCTGCCCATTCTCAGGTCTACGGAGGCACAAGGTGTTCTGCCTCAGACATTAGTCGCCTTATACGACACCCGTGAGTGTAATGGGTTGGTTCTATTCTACTCTGCCGGATACCCCACGGCTAACGTACGTGCGTGTGTACCTACGTGCATTAGGTAATAATAAAATAGACCTTGATTGGTGCTCTGCTGGAGAGCATACTCTCTAGCACAGCAGTATATACGCTCAAGAAAGACAAACGCTACTGTTTTTTCATATCAATTGTGTGCATCGTGTAACTTCGTTTTTGTTCGGAACGGTTCGGAACGCTGTGTGTGTATGTACGAACTAGACGTGCGTGAAGACTAGCGTCTAACTGCTCATCACTGATACTATCTCTGTCGGGCACGATGCCAGGTGAGACAGCGTGCTTTTTGGTCACGCCCACCAATGAGTTCGAGCCTGTGAGCTGTGTCACCTTAAGTTAAAAACCTATGACGAAGTGGAAATATGGTGCAATCAATGAGACTAATATTTGTATTACGCTATGATATAAATGGCGCTAATGGAAGTTAATGTTTTACATTGATTCTGATCCCAAGACTAGTCGCAGGGCTAGCTTCCAAAAAAACCGTAGAAAATAATTAATCTCCACCTGTATGAAGTGTGGATTATGACCCTCACCCCCACACTTACTCTCACCCACTACTCACTCTCATACACATACTACATACACATTCACCTCCACACCATCTCCTACACACATAACAGCGCGTTATTTGTCTTTGTTTTATTTGTCTTTTAATCGTATAAAAAATACTGTGTACCCATTTTATTCCTGCATTTTTATTTGTATAAGTTCATTTAATATTATGATCAGGTTCAATAACTTAAATACAATTACACAACCTGGGGAAGGGCGGAGCATCCTAAAACAAGCATACTATTTGCTTAGATGGATTCTCCCCATTGTAACTATAATAGAATAAGTTATTTAAGTTGAAGCAATAAACTTTTTCTTTTTTTTTTTCTTTTCAACTCTTCCCTAGTCGCTGGATAGATGGCGCTGATCTTGGTAAGTTACTGCAAGGAACGGAACGTCACATTATTTCACTCGGATGTAATGGTTATATTCGGAAGCTTAGGCAAACGAAAGTGTCAGTCAACGAGCGTATAATATGTGACGTGACGCAATGTTTTTTTTCCAAGCGTTTTGACTTTGACACCTAGTAACGTAGTCAGTTCAACGCCATCTACAGAGTTCTTGGAAACTATGTTTTTTTTAACTATAAAAAAAATACTTAAAAAGAAAACCTCTCATTAAAATAGTTTAGATGTAACTTCAATGGTGGTGTATTAGAAAATTAAACAACAACCACAATGTTTTTATAGGCCAATTACAAGGCATTTAAAAGAAATTCAAAAGTTTTGTATTCTTACATGTTTATTCTATCAAAAAACTTAATTATTATTATGCAACGACCCGATCGGTGCAGTGGTAGTAACGCTGTCTTACGTTCTTAGGGTTCAAATCCCGGTAAGAGCAAATGTTTGTGTGATGAGCATGAACATTTGTTTCCGAGTCATGGCTGTTTAAATGTATAATGAGTTGTATTTACAAACAAAAAGTATCTATGTAGTATATTAACTATCTGGTGTCCACGACACAAACCTCGTTGCTTAGTGTGGCACTAGATAGCGCTGTGTGTAATGTCTAGCGATATTTATTTATTTATTAACTCCTAAAATTTTCGACGATCGATAGTTCAAACGTCCGTGACTGTCACAGCCATGGTGTGACGTCATCATTTACCTTTATCTACCTTGTTATCATATTTTGTTTTTGCCTCAATAAAATACTTTCGTTATTCTATGTGCTCTATTGCAATATTATATTAAAATCTTAGTTACCGGAGTTTCAACCCCAAACGGCTCGAAAATATACTTAGTTACCGCAAAGGTTCTATATTTACGCCGCTTGAGGTTCTCTGCGATATTATTGGTTAGTTTCACGCACATCCCTCGCTACGCATCCTAACTTATCTCTGGTGGGAACAAAGCCTAAGGGCTGAAAGTGGTTTCTTAAAATAGAGAGCAAGCCTTTTGCTAGAAGCTGGGTTCATTCAGATTCCAGCAGGGTTAGCCAAGTTGACAATCTACAATCGTTAACGCTAGTAGAAAAATAATCAAATGTATGGGAACGACATGATCTCAACGTTAAATCACGTGATCAACACAAACGAATGAGGGATTTTCTTTTTAGCTCTTCCTTAGTCGCTGGATAGATGGCGCTAGGAGTTAGTATGATAATGCAAGGAACGGAACATATAAAAACTGATTTAACAAAGTGGGAGAAAACTAGGTTATATTCGGAAGGTTAGGCAAATGAAAATGTCAGTCAACGAGAGTATGTGACGTGACACAATTTTTTTTTTCCAAGCGTTTTGGCTTTGGCACCTACTATCATAGCAAGTTCAACGCCATCTATAGAGTTCTTGGAAACTAAGTTTTTTTTTAATAACTCAAATAGAAAACCTCTCATTGAAAATTCGTAGACAAGTTTACACAATGTTGTTTCTACAATGTTGATCACTATACTCTTTGGTAGGAACACTCACCATAGACTAAAGTGTAGGTTTTTTCTACAGACATTAGAGAACAAGCGATCGACTCAGTCGTGTCAACTTGGCTACCAATTTAGCGCTTTCTACAATCGCTTACGCCGAGGCGTTTACGATTGTAGAAAGAGAATCGACACGAAACGTTTGTTACTTGGCTAGGCCTGCAGGATAAATAGCGATTTTGGAAAAATCTAAATTCATCTAAATTACCTAAAGCATTTGTTTCAAGTAGACTAGTCACAGGCACTTTTTGACTGTCGAAACAAAAACCACAATGAAATGTATTAATAATGGTGCTCCCACACCGCATGCTGAGGTAACATTCTCCAATGTTATCTTAGATGGCTGATTCCTCGGCCAAAAAATAGGCCCACCCTTTGGTCACGTGAAGAGTCCACCAACCACTTGGCGATTTCCCGAAATGCTAGGTGGGCACACAGACCCCATAGCCCTAGTGTTTTAACCCCAAGCGGCTCAAACACATAACTACATATATATTTGTTGAAGAAAATTAATAAATAAAGTTAAATAAACCAATGAGAGGTTTTCTTTTAAAGGTATTAAAAAGAAAACTTAGTTTCCCAGAACTCTGTAGATGGCGTTGAACTGACTACGTTACTTGGTGCCAAAGCCAAAACGCTTGAAAAAAACATTGCGTCACGTCACATACGCTCGTTGACTGACACTTTGCTTCCGTACATAACCTAGTTTTCTCGAACTTTGTTAAAATCAGTATTTTTTAGGTTCCTTTCCTTGCAGTAACTTATCAAGTTCAACGCCATCTATCCAGCGACTAGGGAAGAGCTAAAAATAAATCCCTCTTTTTTTGCCTTAACAAAATACTTTCGTAATTCTATGTGCTTATTATTTATTTATTGCAATATTATAATAACATCTTAGTTCCCTGAGTTAAACTTGGTACATTTATTTTTGTTCTGTGTTTTCCCGCCTGCACAGATAAAGGGTGCATTCCATATTACAAAATAATCACTCACAGCGCTCACATCGATATTTGGCGTTCCGATTTAGATATCACGATTATGACAGCTAAGAGTTGTCATCAATGAGGGATTTTCTTTTTAGCTCTTCCCTGGTCGCTGGATAGTTGGCGCTAGGAGTAAGTATGATCCCATCAAAAACATAAATGTAAAATGAGAGCCAAGTTCAATATTATGATATATGCCTTGGTTGTTGACATCAACGACAAAAGAAGTGAAATCTAAATGGGTGCCAAGTTTAATGGTCAGTCCTGAAATTTATTTATAACGACATAAAATATCATTTTTTCTTATAGCTTAGAAGAATATATTGTAGCCTAAGGTCTGACTTGGCTAGTTCTCATAATTATACGAATTATTATGTTCGATGGTTCATTTAGATTTCACTTCTTTTGTCGTTGAAGTCAACAACCAAGGCATATATCATAATATTGAACGTGGCTCTCATTTTACATTTATGTTTTTGATGGGATATCATTACTTTTTGTACATACGCCATCTAGTGTTACTTTCAAATAAATCAATGGAGGCGGCATGGTGTAGTGAGTGAGTTTTCGTGTAATATTACACACTGTGAGCTGCGTGCCAGAACTTGGTTTGACACGCTCCCGTGTGTCTAGATAATGCAAGGAACGAAACCTAAAAAAACTGATTTTAACAAAGCGCGAGAAATGTAGGTTATATTCGGAAGGTTAAGCAAATAAAAGTGTCAGTCAACGAGAGTATGTGACGTGACACAATGTTTTTTTTTTCAAGCGTTTTGACTTTGGCACCAACTATCATAGTAAGTTCAACGCCATCTATAGAGTTCTTGGAAACTAAGTTTTTTTTTAAAACCTCAAAAGGAAAATCTCTCATTCGGAACGCTCGTGAACGCGTTGACCGTGAACATAACCCCAAACCAAAACCTTTCACAAGTCCTATTTTTGAAAATGGAAGTTATGTTAGTTGACTCTATCGACTCTGATAGCTCAGATTTTGAGATAGAGAACGACCAATCGTCCAGTGATGAAAACTATGACGAAAGCGTTTATATTAGCGTATTTTGATCCCGGCAAAGATTGTTGATCGGTTAAAATTTTGTTGGTGTTAAAATGATTGAGCATTTGATTCAGCATTACTTTTTCAAACACCTTGCTAAAAACCGGCAACACGGATACAGGTCTATAATTATTAGTATCTTTACTGTCCCCGGATTTGAAAAGAGGTATGACTTTACTGTATTTCATTAGATCAGGGAAAACTCCTTGGTCTACACACAAATTAAAAATTAAAGCTAAGTATGGGGCTATAGTCTCAAGTATGGATGTACAAACTTTGATAGACATTCCCCATAGATCTTCGGTCAGTTTTATTTTTATTTGCCGGAAAGCTTTTATAACTATCATAGGGTTTATGTGTTTAAATTTAAATTCAACCGTGCAGCCAGATACATTCGCCTTTAATAAACCAATTGAGACTTCAGGTGAGGAATTAAGAGCCTCTGTAGTTTTTAATGGTATATCGGTAAAGAAATTTACAAATTCTTGAGCTACTTCCAGATTAGAGCTTTTAGGACCACATGCTGAATCTAATGTGTAGCTAGTGTTACGTATTTTATTCTTGTTAGTCTCATTATTTATGACCTTCCAAACTGTCTTTATTTTGTTTTCTGCTGTTTTGATCTTGTTGCTAATGTGCAGGGCTTTAGCAACCTTGCACGTATTTCTAAAAATTTTTGAATACTTAGCAACATACTTGTTAAAAGTTTCAGTGTTTATAAAAGGCTTAAGGCCATAAAGCTCAAATAGTCTTTCCCTACTTTTTCTGATACCTCTAGTTGCCCAATCACTAAATATGAATTTAGGGCTAATACTTTTTGTCTTCTTTTCAAAAGTTTTGTTGAATTCCGTGTGAACTATTGAAAAGAAACGATCATACAATTGATTTATATTAATATCGTCATGGCTCATAACACCTAACTTGTTCTGTAAGGAAATATTATACCTATTTAATTTGCTAGAAGTTATAGATCTAAATTTTATCTGAACTTTTTGCAATGGTGTATTACATCTAAAAGTTACAGTTTGTCCGCTATGGTCAGACGGTAGACAATTTACTATGGCTTTATCTAAGTAATCACAATCGCAGAAAACATTATCTATACAAGTAGCTGAAGATGGAGTGACTCTAGTAGGTTCTATAAAAGTGTTGGTCAAGTCAAATGACTTAAAAAGATTTAATAACCGACTGCTATTTGAATTTTCTTCTAAAATATTGATATTGAAATCACCACAAATAATTGTAGATTTATTACTGGCTTCCAATTTTAACCGATCAACAGTATGGTTTCACCAAGGGACGTTGTACGGCTGACGCCGGTGTAACCTTATTAAAGCACATATTTACTGCGTGGGAAGAGTCTCAAGATGCCATAGGAATATTTTGTGACCTTTCCAAAGCATTTGATTGCGTAAATCACGACACATTACTTTTGAAACTTGAGCATTACGGATTAGGTCAACTTGCACTTAGTTTGGTAAAATCATATTTGAGTGATAGACAACAACATGTTCAAATAAATGGTGTTAACTCACAGGGTTTAAAAGTAGTAATGGGGGTTCCGCAAGGCTCAATATGCGTCCTTTCCTCTTTCTCGTGTATATAAATGATCTACCCTATTTATTGAAAAACCAACCTCAAAATATGGTGTTGTTTGCTGATGACACTTCCCTAATTTTTAAGATAAATAGACGGGCCCAAAATCTAGATGACGTGAATAATGCCCTACTTCAGGTCCATAATTGGTTCACAGCAAACAATTTAGTATTAAATGAAAAAAAAACTAAATGCATAAGATTTGCTTTACCCAATGTTAGAAGTAGTGATTGTGAAATAATATTGAATAAAGAGAAACTTGAATTCGTAGATAAAACGGTTTTCCTGGGGATTACGCTTGATTCAAGGCTACAATGGGGTTCTCATTTAACATCCCTTGCGGCGCGGCTAAGTTCAGCGGCATATGCTATTAGAAAAATTCGTCAATTTACTGATGTAGATACCGCTAGACTGGTCTATTTTAGTTACTTTCATAGTATAATGTCTTATGGCATTTTGCTATGGGGACGGGCTGCAGATATTGAGTCTATATTTATTCTGCAAAAAAGAGCCATCAAAGCCATATATAATCTTCGTAGGCGCGATTCTCTAAGGGAACTGTTTAAGGATATTGGCATCATGACGGTACATTGTCAGTACATCTACGAAAACATAATGTACGTCAGAAAAAATCTGCACCTTTTTGGTAAAAGAGGTGATAGACATAATTACAGTACTAGAAATAGGGACCAACTCGTTCAGCCAGGCTTCAGACTCGCTAAAGTAGACTCATCTTTCATGGGGTACTGTTTGAGATGCTATAATAAAATTCCACAAAGTATTCTTGAACTGAATGAGACGAAATTTAAAACATGTATCAAACGCACACTATGTAAGCAAGCTTATTACAAGTTGGGCGATTATATCTCTGATAAAAATGCGTGGCTCAATGCTGGTCCTGCTCCACATGGACAGGGGCGCATAAATTGATAGCATTAAATAGAATTGTTGGAGCTGCTGAAGATTGTACAACTATCTTTGCATTGTATAGAATCAATCTCTAGTATTATATAATCGCATAGCCCATATTGTGTGAGTACTATGTACTAGAAAGCTATCATTCACTGAAATCCTACGTTTTATTTTTATTTCTTGACTTGAATGTGCCCTGGCGGTTGAGAGTATGTCATGCTCACTCTAATGTCTCGCTGATGGTGGCGCGTGTGTTGGATCATTTAGTTCCCTTCGAAATGGTTGAGCTGAATGGTGCTGATCCATGCGTCATGTTCGTGAACGGGCGCTGTCAGTTGCGACTGGTCATCTCTTAGATGCCATGGCTTATTTGAATGTTTATATTTTAATTGTATTTTATTGTTTTTACTATGGACACTTTTAACGTGCACATCTTGCTACATTGTTCTCACATAATATACCATCTTAACATGAATGATGTAACCAAGATTTTGTAACAACATTTTGATTTAAAAGAGTGTCCATGGAGTTTCTTGCCCGTTCTTCTCCATAGAGATCTACGCTAGGGAATGGGCAACTACAGTACTTTCACAGTTTTTATGTCTTGTGATTGTGACTGTAGCTACATTTAATTTTCATTTTTGTTTCGACAATTCAAAAGTGCCTGGAACTGGCCTACTTGAAATAAATGCTTTGATTTTGATTTTGATTTTGACTCCTTAGAAAAATCCCATGAATTACAAATTACATAGATGCATCGATAATTAAATACAATGTTCCTGAGTTTGAAACTCATTTCAATTTTTTTCAATCAAACTAAACAACACAACCTGTGAACACAACTGTCAATTTTGACAGCGCTTACGGTGATATTTATTTGGGGCAAGGTCGGTTTAAACGCAAGATGGCGCATGTCATGACGTCATCTATGACGATTCAAGGGACATCGATATCGCGCTCACGGTAATGAGAGGTTTTCCTTTTGAGGTTTTAAAAAAAAACTTAGTTTCCAAGAACTCTATAGATGGCGTTGAACTTACTTTGATAGTTGGTGCCAAAGCCAAAACGCTTGAAAAAAAAACATTTTGTCACGGTCACGTCACATACAGTCCCCGGCACGTAACTTGGCAAGAGTCGTTAGATGCGCAGAAGTCGTTTTTTAGGTCTCTTTGGCGGTCAAGCGGGACGCGGGGTATGAAGTAGCGCCGATCCGAGCGCGCGATTGGCACGTCAGTCGACCCCTGCCTCCCGCACCGCGTCTACATTCCGTTCGCTCCCGATTACACTTGCGTGCACGAGTACCACTACTACCCTTTGTTTTTGTTACGAGTTCAGTTTTAGTTTTAAATTAAGTTTTTGTTACGAGTTATTGTTATTGTTGTTGTTTTAAATTTAGTTTTTGTTACCAGTTGTTGTTATCGTTTTAAATTTAGTTTTTGTTACGTTTTTTACAATGCCAGGACCAAATACCGTTTTACGCAGACATACCAGAAAAATGGTATACGATGTGTACTGTTTCATGGAGAAAGAAGCTCAAATTGAAAAAGAGACGGTAAAACGGACTGCAGAAGCAACTAAAACGTCAGAAAGAACAGTAAGACGTATAGTTAAAGAAGTTAGAAATTCCGAATTCCTCACTGTCATTAGGACACCGGGAAAAAAGAGGAATAGAACAAAGCCGATTACAGATATCAACACTTTTGACCAGTCGGTGGTAAGAACTTATATCCACAATTACCACATTACAAATAAAGAGCTACCCACAGTAGAAAAGCTAAGAAAAAAGCTAAAAGACGACATCAATTTTAATGGGTCGGAGCGCAGTCTGCGCAGGATTTTAAATAACTTAGGGTTTCGGTGGAAAAAAGCCGAAAATAATAGAAAACTTTTAATCTAAAAATCAAACATAAGATTACTAAGGATTGAGTACCTTAGAACTCTTAGTAAATATAGGGAAGAAGGAAGACCAATTATTTACACAGATGAGTCCTATGTTGATTCATCTCATTCAGGTATGAGGTACAGGCGCCGTATAAGGCCCACCTCCTATCATGGCCCACTTAAAAAATACTTAAGTTTCGGTGGCCAGAACAATTTAAAATTTCGCGGGAATCTTGTGAATGCGTTCCTAGACGAAAGGCAAACGTCATCACGCCAATCGCGCGCGGCCATTTTGAACACTATTGTCAGTTGTCAGTGACGCGTCAAGGCAGTGCACGTGTTATAACCTTACTCACGTAAGTATATTTATTTTTTTACAACAAAATACAGTAATATCGCGTTAAACCTTGATAAATCTTAGTACTAACAGTGTTAAGATTAAATCAAAGTAAGTTTTAATATTTTAATGGTGTCACTTAATTTTTAACATGATTTTTACTGCGATATGACGAAGTTCCATAAGATAGCCCACTACATGACCCCCAAATAAGGCCCGGGCCTTCTTTGGACTATCGAATATTACATTTTAGTAGTAAATTGCAATAAAAATAATATTTTGAAGTTTACATATACATACATTTCTATGTCTGATCCTTTTATTAAATTTTATTTATTTTTATTTTTGTATAAGTTTTTAAGCTAAGTATACGAACAGTATACCTTTTTTATTAAAAATAGTTTTCAATATACCTAATATGGCCCACAATTGAAAATAAATGACCTATTAGAGGATATTATAAGTATTATTTAGTTACGAACAAAGAAGATGGATCTCAAAATATACGCCATTATTGACGTGACAACGTCTTATAAATTGGTTTGCCGGGTGACACTTCAAGAAACTGCGTTACGCTCCCGCTCACGTTATGCGCTCACAATGAGAGCGAGTGAGAGCCCGCCTAAGAGCGAGAGAGACAGACATAAAAAGTTTATTTTACCACTCAAAGTCGTTGTCACGTAAAACTTTCGCCCGTATACCGACTTTACAGGCAACCAATTTTTAGTTTAAGTGTTGATTTTTTGTTTTAAGGCCATTCCAAGTTTCTATAGACATAAGAAGGCCCAATGTCATTTTTTTTTACTGATTAATTAATCTAAAACACTTAATATTAAATAAAACTGCATATTGAATTTAGTTTGTCAAAAAAATAATTTTGCTGGACTTAATATTACATAGATATTCCTTAATTCATAACGGGCTTTCTTGGGCTACTATGTTCCTAAGATGGCCCATTGACTATGTTTTAAAAAAACGATTTTTCTCTGTTGTGATGGTACAAAAAAAACTTGTATTTATTTAAAATGTGTCATTAATAAACATTTTATATGTTTAAACCAGTATTTTTTCTAATCTCTTTTTTTTTTAGTTTTCAGTTTTACAGTGATTTAAAATTAAGTGGGCCTTATACGGCGCCTGTACTTGTAACAATTATTATCATACTTTTTTCTCGAATATTTGTGTCCTGTTAAATTGTCTGGGCTTTACGAGAGATATACTTATGAAAAATAATCATTATATCTCTTATTACAGGTTCTAAAGCGTGGTCAGATGGATCATTAAAGGGGCTTAAAAAACCCATTTCGAAAGGGCAAAGGATTGTGATAGTGCATGCTGGATCCGAAGCTGGATTTGTTCCCAATGCACTGCTCTTATTTAAAGCTGGAACAAAGTCGGGGGTAGTTTTAATTTGATGCCAGGTGTAATGGTATTAGTAACCGATAGTGACGACGAGAACCTATAATTTTTAATAATAATACTTTTTTTTACATAATAAAAAAAATGCATCAGTATTATGTTTTATTTATAACACCTAATAAAAGTCACGAATTCCTCTGCTTTGTTTAACTACATGATTAAAAATAAATGATGGCAATAACCAAAAATGACAATCAATAAAATTTAAGTGACCAGTTTTTTGTTCCACTAAGTGTACGATGCCCCCACTCCACTAAAACCTTGCCAACTTACGTGCCGGGTACTGTACTCTCGTTGACTGACACTTTCATTTGCTTAACCTTCCGAATATAAACTACATTTCTCGCGCTTTGTTAAAATCAGTTTTTTTAGGTTCTGTTCCTTGCATTATCATATCCAGCGACTAGGGACGAGCTAAAACGAAAATCCCTCATTCGGAACGGGTCTATGGACGCTCAAATCGATTACAGTATAATTCGGAACGCAGCCAAAGTTGTAGCTAGTTTGACATTAACACTGACAGTAAAGTCAGTTTTGATTTTTCCGACATTATTAGTACTGCTCGGCAAAGACTACAATATATATATATGCTGCTCGGCAGTATATACTAAGTCTATGGTACTGCTGATGCTGAAGAAATGTCACTTTGGTCAATTTGTTTGGGAATCGAGCTGAAGACCGAACGTGTAGAATTCGCGCTTACAAGTCATGGCAGGCATATAAAAACACAAGCTATTAAAGAAAATTACGACTGCATTTTCAACAAAGGTTAGGCAGAGGTATAGCTCATTGTAGTTTAATGTACACCCATATTGCACTAGTTATATTTACGCCCCATATATATAAAAATAAACATAGCATATCGTTACCCTTGTAAACCACAAAACGTTAAGGCATAGGTGTACGACACATATTTCACCAATTTGTGTCACGTCACATACTCGCGTTGACTTCCGAATATAACCTAGTTTTCTCGCGCTTTGTTAAAATCAGTTTTTTTTAGGTTCCGTTCCTTTCATTATCATACTAACTCCTAGCGCCATCTATCCAGCGACTAGGGAAGAGCTAAAAAGAAAATCCCTCATTATCCATGCGATTTCAATCAATCCATTCGCCGCTAAACAGTCTAATATAAAAAATAGTTTTTTTTTTTTACATATTTTTGAATTTAGAACACGTAAATATTGTTTTAAATAATCATGTTTATCTATGATATTCTATTTATCACAATTTGAATAATCAAAAAATATTTACGCCTTCTTCGCCAAAATTAAAAAAAAAAACATACACCTCCGACTATAGGCATTGAACCAATTTGGACTAAGTATAGGTATAGTTATTATGTCCAGCGATATTTATTTATTTAGTTATCTGTGGAAATTTTCATTCCCGCACACGTGTTGGAAAAAGAAAAAAATCACACGTGTGTGAAATACATTGCATGTTGAACCGAATCGTAGTGTGATAAGAACCAGTTTTCAAAGAAGTGTATTAAAAAACACATTCCCCGACAAGAGAATCGAGCCCAGGATTTAAATGCACAGAATTCTCTCTTGTGGCCACAAGACCAACATGGCACTTGAATTTAAAACGGAATTTCTTTGTACATTTGAAACTGACCGGTGAACGCAGACTTAGCCGCACCGCAGTCGCCGCAGTCACCGCATTCGAATTTTTCTATGCAATCTCGCACACAGACACAGATTGATTGCACACAGACACAGATCGCTAGCCGTGTGGTATCCGGCAGAGTAGAAAGAACCAACCCATTACACTCACGGGTGTCGTATAAGGCGATTAATGTCTGAGGCAGAACACCTTGCGCCTCCGTAGACCTGAGAATGGGCAGCAGCGTTTTCTGTTAGTCTTACATCACTGCGATCTCCAATCCGCCTGCCAAGCGTGGAGATTACGGCAAATTCCTCCCATCATGGGAGAGGCTTATGTCCAGCAGTGGACGTTATGGGCTGTTATAGTAGTTATAGTAGACACAGATTGCATAGAACTATAAACGAAGAATTCGAATGCGGCGACTGCGGTGCGGCTAAGTCTGCGTTCAACTTAAATTCACGTCATTATTCTGTTAAGCAGTTATAGCCTAGTGGTTCAAACCCAAGACCTCTGATTTTTCCGATAAATGTGCGTTTTGTATAATTTATCACTTGCTTCGACGAAGAATAACGTTGTGAGGAAAGCATGCCTGAGAGATATTTCTCGACGGCATGTAAAGCTAAGTAAGAGGCCCATGGCATGGGTAGCATAAAAACTCTGACACCAGGTTCTGCACTAACCACACGATAATGAAAGAAGAAAAAATACTCTTATCATTATTGTTGGGTAGTCAGAAGCCTGGGCCCTGTTTTATGAAGCTGACAATCCGACAAGTCGACATATGTCAAAAAGTGACAATTGTATTTTTTTTTCTGTTTTATGAAGTTGACAGATGACATAATTGTCATGGTGGAAAATTCACAAATTTATGTCGAATTGACGCGACAATCCGACATAATATCTCTGTTTTATGAAACTTTATTAGCGACAGGTGACGGGTGACAATTTGTCGTGAAAAACTTGTCAAATCTGCTTTAAAAAACACACAATTGTCATGACATCATGACATATATATATGCAGAATTGTCCGACAAGTCTGACAGGAGCGTTGCCCTCTGTCACGAAATAATTCGACTGTGGTTTTTTGACATATATGTCACGTTCATAAAACAGCCTAAGCGCGACAATTCTACAATTTTGACATTTTTTGACATATAGGCTTATTTTTCAATAACCGGCCAAATTTTCAGAGATGGTTTAGAACATAGAATCGATAGTATTTTCGATATAATGAAAAAAAAAAACAACATTTTTTTTTAATAAAATTTCATTCCTGTCCACCACTAAAAAGCGAACGTGTGGATATTGCAACAGCAAAATTCAGTTAGCACACACATAAATTCGGCGGTGCATGCACTCACAGAAGTTCATTGATTCCCTCTAGGTTTATAATTTAGGAAATTTTTAGGATATTTTGAAATGAATGTTATTCTTTTATTATTTTTATTTTTTTATTTTTATTTTTTATTAATATGGTGCAAATGCTCTTTTGGTTTGATATCTATACCTTAATTTTAAATTTTGCCTGTTCATTGAAAACTAACCCTGTATATTATGTCGGATTGTCAGCTTCATAAAACAGGGCCTGGACGTCTGGCCTTGAAACGTGCAAAGGTCTGATGCTGAAGAAAAGATAAAAGAAAGTGTGTAATTACCTTCTTGTCAGTTCCAACGTTCCACGCAAGTGTATCGAGCCACGGTTAAAATTTAACTAACTGATTCTTTGGCAAGGGTACTCGTTGACACCAATTTTTCTAGTTATCTGGGTCTAGTCCTACATTTCACTGGCTCAGTCGAGAATTAGAATAAAAGTGTTTGTTCATACTCGTCGTCATCAGTCATGATTGTAAATGTAATTTCTTAGTACAGCGCGGGATTTGGATTTAATAATAATAAACCATTCATTTCAGGTAACCTATAATACCTTAACCTAAATATACATGCTAAGACAATTTTGATAGTATAAGCAATTCTTGGAGCGGAGGCGCGAGGAGCAGTGGTGGCGGCCCCGACTTACGAACAGAGTCGTGGGTTCCAACCCGGACAGGCGCATTACTTTGTGTACCTAATTTATTTCATCACCATGACAGCTCTCAAAACGGTGAAGGAAAACATCGTGAGGAAACCGGCATGTCCTAGAACCAAAAAATCGAAGACATGTGACATCTGCCAATCCGCACTGGGCCCGCGTGATGGATTATAGCCCTTTCCCTCTCATAGAGTGGGGGCCTGTGTCCCAGCAGTGGGAACATTAATAGGCTGATGATGAAGCAATTATTGTGGAATTTGTCCGCAGAAGCGACGGAACACATCCTGCGGCCAAAAACTTTCTTTCAACACCAAATGGAGCAATCACGCATTTGTGTGCTGTTATTTTTTTTATTTATTTTTTTAATCCATACTAACACAAAGTTTTACTTAAATATTACGTCTGCCAAACTGCAAAGTAATTTGTCAGTAGTAGGTTCTCGCGGAATCTTAGCTAACTAAACAATACTAAACAATATTATTAAAATCTAAGTTAAAACTAGGTTAGGATAAAACTAAGACTAACGGCCGTTTTCTATAACTTACTTACGTATAACTGTTAGTTAGTATGCCTACGTCTCGTAGCTATCGGTGTTCCTATAAACAAAATTAGCTTGAAATACCCTATCCACGTCACCTACCTGTCACTTGATTCATAGAAAAATCAAAGAAAGTTTTCTGTGAAATTTTGTTTCTAACGGTCCGTAAGCTAAATGTCAAACAGACAGAAATAGCAACCTTCTGTTACCTGTTAGTAAATTATTGAAAATTGCCGTAAGACATTTAAAAAAATCCGGTAATGTGCGAGACAGCCGCGCATGAAGGGTTCCGTGCCATCGCACTTATAGGGAAGGGCTCCCCTAGTACGGACTTACGTGCGTGCTTTAATTTTCGTTTCAATTATTTGTTGTTAGGTATAGCGGCAACAGAAATACATATTCTGTGAAAAGGAGAATGGCGAGGTCGGACCCACGTAATTTAAAAATCAACGGAGCGTTCACAGTCTAGATTATATCTACGTATATACTAATATTATAAAGAGGTAACATTTGTTTGTAAGTTTGTATGTAGGGGGTAATCTCTGGAAGTAATGAAGCGATTTCAAAAATTCTTTCACCATTAGAAAGCTACATTCACCCTGAGTAACATAGGCTATATTTTATCCCAGTACTCCCAAGGGAACGGGAACTACGTGGGTGAAACCGCGTGACGTCCGCTAGTTAATAATAAAGTAAAGAGTTTATCAGAGTTCTATATAAAAAATATTGAGTTACTAGATGATGGAAATTAAGTTACGAATGATTTTAATTTATATAAAAATAAGTCATCGTGCAGTTTCCGAACGCAACGTTTGACATTTACCTTCGTACAACTGAGAATTAATGGAACGTTAATGTCAAATTCATCTGTGGACATAGTCTGTGGATCATTCTATTGTTTGTTTGTGTTCAACGGCTATGTGGAATACGGATAAATGCTATTTTATGCTACCACTAAATAATAACCAATAAGTCCGTGCCTTAAAGTTAGGTTATAATCTTCTACCTTTCATATCTTTTTTCTCCCAACTTCTATAACCTACTTTCCATTTGCTTTTTTGTTAGTCTTTATTCGTTCTGTAACTATTCATAAGTTTCCACAATGTACGCTACCCATGTCACTGGGGTCCCGAATTACATGCAATCTCACCATTTTCCTTTCAACGGTCTACCTATCACGGATCTTGAGATACAATACAGCGCGCTGACAGACAGACAAACGGACAGCGTAGGCTTAGTAATAGGGTCCCGTTGGCCCTTCGAGTACGGAATCCTAAAGAGGCCATGATTATATTTTTCATTTTAATTTTCAAATCGAGATGGCTTTATCCTATTTGATTCACGTTGGTCTCCAAAACTTTTCACACTACACCAATATCAAAATACATCGAAAATTATTAAACAACAAACAAATAATGCGTTTAATGATAATCATAATGCTTTTCTCTCTTCTATACTTAGTTTCTGCTAAATCGACCAATGTGAAGCAGCTAACAGAATCATTGGGACGAGAGGTCATTGAAATTGGAAATCCTATTAAAGGTAATCAATCTTACTAATATAGTAAAGGGTGTAAAAAACTCTTAACGAAGCAGAAAGGCACTTGTTCTCCCTATCATTACGATAATTTTTTTGTTCTACACCATACCTGGGAACCTTCTAGTTAGTTACGGAGATTTTGGGGGTCAAATTTCCAACTTGTTCACAAGATTTTTTTTTTGTTTATAAGTATGTACCTGTTTTTAGTGTGCGAACTTTAATTTAAACAGCTCCACAACCCTCACACTATTCAATCCATCAGCACAATGTTTTGAGTGCGTTCTGTAGGCATGACGACAGTATCAAAAAGTTGCAAATCTATTTAGTCCGTCAGTTGGAGTATTGGAAAATAATGGACATATATTTTTTGTTTTTGTAAATCAATGAATATTGACAAAGACAAAACGCGTCAAAACTCGGAAGTGGGGGCGCGTGACGTCAGAACTAGCTAAAAATTTTACCAAGGCGTGACGTATTGAGAATTTTAAAAGCGTCCTAATCTTCGTCAATTTTAGTTTACGTAACAAAAGATAAAGTATGTGTCCAATATTTTTTGGAATTCAATATAACGGACTAATTAGTTTTTTTTGTCGTCTCGCCTATTGAGTTTTACCGTAAGACGTGCTTTTTCACCCCATAAAAAAAATATTTCCTAGCAATAATTTTTGCGTAGGGTTACTTAGTTTGAAGAGCAGCGGTGGCCCAGTGGTGGCGGCCCCGACTGACGAACAGTAAGTCGTGGGTTCGAACCCAGGCAGGCGCATTACTTTGTGTAATTTATTTCATCACCGCTGCTCTCGAAACGGTGAAGGAAAACATCGTGAGGAATCATGTCTTAGAAACAAAAATTCAAACCCATGACTTACTGTTCGTAAGTCGGGGCCGCCACCACTGAACCACCGCTGGTCTCTCTGTAAAATTGAAAGTGTCATTATTTCAGAACTGCCTATGGGTTTGGAAGAGGAGCCGTCTGCTGAAGATGATTCAGACAATGATGAAAAAGCCTCTTTGAAGATGACTGGCAATACTTCAGCGCCTGCCAAGAAAGATGTGAAGAAGGCCACTACAGTTAGTCATCAATCTGTTGCCCTTATCCCAATTCATTCATCACACACCTCAACACTCACACATATTTGATTAAAATATATTAATAAAGGTACATTTAGAATAGTAAATCGACACACTTTCACTCTTGTAAACTTGTTCTATTAAATTTCAATTCTGGCCGATCACTGTCTCTTAAGATACAGGTATCCTAGTAAGAGACAGGGTTCATTATTATTTTGTATGCATAGACTTATTTTGTAGAGTTAAATCTTCTGTGTACAAAACTAAATCATATGCAGCTTATTGTATTGTATTTTTGTCATCTTGTTTTGAACTGTGTCTGTGTCTGTTATTCGGATAAATAAACATTTTTTTTATTTATTATTATTATTATTATTTGTGGTCGGCGCAGCATATTTTCTTCTCCCACACTTCTCTATCACTCGTCATCACATCAGACACCTCCTCTCTCACCATATCATCCTTCACACAGTCCATCCATCGTTTCTTTAGTCTTCCTACTCTTATACCCATCCACATTCATACTCAGAACTTTCCTCACGACATTGTCCTCATTACTCCGCATCACATGCCCATACCACGATAAACGATTACTACACAATTCATACATGATTACATACGGGACCGAAACGTGGTCGCTCACAATGGGCCTCATCAGAAGTCTTAAAGTCACCCAAAGGGCAATGGAGAGGGCTATGCTCGGAGTTTCCTTGCGCGACCGAATCAGAAATGAATTCATCCTCAAGAGAACCAAGGTTACCGACGTAGCCCGAAGAATTGCTAAACTTAGCGAGCGGCCAGACAGAAAAGACGCAAGACAAGGGCGGGGCACGGACCCGTCGTAGACAGGGCGCCGTCACAACTTTTTAACATATATAGAAAAGACACGGACGCGTCGCAGACAGGGCGCCGTCACGACTTTTTATGGCGCAAGATGCACAATGGCGAGCGGGCGAGCGCGAGCGCTGTGAGAACCTGCCCTCCGCGCTCTTTCCGCTCCCCCGCTTGCGCCCGTGCAGGCCCGCGCCGTCCCCGCGCCCTGTCCTTTCTATATGTTTTCCAATAGGGCGCCGACGAGTTAACGTCGTGACGGCGTCCCGTCTTTTCTGTATGTTTTACGTCGCGACGGCTGTATACATTTTATATGCAAGTAGATTAAACGGGCGCCGCGACTGCGACGGGTCCGTGCCTTGCGTCTGTTCTGTGTGGCCGGTGCCTTAAGTGGCAGTGGACAGGGCACATTGCTCGCAGAACAGATGGCCGATGGGGCCGAAAAGTTCTGGAGTGGCGACCGCGAACCGGAAGACGTTGCGTTGGAAGGCCTCCCATTAGGTGGACCGATGACCTGGTGAAGGTTGCGGGAATCCGCTGGATGCAAGTCGCACAGGACCGGTCAATGTGGTGACACTTGGGGGAGGCCCATGTCCAGCAGTGGACGTATTTCGGCTGAAATGATTATGATGATGATGATGACACAATTCAGTCACCGGCGTCACTTTCAGACTTCCTCTTATATACTCATTTCTTAATTTATCCATTCTCTTGACACCATACACGCTTCTACCGTTAATATTTCTCTTGTATTCTTATATATACCCGATGAACTTTTATAATTAGTTTGTCTTAAAAAAATCTTAAAAAACTGTAAGTTAAGTAATAGGTGTAAAAATACCCAAAACGAAGCCGAGAAATGATTGAATTACCTATATTATTACAATCAGATTACAACCCGAATTGCTAGCAAATTCTAAATTAACGGGCAAAAACTAGTGTAATAAAACCACTGTAGGTAACTCCAATCAACTCTTGAGTATATTCCTTATATTACTTCACATTTTATACAAAATACAATAATTATAACACTTTTCAGCTATCGGACATGGATTCGAATATTAGTCATAACGCCACCATTTCTTTCAACGAACTGCCCTCTCTCGGCCGAGTGTCATGCTTTATAAACTACCCCTTCCCGCTACAACATTGACAGTTAGGCAGTGTTGTCATTTCTCAAAAATAAAACGAATTATTAAAATATTTAAAACCCTACATAATATTAGTTTAGATAAATCACAGCAAATCTTATTAATTAATACATAACTATTTGAAAATCATGACAATGAGTAAAATAATGATAACCAAGAGTTGTTCCAGCAGACAAATGTCAAGAAAGACGTAAAAATAGTAGAGAAAATAGAAGGACTGAACCCTGACGAAGACGAAGCAAGGATAGAGAAGGAACTATCTGAGATTTACAAGGATACTGCTGGTGAGTACTAACAAATAGTTCACGACCGCACCTCTATTTGTTTGTGTTCAAAAAACATGCGCCGGCGAGCAACAGCCGCATCAAAACAAACAGTGAGAGTACAAAAAAAAATCGCTGGGCAACGTAAGCAACGAGGCTTGTGTCGTGGACACCCGTGGACACTAGATAGTTGATATAATAGATTTTTTTGGTTTGTAAATACATACTTATTATACATAAACATCCATGTCTCTGAAACAAATGCCCATGCTCATCACAAAGGAACTTTGACCCCCAATATCTCCGTAACTAGAAGGTTCCCAGGTATGGTGTAGAACAAAAAAATGATTGCAATGACAGGGAAAACAAGTGCCTTTCGGCTACGTTTAGAGGTTTTTTACACCCTTTGTGTAGTGCAATGACACGTTTGTAGAATATACATAAACATTAAACAAAAAAAAAAATAGTAAAAAATTAGGGCCCTATAAGAATACTAGCACTGTAAGTTATTTTTAATGTTACAGAATCATGCTTAATTAAGGTGAAAGGGGACCTTGCCGCACCGCAGTCGCCGAATTCGAATTCTTTGTATAAAGTTCTATGCAATCTGTTTCTTTGTCTGAGAGCGAGATTGCATAAAAATTCGAATGCGGCGACTGCGGTGACTGCGGCGACTGCGGTGCCGCTAGGTCTGCGTTCATCTTTAGGGGCCTCGTATGGCCAAAATGCTGGAATAAAAATAACAGTTATGTATTTGATACAGATTACAAATCAGACAGCGCAGAAGAAAAAGAAGTGGCCAAGGAAACGGACACTCCATCTCCCGTCGAGAAAGTGACAGAGGATGAAACATCAGCTGAAGTAACTGATTCGGACAAGGGTATTGGGAGACAGAGGACCAAGTGAGTGATTTCCTTTGCACGACGCAGCCATCATTCTTCTGCCCAGCAGGCCTATTACGTATCTCTGTTGACAGCTCGAAATGATAGTAACTAGGCTCAGTGTCCATCAAATAACTGTCAAAAGGCTAGTTTCGTATTATGTATGACCAGTCGCGATCAAATATGACGTCATCGGTGTCCATCGTGGCTGATAGTCACCGTAACTCATTTTGACAGACGCTTTCGTATCGATTCTTCTAATATTGCGATTATGTGGGCATAGTGGACATCAAATTGATGACAACTGAGTTTTAAGTAGCTTTCGTGAAAGACGTTACACCGTACCCGGGCTGTTAAGTCACCGTAAAGTGATATCCACTCTGTGTAATACGTAATACCAATATTTTGACATTCTCGGTTGTCATCAAAGTTCGGTGTACAACCGAAGCATGATAGTCACTGGAGATCAAAAAGATAAGCAATAGCCCTACTAATCCCAATTTATCTGGTGTTGGGTCACCATGGCTTCTTCTTTCATTCGTCATATCAAAAGTCACCTTCTTTTTATAGTTGGTGCCAGTTAAGATGAAAATAGCGGTCATTGACCCACCTACATTTATTAAACTTCTTAACTTTGAAAACCAAAATTAGGCCTGTTCAAGTATGGAATCGTCATCTATCGTAACCTTCAACATTTTTTGTAATGAAAAACGATACATGGTTTATTTGTTTCGGTTCGTACGAAGAGATGTTAGAGAAAGGGCAATGACCGCTATTCTCATCTTAACTGGCACCAACTATAGCTATTCATCCTTCACCCAGTCCATTCATCGTTTCTTCGATCTCCCGGCACTCTTTTATACTACTAGCTTATACCCGCGGCTTCCCCCGCGTGGAGTTCCGTAATTGTCCCACGGGATCGTACTACCTGCGATCAAGGTTATAAACAATCCTTTTGCCAAATTTCATTGAAATTCCGTCAGTGGTAAAAACCACTCGTTACCAGTTACCCGTGGTCCCGGTGGGATATGATATGCTATTATTATGGATTTGTATTTTCTATCGATACGTTCAGAAGTCCAGGAAACAATCCCTAATGCTATGGAACCACGGGTAATTAAAATTACCCATGGACCCGGTAATGAGTCAACCCACCGAGACCACGGGTAACCACCCTTGCACACGGGCGCTACATGTGCTAGAGACGCCTCTGTTTGTGAGGATCCATCCATCCCATCGCTTTTTACTTAACCTAATAATTTTGCCTTTAATACAGCTTCAAATTACATCCGGACTCGACGGACAAAGCAAGCATTGAGAAGTTCCGTACATCCGTTGACGAGATCAACTGCAACAACCGGCAGAAACTCAGAGGAGAAACCACACCCGTGAGTCATCATTATTCTTCCTTCTTCCGCCATTATCGCCCCCCCTTACAAGTCGAAGGTTGTAGATGCAAACCCGAGCAGGCTCATTACTTTGTTGAATTTATTTCATCGCCACTGCTCTCGTTTTTCATCTCTTCCAGTCTAACCGGATACACCTGAGTACTAGTATTTTACACGGAGTGACTGCCTAGCTGACCTACATAACCAGTTAGTTCTGGGTAATACGATATCCCTTGGTAAGGCTGGTTGTCAGACTTTCGGGCCACTGACTACACTCGACTGTCAAAGATCTACAATCGCCACTGCTCTCGTTACGGTCAAGGAAATCATCGTGAGGAAACCTGTCAAGCATGACTTGAACCAAAAATTCGAAGACATGTTACATCTACCAACCCGCGCTGAGGAGGCCTGTGTCCCAGCAGTGGGAACATTATAGTCTGTATAAGCTTTTGCAATGCATTCGTTTTTAAACTGACATGGTCCATCAATCCATGGATTGGTATAGAGGAGCTTGTGGCTAAATAATAACAGCCACTCGGATCAATCTTCAGGTTAAGTCGCACTTGCCTAGGTTGATCTGTTGATGGGTGACCACCCATCACATACTGAGTTGTGGAAAGCACGTTAAGCCGTAAGTCCCGGCTGTCATTCGTAGATCTTTGACAGACGTTACAGGTAGTCAGTGGGACGAAAGTCTGACAACCAGTCTTACCAAGGGGTATAGTCTTATGATTCAGTACTAACTGGGTTGTGAAGGTCAGATAGGCAGTCACTCCTTGTAAAATACTGGTATTCAGCTGTATCCAGTTAGACTGGAAGCCAACCCCAAGATAGATAAGAAAGTCTAGGCAGATGATGACACTCCACGGGAGCAACGTGTTCATAAAAGCTAGTATTCCTATGGTGATCCTAATCAGTCAGCTAACAGTCATCATCATCATCATCATCGACAGCCTCATTCTGAAATCTGCCGAGTGTAAGCCTCCTAATTTTGTGCCATACTTTTCTGGTCTACGCAGACTTATTCAGGAAATCTACATTGCAGACATCGACGCTAAAAGGGCTACCACGTACAAAACTGCAATATCTGCTGTTAAAAAATTTATATCTAGAGAGGAGGGGTTTAGAATGATATACTGAATCCGTGGTAACTGTTTTTAGCGTCGGATTCCCTTCCGCAAAGTTACATTCTATCGGGATAGCATTATATCTGGAATAGTCAAAAAGTATTGCATTAACATACAGTAAAGCCTATATCGATCCTGATGGAAGAGCTTGTGGAAATAAGAAATGATATAATAGTTCATTGTGATACAAGGGTGGAAACTCGTGTCATTAAAAACCCTCGCCTTCGGCTCGGGCTTGTTAATGACACGTGTTGCATACACCCGTGTATCACACGACGTTTTTCAATACAGTTGTGGGAAATAGTAAAAAAAAGTAAGTGTGCTTTAGACCACACGAAAGTAAAACTTGACGTAAACTTTAATTTGTGCGACGCGTCCTTGTTCAACGCGCGCAATCGTGAATCGGTCTCGCACCAGCCACGTACACGCGGCACAGCTCCGCACGACAATAAACAAATGACAATCATCAACGTCAACTGGAAAACTAATGATCGAGCTCGTAAATAAAAGTCACGACTGCGTAACAGAAAGATGCCTATGCTTAAGATTTAATTTTCGAATCATAACTATAGCCTCTGAAATTACGCCATGTTTAACAACTGTATTGAAAAGCCTTTTGGCGTCCAGGTATCCATTCACTTATCATGAGTAAGATCTAACAACTGTCTGTACTAATCATTTTATTTTACAGAAATGTTCACGTACAACCAAAGCACGTGATGACGCATTTCGTGTGTTCAGCGACGGCATTCTAGTTATAACAGCTGTCTTATCTTATTTTTTTATATGTTCCTAATTATCAATAGCATTTGATTGACTTGAGGAGCTCGGTTCACCCACTAATTCTTAAAAAGTATTGAGTGTTCTATGAAATCATGAGGGTGTTCTTCAAGGGTGTTTTTTGGGACCGCATCTAATTTAGGATTTTTTAAATATGTAAATGTAATTTGGGCAAATTGCTATTGCGTTTATCCATTAGAAATTTTTCAACAGCCACGGATTGTGGATTTGTGCCCGGTTGATGACAATAGGCTCGCTCCTTATTACATGGGACTAAACATAACTGGCGAAATGTTGTACTGTTAGGTACAGCTCTGATCCTTTGGGAATTACGAATTACTGGTGTACGGTGTATCTCAAGGGTCTACGTTTGACCTAATAATTTCTTTAGTTCATGCGGTTCCTGGGTCTCTTCTCTCTCTGGAGTCCCTGCATCTCAAATTTTGAACACAAAACTTTCAGTCATTCCTTCTCTGATTTAGCATCAATGTTAAAATTAACTTTATCCTCATTGATTTAAGGTTTCTTTTAGCTTAGTACTATTCTGCCAAAATCTAAATGTTTTTTATTGAATTGAATCGCTGCCACTGACAAGTCTGTCATAGTAATGTGATCTTTAAACTCATTAAAATACGGTTACCTTTTAATTGCTAACTGTAAAGCCCAGTAGAGTGAGTGAACTGATAGGAACGAACGTTACAATATTTAAAGGAAAATGCTTAAATTATGTTTGTGATGTTAATTTTGATTGTCGTTTAATAAAAAAATATTGATTTAATTCCAAGTGTTTTATTGTGTTTAATGTTCGGTTGACTACCTCCACCTCGTCAGTCTAGATGTGGTTCTGGGTTCGATTCTCAGGTCGGGTTTGTGTTATTAGGTTTTTCCTTCAGGAATTCCTCAGTAGCAGCCATGGAGTCTGGATTTGGGCCCAGTTGATGGCAATAGGCTCACCCCCTATTTCATGGGACTTAAATATAACTGTCGAAATGTGGGTGTACTATTAGGTACACCTCTGCCTAATCCTTCGGGGATTACAGGCGTGATGTTATGTTATGATGAAGTCTTATTGCGGTTCTTCCCCACTGCTCAACCAGATTGCTCAACTAGTTGAGCAGTTGAGCTGTAGGACATAGTTTGTATTACCGAACATTTTATACTTTATAGCTCAACTATTTTTTGCTCAACTTAGTTTATCAGTGTTCATCTTGTTATTAAATCAATATAACCTACTGCTCAACTGCTCTATATTCGTTAACTAAATGTTTAAAAAAATCTATTTCTTCTTTCTTTATACAAGATAAGTTCTTGTAAAAAGAAAGAAGAAATAGTTTATTAATTAAAAGATTTCTTATTAAGTATTTGGTGAAGTATATTAATTAAGAGATTTGGAGTTTTTATTTCTAGTCTATAACTATAGTTGTGCAGTTTTAGTTGATCAGCGGGTATTACCCACTGCTCAACTATAATTAGTTGAGCAATTACCAGTTGAGCCGTTGGTTAATACCCACTGCTCAACTTTAAGCAGTTGAGCAATCTAGTTGAGCAGTGGGGAAGTAGTGTCTTATTGTGTTTATAGGCAAAAATGTTGGGACTTTGAGTTTACTTTGTCCACTAGGCGTTTCATACGAATAACAACATTACAGATAAAAGAATAAGGTTCGTATTAACATGTCACTCTTATTGACATTTACCTAAAGGAATCTGAACATTATTCTCATAAATGTAAGTTTGATATTCATATGAACCGCTTACTTAGAAAAGTCAATAGTACGCTATATGATTTAGAAGTATGAAGAACAGGCTGTAAAGCTCTTCATCCCCCATAGAAAAGAGAGGATCCTTCGACCAGACGGGTGTTATGTCTGGTGGGCCACTGCACGACAGTTGGTGTCGGGTTCTTGTATAAATCTATACATACAGGGTGTAAAGGACCTCATCGAAGCCGTCAACCAAGCATTCTGTACATCAAACTAATTAACTCCACTGACTTTGCTTGACTTTGTAGACTTTTGTCGACTGAATAATAGAAACATTTCAGTTTTACATTTTTAACTTACGATGATAGAAATATTTCTACAATCTGTCATTTTGTCGATTTTTCCGTCGCAAAACCAGTTACTACCGTGGTCATGCATCAATTGAACGCAGGGATTCTTAAACTTCTGGCTCCAGTAAAGTTTATTAATTGAATAAAAGGTAACAAAATACAGGCCAAAAACAAATATTGATACGATGGATGGGCTGGTTTCTGGTCACAAATTGAGTCAATTTTTGTAATAATATTGGACAATTTAAGCCTTAATTCTGACTCGGCACCAAGTCGATTTCTGTAATTCGTTTTTATCATAATTAAGTGTGAAAACCCACTCTCACATAAGTATGTTGTAGCAAAGGGTAAAAGGAAATACCGCTTTGCGTGAGAGTTCAGGACATTCTTCCTGTCTAGCTGCCCAAAAATCTATCAATATCTATCGCACGCGCCTGCCAGTCACCCAGCCGCCATTACGTAAATTTTGTCGCGAACCCCCTACCGTCGCATGGCGAACCCCTAGGGGTTCGCGAACCCCACTTTGAGTAACCCTGTCATAGTCCATTGTTCACCAGTGTAGGCAGAGCTGAAATACACGTGCAAAATTCCGTTCCAAACTTCCGCTCAGATGAGTCCCCTCCTGCATAAGATAACTAAACTGCTATCAACATTATCACAATATCTATATGACTCACCTGATAAAAATATTACTTATCTTGCGAACCGTTTCGTACACAAAAAAATATAATCATTACAGTATTGATTGAAGTCAAGTGTAGTGCGTCAAGATGGATCATCCTGCATTTGCTGACGCTGGCGGCAGTCCTGGTATCGCAATATGGACTATTGAGGTTAGTCAAATTCCTCCAATATAAAGGGTGAAAACAGACCTCATCACGAAGCCGTCAACCAAGCATTCTGTACATCAAAATAATTAACTCTATGCAAGAATTATTGCTGGAAAACGACCAAAAAAATTTTTTTTGGGGCAACAATTCACGTTTTACCGTAAACTCAATGTACCGCACTCAATGTACATTGTGCTGATGGACTCATTTAATAGTTAACGGGGTAAGGGGTAAAGTTATGACCTTAAAAATTAGTATTTGAAAAAAAAGCTTGTTTAAAAGTTGGAACTGTGACCTTCAATATCTCCGTAACTAGAAGGTTCCCAAAAATATTCTAGAACATAAAAATGATCGCAATGACGATGACGGGGAGAACAAGAGTTTCGTGTTCGTTAAGGGTCTCGTTACGCCCTTTATAATTTTTTTATTTAGCCACTTCAGATACTTGGGCTCATAATTTCGAATCATATTCCAAAAAGTTTCAGCTTTTGTAAAATGATGTAGGTGAAGCGGTCATAGTATCTCCCTCTGTAAATTGAGTTCTATTCTATTGAGACACCATTCTACGCCAAGTCAGCACCGCAGACGTGCTATCAAGTTACTCAATAGATTTCCAACTTTATCGCTAAATCATTAAGTTCAAGGTGCATTGGGAAATTTTGATAGTTTCGGGTACTTTGATGTGCTGGCGTTTGTATAGGAGAATTAGGTCTGTGTCTTAGCTAAACTATTGTTTTAAAAAATACTGTTTTATAACATCTAAAACTAACCATTTATTTCAGCAATTCGAACCAGTACCAATTGACGAAAAGAAGTATGGCAAATTCTATAACGGTGACTCCTACATCGTTCTTAAGGTAAGATATAAGTATCAACCGGTCACATGCAAGTCGGACTCGCGCATGAAGTGCTCCTTACTATCGTAGGGGGCAACCCTATAATTTATTTTTATTATTTTAGAGGAGCCCGTGGCTAAATAATTACAGCCGCTCGGGTCAATCGTTAAGTTAAGCCGTGGTTGCCTAGGTTGGTCTGGGGTGACCACCCATTACATACCAAGTTTCCTCCGTACCTCGGAAAGCACGTTATGCCGTTGGTCCCGGCTGTCATTTGTAGATCTTTGACAGTCGTTAGGTAGTTAGAGGCCTAAAAAAGTTTGACAACCAAACCAGTCTTACCAAGGGGTGTCGTATTACCCGGTACTAACTGGGTTGTGGAGGTCAGATAAGCAGTCGCTCCATGTAAAATACTGGTATTCAGCTGCATTCGGTAAAACTGGAAGCCGACCCCAACAAAGTTGGGGAAAAGGCTAGGCAGATAATAATGTTTGTCCTAATACCCCATTTAAACCTGATTTCAATTTCCAGACGACAGGACAAGGAAATTCCTCCCTGAACCACGATGCCCACTTCTGGATTGGCAGCAAGACCACACAGGACAAGAAGGGGTCAGCTGCCATATGGACCGTGACCCTCGACGATATGCTGGGAGGCAAAGCCGTCCACCACAGAGAAGTCCAAGGGCATGAGTCTAGCAAGTTCCTGGGGTATTTCAAGCCAGGTACGTTGAGCTAAAAGTTCTGCAGGCTAAGCCAAGTTGACAATCTACAATCGTTAACGCTAGTAGAAAACTAATCAAATGTATGGGAAAGACATCATCTCAACGTTAAATCACGTGATCAACACAAACGAATAGAAAATTCGTAGACAAGTTTACATCGTTCGAAGTTCTAGAATAGAATGTAATCGTTTTAACTGTGTTGATCGCTATACTCTTTGGTAGGAACGCTCACCATAGACTAAAGTGTAGGTTTTTTCTACAGACATTAGAGAACGAGCGATCGTCTCAGTCGTATCAACTTGGCTACCAATTTAGCGCTTTCTACAATCGCTTACGCCGAGGTGTTTACGATTGTAGAAAGAGAATCGATATGAAACGTTTGTAACTTGGCTAGGCCTGCTGGAGTGGTGACCGTGAAACATAGGTCCGTCACGATTTTTTCCCGGGTGTAGAGGGCTGGCAAAACACCTGATATTTCTTGTCGGCGCCGAAACAAAATCGGTTTCCGACAAGTGTGAATAGCTTCATTTAAAATGCTCTGCTCACTAGCAGAGCATTCTGAGGATCCATTGAACCTCTGATCAATATACGGATCCGACACCCGACAAGTGAGAACGAGCTCTAAGACGTTGCGTTGGAAGGCCTCCCACTAGGTGGACCGGTGACCTGGTGAAGGTTGCGGGGATCCGCTGGTTGCGAGACGCAAGGAATTTCTTAGTAGCAGTCATGGAGCCTGGATTTGTGACGGATTGATGGCAATAGGCTCGTCACCTATTATTAAAACATATGCCAAAATGTGGGTGTACTTTTTGGTTAACCTCAGCCTTATCATGTTAAGGGTGAACAAGTCGACGGCTCGAACTCCTTGGCAGGCGTGGTTAATATGCATGCTATAGAGTTTTTAATTTATTTAGTTGAATTTAATTAGTATTTATTTATCTAGTTTTTATTTATTTAGTGAAATATACGACGATGTACAACGAAAAAAAGCGCGTAAAATTTCCTAAATTGACCTTTGAGCGTATAGATATTATGGAAAAACTACTGGATGTATCTACTCAAAATAAATTATTTGAACTTTTGAATAAATTATCTACCCCTGTATGGTTTTACTTTTTCCATTTTCATACAACATAAGTTATTCTACCTATTGCTATCTTACACTAAAAGGCAGTTCTAAATTAAATGGTTGTAATATTATAGTACATTACGATATTAGTGCGTTACTAGATGGTTATAACATGCTAGGCTCAATTACGCCCTCGCCAAGCTTTGGGCTGGGATGAGTTAAAATTAATGTTGAAATATGAAAGTTCCGACGCTCATAATTTCCAAACCAATATTTGTTTTCCAATTCTGCTTCCATACAGGGCTAGATAATGACAAGACCAGTTGATACAATTGTTTTGAACCTACACCGTCAAACAGACGAGTAATTACCAGACTACGTTTCTATGAAAGAATGACCGACTTGCATAGGCTTTTTTTTTCGGATGGGAAATCATCAAATGACTCCTCCCACTCTGGGCGGAGCAGGAGGGAGTGTCAGACTTTTACTGACTAAAACCCATCCGTGTTCCTTCATTGCCCTTTGTGTTCCGGGGTCACGGTATCTCTTTTGAACAGTCCCGCAACCCCAGCAGGCATCAGTCCTTGCAGACCCCTTCCTTTTGCTGATGTGTAGGTAACCTTAAGTCTTGGATGAGGATCATTTCTATCTAATCTTCGTCTCCAGCCATCCAGTACAAGGAAGGTGGCAACGAGTCAGGGTTCACAGAAGTGGAAACCAATGCTGGCGCTGAGAAGCGACTGCTCAGGCTTTCCGGTTGTGATAACATGAGGATCGAGGAGGTAACGTATAACAGAATCTTTATCATAATTTTGTTTACTGATATTTGCTTGTCGTGTCCTTCGTGGTGATTCTGATTGCTCTGAACAGCTTGTGAGACTTTTTGTTCCACCTGTGCCAAAATATCAACTGAGACCGCGTGGACACAGATTGTTAGATGTTCCGTCTGCACGCACAATGGTTTTTTGTTTTTAAACTCTCCCTTGTGTGTTGTTTAACATACAGGCAGATTATAAATTAACACATGATCCCGTGAGACGATTATGGAACTCCATGTGGGCGAAGCCGTAAACATAAGAGCTAGTATTGTATGCACTGTTTTAGACTTTCACGGTTTTTCACTACACTTAAAGTACTTACGGGATAATATCCGTGATTTTTCTATTTGTATTCCTGCGATCATGATGTTTGCAACAGCGTCGAAATATCGGGAGCTCATAGAAAAAGAAAATCATGGATATTATCCTGTAAGTACTTTAAGTGGTATTGTATGCTTGGTGACAAAAACAGAAACAACAATTTCCCCAATCGTCCATCGTGAATCATTATGTACTGTGATTAGTAGATATTACTTAATCATTATTAAATAGATTACTTTGATTACAACCGTTTTAATTATTATCTAAGACGTCAGTTGCTATTAATGAATAAGTACTAAACTTACAGATTTTATATTTTAAATGTGTGCATGAAATCATACATAGATAGATCTTTGACAGTCGCTACAGGTAGTCAGTGGCCCGAAAGTCTGACAACCAGTCCTACCAAGTATCGTATTACCCAGTACTAACTGGTTTGTGGAGGTCAGATAGGCAGTCGCTCCATGTAACATACTGGTATTCAGCTGCATCCGGTAAGACTGGAAGCCGACCCCAACATAGTTGGGAAAAGGCTAAGCTGGTGATGATGATGCTTCCGATGAGGGCCTGTAGAAGAAACCCCTTAATATAATAATAATATAATATAATAGTATCGCTAGGCATTACCCACAGCGCCATCTAGTGCCACACTAAGCAACGAGGCTTGTTTCGTGAACACCAGATAGCTGATATACTACATATATACTTTTTGTTTGTAAATACATACTTAGTATACATATAAACATCCATATCTCGGAAACAAATGTCCATGCTCATCACGCAAATATTTGCTCCTACCGGGATTCGAACCCGGTACCCTAAGAACGTAAGGCAGCCTCACTACCACCGCGCCATTCTAATTCTTCTCCTTTCTCTGTAGGTAGAAGCTGACGCATCCTCGCTGACGAAGGAGCACTGCTTCATCCTGGAGGTGGACCATGACATATTCGTGCTAGTGCCGGAGGGAGCCAAGGCGACGCAGAAAAGGAAGATCATTAGCGTCGCCAACAACCTGAGAGATGACAATCATAACGGAAGAGCCACTATTGAGATTATTGGTGAGTTCTTATTCTTCAGTTTTTTTTTCTCTTTATTTGTTTTGGGGTTTTTATCTAAACAGATATGTCAACCCCATCGTACCTTTTACAATTTGTTATATTAAACCATATAAATAACATTAAACTATACGAACCAGTTAAACAATATTATATAAAACACTTGGGGTAAAGACAGCATTTACCGATGAAGGACTGTTATTAAATGACACAACTTTTTGGCACCTTCTGAAGTTGGTTGGGATAGAATTGATTGTATTAATCCTACGTTAAGCCTATTTAAGTCTAATTCTCTCAAAACTTATTCTTCAGTTATTGGTGAGTTCTTATTCTTGAGTAATTGGTGAGTTCTTATTCTTCAGTTCTTGGTGTGTTCTTTTTCTTCAGTTATTGGTGTATTTTTTTTAAATCAGCTGTTCCATAACACAAATTATTGACGTTGCTGAAAAAGCCGCTAAAGCTTAAGTGGGACTGGGCTGGTCATGTCTGCCGCATGTCCGACGAGCTGTGGGCCAAAATAACCATGATGTGGAGCCCTGATACAGTTATAAGACGACGCGGTAGACCTCGCAGGAGATGGCGGTACGAGGTGGATAAAACCAACGATCAGTGGTACACATTGGCCCTGGATTGAAGAATTTGGAAGTCATGGGGGAGGCCTTTGCCCATAGCCGATGACATAGGCTAAAGCAGTGTTTTTCAACCTGCGGGTCGTGACCACCTGGGGGGTCGCGAAGCCTCTGTAGGGAGTCGCAAGAGGTCGCGAAAACTACCTCAATAAACAAAACAATGAAGCCTAGAAAGATAGAATTAATAATAAAATGTTAACTAAAGGTATATAAACATTTGTATGTCCATACAAATTAACAAAATAATAACATATTACCTGGTACTCATCCATATCTTATTGAGATTTCGCTTGTTTGTCATTAACTAATTTCTCCCATTGTGGATCCGTTTTTAGGGTTCCGTACCCAAAGGGTAAAAACGGAACCCTATTACTAAGACTTCGCTGTCTGTCCGTCTGTCTGTCCGTCTGTCTGTCACCAGGCTGTATCTCATGAACCGTGACAGCTAGACAGTTGAAATTTTCACAGATAATGTATTTCTGTTGCCGCTATAACAACAAATACTAAAAACAGAATAAAGTTAATATTTAAGGGGGGCTCCCATACAACAAACGTGATTTTTTTGCCGTTTTGTCTAATGTATAGATAATGGTACGGAACCCTTCGTGCGCGAGTCTGACTCGCACTTGGCCGGTTTTTTTTATACAACAAAGCACAATAGATTTATCGTTAATGATTCGCAGTGCTGGCTCACGTCGTTATCGACATTTGTCATCGCAGATAGTAACATGAACCATCGCGGATATCACACAGACAAGCTATCTCCTGATTTTCCTCAATTTAAACCGATAAATGTGATAACTGCCCTATAAAATTATTCACGGAAAAAGATTACACAATTTTTTATACTTTTTGGTGTGTTGGCCTTCCCCATTATCGTTTAACAACCGAATACTGGCGATGAATATAATTTAAATGAATTAATCGACGTGTTATCATTTTGATTGTTATGTGTGCCGACTGCAATAATAAGGATTAATGATTACGCATTGATTCGTAATTTTTTGCAATCAAAGTTGGGAAAAACCGTTGTGAATGCACTTATTAAAATAAATCAAATGCAGCGAGTTATGATTCGAAATAATCATACAGGGTTTAAAAGACCGCATCACGAAGCCGTCAACCAAGCATTCTGTACATCAAACTAAGTAACTTTACGCAAAAATTATTGCTGGGAAACGACTTTTTTTTTTGGGTGAAAAATCATGTTTTGTGGTAGAACTCAATGTAACGCTAAAAAAAGGATGATCGCAATGACGAGGAGAACAAGTGCCTTTCGGGTTCGTTAAGAGGTGTTTTACACCCTTTATATCATCCTTCACAGTTTATCCATTGCTTCTTTAGTTTTTTGTGGTAGCCATACTTTTCTAATCTTAAAGCCATCCAAATTGCGGCTCAATAGGGATGTTGACTGACAAAACCAATGATATTCAAATAAACAGATATGTTATACACTTACAAATCAACCGAGAAAAGTGTTCCGCGCGGCACCGGCAGCTCACATTCACGCAGTGACGCAGAATAAAGGCAATTTGACCCAATTGGGCCGTTTTCGATTCTTCACGATTGCGCGCTCACAACATATCTGTTAACTAGAATATCATTGCTAAAAACGATATATCTGTTTAGTACATCAGTTAAATTACCGAAAAATATTGGATACGTGTTTTTTGTTTTATCAAATTAATAAAAATTGACGAAGATAAAACGTGTCAAAGATCATGAGTGTGGGCTTGTGACGTCACATTTGAGTAAAAAATTAAAAAAAGTGTTCGACAATCGTACCATTACCATTTCGAAAATCGAAAAAATATGTCCAATATTTTTTGGAAATTTATCTGACGGACTAATTCTATCTATAAATCTAAATCTACCCTATTTAGAGAAGAGGTTGACATGTGACCTTACTGTCCCCCTAGAGGGATGCAGACAAAATGTCTTTTGTGTGATTTGTATAAAAATGTTTGTGCATTTTGTTGCAGATGAGTACTCTTCGGATGATGACTATACGGCATTCTTCGAAGCTCTTGGTTCTGGATCCAAAGATGAAATCGCCAGCGACGATTCTGTCTCTGTAAGTGTTTTTAATGAACATGGGTGTCGATTCTGTTGTGCACAAACTAAACTTAATTAAGGCTATTGCTATCTTTTACTAAGAGGCAGTGCGAGAAAAGGACGACTATAGCTGTGAACTAAGTTAGAGATGTCAAACTAGTTTATGCCTTGCGCTTTACCGTGTTTTTAGTTGACATATTTTTACGTGCACCCTTCATTTGTATGGAAATATTAGTTCGAACTAAATTTGACAGCTCTAATTTACGTCCATCTCTTTCTCGTTTTATCTATACTATCTATACTTCTATACTAATATTATAAAGAGGTAACATTTGTTTCTAAGTTTGTATGTAGGGGGTAATCTCCGGAAGTTATGAACCAATTTTAAAAATTCTTTCACTGGTAAAAAGCTACATTATTCGTGAGTGCTATAGGCTATATTTTATTCCCGTACTCCCACGGGAACGGGAACTACGCGGGTGAAACCGCGGGACGTCAGCTAGTTAAAGACAAAAAGATAGCAATAGCTAAATTAAGTTTAGTTTGTGCACAACAGAATCGACACCATGGTCCATGGTACATTCCAAGTTTCCTCCGTGCCTCGGAAAGCACGTTAAACCGTTGATTTTTTTTATGATTTGTTTCAGAGTAACTATCGTGAGGACATTTCAGCTGTGTACTTGTACAGAGTCGTGGTTGGAGACGAGCTGGACCTGATCTCGTTGAACAAGCCTTACAAACAGAAGCACCTGTCTTCTGATGTAAGTAACGATTCGATTGTTTGTCCCTTCGACTGTTGAACATGAGGTACTGGGTTCCCGAGTCGGGCAGAGTGTTATAGGGTTTTCCTTCCAGGAATTTCTAAGTAGCAGCTACGGAGACTGGATTTGGGCTCGCCCAACGATATGACGTTTTATAACATACTAGCTGACCCACGCAACTTCGTCTGCGTCACATAAGAGAGAAAAAGCTAACAAAAGGAATACATTTTCCCCGTTTTTGCAACATCTTTCATTTATTCTCCGCTCCTTTTGGTCGTAGCGTGATGTTATATAGCCTATAACCTTCCTCAATAAATGGGCTATCCAACACAAAAATAATTTTTCAATTCAAATCAGTAGTTCCTGAGATTAGCGCGTTCAAACAAACAAAAAAACAAACAAACTCTTCAGCTTTATAATATTAGTATAGATTCGCGAGGAAATAAATAAAACTCGAACTTTCTTAAACGAATAAATCTTTGATCACTTGTTAAAGCAGTTATAAAAATTTGAACAATTTGTAAAATTGATTATTACTTTGCCAGTTAGCATTATTTAATGATGTCAAGTTAATATTATTATATCCCAAAGTTAATTTTATTCATAACATGTTGACCACTTTTCTGACATAAAAGCTAATTGCTAAGATTTAAAAAAGTACCTGCCGTTCGTTTTAGACGGAGCATCTTCACAAACCTTGCGTTTTACATTACAATAACGCACAAGTATTAGGTAATGAGATAGAATACGATATTGAAATTGGTGAAATAGAGACCCTTTACGATATTGAAATTGGTGAAATAAGAGACCCTTAACGAGCAAATGTGTTCTAGACTAACATACACTACACTCTCAATTTACAGAAGGTGTACATACCCTTTACGAGCAAATGTGTTCTAGACTAACATACACTACATTCTCAATTTACAGGAGGTGTACATACCCTTTACGAGCAAATGTGTTCTAGACTAACATACACTACACTCTCAATTTACAGGAGGTGTACATTACCCTTTATGAGCAAATGTGTTCTAGAGTAACATACACTACACTCTCAATTTACAGGAGGTGTACATTACCCTTTATGAGCAAATGTGTTCTAGACTAACATACACTACACTCTCAATTTACAGGAGGTGTACATTATCCTTTATGAGCAATGTGTTCTAGACTAACATACACTACACTCTCAATTTACAGGAGGTGTACATACCCTTTACGAGCAAATGTGTTCTAGACTAACATACACTACACTCTCAATTTACAGGAGGTGTACATCCTGGACACTCCCGACTCGGGTGTGTACGTCTGGATGGGCTCAGGAGTCAGCGAGGAAGTCAGGAAGACATACCATGACATATCTAACAAATACTTCGAGGTCAAGGACTATCCTTCATGGGTAAGTGTTGTTTATTATTGCAGAACAGCTTCTGTGTGTCTGACCTCATTGGTCTTGTGGTCGCAAGCGTGACTGCTGAGCATAAGGGCCTGGGTTCGATTCCCAGGTTGGGCAAAGTGTTATTGGAGTTTTTCTATCAGGAATTTCTTAGTAGCAGCCATGGAGTCGGGATTTGTGCCCGATTGATGGCAATAGACTGGCCTCAATTACATAGGACTTAAACATAACTGTAAAAATATGGGATTACACCTCCGCGTGATGTTATACGTGATGAAGAACTCATAACTAAATAATAACACCCACTCGGATCGATCTTTAGGTTAAACCGCGCTAGCCTTTGTTGGTCCTCGATTGGGTGACTACCCATTACAGACAGTTTCCTCTGTGCCTCGAAAAGCACGCTAAGCCGTTGGTCCCGGCTGTCATTTGTACATTCTTTGACAGTCGTTACAGGTAATCAGTGGCCCGATAGTCTGACAACCAGTCTTACTAAGAGGTATCGTAAAACCCAGTACTAACTGGGTTGTGGAGGTCAGATAGGCAGTCGCTACATGTAAAAACCTGGTATTCAGCTGTTAGACTAGAAGCGACCGATATTAGCCAAAAGGCTAGGCCGATGATGATTTCTGTTGCTATAGCATTTTGTACCTTATTAACCATGCTTTTGTGTTTCAGGTGAACGTAACCAAAGTGTCGGAAGGTTCTGAGTGCTCCACCTTCACGCAATACTTCAGTAACTGGGAGTCCATATCTCCTAATTCTAAGTTGGTCACTGATTCTGGTACGTATCCTACATTCATACCTACATAAATTCACGCCTTCCGTGGCATTAACAAAGAATTACCGAGATCGGATCAGTAGTTCCGAAGAAAAAAGGGGATTATAGTTGGGATAAGGAACGATAAGCTTCTTGTTCAACTCCTTTGCGTGTCGATAGATTCAAATAATACCCGACCCGTATACAGCCACAGCTGTCGTTGGCTTCGTTTAAATCCTGGAAGGTGCAGGTGGCTGTGCAGGATGGGCAAGGAGTTGGGGCATATCCTGCAGAGGGGCTCCACACTGACATTGGTGTCGATTCTGTTGTGCACGAACTAAACTTAATTTAGGCCATCGCTATCTTTTTCTCTCTAATAAAACGAAAAAGAGACGGACGTAATTTAGAGCTGACAAATTTAGTTGGAACTAATATTTCTATACAAATGAAGGGTGCACGTAAAAACATGTCGACTAAAAACACGGTGAAGCGCAAGGCATAAACTAGTTTGACATTTCTAACTTAGTTCATAACTATAGCCGTCCTTTTCTCGCACTGCCTTTTAGTAAAAGATAGCAATAGCCTAAATAAGTTTGGTTTGTGCACAACAGAATCGACACCAATATCTTTAGGACTGGTCGATGTTACCCCATTTACCTTTTTATTATTAACGACACACCTCGGCTTCGCACGGGTGCAGTGAAGATATAAAACTTCCTCTTGAATCACTCTATCTAGTGCTGAACACTGTATATAAATCCGTTGCGTACTTTAAAAGATCTAAGCGTACAGACAACGGTAGTGACTGTGTTTTATACTATGTAAATATTAATATAGATTAGGAAACTTACATGATACAAAGACACTACGGTTCTACTCCTGACCCGCTTTTTGTTGTTCATGACAGATGCTGGCTACTACTCCGAGGACGCTGAACATTCCGCGCAAGCCGCCAAGCAGATTGGCAAGAGTGCAGCTGCCAGAGGATACATGCCAGACCAGGGCGAGGGCAGTCTGACTGTCACCAGGTAAGATTTATTTAGCTAGCTTTGTATTCAGCTCGCATGCTGGCACATTATCCCATAGAACGTACGCACAACGACCTATCAAGTTAAATAATTATGCAAAACCAAAGCGCTTGGAACATTTTTAGGGGTAGGAAGATCCTTAGGAAGATCTATCTATAAAGCCTGGCCGGCCTAACTTCCGCCATTTTATTTTTTTTGCGCCATGCATAGAATAGAAAGAATAGAAAGAATGGAATGAGGGATTTTATTTTTAGCTCTTCCCTAGTCGCTGGATAGATGGCGCTAGGAGTTAGTATGATAATACAAAGAACGGAACCTAAAAATACTGATTTTAAAAAGCGCGAGAAAACTAGGTTATATTCGGAAGGTTAAGTAAATGAAAGTGTCAGTCAACGAGAGTAACGTGACACAATGTTTTTTTTTTCCAATCGTTTGGCTTTGGCACCAACTATCATAGTCAGTTCAACGCCAACTATAGAGTTCTTGGAAACTAAGTTTTTTTTAATACCTCAAAAAGAAAACCTCTCATTATTTATTTGTGTAAAAACATGGTACATTAAGGTCTTATAAATAGGGTTATGAACTTACATGTTTCGCCATAGAATGGCATACAAATTTATGAACATCTTAAATGTAAAATTTTAACACAACATCAATTGGTGTAAATATTAATAATAGTGTCTAGATAATAAGAATAGCACTTAAAATTCAAGATTCATATCTATTCGAAATCTTAACAGTACCCTAATTAATAGACTCTTATAACTACAGAAAAAACTAAAACATATACAGGTTGGAATTTTTGCATGCCACCTGGAGGGAAAGTACTCTAAATACCGGAAATAGCAAATTTTACTCAAAGGAAACATTCCTTTATTTTTAAAAAGAAATTAATCTGCATTCAAAGATTTTGAAAATTCGCGTGCCACACTCGGGAATCGAACCGGCTAAATTCCAAAAAAATCACAGCCTGTACTTTTATGGCACCAATCGATAGGGTCAATCATAAGGATCAAATCCCTCTAACAAACATGATAAATTAAATCAAAGGAAAACCATGAAATCTTAAGTTATAAATTCAATGGGATAAATTCAATAGGTAGATACGATAAAGCACTTTAATAAAAGGATGGATATTTACAATTGAAGAAAGAAGATTGCAATTTGCATGTGTTTGTTTGTGCAAATTGAAATCTTCCTATGTACATAGTTCTTCGTCATTTTAATCAATAAATGTTGTCAAAAGATAATTGTTTACTATGTGCGTAATTGGATGGACCTTTGAGTAAAAGTGCTTTATCTTATCCCATTAAATTTATAAGTTAGATTTAGTGGTTTTCCTTTCATTTAATTTATCGTATTTGTTAGAGGGATTTGATCCTTATGATTGACCCTATCGATTGGTGCCATAAAAGTACAGGATGTTATTTTTTGGAATTTAGCCGGTTCGATTCCCGAGTATGGCACGCTAATTTTCAAAATCTTTGAATGCAGATTAATATATTTTTAAAAATAAAGGAATGTTTATTTTAAGTAAAATTTGCTAACTCCGGTATTAAGAGTACTTTTCCTCCAGGTGGCATGCAAAAATTCCATCCTGTATATTAATATGGCAACGGGCTCAATACCGCGTCTCCACTCGTGCGGGATGCACGTTAAAAGGTGATTCTTTGAATAGGTACGTGCATATTAAGTATACGCGGCTCTCCCCAAATTTAAACTAATAGGGGAGATATAAAGTAACATTTTTTTTATTTCTCGTAAAACATAGTTCCAGCACTACGTATACGTATAATGTATTCCTATTGTTATAAACAACAAAGTTATGTTCATAAGCGTTCCTCAAATCTCATCGCCATTCGTGTCCCAATTTCCAAAATTGAGCAGTTCATGCTCGAAAAGTTATCAATAAACCCTAAAGATCGTATTTTGTCGTAGTCATTTAGATAGTACACGACATGCTTTACCAACTAGCAAAATTATACACATTGAAGAACACTTTTAACTACTTTATAATGACTTTGATAATTGTCCCAACACTTTATACTCACTGCCATTTGTGAACACAGTACCGCGTTTAATTTCTTTCCGCGTACGTAGTACTATCTCAACTTATAACTCAGCGGTCGGGCTCAGTACCACCACGTCTCGACTCGTGCGGGATGCACGTTTTAAATAGTGTTTTGGCGCCAACTGTGTTTGGCACAAATTGTGTTTAGCAAATAAAAATCTCCTTACCGTTCGAGTTTCCCGTGCTTAGTCTATTATACTTATTTGTCATTTTTATGCACTGTAATAGTCGCCCTAAGATACTCTTTACTTTAATAAAGTACCCAAGTTATTAAATTTTCTAAAGAACGTTTAATGTGAAAAAGTGTACAAATATCTAATTACCATTCATGTTATATTACACATTGTTTTTTTTCATTACCATTTTTCTCGTTCATATTTTGGCAAACTGTAATGAGAAATTGAAAATGGTAATTAGTACCAGTATAAGCTGGCCTCTGATTTTATCGAAACTCCTTAGCCCGCTAGGCCAGTTTAAATACTAATTACCGATGCCTTTCATATCTCATCACCATTCGACGAAAATTTTCAGCTTCATATTCAGGCCTATAAAGCAGTTCAAATACTGTGCGTTTGATTTAATTCGTTAACCTGCACCATAAACTTAACGTCAAATCCATAAAAGTTGTAATTGAATTATGAAAGCATTCTTTGAATTCAATTTTCGAATCCTGGATATGTCTATCTTAAAATATTTTCACCCATAAATGCCAAATTTTGTCTGTGTGTATGTTTGTTACTCTTTAACGCAAAAGCTACTAAACGGATTGGGATGAAATTTTGCACACAGATAGATTATAACCTGAATTAACACATAGGTTACTTTTTATCCCGGTAGGTGGGACAATTATCGAACTAGACGCGGGCGAAGCCGCGGGCATAACCTATAGTATCTCATCATTCCTCTCTACCTTTCATCCTCCCATCTATACCTAAGAATAACCTCTGACCCTCTCCTCCCAGGATATCAGGCGGAGATCAAGAGGACGTGACAGAGGAGTTCGCGTCCGGAGTGTCAGTGTTGTACCAGAGTGACGTGTACGTCGTGAAGTACGAGTACACTGACGCCAACGGCGCTGACGCCTTCATCGTGTATTACTGGAAGGTAACTAGCAATATTCGTCTTACGGATGATATCCACAAAACAGCTCGCATCGCATCGGATCAGAAAGGATACGTACAGATGCTGCGACAGCCGATCGCATCCGGCAGTATGTCGTACTGCCGCTTGCGAACTTATTCGTTTCTACGCCTTGTCAAATAGTTTTATTCGAGACGACAGGCGACCGGACCCGATCGCGCGTCGCAGCTAACTTTCGGCTACGATCGCATGGCGCGGAAGAAGCCCGCGGTTAAGCTGCTTGGTAAAATAGCTTTTAAATACTGTGTACACGATTTAATATCGAGTAAAGCGGTTTCAGTGGCGTCCATGATTTCCTTCAACGTCCAGACACCCAGGAGTGACATCAAGTGTGCCGTGGTTTGTGGAACAACACCACATTTACCTAGACTTCAGCGTAAAGACGTTTTTGAACTTACACTGTCACCTACGGGATATCTTCCGTGATTATCAATTATTCTAAACTCCCTACATTTCGACGTTGTTGCAAGCGCCATGATTGCGGGATGACTGGTGGAATGCAGGTGGATAGTAAATAAATTGTTATTAGGCGCAGACAAATCTGTCTGCCCTCTTTCTTCGACTGCTTTCCCAGGCTATCGTGTACCTGGATATTGTTAATCCATAATTAAAACTAAAATTGTAATATCATTACCGCAAAAAACGCCTAATTCAATAAATTATCGAAGCTGTACATGCTCATCATAGGGTTTGTCTTCAGGGTTCTGAAGCCAGTGCTGACGACAAGAAAGCAGCTTTGGATCTGGTTTCCCAGATTGAGGAGGAGCTGGAAGGCGCTGCTACCGTCGTGAAGGTCCCTCAAGGAAAGGAGAACAAGCATTTCTTGACCATCTTCAAAGGTGAGGCAGATGAAATGGACGTTACTATTGTTGAGCTAGCTGCGCCCGCGGTGTTACTTGCGGTGACTTTGTTATTTCACCATCCCACGGTGCGAACACCGCATTTTTCCGTAAAAGTAAAAGTATCGAGAATGTAAGCTATCTTGATACCAGATTTCATCCAAATCCATTAAGACGTTTGAGCGTGAAGGAGTAACATACACAAACTTTCGTCTTTATAATATTAGTGTGATACTGACAATACTGTGTTTGATGTTTAATTATTTATTAATATAGGTTCACCAACAGCTTCTGTGTATAGCACTTAGGTATACATAGGTTTTACAGCTTTTACATTTTTTTATGTTGTACATTCTTAGGTTTATTATTAACTGTAGTGATATCTTCACTAATATAGTTAAGTAGTGGTATCGCGTGATTAACGGCTGTTTTCTTTAACTTACTTACGTATAACTGTTAATTAATATGCCTATCTTTAGTAGCTATCTGTGTTTCATTTAGTCCCGTTTTCTATAAGATAAGATATATTTATTTGCATTAACATATGTACACATACAATATTAAAAATTGAATGTATAAATAACTTACTTACGTATAACTGTCAGTTAATATACCACGGCTCGTAAGTATCGGTGTTTCTATAAAAAAGTTAGCTTGGAATATCCTATCCGCGTCACCTACCTGTCACTTAATTTATAGAAAAATCAAAGAAAGCTTTCTGTGACGTTTTGTTTCTAACGGTCCGTAAGCTAAATGTCAAACAGATAGAGACAACGACCTACCGTTACCTGTTAGTAAGTTATTCAAAATGGCCGTTAATGCATTCGGTAGCATTTAAGATACTTGGGAAATAGAATGAGGACAGTGAACTGTTATTATAAGTACTTATTTCCTTTTTCAGGCAATCTGATAATAATCTTTGGAGGCAAGGACAAACCTGACAATTCCAAAGGATCATACGAAGACGATAACATCCGTCTATTTAGGGTAAGTAAAATTTATTTTACTTACTACTTCTTATAGGAGAGCAGCGGTGGCCCAGTGGTGGAGGCCCCGACTTACGAACCTCGTGGGTTAGAACTCAGACAGGCGCATTACTTTGTGTCATTTATTTCATCACCACTGCTCTCAAAACGGTGTAGGAAAACATCGTGAGGAAACCTAGTCCTAGAAACAAACATTCAAAGATGTGGCATCTACCAATCCGCACTGGGCCCGCGTGGGGGATTATAGCCCATTCCCTCTCATAGGGAGGAGGCCGTGTGTCCCAGCAGTGGAACATTATAGGCTGATTATGCTAAAGTTTGTTTAAGTAATAAATAAACTTTAGCATAAACAGCGGTGCAGGAAAAAAATATGCAATTTCTGACTTTTTAGTACTCCAACCTGGGTTGGTCCCATAGAATTATTTCATCAGTAGGTATTAGAAACATAATCAATTGGCATAAAAAAATGTTTTGTGTAAAATGGCCATTTTCTTGCTAACTGTACAGTTTTTTGAAATTGTGTGAATGGAGATCGAAATTTCACGAAAAATTATGGATAGTCTCGTAAGACTATTTTCGTGTAGCTACAACGTTTACCGTATCCATCCTGTATATAAGTATCGCCACTCGCAGAGGCTATTTTAATGTGTACCAGTTCATATAATGTATATACTACCCGTCTAACTGTACCATGTTACCCAAAAACAGGTCAGATAGACAATCGCTCCATGTAACATACTGGTTGTGGCACGAGGGCCTTTAGTTTGAAGTAGTGGACTGTATGAGAAGTTTTGAGGGTTTTAGAGATACCGATATAGATGTTGGATGTGACGTCACTATGGGCTTCTAGAAAGTCTTTCGGGATCCGAATTGTAGGCACACACAAATTTATTGTCTAGGATTGTTCTGATACGATCAGAAGGCACTATATCACAATAGTAGATGAAAAGTCAGGCTTTACAATGTGGTATCGACACATCGGCGTGCACGGCAGCGCGTACCTGCTTCTCTTTCGGTAGTCGAACGTCGACTCGTTGCAGCACTAAGATGACTGCTCATCGCCGTTGCCTCACCAGAAGCACAGTTTTAAAACTGTGCCAGAAGTGAGGGTAGAAGACATAAAATTAATGGAGCTTAAAACTACCTTAACCTAGACAAGGATCGAACATTGGTATTCAGCTGCATCCGGTTAGACTGGAAGCCGACTCCAACATAGTTGGGAAAAAGCTAAACAGAAGATGATGGTGACTTTTTTTAAATTACAGGTGGAAGGCACAGAGCTAGGTGTGGACATGAGAGCCATCCAGGTCCCGGAGACAGCTGACAGTTTGGAGGATGACGACGTGTATGTTCTGGAGACCAAAGACACCATCTACGTCTGGATTGGCAAGGTCAGTAGGCCTATTACGTATTTTTTTGATATCCAGTGACTAACAAGCTTCGGTTGTACACCGAACTTTGATGACAACCGAGAACGTCATAATATTGGTATTACGTATCGCACTGAGTGGATATCACTTTACGGTGACTAACAGCCCGGGTACGGTGTAACGTCTTTCACGAAAGCCACTTCAAACTCAGTTGTCACCAATTTGTTGTCCATTATGCTTACGTAATCGAAATAATATAAGAAGTATCGATACGAAAGCGTCTGTCAATATGAGTTACGGTGACTATCAGCCACGATTACAACATAATAAAATTCGGGAATTACAGGAAGATGTTCAGCCAAATATACCTTTATATTTACAGGAATCCAACGCCACAGAGAAGGAAGCAGTGGCCAGTTTCGTCGAGAAAGTCGTGAAAGACAAGGAGGTCTCGACCATAGAGCAGGGAGAAGAACCTGACGAGTTCTGGGACGCTTTAGGTCAGTGTTTCTAGCCAGGGATCGATTAATCGAGTCAAAAGGTGAACCGATTAGACCAGCAGGCCTATTACGTATCTTTCTGATATCCAGTGACTATCAAGCTTCGGTTGTACACCGAACTTTGATGACAACCGAGAATGTCATAAAATTGATATTGGGTACGTATCGCACTGAGTGGATATCACTTTACGGTGACTAACAGCACGAGTACGGTGTAACGTCTTTCACGAAAGCCACTTCAAACTCAGTTGTCACCAATTTGTTGTCCACTATGCTTAAATAATCGAAATAATATAAGTATCGATACGAAAGCGTCTGTCTAAATGAGTCACGGTGACTATCAGCCACGATGACAATCAATGACGTCATATTTGGTATGTGCTGTGTGCAGCCTCACGACTGCGCCAAAAAGGCCAATTTCAGCATTCATGCCAGACAGTTGATGCTGTGAAAATATCAATAAAATTATCACATCATCGCAGTCTAGTCCGAAGCTTGTTTTATATTTTAGAGGTCACTTTGCATTTCTCTTGGCCCGCTACGTTTTCAAATACTAAACTTGGCCCTCCCTAAAATTGTATTGGACCCCCTGGGTTAGACCCATATTTTGATTAACCATTTTATGGGTTAACCCTTATAATTTTTATATGGGTTAACCCTTATAATTTTTATATGGGTTAACCCGTAATAACAGACAGTCAAATTGTTAGTTTACAGTTTTAAATATTTTCTCTGGGACTTCGTCGAGCTTCATTGTGTCGGCGCTTTTCTGGTGGTCGCCACTGTTGATTCTGGCTTTCAGGAGTTACAGTGGTTTGGGAATAGAGTGGCGAGTATGCCTAAAAAAATGAATGAGATTAAATGAACTTGGAGGGTTGTATTGATGATTTTAATGATTATAATTCTATACCTACATAAGTACCTATGTGTTACGGTCGTGGCCTGTAAATTGCAAAAAACCCAAGATAATTTTGCGGGCTACATTGGGGATTGGGGCTTCACCCTTTTTATTTTCGTATGGTAAATCATCAAATAACTCCTCCCGCTCTGGGCGGAGCAGAAGGGAGTGTCAGACTTTTACTGACTAAAACCCATCCATGTTCCTTCATCGCCTTTTGTGTTCCGGGGCCACGGTATCTCTTTCGAACAGTCCCGCAACCCCGGCAGGCATCGGCCCTTGCGGACCCCTTCCTATTGCTGACTCTCTTTGCGTCGCGCGTGGAACACTCCTGCTTGTCGACACGGCCTGTTGTCATGAGACGGACGGACGGCGAGCTAGCCCACCGTCCACAGGCCCGCGCCTACGGTGGCCCCCGACGCCCGGTACATCTCCCGCGGCCCTTGCTTCATCCTTAATTATTGTTCATTCATTTTTGGAAGTTCCAGACGTTTCTGAGCTAATATTCCGGTCGTATGACAACCCTACTTTAGAAGAGGTCTTTCCCCTACAATGACACAACTAATACTTCCAACTCTACCTCCCAGGTGGTGCCCCCGAAGAGAAAGAAGACCCCTCAGGCTGGAGGAACGCAGTCAACAGGAAGATCAACACGCCGCACACTTTGACAGCTGTCACTGTCAGTGTCACCAAGAAGATCAAGTTCGAAGATCTGGACACTGAGTTTTCGCAACAGGTATAGTGGGACCGCACCCTCATCAGTTACCGAACGTAGCCCGAAGAATTGCCAAACTGACAAAGTCATCTGAGAGCAGTTTTGGATCAAACGCTTCCTTGTTGCCGCTCTTGCTTTGCGAATACTTGTTCCGTTCTCCTCGACTACAGCATGTGTTTGACAGGTTCCTTATCACGAAAAAATGGAGGGAGGGGGCTTGAAAATGTTATCTAGAATCGGGGGAGGCTCGACACAAAAAAGGGCAACCCTGATCCTCAGATCTAATATTAGCTGTGTCGTTACAGGACCTGGCTGACGATGGCTTGTATGTGCTGGACACCGGCGAAGAACTCTACGTGTGGCAAGGAAAGAACATTCCTGAGCGAGTCAAGATGGCCAAGAACGACATTGTCAAGGTGAGTGTGCTGTTCACTCGTTAGGGTTTAGAGTCAAAACCACCATGTATCAGTGTGATGTCTTCGTTCCGGGTTGGGTTGTAAAATAAAACACTGTTTCCAATATTACTGCGTTAGACGTGCTGTCGCTACGGGTGTGAGAGTGCGGCGCATCGCCCCTCACTCCCTCCACCGCGCATCCCCCACCACAGCACGCATAACTTATTATTAACCGACTTCCAAAAAGGAGGAGGTTCTCAATTCGATTGGTATTTTTTTTTAAATTAAACACCACAGTGAGGATTGTTATTTCCGAGAATAACCTCTATTTATAACGCAACAGCATTGAATTTGCTCCTTCCTTTTAATTTTTCGTCTACGCCCTGGCAGTCCATTAAATTTCTCGCAGTATGCAAGCCTGAGCTGAGTGTATGGTGCCACAGAGCCAGTATGCAAAGGAAAACACGGTTCAAAAACTGTTCCCTACAACTTGTCTGAATAGCTCTGTGTCCCAGCTAGATCACACCACGAAGGTTGAGGAGATCGTGGAGTATGTCCGAGCGAAGACCAGCTAGACCTTGAGGGTCGAGAAGTTGGAGTCGGGCCACAACACGAATTTTAAGTCATTCGTGCTGCGAGTTCCGACTCATCATATTGAGACCTTCCTCAAGGAAGAGTTTTGGCTGAAGGGTATCATGTATCGGCGATTCCGCGGAAAGCTACGCGACACCACGCAGCGCAACATGACGCCGTCTCTTCGTGTCTCTCACTCTCTTCTCCAACCCTTGGTCACCCAATGCTGAGTGTAGGTCTCTTCCAAATCTCTCCACTTTTGGCGGTTTTGTGTCATGGCACAGAATAGATAATAGGTCATGGCTATCCAGTTTCTTCCGGCCACTTTAGTGAGATCGTCTGTCCACCTAGTCGGTCGGCTTGTCGGTCGGTCTCTTCGTGTACAATAGTTTAATTAGGTTTTTGTAGTCTATATAAATATGTATGTTAGTCTGTAAGGTATATACCTATGATATGGGTCTTTTGTTACCTGAATTAAATGATACATTATTATCATTATTATATAGGTGTAGACATTAAACGAAGCCGATTCTGCGGCTCGCACTGACTCCCTTCGAACATAAAATATGTGTATAACATGCTATTTTTCTTTTCGAGTTTCCAGGGTTGGTCCCTTGATACAATTTATTGAAATGTAACTTTGCAGTTCTTCATTTATTTCATTAACATCTTGGTACTTACTGTAACTTCTGGCCCGCATCATGCCACCGCTGAGGGACGTCCCCGCCCTTTACATCATCATCATCATTCAGCCGAAAGACGTCCACTGCTGGACATAGGCCTCCCCCAAGTGTCACCACATTGACCGGTCCCGTGCGACTCGCATCCAGCGGATTCCCGCAACCTTCACCAGGTCATCAGTCCACCTAGTGGGAGGCCTTCCAACGCAACGTCTTCCGGTTCCCGGTCGCCACTCCAAAACTTTTCGGCCCCATCGGCCATCCGTTCTGTGAGCAATGTTGCCCACTTGACTGCCACTTAAGTTTGGCAATTCTTCGGGCTACGTCGGTAACCTTGGTTCTCTTGCTGATGTCTTCATTTCTGATTCGATCACGCAAGGAAACTCCGAGCATAGCCCTCTCCATTGCCCTTTGGGTGACTTATGCTACAATTAAAATAATGATCACTTGCTTCGGTGAAGGAAAACATCGTGAGGAAACAAACATGCCTAAGAGATATTTCTCGCCGCCATGTAAAGCCAAGTCAGAGGCCCATGGACGGTATAAAAACTGTGACATCTTAGTTAGGCACTAACCACACAAAGACCGGAAGACCTTGTGTTGGAAGACCTCCCACTAGGTGGAGCGGTGACCTGGTGAAGGTGGAAGGGATCCCCTGGATGCGAGTCGCACGGGACCGGGACATGTGGCGACACGTAGGGGAGGCCTATGTCCAGCAGTGGACGTCTGATCCGCTGGATGCGAGTCGCTCGGGACCGGGACATGTGGCGACACCGCGACACGTAGGGGAGGCCTATGTCTAGCAGTGGACGTCTGATCCGCTGGATGCGAGTCGCACGGGACCGGGACATGTGGCGACACGTAGGGGAGGCCTATGTCCAGCAGTGGACGTCTGATCCGCTGGATGCGAGTCGCACGGGACCGGGACATGTGGCGACACGTAGGGGAGGCCTATGTCCAGCAGTGGACGTCTGATCCGCTGGATGCGAGTCGCTCGGGACCGGGACATGTGGCGGCACCGCGACACGTAGGGGAGGCCTATGTCTAGCAGTGGACGTCTGATCCGCTGGATGCGAGTCGCACGGGACCGGGACATGTGGCGACACGTAGGGGAGGCCTATGTCCAGCAGTGGACGTCTGATCCGCTGGATGCGAGTCGCTCGGGACCGGGACATGTGGCGACACCGCGACACGTAGGGGAGGCCTATGTCTAGCAGTGGACGTCTGATCCGCTGGATGCGAGTCGCACGGGACCGGTACATGTGGCGACACGTAGGGGAGGCCTATGTCCAGCAGTGGACGTCTGATCCGCTGGATGCGAGTCGCACGGGACCGGGACATGTGGCGACACGTAGGGGAGGCCTATGTCCAGCAGTGGACGTCTGATCCGCTGAATGCGGGTCGCACAGGACCGGGACATGTGGCGACACGTAGGGGAGGCCTATGTCCAGCAGTGGACACCTGATCCGCTTGATGCGAGTAGCACGGGACCGGGACATGTGGCGACACGTAGAGGAGGCCTATGCCCAGCAATGGACGTCTTTTGATTGAAATGACGAACCACACAAAAAATAAAATAATTAACTAGGTACATCTGGTGATGAAAAATATTAAAAAAAAATGCCTTTTCAGGAGTACATTGAAGATGACGGCTTACAGCGTACTGCGGAGACTGCCCTGGTCGTGTTCGTGAAGCAGGGCGAGGAACCCAGCGTATTCAAAAAGCTCTTCAACGAATGGGACAACGATATGTGGGATGTAAGTATAGGTTCTGAGCGAAGTGCAGTGGAGTGATGAATGTGAATCAACTTTATCGCTGAGGGCATAAAGTCGAAAATAGATACAGTGCTGTAGCAAATGTGTTTACTTTGTTGCACTTGGCATAAAGCGGAGCATAAATATGGGGTGGAAAGGGACACTAACGCGAAAACGGTAATATTGTACAATCGTTCTGAGCCACATAGAAATATTTTAAACGGTTTTTTTTTTTTAATCTGATTTTTCGTACAAGTGCAATAACTACACGGTCAAAATGTATGGAACTGCTGATTTTTAGGGTTCCGTACCCTAAGGGTAAAAACGGGACCCTATTACTAAGACTCCACTGTCCGTCTGTCTGTCACCAGGCAGTATATCTCATGAACTGTGATAGCTAGACAGTTGAAATTTTCACAGATGATGAAGAAATACTAAAACAGAAAAAAAAATATTTAAGGGGGGGTCCCATCGGGCCTGTGGATGGTGGGCTATGGGCTTGCTCGCCGTCCGTCCGTCTCATGACGACAGGCCGTGTCGACAAGCAGGAGTGTTCCACGCGCGCCTCAAAGAGAGTCAGCAATAGGAAGGGGTCCGTAAGGACCGATGCCTGCCGGGGTTGCGGGACTGTTCGAAAGAGATACCGTGGCCCCAGAACACAAAGGGCGATGAAGGAACATGGATGGGTTTTAATCAGCAAAAGTCTGACACTCCCTCCTGCTCCGCCCAGAGCGGGAGGAGTCATTTGATGAATTCCCATCCGAAAAAAAAAGGGGGTCCCATACAACAAACGTGATATTTTGCCGTTTTTTGCTCGATATTAATAACGGCAACAGGTAGACGCTTGAAAAAATCACAGAATACTTAGTTGCTTAGACACTTTAAAAATAAATAATTAAATTAAAATAAACTAAATATTTCAGGGGGGGTCCCATACAACAAACGTGATTTTTTGCCGTTTTGTCTAATGTTGTAAAGATAACGGTACGGAACCCTTCGTGCGCGAGTCCGACTAGGCAGGTTTTTTTTATAATAACCGATGAAAAATCTTATTTTTTGGAGCGAATGATTTTTAAAAATAACGATCTTAATTAGACCATTTTAAAATAAATTTATATGTAACATATCAGCCATTGTATTATGACTGCTATTCGCCCGAGGTCTTTCAAATCAAATTTGCAATGGGGATGGCAACTGTGGAACTAATGGCGCTAGCATCGCTTGTACCAAACATCGTCATTGGTTGAAAATCTGTCAATGTCATTTTATATTTCAAAATAGTTTGACCTCATTGGTCAGATTGAGTCTAAGCTATGGACGCGCCATCTACAATCAACTTTGACCAGCCTTCCCCATTGGGGGCAGTTTTTTTTCATCGACAATTTGGATAAAAAGGTCTTCAAATACGGTTTTTTTTGTCTTGGCCTCGAAATAGACGTCAGTGCAGATTTCGTGCAATGTGACGTCATCATCACCAACATTGGTGTCGATTCTGTTGTGCACAAACTAAACTTAATTTAGGCTATTGCTATCTTTTTCTCTACAATAAAACGAGAAAGAGACGGACGTAATTTAGACCTGTCAAATTTAGTTGGAGTTGGAACTAATATTTCTATACAAATGAAGGGTGCACGTAAAAACATGTCGACTAAAAACACGGTGAAGCGCAAGGCATAAACTAGTTTGACATTTCTAACTTAATTCATAACTATAGCCGTCCTTTTCTCGCACTGCATTTTAGTAAAAGGTAGCAATAGCCTAAAATAAGTTTATTTTGTGCACAACAGAATCGACACCACAGACGACCAGATTATGGCACAGCGGTAGTACTAGTGAGGCTGCCTTACGTTCTTAGGGCCCGGGTTCGAATCCCGGTAGAGGCAAATGTTTGTGTGATGAGCATGGACATTTGTTTCCGAGAAGTATGTATGTATTTACAAAAAAAAAAGTATTTAAGTAGTTTATCTACTATCTGGTATCCACGACACAAGCCTCGTGGCACGAGATGGCGGTGTGCCCTGCTATTTATTTGTTTATTTTATCACTTCCTCGAGCTTTAATCGAGTCAAGATTAATTATCTTTTTTTTTTCTTTTATAGAACCAAACATCTTATGAAGACATCAAGAACGAGACTATGGAAAAGAATTCTTAGTGAAATTGATAAAAAAAAAAAACTTTTAATTTATCAATTATTTTATACGTTTTTATTATTCACAATATTTTACATGTAAGTAACTAAGTATATCACACTTTGGAAAAATAAACTATTTAAACATAAGACATGATTTTTCACTAGGTAATCTATATTTATGATTTTTCTATTCTATTCTATTTTCCGATTTATTTATGAACCATGCTTAGTATTTTTAATCTTTTTAACGCCATTGTCACATATACGTGACAATCAAGCGCATGCCCTGTACGCCAACGACACGAATACGTGACAAAAAATGTGCGGTGCACTGTAACACGAAATTAACAAATAGTTTTGGAATCCCTATTCTTTTTGTAGGTACTTATTTGCCAATGATATTCTAGTAAACAGATATGTTGTGAGCGCGCAATCGTGAAGACTCAAAAACGACCCACTTGAGTCGTATTGCCTTTATTCTGCGTCACTGCGTGTATGTGAGCTGCCGCTACCGCGCGGATCACTTCTTTCGGTTGATTTGTAGGTGTATAACGTATCTGTTTATTATAGAAAATCATTGGTATTTACGGTAAAATCGTGCATTTATGGTCTGGCGTTCAAAAGGTTAATTAGTAAACTGTCCCCAGTATGGATGACATATTCCAGGTGGAAGTGACACCGACGCACAAACGAACACCAAGTTTTAAGTACCTACACCATTATTAATTCCAACGCTTCACATTTTTTTGGTAGCTGAGAGAATGTCATGCTAACTCAAATGTCTCGCTGATGGTGGCGGGTGTGTCGGATCATTCAGTTCCCTTCAATATGGTTGAGTTGAATGGCGCTGATACATACGTCATGTTCGTGAACGGGCGCTGTCAGTTGGGGCTGGTCGACTCGTAGCTGCCACAGTTAGTTTTAATAACTTTATTTTTAAATTGTTGATTTATTATTTTACTCTGGACATTCTTAATGGGCGGAGCGCACAGCAGCACGGCGGAGCACAGAACAGCACGGCGGCGACTGGAGCAGTCGCGCGCATGCTCTTGTAGTAGCTTGAGGGCGCTCCGAGTACCGTGTGTGAATTTATTCTTATATTGACCGTATATCAAAGTAGTTAAGGTTTATATTAAATTGTTGTCTTCAAATGCGCTCCGCTGCGCCTCTAGCGGTGTGCGCTGGGCCAAAGAGGGTTAACCTGTATAATGGATAATCAAACATAAGGGTTATAAGGTCTAACCGATTAACCTTTGAACCCGATTGATTGATCCGTGGTACCACTCAAACTGTAGCGATACACTGATTAATAATCTGCACGAGGTTCTTGTTCTCCAATGCGGCTGCAATCCGCTCCTTGTCTGCAAGTTGCTTGTTCACCGCATGTTCGGAGACGTGGGAGCCTTCTGACACTTCTACCGTCACCTTGAAGCGGCTTGGTAGGGCTCGGAGTAGCTGCACACGGATTGATAAACCTGGAATTTCGAGGGATGGGGTTTTAGTGTGGTAAATGATGAATTGGAACTGTGACAACTGAAGTCAACGTTATGCAGGTGTTGATAAGTTTGTTCAGAATGGCCGTTCTCACATTAGGCAATAACGACAACAACACAATATTGTGGGACTGGTGGTTTCATACATTGTGGATTGTGAAGTTGCTGGCGGAACGCTAGGTCTTCGAGACTGCTTGGTGGCATAATACAAGTTGTTGGATAATGTTGTCACGACATTGTCGGATAAATGAAACAAAAAAAATATATAAAAAAAAAAAAAAATAATAAAAAAGAATTTATAAGAATTCCTTCAGTTTAAATTTAAATGATCCAATTGTAACAAAAATTTGCATTTCATTATTTTATGATTGAATATGTTAAGCTACTGTAATACCTTTGTAAGAACTTCTGTAACCATTTTATCGGCAAATAAATCTTTGACTTTGAAAAAAACACCCCATGATATCGTGTCGTTATCGCCAATTAAAACAGCCAATGGCTAATTGTTATGTAGACATGAAATTTAGCAAAAGTGGTCATTGTTGCCTTACCATGCATGAACCTTCTTTGTAGGACAAGTAGGTAATTATCAGAACTTGCCTGGTTATCTTTTAAGCGGCATAGTTCCGAGGAATGAATATTAAGCAATATTAGTTTTGGTATAGAAAATATTTAGAATAACTAGCCATGTTTGGTCTTCAGAAGTTAATGGGCTTTAACAAATTAGACATTAGTAATTCTTATTCTACTCAGGAGAAGATAATGAGGCATTCTACTCTTTACTAAAAACATAGAAGCTTCTAGAACTTACCGATCAACGTAGCCATGCTGCAGTGTGGTATCGTCGGTGTAAAGTTTACAAACACAGTATTATCCTTATTATCTACTCTTATATTACTCTCCTCGACCACGTGTAGCTCTTCCAACGACAGGGGATGCTCAGGATCATTGATATTGCGAATCAAATCGAAAATCTCTCGTTCATCAAATAAATCTTCTACATCTTCGTCGTAATCTGCTGCAGTCTTTTCCCGCTCAGATTCTTTTTCGTATATGTTGGGGTTTACATTGTCGGCTACGGATTTTGTCATTTTTCTGCGGCTTTTTGAGTTTTATTTTGCAAAAATACAGAAAGTTTTTTTTTTTTTTTTTTTTTTTTCCTTTTATGGCAATTTGCCGAAGACTACGGCAATTTCTGCCAGTGTCGCGTAGTGGCTATACATGGGTATTATAATTAATTAATTAATATTTACAGAGAGAATATGAACTTAAACTTTTTGTGGCAATCCTTTTAGCCCTGAAACAATCATAAAACATAGGAGTTAGTAATAGTTAGTAGCTTAAAATATATATAGTCGTATCTATACACTATATTTAATAACTTTTAGATGTCTGAATATTATAGTTTAATATTGTTATTGGAAATAAATTTAATAAAAGCACGTATAATTTGGGGATTAGGGAAAAATGAGAGGAGGTGACGGACATTAATGGGTTTTTGGATGTTCAATTTTGTAATAACTTTATCAAAAGAGGAAACATTATTCAAAGGGCAATTTAAAAATATATGATCTAACGTACCATCATCTAGACCACACTCACACAAAGAACTGTCGCGGACCCTAATTTTATGGAGAAAAACTGGGGTACAGCAGTGACCAATACGGATTCTGCATATAACGGATGTGACGGTTTTGGATGTTTCTTTGTATTTATAAAACCAAGGCTTGGGGGAAATGGCTGGTTGAATAGATGCAAACAAGCTAGCTTTTGACTTGGAGGATTGAGACCAGTGGTCTTGCCATGATTTAAAAAGATCTACTTTGGCCTTGTGAATCAAGTCATAGACCTGAACAGCATAATGTTTTTTATCTGCCAAATTGCTGCTGACCGCATTCTTAGCTGCAATATCTACCAGCTCATTGCCCCTAATATTCATATGACTAGGAATCCATACCAATATTATCTCAATGTTTTTTTTAAAACAAGCATGTAGGACGGTTTTGATTTCAACTATAATTGGGCTGCGTAGGTTATCTTTAAATGAATTTTTAACTATTGCCTCCAGAGCACTCCTAGAATCAGAAAAGATGACCGCTTTTGAAATACCTGAATGAGAGGAAATAAATAAACACGCCTCCAAAATTCCAATGCACTCCCCGGTAAAAACCGAAGACTCGGGAGGGCACTGGAACTGAAGGAATATCTGGGAGTTGGAATTATATACAGCAATGCCTGTTTTACCGTCGGGGGTCAATTTAGAAGCGTCCGTATAAAATTTGTAGTGATCAGGCCAGTTGTTATTAACAGTCGAAAGAAAATGGTCATTAGCATTGGTGGTATCCTTATTTATTCCAATGTATGTGATCTTTGGAACAAAATTTAGAATTTCATATGGACATGTGTAGAGTGGGAATTTATTACACTGGGGAATGGGACAATTATCTTCCATATTCCGGATATTCCTAAATGAATTAAGGATCAAAGGGGGGTCTTTATGTTTCCAATAATCGCTTTGTCTACATAGATTATCTAGTGTGGAAAGCTTAGAAAGAACTATGTGATCACTAAGAAGATATGCCTTGTACAAATATTTATCGGCTAGGTATTGTCTACGGAGAAGAAGGGGAGGGTCGCCACTCTCAACTTGCAGTGCGTTGGTAGGAGTTGATCTCATACACCCTAGTACAATGCGGAGGGATTTCGACTGAATGGTTTCCAGCTTGGCCAATGCAACCTTACCACAGGGTTCCAGGAGGAAAGCCCCATAGTCAAGTAAACTTCTTATCGTAGCATTGTATATGAGTTTGAGAGTAAAGGGATGAGCACCCCACCAAACACCCGCTAGAGCACGTAGCATATTAAGGTTCTTCTCACATTTATTGATTATATAATTGAGATGAAAGACACCAGATAATTTACAGTCCAAAATTACCCCAAGGAATTTCACATTATCCTCGACATTGATCAGGGATCCTTCAATTTCAAGGTGGACATTTGGCGTTAAACGTTTACGTGAGAAAACTACAACGGAGCTTTTAGGAGCTGACAAGGTAAGTCCATGAGAGATTAACCACTGGTTTAGGGAGTTCAGGGATATTTGCATGGATTCCGTAGCAATTTCCACAGACGAGGTAGGAATATATAAGCATAGGTCATCTGCGTATTGTAAAATCTGGCAGTCGTTATTAAGGGACTTGTGAAGATCAGAGGTGTAAATACTGTATAAAAGAGGACTTAGTACTGAACCCTGGGGTAACCCACGCCAAACAGTTCTGGGGTCATATGATTCACCTGGAATATGGAGTTTAATGCTGCGTCCAGCAAGCAAGTTACAGATACAGTTGAGTATCTTTACCGGAATACTCAGCTGGCGTAATTTACTTCTGAGTACGGAAAGAAGGACACTGTCGTACGCTGCTGAAATGTCAAGAAAGACCGCTAGAACTGAATCACTTTTGCTGAAGGCAATCCGGACATCGGTCATAAATATACCAATGCTATCCGTTGTGCTAGCACCCTTTCGGAAACCAAATTGAGTTTTTGCTAGAAGGCCTCGGCTTTCAACAAACCACTCCAACCTGTTTTTTAGAAGGTGTTCCAGGATTTTACCTATAACAGGAGATAGAGCAATGGGTCGAAAGTTTTCAGGGCAATCAGGAGTTTTCCCTGGTTTTAGGATGGGAATTATTAGTTGCGTTTTCCAGGCGTCAGGGATATGGGAGAGAATAAAACATGCGTTGATTATAGTTAAAAGGTATTGGCGACTGCGGGACCCCAATTTTTTAAAAAACGAATATGGATGGCCATCTATGCCTGGGGCGGAATCGTGAACGTGTTTGAGGACTGCATCCAGTTCGCTTAGCGAGAAGGGAGAATCTAAGGGGTCATTGGAAATTTCGCCCCCCCCAGAAGGAGAGGGGCATTCTCCCAAAAAGGGAGCGGAAGGGGGAGCAAGTTTCATCAGGAAAGGTTCTGCAATGTCGCCAGGCATAGATGAGGAGTTTCGGACGGAGCAGCCACGTTTAAAACGTTTGAAATTTTGCCAAACAAGAGAGGAAGGGGTTGAAGGGGAAAGTGAAGTGCAGAATTTCTTCCATCCTTCATATTTTTTTTTTTTTAATAGACGCCTGGATCTCGCACCAATCCGGTTGTACTCAATCAGGTTTTCAGCAGTCATATTTTCAGCATAATTAAGTTCGGCTTCATTTCTGGATTTAACCATGCTGGTACATTCCCGATCCCACCAGGGAGGGGATGATATTTTTCCGGAGGCTGAATTTTTAAGCGGTATGCTGTCGTCTGCGGCAGAAGAAATTGCACCGGAAAATTTGAATATACAGTCCTCTAAGTTGGCTGGGGAAACCTGAGGCAAAGTGGAAATTATATCCTCAAGAGTTTGAGTGTATAATTCCCAATCCGCGCCAGTAAGCCTATATTTTAAAAGAGGAGGGTTGTCCCTATGAGGTAAGGACCTATTGACCAGAGTAGTGCATATTGGGTAGTGGTCACTACCATACGTGAGGTTAAGTCGCTTCCACTCCAACTGGGCGGACAAACTAGCTGAACACAGGGTAAGGTCTACACAGCTTCTACTCTGGCCAGGTCTAGGCAGGCGAGTGACGGAACCATCGTTGACAACACATAAACCCAAGTCTTCCAACAGATCAACCAACTCAAAACCAGGGGGATCAGAATGGTCAGAGCCCCACAGGGAATGATGACAATTAAAATCTCCCAAAATTATAACAGGATTCAGTGAGGAACATATGTTATGAATGTATTGAAAGCAGGAGGGATTGGGGGAGGGAATATAGACAGATATAAAATTAATGCCAAGGATATTAACACCTACAGCATTAATCTCATCTCCGTGGGGAGGAAGGGATAGAGGGGAGGAAGGAAGAAGATTGGTCACCAGCATAGCAGCCCCGCCATAACCATCAGAGCGGTCATCCCGGAGAGTGCTATAGCCAGGGAAATTAAATTGGAGTCGTGGAGTTAACCACGATTCTGAGATTGCAAAAATTGCAGGTTTATACAAATTAATAAGGTGGCAGATTTCATGTTTTTTGGGTAGTGCACTTCTGGTGTTCCACTGCATGAGATGGAATGTTACGGTTTTTAATTTTATTGACTATGTTGTCGGCTACGTGGTCTGGTAATGAGTAATTTGAAAGTAAGGTGGAAAGCAGAGTAATAATAGTGTTGATAGTCTCTTCATTCTCATTATGAGTCGGAGGGTGGACCATCAGAGCACAACCATTAGGAGAGGGGGGGAAAGAATAACTGTTAATAATATCCTGATGGGCCCTACGGTCATAACCAGGATGGGGGGGTGTGTGGGGCTTTGGACGGGTAATCACAAATTTTTTGCTGGAGGAAGAAGTAGGGGGTTGGGAATGGGAGGTATAATTAGGAATTGGGAGACGGGGGGGACGGGGATCATGGTTAAGAGTCTGGTGGATAGTCAGTGCAGGAGGGGCTGATGCCGTAATGTCTGCAAAAGATCGGTAGGAGGGGGCGTGACGTTTGGCTGCTTCAGAATAAGATACATTATCCTTAGCCATGGTGGACTTGATGTTCCGCTGACGCAGGTATTCTGGGCATTGACGACTGTTCGCAGAGTGGGCACCCGTACAATAAAAGCACTTAGGCTCTTCAATGGAACACCCGTCCCCAAAGTGGTCACCACCACAGCGGTAACACCGTGGCTTTGACCGGCATTGAGTCCTGGTGTGTCCGAATTTGCAGCATCCGAAACACTGGACAGTGGGAAAATTATAAATCTCCACTGGAAGGGAATTAAAACAGCAAAAAACTCGATCCGGGAGGCTCTGACCATCAAATGTGATTACTACGCTCGATGTGGCAATCCATTCCGTTTTCCCATCATTGTTAACTCTGCGGTTCAATCTCCTCACTTTCAACACCTTGCCAAGTGGGGACTTCAGGGCATCCAAGACTTCAATGTCAGTCCAATCAGTAGGGACGCCCCTCACAACACCCATCCTGGTGATGTTGAATGTGGGTATTGTTAAAGTGAAGCCTTTTTGTTTTATTGACTCATTGTCGATAAATGCATTGGCATCTTCCGGGCCCTTGAACTCTACTGATACCCTGTTTCTTCCTATTCTCTTTATACCCCCATCTACAATATTCACAACATTCAGTTTCTGTAATAATTGACCGAATTTTATGGGGTGGAGGGTAGTGCCAGAGGCTGGATCGGATTCGAAAAGAGATGCGTAGACTAAAAATGGATGTCTATCTAAATGTGAGTATTTGGTGCGTGAGATCAATGACGGAGCCGTGACCCGGTCGCGTTTAGTCGCTGAAGCATTTTCGTCCGTGACATTCGTAGAGTCACTGTGGAGATGATTTTCAATGCGTTTCCTTTTTTGAGAAGCTACTTCAACTTCCATTGTCTCAAATTGAGACAGTGGAGCCGTCAGAACAGGCGCATGTGAAAACAAATCTTGGGATTGTAGCTGAGCGGGGTGGGGGGGGTCCGGCGGGCGGCCAGGAGACCGCTCGTCATCCGCCATTGTCAGTCAGCATAGGGCAGTAGAATATTAAATAGAATAAAAACTTACCAAATGTAAGATCACGTACACAAACAAAAACAAACACAGGACGAGCACAAACACGTAAAATACACCCAAAAACCACCAAAAAAAGCAGAGAAAGAGCCAGAAATCAGTGAGAGCACCAAAACAACATGTACTCGCCACAAACGCCTTTTGACCTACAGAAAGTTTAGCAACGCACGACGCACGAGCTGTCATCAAGTGTCAAGTGTCAACACAGATGATTGTATTGACGTTGATTACTTCGTTCATAAATCGTTGTTTGTACAGTTGTTTAAAAATCATTTAGTGTCAAACACAAGAGGATACGCAGCATCGTCATGCATGAAATAGAGAAAAAGAAAAAGTGGAGGTCTTTGCCTAAGAGTTGAACAGAATGGCTAAAAAAAACGTTGAAGACAAATTTAACAGGGAGTTCAACGGGGTCACTATTGCCCTTCACACATTACTATTCATACTAAAATTGAGTATCAAAAAGTAATTATAATGGTTGTTTCTAAGATAAACTAAAAAACTAAAAACCATGTTTTGTAAACATTAGTAAAAATTTCTGAACGAAACCTCAACTGACGTTCTTTGCGTTGATAAGCGTTCCAAAACAGGATCTTTCACTTTTGCTATTTCAAACATAAGACAGTCACTTTATTCTTTCCCTCTCTCTACAAACAGATTCGCAAGGCCATCTCGCTCTACATAAAGTAGGTTACTTATTTGAAACGCGCTGCCTGACAGCTCAACAAGATCAATATTTCAACCAGACGAGATCCTTTCCGTGTTTTTCAAACAAATTAATTTGTGAGGGGCGTATCACAGCTAACAGAACTTCAGAGAAACGCCAGACATGTAAGTAAACACATTTAAAATGGCTACAACAGCCTAGCATTTCTTCAAACGCTCAATTTTCCATTTAGAAAGTTGATTTATCTCAAATGTTTATAACTATTTGTTTTCGGATTATAATTCGTCATTGCGATAGTAAATCATCTAACATAGTGTGTTATAAACGATTATATACGTATAGGAAGTATGTATTACTAGTATAAAGTTCTATTTCGCTAGTTTTCGTAGAATATTTCTAAGGGTGGATACAACAGGGGTAGTTTATGACGTAATTCGCCGCAGACTTGAATTTAGTATAATAGAACCTACGTTCTTTTAAAACAAAAACATAACATCACGCATGTAATACCTGAAGGGTCAGACAATTGTGTATATAGTTTACCCACATTAACAGTTATGCATAAGTCCCATGTAAGAGAAAGCAAGCCTAGTGCTCTAAATCTATTGCAAACCCAAGACTGTGCAGGCTTTTCAATAATTGTGATGTTGTTGTAGATATTTGTTGCACATCGGTACAAAAGTTCAAGAGCCAAGTCCACCAAAAATAATCAACACAACACCTAACTATGTTACTCTCAACCTATATACTTTTTGTTACCAGTCTAGATACTAAGTATGTACCATGAGCTCGGACGAAATCTTACAATGTTTTAAACAAAATCTGTGGACCCGATGTCCACATTTGTTTACCATCCGTATTGTATTGTATTTTTTTCTTTTGACCCTTTTTTTCATTAACATAAACAAGGTATCAGATGCTGCGATGTTATTGGTTGATGAGCTTAAATAAGCGCTTCAATAGTGGCTGAATGCTGCAAGCAAAAAGAGTCGTATTGGTGGTGAGATTTCGTCCGAGCTCATTGTACATGTTATAAATATTTAGTTTCTTCAGTGACTGACCCATTAGTCTCGTGGTCGTAAAGCGCGACTGCTGAGCATAGGCTGGGGTTCGATTCCCAGGTTGGACAAAAAAGTTCTGGTAGGGTTTATCCTTTGCCCAGCAGTGGGATGACGCAGGGTTTATCCTTTAGAAATTTCTCAGTAGTAACCCAGTTTGGAAGTTGGCGGTATGATACCCCTGTGCCTCGGAAAGCACGTTCAGGCTTTGGTCCTGTGCACGCCTGGATCTCACCACCCACGTGCTTCTGCACTGCCCAGTGGTTGCAACATACAGGGCAAAGTACTTCGGTAACCCAGGTACTCTCCGCGAGATTGTCAGCAACACCAAGGCGCTGCTGGCCTTTCTCGGGGAGTTAGGGTGGATCGAATAAATTCCCACCCGTACGCAAAATACGCGCTTTGACGTGGAGTTGCGGACACCAGCCCGCTATACAATACAATACGCCTGGATCTCTCTCCGGTTGTGTCGGATTCCCATCGGACTATGAGAGTTGGCGCGGGACAAATATAAGAGGCGTCGGGCGGGGGCGTGGCGCGGGTACAGCGCAGAACAGCACCCCTAGCCAAGTTGACAATCTACAATCGTTAACGCTAGTAGAAAACTATTCAAATGAATAGGAATGACATCATCTCAACGTTAAATCACGTGATCAACACAAACGAATAGAAAATTCCTAGACAAGTTTACATCGTTCAAAATGATAGAATAGAATGTTATCGTTTCTACAATGTTGATCGCTAAACTCTTTGGTAGGAACGCTCACCATACCTAAAGTGTAGGTTTTTTTCTAAAGACATTAGGGAACGAGCGATCGACTCAGTCGAGTCAACTTGGCTACCAATTTAGCGCTTTCTACAATCGCTTTGCCGAGGCGTTTACGATTGAAGAAAGAGAATCGATACGAAACGTTTGTAACTTGGCTAGGGGTGCAGGCGCGCTAACGGTGTCGGCTAGGCGAGGTGGCGAACACGGGAATTCTAGTGTTTAAAATTCTATATCGTCACGCAATTTCGCTGTCTACTTCAACCCTGTGTACTCTTGTATTATATAGTGTATTATCTATGCTGTGTACACTGTCGGCATGCCACTGCTAACTGCAGGTGCGCCGGCGAGGAAGTGGCGCCCGCGCCGGCCGCGCCGTCTCAGTATGTCTCGTGCCTCACCTCTTCTATACCTTTTGTATGAAATTTCAGAGAAGTGGCGACTCGCCCGCGCCTCGCCTACGCCCGACGCCTCGCCTACGCCCGACGCCTCTTGTATTTGTCCCGCGCCTTAAGACCCTTCTAACCCTAAAATTAGCAACTCTATTTGTGGTGGTTCAAACTTCGTTTGAAATACTGTTAGAATAAAGTTATAATCAGCTTGCACTACAAAGCGGTTGTTAACTTGTTACGTTAGTCACTGTGGCCGAATAGGGCGAAATGAGTGGATTTTTGCGATTAAAAAAAAATCTATTGATTGGACTAAAAAAATAAAACACATAAGACCTGCTTTATAGTTAGTTCAGTTAGTATGCAAAGTTTCATGATCTAATTTGAAGTAGTTTTTTGAATACCAGCGGTTTATTGTTCGATTTGGAGGTAACTTTGGATTTTTTTTCTATCGAGAAAAGTTTATGGAATCGTGTTTTCGTAACACATAGTACTTAGCATTAATCCTCAACTTTACCATATATTTATTTCAAAATTAATGCTGCAGTATTTTAGGCGTAACGGAGGATCATGCTAAGCCATTTGAGGGAGTATAGGCCCCTAAGGAACACAGAGTACACCTCTACCTGCGTACGTAATCACTTGTGCACTATAATATCTCCCGCGCCGATAGCCGGCTCTTTAGTAAATTGATCCCGCTCATTTCGATCCCGCGGGATCAGTTTACTAAATTAAAAGCCGATCTCCGCTATCACACAGATTATATATTAATAATTATGTATGTCTGCGCCCGCGTCTCTGTTGGTCAGTGTTGCCTGTGAAAGTCAACACAAAGTAGTGGTTAAATGGAGTGAAGATGTAATTATTATTTTCTCTATTTATTCTACCCATATTTGTATTATTTTTTCGTTAACACTTTATGTATTTATTATTTATCCGTGTCTGACCGTGGCATCACTCTGGGCCCTATCAGAATACCAGCGCTGTGACGTTTTTTTTTTAAATGTTACAGCACCATGCTGAGATAGGGGCCTTTTGGCCTCGTACAGGACCAATTTCATTTCATGTTTTTTTTTTTTTTTCTCATTGTTTATTTTTTTTAGTTGTAAGTACTGTTAATTTAACCATTTTTATTTGTGTTTTGTCCTGTGCGGGCTAATAAATGCTTTTTCTTTCTTTCTTTCTTTCTATGATTTGCCGCCGTGACCGCAAACAGTTAGGAGGACTAAATACTCTCTGCAACTGATAAACTCCTCGATTCCCCAGCAGTATGGCGTCGGACCCCTGGATAGTCCAGCCCCACGAGGCGGCGAAGTTCTCCGAGCACTTTCGTAACCTCGGCCCCGTCAACGGACACCTCACCGGGGAACAGGCCAAGCGATTCATGCTACAGGTATGTAGAAACATATTTTTGCATGTATTTAAGTGAAAACTTCTTTAGGCGCGTTGAGCACTTATTGGGTGAACAAAAATTATGGATCTTGCGTCATACGTATAGTCAACGAACGCTTTCATAGAATGGTTAGTCAAAATCAACCTTATATATACAACTAGCGAACGTTACCCGGTTTCACCCGTAGTTCCCGTTGCCATGGGAGTATGAGGATAAAATATAGCCTATGATACTCAGGGTGAACGTAGCTTTCTAATGGTGAAAGAATTTTTGAAATCAGAGCAGTCGTTTTTGAGTTTATTCATTACAAACATACACACACACACACACACACACACACAAAACAAATCTTTCCTTTTTAGAATATTAGTATAGATATTTTATCCCCGTACTCCCACACGGAACGGGAACTACGCGGGTGAAACTGCGTTACGTCCGCTATAGTGATTTATATTTTGCAAGTAGGTTTTACAAACACTGTTACACGTCTTTTAGAGGAGGCCTGTGTCCCAGCAGTGGGAACATTATAGGCTGACTATGCTGGGTCATCATGATCATCATCAGCCTATTAATGATCCCACTGCTGGGACACAGGCCCCCTCTCAATGAAAGGGAATGAGCTATAATCCACCACGCGGGCCCAGTGCGGATTGGTAGATGTCGACATGCCGGTTTCCTCACGATGTTTTCCTTCAACGTTTTGAGAGCAGTGGTGATGAAATAAATTACACAAAGTAATGCGCCTGTCTGGGTTCGAACCCACGACTTACTGTTCGTAAGTCGGGGCTGTTACCACTGGGACACCGCAGCTCTCATGTTATATTATGCTAGGTAGTACAGTTTTTTCGATGGACGTCTTCCTTGTTGCAGATTACAACATTTGCTACACAAACTAAACGAAATGCTCTAATTTCAGTCCCAGCTCCCGCCTCCGATTCTGGGACAGATCTGGTCCTTAGCAGACACCAATGCTGACGGGAAACTGGATCTCAGAGAGTTCTCCATCGCTTGCAAGGTCAGTTTCTTTAAAAAAGGGAGTGGGGTTTAAGTGAGGGTAGTTGAATAAACACCTTCGCTTTGCTGTGGCGGTACCTCCAATACTTCAGTCTTCCCGCGACCACGGGTGGTGCAATCCGGTCGAAACGTCGGGCTTATATTGAAGGTAAAATTCGCGATAATTACCCGTTTCCATATGTTTTATAACGAGTTTCTTTAAAACATATTTAATATCATTTTTAAAAGCCAACAGTTACCCTTTAAAATTCCCAGCAGACTTGTGTTGTGTTTAAGGCGAGGCGACTACAGCAGCTAAATTAGTAACTCTATTTGTGGTGGTTCAAACTTCGTTTGAAACATTGTTAGAATAACGTTCTAATCAGCTTGCACTACAAAGCGGTTGTTACGTCAGTCACTGCGGCCGAATAGTGCGAAATGAGTGGTTTTTATTCTTTATAAAATCAAATTTTCGTCTTTTGGAAAAAAATAAAAAAAAAACATAAGACCTGTTTTATAGTTAGTTCAGTTAGTATGCAAAGTTTCATGATCTAATTTGAAGTACTTTTTGAATACCAGCGGTTTATTGTTCGATTTGGAGGTAACTTTGGAATTTTTTTGTATCGTGAAAAGTTTATGGAATCGTGTTTTCGGGAAACATAGGACTTAACATTAATCCTCAACTTTACCATATATTTATTTCAAAATTAATGCTGCAGTATTTTAGGCGTAACGGAGGATCATGCTAAGCCATTTGAGTTAGTATAGACCCTTAATGATAATCTTTTTAAAAAAACCTTCCAGATAATTAACTTGAAGCTCCACAACATAGAAGTGCCGAAAGCCTTGCCAAATTCACTGCTCACCTCCCTCAGTCCTACCGGTAAGTTCGGTATTATTAGTATCCGCGTGAAATTGTTATAAAAATATTACTTCCCTATTTGAATTGGATGTTGTTTACTATTTCAAGGGTTTTAATTTTTTTGGCACGGAACCAATAAAACTGTGCTAACTTAGGCTTATTTTATTAGAGAATAATTAGTCTTTTTTCTAATAAAAGAAGCCTGATTTAGCCTTAAAACATCAGCTATCTGTCATTAAAATCGGTCCAGCCGTTTTGGAGATTAGCCTAAACAATATTATATAATATTAGCCCAAACAGCCAAAATTAAAAAAAAAGCTTTTTTTTTTAATTATCGTTTCCGATTGGAAGGTACATAAAAATAACAGCTGGTCCATACATGTTGACCGTGTAGATATTGTAGTTTTGTAAAAAACAGCTGTTTTTTTTAAATAACCCATTATTAATTTTGAGAGGCTCCAAATGCGTACTGAAACGCGTGGAACTGTTTTCGCGTCTGTGTATTCCACCCCTAATAAAAATATCGCTGGATATTACACACAGCGCCATCTTGTGCCACACTAAGCAACGAGGCTTGTGTCGTGGACACCAGATGTTGATATACTACATAGATACTTGTTGTTTGTAAATACATACTTAACTATACTAATCTATACTTATATTATAAAGAGGTAACATTTGTTTGTAAGTTTGTATGTAGGGGGTAATCTCCGGAAATAATGAACCAATTTTAAAAATTCTTTCAGCATTAGAAAGCTACATTCAACCTAAGTGACATAGGCTATATTTTATCCCCGTACTCCCACGGGAACGGGAACAACGCGGGTGAAACCGCGTGACGTCCGCTAGTTATACATATGAACATCCATGACTCGGAAACAAATGTCCATGCTCATCACACTAAAATTTGCTCTGCAAGCTACTATATTGAAATTATAAACAGACGATTCAATTTTATTTAATTGAATTTTCTCTCCACAGGCAATCAAAAACCTCAATTCGCGTCCCCCACCCCTACGCCTATAAAGCCACCGATCCCCCCCATGCCCTCTCTCCCTCCTCAGCCCCAACAGCCACTAATCTCTGGCCTATCATCGACCACCAGCAACCACTCCCTCTTAGGCGACCTGGTGGGCCCTATGGTTGCTCAACCTCCTCTTATCCCACCCATAGCTCCGCCTGCTAAACCTATGGTTCCTAACGTCCCGGATTTGATATCTGGAGTGAAGCCTGGTCAACCAATGGGTTCGCAGTCTTTGGTTAATACGCAACCGTTGATTGGTGGGCCACCGCCTATGGTTGCTTCTCAGCCAATGGTACCTTCCCAGCCTATGATGAGCTCTCAGCCAATGTCGTCCCAACCTTTAATGAGCTCTCAGCCAATGGTTCCTTCCCAGCCCATGATGTCTTCACAGCCGTTGGTTGCCGGTCAACCACAGCAGCCTATGTTACCATCTCAACCTCTAATGAATCCTTTAATAGGCCAGCAACCACCTCTCATTCCAAATCTGCCCATAGATCAGGCATTTTCCATGTCAAGTCAACCTATTTTGCCCCCGACTCAAAGTAGGGGTTTTGTTTCACCCCCTGAAGGGTCCCAGACGTCGATGGGTTCTCAGCCTATGGCCAGCCAGTCCCCTTTGACCTCCCAGCCCATGTCTACTGGATCGGGGTTGGGGTCTTTGATGAATAGTCCCCCATCGGGGGTTAATGCTGCCGGCAGTGTGCTCAACCAGCCTGTTACGTCAACCCCGCTTGCGGCGATGCAGAGAAGTGATAGCATGTCTAAACCAGGTATGAACTTTTGGCTATTTCTAGATTTTGAAGAGTGGCAAAATGAACATCTGACTTTCAAATCGGCAAAATATAGTAGAATTTAACTCTAATAAATAAAAATATTTCGTAGTTTCAGCAAGTTGCTTTGAGTGACGAAACTAGTGCAAGATTTATTTAATTACAACGGGTATACTATTATTACTATTATTATTATTATTACTATTTTCGTATTACCCGGTACTAACTGGGTTGTGGAGGTCAGATAGGCAGTCGCTCCATGTAAAATACTGGTATTCAGCTGCATCCGGTAAAACTGGAAGCCGACCCCAACACAGTTGGGAAAAGGCTAGGCAGATGATGATGATGGGTGTTTAAAACCAATTACAGTAATTAAAAGGGTTTTAACATGAAATTCAATTATATAAAATAGCAAAGTAAAGCAAAATTAAGCTTTTTGCTGTGTTCAAGATAGTCATTGCTCTTTCCTTAAGTTCCCTGTGTAGGTACCCCGACAAAACATTATGAATAATTTTTTATTACTAGAAAAACTCAAGGATCACGATAAAGGTCGTTTCGGGACAAGTTTATGTCATTATCTCTGTTTTTGGAATTTATGTATTTGAATAAATGTATGCGGGTTAATGACCTTTATTTCCTACTTATCTGGCGCAGACTATACCAATCTCGCTAACATCGTTTGAGTATTTAGATGTGTGATTATGGTTTAGATATAGCAACATAATTTAAAAAAAATATGCCTGTGAAAGTTTGATTATTTCTCTGGACCGCACGAAACAAAAATATTTTTTTTTCTTGTATTTGAGCATTATAATCTTAAAACACTCAACTACAAGAAAAATTATGATGCCCCTCTTAACTCGTTTATTATTCAAATTTAAAAGACTCACAAGGATGGATATAATATCTGCCTCCTAGACAGTGTAGATAGAAGTAAGAGAGTGACTAAAGGCAACCAACGCTTTTATAATATTCGTTTAATGACAGTGTTGCCAGATTAATTTTTGCTTTATTATTCAACTAAATATCAGCAGTTAGTTACAAATTTTAAACGTGTTCTTACAGGTTCTCTGGTGACAAGTCCTACAGAAATGCCGATGGGTGTAATGAGTCCGCCTACGACTGTGGAATGGGGGATACCACAACCTCAGAAACTCAAGTAAGTGTCTCTCATACTATCTGCGTCCCAACTACGAAATGTTGAGCTAAATAAATTTTGAGTTGAGCTACACTATTATTGACTAATACATTAACTGACTGGACAGTTCCAACTTGGTTCTTTTTTCAAAAGACCATCTCAGATACTAATTTGTATGGTTCTCATATGACTTAACCAATATTAGGTATATGTCGTGACGTAAATTTTATTTATCTACACCCATGCTATAAATCCTCTTTATCTACACCCATGCTATAAATCCTCTATAAAAGTATCTGAAACAGTTAGCTTATGGCCAACATTAAAACAGCCAGTGTCATAATAACCATTATAACACCCAAACGGGTGTTATAATGTTGTACTGAATTTCATTATGCAACTCGTTTTAAAATAAAGAACATTGTCTAGCACGTGCGATTCACTACCACAGCGCCGTAATTTAAAAAAAAAACTTAAGTTCATTCGAATTCACGTCGTATCCCGCCATTTTTGTTCGATATTTGGATATTAGTATTGCATTATGTACCTACTTTGTTGTTTACAAAAATGAGTGATACAAGCTTTGTGCATTTTAATAATAGTACAATCCAACATGTAAATAATTATATTATTACCTATACATGGTTTCTTTGTAATAAATACTCAGCAATTAAACTTTCCATTAATTTACATAGACTTCTTACAACACTACAAAAGGTTTTAGAACCTTTTATGGAGGATTCATTTCATGGATGTAGATAAAGTCTTGTATGCAACTGTACATAATTAGGTATTAAAACACTCATGTGATACTATTATCACACTCGGCTTCGCCTCGTGTGATAAACCCACATTCGTGTTTTAATACCCCTCATTATACAACAGTTGCATAAATAACTATTAAAGGTATCTGAAACAGTTAGCTTATGGCCAACATTAAAACAGCCAGTGTCATAATAACCATTATAACACCCAAACGGGTGTTATAATGTTGTACTGAATTTCATTATGCAACTCGTTTTAAAAAAAGAACATCGAATGTGGTAGTGAATCGAACGTCTAGCACGTGCGATTCACTACCACAGCGCCGTAATTAAAATTCACGATTTCGAATTCACGTCGTATCCCGCCATTTTTGTTCGACATTTGGATATTAGTCTTGTATTACGTACTTTGTTGTTTACAAAAATGAGTGACACAAGCTTTGTGAATTTTGATAATTGAACAATCCAAAATGTAAATTATTATATTACTACCTATACACGGTTTGTTTGTATTAAATACAAGCAATTAAACTTTCCATGAATTTACATAGACTTCTTAGAACACTGCAACACCCTATGGTTTCAGAACCTTTTATGGAGGATTCATATCATGGATGTAGATAAAGTCTTGTATGCAACTGTACATAATTAGGTATTAAAACACTCATGTGATACTATTATCACACTCGGCTTCGCCTCGTGTGATAAACCCACATTCGTGTTTTAATACCCCTCATTATACAACAGTTGCATAAATAACTATTATTTATTTAATTTAATGCACAATGTACACAACCAATTTTACACGTTAAGCTTACACTAGTGAGTACATGACCCTGTTAGGACGCAGCAAGATAACTTAAAACTAATATTGCAGATTATGGTATTTATCTAGATTTATCCAATATCACTTACATATCGAATCAAATATTATATTAATTAAATTTATATCTAACATTTCATTTGATTTACTTAATAACAATTAAATAAAATAATTTAAATAATCAAAAAACATAACATGATTATTAATAAATAGAAAAATATATCATCACTATGTCAAATAAATTTTACGAACACCTTTGATTTTTTTCTGAAACCAGTAGGCTTGTGACCTCAAAAAATCTATTAGGGTAGCATAAAATAATAATTCTAAGACGCCTATCTATAAAAAAAAACACTTTATTTTGGGCCTGAAAACCCGATTATTTTTCAAATAATTGTCAAATCCAATTTTTTGAAATCAATAACAAATGACGTCACAGTTTACGATTGCCATACAAAATCTATGAGAGACCCGTGTTTTGACAGCTCTTAAAAAGTATCTCAATTGATTGATGTTACATCTACCCCATTAATCCGTCAGTTAGATTATCAAAAAATATTTGACACGTAAATATTGTTTCTTTTGTTACGTAAACCAAAACTGACGAAGATACGACGCTTTTAAAATTCTCAATACGTCACGCCGTGCTATAATTTTTAGTGCGTTCTGACGTCACGAGCCCTTCCCGAGTTTTGATGCGTTTTATCTTTGTCAATATTCATTGATACACAAAAACAAAAAATACGTGTCCATTATTTTCCAATACTCTAACTGACGGACCATCAATAGCCTATTGTGAACCTGCAGAATAGTCATTCATAGTTTTGGGTCCGTCAGTCTATTTTAAAGATCGTCGATTATCTGAAAATAACACAATCCTTAGCTGATTTTGAAGCAATTGGAGCAAATCGTTGATGTTGACTAAAAATAACAATAGACTCAATTTCTAAACTTGAAGACAAGTTTCGTATTACTAGAAAAAGTCAAGGATCACGATAAAGGTCGTTTCGGGACAAGTTTATGTCATTATTTCTGTTTTCGTAATTATATGTTTGATTAAATGTATGTGGGTTAATGACCTTTAATACTTACTTATGTGGCGGAGACTATACCTACCTATATTGGGTACATTTAAGGAACGCCGGTTGTCATTTCAGACCCTAATGAGTTTATACTGTTTACCTAAACTTTAATTTATCTATATTTTAGGTATGATGTAGTATGGTTGTACTGTATTCACTATCTTAGTTACACAAATAAAATTATCTATTTACACATGTATAGTGTGTGTACACATGTATATATAAGAAAAAAACAAATAAAATTGATCTTGTTTTTTTTAGCAAATTTCAAGATTTAAGATATTTACATTAAACACCTCCACGACGCCCGTACTATTCAATCCATCCATCATCAGCACAATGTTTTGAGTGCGTTACATTGAGTTCTACCACAAAAAAATATTTTTAACCCCAAAAAAAAGTCGTTTCCCAGCAATAATTTTTGCGTAAAGTTACTTAGTTTGATGTACAGAATGCTTGATAGACGGCTTCGTGATGAGGTTGTTTATACCCTGTATATAGGGTTTTCATACATTCTTATTGTTAGAAACTTTTCGATAGGGAACGTGCAGGAACTATAGGTGGCAGCACTAATCGACAAAAGAGACACTATGCGGACAGAAAAGGAAACATCACTTCTCATCGTGCTTTCAATTTACCTAAGACAAAATTGTCTCTTCAATTATATTATTTTTGAATATGTTAAAAGGTATAAAATATGAGTTCCCGTCTATCAATAACGATCGTCAGCGTAATATAAATTGTTAAAGTATTAAAAAACAGCATAACGAAAACCGGTAACTTAGTCTTTTGCACAAGTCACCACATCCCTATTCCTTCTCGTCTTTGTTTCCGTTTCCTGCGCGAACCTCACTAGCGCGCACACACACATAGACACTTTTCGTTCAAACACCAAATCAAAAGGGCGGCACGCAAGCCGGCTCCGTATAAAACCGAGAAAACTCCAGAAACCCTCAAGATAAGTGTGAGATAAATCATCAAGGGACGTCCCAGACTATTTAACATAATATAAACGTAGTGCACTGTGGAAGAAAATCGGGTGTGAAGTGAATAAGTGTGCAGCGCTCCACGGCCACGTGAGTACCCACATCATTTCCTTCGTTCCCCTTGTAGCAAGCTATTTTACCGGTGGTTTATACAGTCAGTTTATCGAAGGGATAGAACTACAACATTATTTGGGCCTTCAGCCGGATTTCATACATGTACCTATCAAAATAGTTTAAATTTCCTTTGTTGTACTACGACTGGCGTCCATCTTTTCTCTATCAAATTACACAAAATATAATATTTCAACTCATTTTATTGTCTGATCATATCTATATAACATATACTTAACATACAACAAGTGTTTTCGGAGTAATCTCATTTCAAACTTCCGAGTTTGAAAACTTTAATATCTTAAAACCAGTTTCGACTAGTTCAGTCCGCGTCGTTTTCGTGCCGCGGATTCATACTTAGTCTGTGTTCGAACGAGTTGTCAATGCTATTTCAATACATTTGGATAGCTAAATTATCATAAAAGCAACTTATACGTAACATACAACGTTTTAGGTTCATATTCTAGGCGATCTAAACGTAACATATAGCGTTTAGGTTCAAAATCATATAGTGTTAAACGTAACATACAGCGTTTTTAACTATTATAATATCATTATTTTAACATTCCTAAAAATACTTTTACGTGTAGTTCGTATTTTCATCATATCAAAGGTCCTTCGACATTCAAACTTCTCAGAGTAGGTTTCCTTTTGTACCTACCCACCTGTTGACCGAACGCTGTGCGTCAGATCCGACGTTCACTCGTTCCATTCGTTCTGTTATAGTGATACCAGCTCTAAAAGTAGAATACCATTATTTAAAGTTTTAGGAAAAATATTTTCCACTGTTTGTAAACAAATTGTATTAATACTTTTGAAGTCATTTATAAATTGATACTGGTTCTATAATAGTAGTTTAGAACTACACACATCAAAAGTATCTAGGGATCAACATATATTTTTGCAATAACTTTTCTCCTGATTGATATTAATTAAAATTTTCTTTAAGGATTCATCAAATAAAGTGTTTTCGTTTGTCACAGTAACGATAAACCAAGTCACCTTTGCATTAATAAAGAAATTTGCCATTTTCCTAATAAAGGGATTTTTGACATTTGAACCACTAACATTAAAGTTCGAAAAAATGACTGAAAACACAGTTTTCTTTAAAATTTTATTGGGTAACTTAAACAATTAATAATCCGTGTTTCTACCGCGAACACTAACAACACAAGAACATCGGTTTGGCATACTCAAAATGAGTTCATCCAAATCACGCTGTGGAATGGCCGCCCATGTTCGTTGCAACAACAAAAAAAGGTCTTCTTGCGACTGGATACCCTCCATATTCGGCAGAGCTCTTCTCTGTAGCATATCCCATGCATGCTCAATCGGGTTCAAGTCTGGCGACTGAGCAGGCCAGGGCAGGACATTGATGTTAGCTGCGGCGAGAGTCTGTCTTACAACTCTTGCGGTGTGCGGTCGTGCATTATCATGCATTAACTGAAATAAGGGACCGATTTGCACTTGTAGAGGAACGATGACGTCTGATACAATCGTCTCAGCATAAATTTGAGCGTTGAGGTTGCCTCTGATCCAAATCAACTCAGTTCTTCCGCCGATCCAAATACCCGCCCATACCATGATGGTTCCACCACTATAAGGATGGACTTTCTGGCAGGATTTTAATCGCTGTTGGCGTCCAGGGGTTCTCCAGTGTCGTATACGTCTTGTATCCGGTCTCATACCAAAACGAGACTCATCAGAAAAGCACACGAAACGCCATTGTTCTTCTGCCCAATTTCTGTGTTCAAGAGCCCATTGATATCGAATCCTACGATTGTGCATTGCTATAGGTGGTACCCGTAGCGGTCTTCGGGAATGAAGGTTCACTTCATGCAAGCGGTTTCTGACTGTTTGGTCGCTAATTAAGTTCCCTGAAGAGTGATGAAGCCTCACGGCTAACATCATGGCGGTTATTGTTGGAGCTCTTCGAGTTAAGATTTGAATGTATCGGTCTTGTCTCCGTGTGGTGCAGCGATACCGTCCTCCATGGCGCTCAGCCACGGTACCAGTGCTTCGGTAACGTGTCCAAAGTCGACTGATAACACTCTGACTTGTATTCAGAGCTAAAGCTACAGTACGTTGCCGGGAACCAGCTTCTATCATTCCCACGGCTCTGAGCATTTCTTCCCTGCTTAAATGACGTCGCCGCTCCATAATAACGTTGGTTTTAATCAGTAGTAGGGAAACAGTAGCACTAATAATGTCTTCAATGCGTTGTATGTTTTTATAGGGAAAATATTGACAGCTTATTTTCATCTTTTACTCGAATTTGATTGAGAGTTCCTGATTCAAATTATGAAATGCACCAAAAAGGATCCATATAAATTTATAAAATCATAAATTTATTACAAAGCCACATCTCAATCTCAAGAAATCCGCATAAAAATGCTTGATCCCTAGACACTTTTGATGTGTGTATATTCAAATAATATAGCAAGTAAATATTTAAATTAATTTTACTGAATTTCAAATTCAATCATGAGTGAAGCAATGGCGGCTCACTATGAGTCTAAACGCAACATAGCCTTTAAAAGATTATCAGATGCTGTTACCTGTGCTCGCAATTGTCTAAGCGACTCCAGTTTTCTACCACGTTTTGAAACATGGTGTTCACGGTTAGAATCACTTATGGATGTGTTTAATGACTCTCACATCAAGCTCATAAGTGAGTATAGGGGCCTTGGAAATGAGGATTGCATTCAGAAACAAACCACTTATCAGGAACAGGCAGATGATATGTATTTTGAAATTCTTGAAGCTAAACGCACACTTTTTCCTGAAAACTTAATTGAGGGTAAAGTGTCAACATCATCATGTGACCATAAAACTGAACACAAAAACCAGGCTAAATTGCCATCAATAAAGCTGCCTACTTTCTCTGGTCAATTTAAAGATTTTCCAGGTTACATTGATTTATTTAATACTCTAGTCCATAGTCGGACAGATTTAACAAATGTTGAAAAGTTTCAATATCTTATAACTTCCCTTTCTGGGGAACCAATAAATTTAATTAGAGCATATCCTATTTCAGATGCTAATTATACAAGTGCTTATGAAGCGCTGAGCAAGCGTTATACCAATAAGAGGTTTTTGGCTTTCTTATGTTGGGAACAAATTTGTAATTTAAAATCTATTAGTACAGCATCAGTGCAGAGTTTACGTACTCTCTTAGATAGTTATGCTGAGAATCTTTCAATGTTAGAGTCGTTAGGGTTGCCCACTTCTAAATGGGATTTTGTTTTATTTCATTCTCTTTTAACTAAAATTGATAAAAAATCTCGTGAAGCCTTTGAGCTTTCTTGTACGGGCAGTGATATCCCACAATTTAGTCAGCTTCAAACATTTTTAGGAGATAGATGCAGTGCATTGGAGCGTTCATCTCTAACAAATGTACCAACGGTATCATCAGCTCCCAATAGTCAAAGAAGTAACAATCAAACCAAATCAGATTCTACAAATAAAACATCTTCACTGTTAGCTCAAACGCCTAACACGTTAGAATGTATAATTTGTAAAGAAAAACATACTCTTATTAATTGTGATAATTTCATGTCTAAAACGCCTCAAGAAAGGGCTCAACTTGCTAGACAACATAATCTTTGTTTGAATTGTTTACGTTCCAATCATCGCACTTCTAAATGCTTTTCAACCCGTTCATGCAAGAGTTGTAATCAACGTCATAATAGTTTACTGCATTTTCCTAAGGAACCATCGACTAATCCTAATCAACAATCTTCATCACAAGTCCATATGACTACAACAAATCAGGCTAATGCAGATAGTGTTGAAAAGCAGGTTATTACCCCTGTTACTACATTATCCAATGTATCACGAGGCTTGACTCCCACCTTTGTTTTACTTGCCACAGCTCAAGTCAAGGTCAAGGATTGTAACAACACTTACCAGAAAGTACGTGTTTTGCTAGATCCTGGTAGTCAGAGTCATATCATGAGCAGTGCTTGTGCTCGTCGCCTTGGTCTGACTCGTTTTAAATGTAACACTCCGATGTCAGGTATTGGTGACGTTCCTACTGCTTCAAGCAGTCGAGTTTTCCTTGAACTCCGCCCATTAGGCAATTCAGGAATATCATTTAGTATGGATGCAGTAGTCTTAGATAAAATTTGTGGTAATATGCCCACACATTCAATCAATCTCAATGATTTTCAACATATAGGAAATCTTAAGCTGGCAGATCCAGAATTTCATCAGTCTCGCCCCATCGACCTTTTGATCGGTGGAGAGATATTTCCGCAGATTTTGTTACCAGGCAAAATTGATGGCGGCAGTCATTTGGCAACAGCCATTAACACAGTGTTTGGATTTATTCTCATGGGTAGGACCAAAGCAGCTGATCCCAGTGTTGAATCTTCTCCAGCATCTGTCAATCATGTATCACTGGATGCTAACTTGGACATTGCTATCCAGAAGTTTTGGGACATAGATCATGTACCTACAGAATCACAAGTTAATCAAGCAGCCTCCGCAGACGATTTTCGTTGTGAGGACATTTATAAGTCAACGCATAAACGTGATGCTGACGGTTGTTATATCGTTCAGTTGCCATTTCGCGATCAATCGCTTCCAATTTTTAGCGATTCATATAATATAGCGCTTCGGCGTTTTAAGCAGCTCGAAAAGCGCCTGCTTCAGAACCCTTCATTTGGGGACGAATATAAAGCACATATCATGGAATATTTAACAAGTAATCAGATGGAACGCGTTTCATCTGACGAGTGTCAGTCTGCTACCGCGTACTATATTCCACATCATGCGGTAGTAAAGCCTAGCAGTGTTTCAACTCGGTTAAGAGTGGTATACGATGCCTCGGCCAAGGACAAACTTGGAAAATCACTCAATGACACTCTTTTAACTGGTTGTAAGTTGCAAGCAGATATCACAAATATCATTTTACGGTTTCGTCTCCACGCTATCGTCTTATCAGCGGATGTACGTCAAATGTACCGCCGAATTATAGTAACCCAAGAGCATAGGGATTATCAGCGTATTCTCTTCAGGTTCTCACCTGAAGAACCTATTCAAGAATTTAGGATCAATCGCGTGACCTTCGGAGTCTCGTCGGCACCATTTCTGGCCATTCGCACTATGCATCAACTGGCTCAAGACGAACAAGAGTCTTATCCAACCGCAGCTAAGGTTCTGCAAGAAGATCTCTACGTGGATGATGTAGTCACTGGCTGTGAAACCGTAGAGCAGGCAATTCAGCTACAGCAGGAATTGACAAAAATTATGGCTGCTGGTGGTTTTGAGCTCAGAAAGTGGTCCAGCAATCATGTGGCTGTACTGCAAAATTTACCAGAAGAACATAAATTGGTTCCAGTTTTAACGTTCGATAGTGACTCTCACTTCGTCAAGGTTCTCGGGCTTGCCTGGAATGCTCATAAAGACGTTTTTAATTATCAAGTTAATCAAATTCCACGCGGTTGTACCAAACGAACAATGCTATCAGAGCTTGCTCGCATCTATGACCCAATTGGTCTTCTCACACCATTAACCTTTTTAGCTAAATTTCTTATTCAACGTTTGTGGTTACTAGGAACGTCATGGGATGAACCAGTACCCGATGATATTCATCAAACTTGGACGAAGTACACTAATCAGTTATCCAATTTACAAAACCTTCACATTCCGAGACGTATTACTCACGCACACGCATCAAGCTATCAAATCCATGGATTCTGCGATGCCAGCGAGGCTGGCTATGCGGCAGTAGTATATCTTCGTTCCAACATAAATCAAAATCATCATCAAGTCTGTCCTGTAAGTGCACGATCGCGGGTGGCACCAACAAAGCGTAGAACGCTGCCAAGACTGGAATTGTGTGGCGCTTCTTTGTTAGCAGACCTTATGCATTACATAATTCATTTATTTTCTAACATACTAAACCTAGACGGCGTATATGCATGGTCTGATTCTATGATCGTGTTGGCATGGATCAAATCTAATTCTAAAAATTTTAAAGTATACGTTGGCAATCGTATTGCTAACATACAGCGAAAATTACCTTCTGCTGTCTGGAACCATGTACCAGGCAAGCAAAATCCAGCTGATTGTGCGAGTCGTGGCTTGCTACCTGACGAGCTCATCAGTCATGCCCTCTGGTGGTCAGGACCGGAGTGGTTATCATTATCTCAAAATCATTGGCCTACCGATACAATTCAATCATCATGCGTCACAAGCAATGACGTACTGTGCGAAAGGCGTACAACAGTTTTAAGTAACATAATCGATCTTGATCCCATCGATAATCTTCTTCAAAAATATTCATCACTTCGTAAAATTCAACGTATTCTAGCATATTGTAACAGATTTATTAGTGCCTTACGCAAAACCAAATATTCAAATAATTTTACTCAAGCTGAACTTCACTGTGCTCTTATGAAGCTTGTTAAACATGTTCAACTTTCCGAATTCCAAAATGAAATTAAACTTTTATCAGCAGGGAAAACATTACCTAAATCATTTAGAAAACTCAATCCATTTTTGGACCATTCCGGTGTTTTGCGGGTGGGGGGAAGGCTTTCTCGATCTGAACTCGATTATGAAACAAAACACCCAGCTCTACTTCCACGCAAACATCGCTTAACCAAATTAATTATACAATCAGTACATAATGATAATCTTCATCCTGGTTTACAAGCATTACAGTTTTTATTATTGCAAAATTTTTGGATATTGTCTCCTCGTCGAGCAATTCATCAAGTCATATCTAATTGTTATAAATGTTTTCGCACAAGGCCAATTGCATTTGAGCCTAAAATGGCAGATTTACCAAAAGCACGTATTACTCAATTAAAAGCATTCCAAGCCGTCGGTTGCGATTACGCAGGTCCATTTAATATAACCTTGCATAGATATCGTGGCGCACGTACTACAAAAGCATATTTGTGTCTCTTTGTATGCTTTGCTACAAAAGCACTGCATTTAGAGTTAGCATCCGATATGTCCACCGACGCCTTTTTAGCGGCATTACGCAGATTTATCGCCCGCCGTGGCAGATGCAACGTACTTCATTCTGATTGTGGTACGAATTTCAAAGGTGCGGAGTCACAATTAGCCACTGTGATGAAATCAGCCTGTGAGTCTGAATATATTGAATTTAAATTCAACCCTCCCGGGGCACCACATTTCGGTGGACTTTGGGAGGCCGGCGTCAAGTCCGTAAAGACACATTTGTATAGAGTCATAGGCACTCAAATTCTCACATATGAGGAATTAAACACCTTACTTACACAGGTTGAAGCAGTACTCAATTCAAGGCCGTTATGCTCACTGAGCACGGATCCTAATGATGTATCAGTTCTGACACCAGGACATTTTTTAACGCAAGCACCTTTAACAGCGTTACCCACGCCAGATTATTCAAACATTAAACTTAACAGACTCAAGCGTTGGCAACTTGTTCAACGCATGCATCAGGACTTCTGGGCCAGATGGCATACAGAATATTTAACTAGTCTTTCGCAAAGACTGAAGTGGACTAGGTCAACTGACCAAGCTCGCCTTGGTCAAGTTGTTATTATAAAAGGCGAACAACAACCTCCGTTGCGTTGGCGTTTCGGAAAAATAATCAAACTTTATCCCGGTCGTGATGGTATACCACGTTCTGCGACTGTCGAAACTGGTCAAGGTGTCATTAATAGACCTCTTGTTAAATTGTGCCCCATCCCGGATGGTGGTAACTAATTTCAAAAATTTTCATCTAAGTAACCTTTCATTATCATATTTTCGTCTTTGTATTTGCAACATATATGTATAACATAATATTTATCTATTTCATCACACTCTTACACAATTATTGAAAGATGTGAATATGGACCTAGTCATAGTATTTTTTCTTCAGTCTCAATAAATTTCGCCAGCGGGGGGGAATAATGTTAAAGTATTAAAAAACAGCATAACGAAAACCGGTAACTTAGTCTTTTGCACGAGTCACCACATCCCTATTCCTTCTCGTCTTTGTTTCCGTTTCCTGCGCGAACCTCACTAGCGCGCACACACACATAGACACTTTTCGTTCAAACACCAAATCAAAAGGGCGGCACGCAAGCCGGCTCCGTATAAAACCGAGAAAACTCCAGAAACCCTCAAGATAAGTGTGAGATAAATCATCAAGGGACGTCCCAGACTATTTAACATAATATAAACGTAGTGCACTGTGGAAGAAAATCGGGTGTGAAGTGAATAAGTGTGCAGCGCTCCACGGCCACGTGAGTACCCACATCATTTCCTTCGTTCCCCTTGTAGCAAGCTATTTTACCGGTGGTTTATACAGTCAGTTTATCGAAGGGATAGAACTACAACATAAATGTTTAACAATATGAATTTTATATATTTCGTTTACTTTCTGATGAAAATTGTGGTGTATGAAGACATGGTGGCTGGCATAACTATAATAGCTTTCTTATTTTCAACACATGTTATAATGGAAGGGAATCCTTTATCAGCGAGAACAGTATCTCCAGGCTCTAGTAAATCAATTAGTTCACAATCATGATGAAGCAATCAATAAAATGCAGTCCGTAGCATTTAGATACAAAACTTAAAAAACCAAAGGAGTGCAGCCAACTAAAAACATTATTGTGTGTTAACCATGTTTATATTCTGAGTACATGTGGAGTCTTTGATTAACTGTTGAGGGATGTTCGGTGTGAACTTTAGTGCGGTCTAATATAACACGTGTATGGTGAAGTATATGGTTCTGGTATGTTTGCATGGACGGTTGATTTTGAGGGCCTTTTCAATGCAGAGTGTAACAAAAACAAGTTGTTTTCAAATATTTTTCTTTACTGCGTTTATCCATTTTTTGCGTTTTTCACCAAAACATGGTATGATAGTAGTATTCTTTGGAAAGTAATAGAATTTTACGCTAATTGATTTATTTTCATTTTTGTGGATGTATTGGTACCTACATCCAGAAATGCAACAATGCATTATGATTAGTTAATTAATTTTCACTATAAAATTAATTCTGTTTACTTGTTAGAAAAGTCAATGTCAAGCATTAATAGAGCACAAGATTCGGATTGGCGACGCCAGTTGGCAGCACCGTCGTTGTGCACGTTCCCTATAGTCTGATTTCCGGAATATTTATGTCTGTATTTAAATTTAATAATGTTAGAAACTCTTTCTTCTGTCATGATTTTTAAATATGTATTAATTAATAAGCTTTGCTGTGATCTATTTAAACTAATATTATGTAGGTAGGTGGTTTTAAGATTTTAATTATTTGTTTTATTTTTGAGAAATGACAACACTGCCTAACCGTCAATGTTGTAGCGGGAAGGGGTAGTTGATGAAAAAAACAAGGCACTCGGCCGAGAGGGCGCGAATCGTTAGAAGAAATTGTGGTGTTAAGATTAATAGTCGAATCTATGTCCGATAACTGATAAGTGTTGTAATTATTGCATTTTGTATAAAACGTGAAATAATTTATTATTATTATTAATCCATTTATTTCAGACTATTAAAATCCATAAAATACATATTAAAATAAATTTGCACACTTATAATACAAATACAATTACTTAAAACTAAATTAAAATCAATTAGAATACAATGTCATATAATACAACACAATTAAAAAAATTACAACCAAATCAAAATAACATTAAAATTAAAACAAAATTGTGTTAGAAGGTATTGGACATAAACAATGAATTGTGTCAGTGAGCGCCCAAAACAATGCGCATCCATTTATTTTGGATAGGGCAATCCGTACGAGATACAATCATCTGCAGAATGCCGAATTAGAAATTCCGAAAGAGATTAGATTTTTAGAGGTGTTGAATTTTGAATTGTGTAATACCAAATAGCTTGCCGGTTCTTCTCCATGGGAGCGACCTAGCCGAACCGTGCAACCTAATAAATATTGTGGGTGACAAATTGTCTTAATTTCCCTGGGTTATAACATTATTTCACTCTGTCTATAGATACACGCAGCTATTCAACGCAACGGACCGCGCGAAGACGGGCGCGGTGTCCGGTGCGCAGGCGAGGTCCATCATGTTACAGTCGCGGTTACAGCAACAGGCGTTGGCGCAGATCTGGGCGCTCGCGGACCTGGACGCGGACGGGAAGCTCGGTGAGTTATGTTGACACTAAGTATGTTGTGACCCCAGGGTAATATAGCACAACAGTGTAATATGGTCATCACAGGGTAATACTGCCACCTGCCGGGGTTGCGGGACTGTTCGAAAGAGATACCGTGGCCCCGGAACACAAAGGGCGATGAAGGAACACGGATGGGTTTTAGTCAGTAAAAGTCTGACACTCCCTCCTGCTCCGCCCAGAGCGGGAGGAGTTATTTGATGATTTCCCATCCGAAAAAAAAAGGGTAATACTGCCACACTAGTGTTATAATAAAATAAAATACTAAATATATTTCTATAGATATGTCTTTTATCTTTCATTCATATAATTATTGTATGTTCTACGAGATTATGCTAGTACGCTCATAAATTGCTCGTCCACTATTTATGCGAAGACACTGCCTCCTAAGATACAGGATCTTCCTAGTTTAGGAGTCAGGGCTCAAATTTTGTATTGACTGTACTGTTATTCATCTCTCGCACACAACTTCTGTTTGCTAATTTTTCTGTACCCTAGTGACTAGGGCGTGCAAAGCCGGTTTTCCGGTTTTGGTAAAAACCGGAAACCGGCCAAAATTTACGGATTTATGAAAACCGGGTTCGAAAGTCAAAACCGGAGTTAACTCCGGTTTTCCCATTTTTGAATTACATTTTGATTTAAAACAACTTTTTTAGTACGCACTTAATGGGGGCTATCGTTTTTGAGCTCACCAGATGGCGCACTGTCGAGTAAGGTCCTGTCAATAATTCAATTTTATATTATAAAGCACTAATAACTTCATAGAAAAGTTTATTTTATTACGTATAACGACAGTGTAAGCTTTAGATATATATTTACAATAATCTTCCTAAAATTAGTAAGCATGAAACATTTAAAAATCATTCTACCTCCAAGTACTAAAAATATTATGGTCCTAAGTTGCTTTGCTACTTAAAATCTTCAAGTCATAATTAATCAGGAATGGCTCAATCTAGAACACAATCATGAGTATTAGTATAAATACGTGATAAAAAATCACGCAACGCGCCAACACTGTATGACATCTGACATTTTGGAGGACCTTAGTCTACACAAGCGCCTCTAGTGGCAAATTCACACGCGATAGCCCCCATTAAGAAATCTTCAATTGAGAGTCATCAAATAAATCCGAACGCAATCTACACCCTCTTACACTTCTCCCTCCGCGACCCCCTCACCCACGAAGCGACTCCTGCGACCCGATCCCGTCTGCCCAAACTCAAACCTTACCTTAAACTTTTCCCAAATCCAATGGTGCTGACATATCTGCGACTATTACAAACTTATTGCAGCAGCTAAAATATAAGCTCAAGGACTCTGATACCATCGCCGTAGTTGTCTCCGAGTAGTCCGTGCCATCGTTATCATTATCATCTGACGCTGAAGTTGTAGCTGATGAGCTAACTCTTCAAGAGCAGCTTGATAAGGAATTGGATAAATGCAGGAAAACTCCCCAAGAATCGGTCTTATTTCGACCTTGCATGGTTTGTCAAGGTAGAACAAGCCATGTATGAAAGCATGACGTAACTATTTGATGTGTGTACTATCAACAAGTGTTGAGAGTGGGAAAGCCTTTTCGAGTGCTGGGTACTTTGATGATGATGATGATGATTGAGCACCACACCCAGCCAGGAGCAAGCCTGACCCGGACAAGCCGGATACACCAGGGGGCACTATTTTGTAAGGAAAGACATGCTCTGGGATGGGAAAGGAAGCCCGACCAACCGCAGCCAGTCGGGCACAATCAGCCGACTATGCAGCCTCGAGCCAATATAGGAATAGTGGTAAAGACAGGTACAATCCATAGGAATGAGCATTGGTGCTTTGACCTTCGTTTGATTGGTCTCTTCTATCATTGGAGAATCATGTTCGTTTCTGGTGGTTGCGATTCCATTCGATTTTGACACGGCTTAAAGTTGAAAATATTATTGTTCGCGTATATGTTTCATCGTCAGTAGTATGTGTTCCACTTTGTCAGTAAATGTTTCGCTAAGGTGATATATTTCTTGGGTAGCTGATTTCTTTCTTTTTGCTGCTAGCTGAATCCATTCTTCTTTGCTTTTATTGGAATATTCCATGCCTTGTTGGAGTGACCCGTTCCATGTATATAATGGTCTTCCTACTTTAAACCGTTTAGCCTTGTATCTCATGGCTGCGTGTAGAAAGTGAGGCTCTGGCCGTCGGAGAATGTGCCCGTAGTAGCATAACCGTAGGCATTTAATTATTTTGGTACCTAATTGTTTTTCTCATAAGAATTTCACGTGTTTTTGTTCGGGGGGTTTCGCGTACTCTTTATCATATCTTTAAGAATGGGTCTTTTGTATCTTCTGAGTTTCGATCAGTTTGCCTTTGTGAGTGCCGCTGCTTTAACCTTTTCGAGTGCTGGGTACTTTTGCAACAAAATAAGAAGTACGCTATGATCTGATAAAATGTTAAATGCACTTCTATTCTTATGAACAAATTATCAGCAACAGCGGTCTCATGGAAAAAAATATTATTGTTTATTTAAATTAGTGTACGGTACACAGTTGATTTGATCTCGTTTTATAGTCAAATATGAATTCTTTAATGTTGTTAGTAGTTCGTAATCGAGACAGTAAAAAAATCGAGACGTTTTTTTGAATCTTTTCGATTTCTTAATGATTCGGTTCTATGCAAGTTATAAACATTTACTTTGGAGAATGAATGTGGATTGTACGTTTGTCGAGTTCCCCCAATATAACACCGTAAGTTAACATTGTGGTGGGTTTGATTAAAAGAGGTTTGATACAATAAATTTGTTTTATTTGTGTATCGGAAAATATTGTTTTGTTGTTAACATTCAACTAATGATGTATCAAAAAAAAATGTTGCCGAAACCGGGGCTAACACCGGTTTCCGGTTTTGGGCCCTCAAACCCGGAATTCAAAACCGGTTTTGAAGACCTTCCGGTTTTGCACGCCCTACTAGTGACTGTTGTGTACTTTAATATGTGTCAAACTTGTATTATCCTAATAAAGACTTATTATTATTATTATTAATTATCTCCGGCCTATTGAAATATTGCCAGCCTTTTTTTTCTTGAATGGGAAATCATCAAATGACTCCTCCCGCTCTGGGCGGAGCAGGAGGGAGTGTCAGACTTTTACTGACTAAAACCCATTCATGTTCCTTCATCGCCCTTTGTGTTCCGGGGTCACGGTATCTCATTCGAACAGTCCCGCAGCCCCGGCAGGAAATATTGCCTGCCTTGGGTAATATCGCCACCTCTGTATATTGTAAATATTACCACTCCAGTTTAATATTGCCAGCGCTTGTTGGGCACTCTGCGTGTACACTAAAGCTGGCTAGGTGATGTTGCCACCCCAGGGTAATATTGCCACATTATGGGGCAATATTACACAAATTTGGCAGTCAAAGCATTTATTTTTAAGTAAGCCAGTTACAGGCACTTGTGAATTGTCGAAACAAAGATGAAAATTAAATGTAGCTACAGTCCCAGTCACAAGACATAAAAACTGTAGTGTGTGTACTGTAGTTGCCCATTCCCTAGCGTAGATCTCTATGGAGAAGAACGGGCAAGAAACTCCATGGACACTCTAATCAGAATATTGTTACAAAATCTTGGTTACATCATTCATGTTTAGATGGTATATTATGTGAGAACAATTTAGCAAGATGTGCCCGTTAAAAGTGTCCACAGCAAAAACACACAAACAAAAAAATACAATTCAAAATAATTCATTCAAATAAAACATGGCAACTAAGAGATGACCAGTCACAACTGACAGCGCCCGTTCACGAACATGACGCATGGATCAGCACCATTTAACTCAACCATTTTGTAGGGAACCAGATGATCGGACACACACAGTATTACCTATACTGTCAAATTTGTGTAATATTGCCTGCCACATTAGTGTAATACTGCCAAATTAGGGTGATATTACCACATTAGTGAAATATTGCCACATTAGGGTAATATTGTCACATTATTTATATTACTACATACTATAATTATGAAAAAAATCGCAAACAAACACATGAAGCAAGATGTGAAAAGTAAGGTTATGTTATGACAAGTTATGATAGATGTCAGACAGGGTACAGATTATCTACAGTTTTTACTTTTTAATTGAGTAGGCTAAGGAAATTGAATAAAAATTCCGTAGCGTACCTACGACGATGGCCGCCTCTAACAGAAGCTAATTTATTTATTTGCAAATACTAATCGGATAAATCTGATACTTTTTTTGTAGATAGTATTTTAGCCGTGTAGTATCCAGCAGAATAGAATAGAACCAACCCATTACACTCACGGGTGTCGTATAAGGCTCGTAATGTCTGAGGCAGAACACCTTGCGCCTCCGTAGACCAGAGAATGGGCAGCAGCGTTTTCTGTTAGTCTTTCATCACTGCGATCTCTAATCCGCCTGCCAAGCGTGGAGATTACGGCTAATTGTTCCCATCATGGGAGAGGCTTATGTCCAGCATTGGATGTTATGGGCTGATGTAGTAGTAGTAGGTAGTTACTTAGGAATAACCTAATACTATCTGTATTAGGTTATTACTAAGTGCAGAAAAATCGAGACAATTTAATGTTTTCATACATGACCCATTCAGAAGTGCATGGGTTCGAACTTGAGACCTATGACTTGGCAGTCTGAAGGTTATACCACTAGGCTATCACTGAAAATTAAGAAGATAAAAATATGTTCTTCTGTTTTGCTCCTCAGGATGTGAGGAATTCGTCCTGGCTATGTATCTGTGTGAGAAGGCGACTCAAGGAGAACCAGTGCCGGCAAAACTGCCTCCAGAATTGATACCGCCTACGTTTAGGTAAGATATTAGCCTAGTTTTATCATCATCTGCCTGTCTTTGCCCAACTATATTGGGCTCGGCTTCCAGTCTAACCGGATGCAGCTGAATACCAGTATTTTACATGGAGTGACTGTGTATCTGACCTCCACAACCCAGTGAGTACTGGGTAATACGATACTCCTTGATAAGCCTGGCCATTACCTGTAACGACTGTCAAAGATCTACAAATGACAGCCGGGAGCAACTGCTTAATGTGCTTTCTGAGACACGGAGGAAACTCGGTATGTAATGGGTGGTCACCCATGCACAGACCAACCTAGGCAAGCATGGTTTAACCTAAAGACCTGAGTGGCTGTTATTATTTAGCCACGAGCAATTCAATTTATTTAGGAACAATTCACATTGTGTTTGAAATCTATACAAAAAAATAATAATAAAATCATGTGCATTAAAATTAAGTATAAAACTAACACATACAACAATAAACTATAGAAAATAAACAAAAATAAAAATTCAATTAAATTCAATAACATTACAAATTACGAAATCGATACAATTAAAAATGTAATAACATTAAACAACTAAAAAAAAATACTAAAACAATCTATAATATACCAATATTACCCAGTCTCACAATAACTGATATTAATAAATTAAAAATATTAAAATGTGCGTGTGTGTAGGTATGTGTGTGTGTGTGATGTGTATGTGTGTTGTGTACGTGTGTGTGTTGTGTATGTGTGTGTGCTGTGTATGTATGTGTTGTGTATGTGTGTGTTGTGCATGTGTGTGTTGTGTGTGTGTGTGTTTATGTATGTGTACACGGCACGACACGGCAGCATATTAATAGACAAACCGTACTTTTCCGTACAGACGCGACTCGGTCTCGTCCAACACAAGCGTGAAGTCGTACGAAGAGAGACGCCGAGAGAACATGGCGCGCGGACAGGCCGAGCTAGAGCGACGGAGATCACAGCTAGCTGACGCACAGCTCAAGGAGAAGGTATGGTGTATGCAGGATGACTTTTTCATCACTTTCCAAAACAAATGGGTATAATAGGTGAACGGAGTAGAAGCAAATGGCATACTTAGTTTTTTTTTTTGCGAAAAAAAAATTGAAATTCAAATCATACGCGTAAGGCGTATTATTTTAAATTCGGTATTTTTCTTTTTTTTTTCCTCTCCTCTTTTTGATCCAGGTATTGGATCTGTATTTTATGTGCCATATACTAATCGATTATTTTGTTTTTCAATGCTACAGGAAGCCGAGGTAATAATCATTTACTATTCGACGAACATATCACTACCCTAGCTCAATAGAAAGATACCTTGATCGAAGTATGTTATGATAACCATTTACTATTCGACGAACATATCACTAAACTAGCTCAATAGAAAGATATCTTGACCGAAGTATGTTATGATAACCATTTACTATTCGACGAACATATCGCTACCCTAGCTCAATAGAAAGATATCTTGACCGAAGTATGTTATGATAACCATTTACTATTCGACGAACATATCACTACCCAGCTCAATAGAAAGATATCTTGATCGAAGTATGTTATGATAACCATTTACTATTCGACGAACATATCGCTACCCTAGCTCAATAGAAAGATATCTTGACCGAAGTATGTTATGATAACCATTTACTATTCGACGAACATATCACTACCCTACCTCAATAGAAAGATATCTTGACCGAAGTATGTTATGATAACCATTTACTATTCGACGAACATATCACTACCCAGCTCAATAGAAAGATATCTTGATCGAAGTATGTTATGATAACCATTTACTATTCGACGAACATATCGCTACCCTAGCTCAATAGAAAGATATCTTGACCGAAGTATGTTATGATAACCATTTACTATTCGACGAACATATCACTACCCTACCTCAATAGAAAGATATCTTGACCGAAGTATGTTATGATAACCATTTACTATTCGACGAACATATCACTACCCAGCTCAATAGAAAGATATCTTGATCGAAGTATGTTATTGTCAGTAGTTCACTTGTGGTTATTTAATGTGGTTAATTTATTAAAATGATAGCTTATTTTAATGCGTTTGGGAGTTACATATTAATATTTTATTTCAATATGAATATAATACTTTGGTTTTTATATTTAATTCATTTGCATTTTGAATTTCAAATGCCTCAGTGAGATATTGAAATTTAGGCACTTAGGTTTAGTAGGTTTTATCTTACTGAAAAGTTCCTGATGATAAAAATCAAAATCAAAGCATTTATTTCAAGTAGGCCAGTTGCAGGCACTTTTGAATTGTCGAAACAAAGATGAAAATTAAATGTAGCTACAGTCCCAGTCACAAGACATAAAAACTGTGAAAGTACTGTAGTTGCCCATTCCCTAGCGTAGATCTCTATGGAGAAGAACGGGCAAGAAACTCCATGGACACTCTTTTAAATCAGAATATTGTTACAAAATCTTGGTTACATCATTCATGATAAAGCCTAATAGCACTTTGGCCGATATAGGAATCAAAACCAGGGCCTTAAGATCGGCAGTCGCGTTTGCGGCCACAATACCAACGCGGCTGTCTCAAGTTGACAAATAAAATTTAATTATAGTCCGTCAGATAGATTTCCAAAAAAAAAAATGTCCAATGACATTTCTTTTTTCTTTTTTCACGTAAACAAAAAATTAAGACGATACAGTGCGTCGAAAACTCGTGTGACGTCACATTTGAGTACATCTTTTACTCAACTGTGACTTCACAAGCCCCCACTCATGATCTTTGACACGTTTAATATGTATTATATATTTAAATGTATAATAAGTATAAGTATTTATTTACAAACAAAAAGTATCTATGTAGTATATCAACTATCTGGTTCCACGACACAAGCCTCGTTGCTTAGTGTGGCACTGGATGGCGCTGTGTGTAATGTCCAGCGATATTTATTTATTATTATTTATTTGATCTTCGTAAATTTTTATTAATTTGATAGAACAAAAAACACGTATCCAATATTTTTCGAAAATCTAACTGACGGACTAAACAGAATCATATTTTTTTAGTCAGTCATCATTCCTATTGTTTCTAGGCCGAAAGAGAGCGGAAGGAGCGGGAAGAAGCCGATAAGAGAGAGAAATTACGTCTCGAACTACAGAAGAGAGAACAAGAAGAGTTGATGAGGAAGCAGAAGGATGAACATGTAAGTCACTACTTTGATTCACATACGTACTGATCCAATAAAGGACCTCTTTTTAGGGTTCCGTAGTCAACTAGGAACCCTTATAGTTTCGCCATGTCTGTCCGTCCGTCCTCGCTTAATCTCTGTGACCGTTAGCACTAGAAAGCTGAAATTTGGTACCAATATGTATATCAATCACGCCGACAAAGTGGTAAAATAAAAATTGGAAATAAATGTTTTATTAGGGTAGCCCCCCTATATGTAAAGTGGGAATTGTTTTTTTTTTTTTTAATTTCAACCCTATCGTTTGATATATTGTTGGAAAAGTATTTAAAAATGAATAGGGGTTTCCTAAAATCATTTTTTGATAATGTCAATAATTTCGGAAATAATCGCTCCAAAAGTAAAAAACAATGTGTCGGGCCCCCTCTAACTTTTGAACCATAAGTTTAGAAAATATGAAAAAAATCTGAAAAGTAGAACTTTATAAGGACTTTCTAGGAATATTATTTTGAACTTGATGGAAACAACAGTTTTTGTACAAAAAAGACAAAAAGTTGTACAAAATAATTTCTGGACTAAGTTTGTAGTATATTCGTATATGCAAGCATTTTTACATAATGGATACCCACCTTTAAACTCATAAGTGGGAACACTTATTGTGACGGATGGGAAACTACGGAACCCTACACTGAGCGTGGCCCGACACGCTCTTGGCCGGTTTTTTTGAGAATGGTTCAAAATAAAATAAATAAATAAAATGCTTTTATTGTTTCTTATACAATTGTTCTACACCACAAAATAGAGGCAGCCCCGTTAAATTATAAGGATACTTGTGTTGGGGTTACCTCGCAACTTCCCATGGGTTACGGTTTTCAATGTTGAGACATAATTAAAATTATTATAGGCTATTTTTAGGTTACATTTTTTTTAGCAAGTTCTGGTATGTTTAGTATTTGTGGGTGTGGTGTTTGAGTGTGTGTGTGTGATGTGTGAGTATGTGTGCGTGTGTGGAACACACATCCATCACACCCACACACTGCATATCGGCGGATATGCAGAGTGTGGGTGTGAGGTGTGTGTTAATGATTGATCGTTTTATGTATATTAAAATTGGTTACAGGTTTTACTTTAGCAAATTCTGGTTAATAAAAGTTCAATTTCATCGTACGTTTGTGATTTTAACCGTTCTGATAAAGAATTTTTGCATTCATACCACAACATGGGGTAAATATTCAAAATGAGGTTCAATTTGTTATATTATATTAGGTTAAAACACACACACACACACACACTTTAGATTTCATTCTTTCCATTCTTCTTTTTCTTTATCGTGTGGTTAGCGCCAAACCTAGTGTGTGTTAGTGCCCGAATGGCGCAGTGGTAGTGAGGCTGCCTTCTTGGGGTTGGAATCCCGGTGGGAGCAAATGTTTGATGGGATGAGGTATGTGTGGGCTGTGGTGATGATAGTTTAGGGGACGATATTACCCCAAGGTGGCAATATTACCCTAAGGTGGCTATATTACCCCAAGTTGGCAATATTAACCCAAGGAGGCTATATTAGTGCCCGAAGGCTGCCTTACGTTCTTAGGGCCCCGGGTTCGAATCCCGGTCGGAGGAAATGTTTGTGTGATGAGCATGGACATTTGTTTCCGAGTCATGGATGTTCATATGTATGATAAGTATGTATTTACAACCAAAAAGTATCTATGTAGTATATCAACTATCTGGTGTCCACGACACAAGCCCCTTTGCTTAGTGTGGTACTAGATGGCGCTGTGTGTAATGTCCAGCGATATTTATTTATTTTATGCCGCCCATGGGCTTGGCTTTTAAGGCTTTTCCATTTAGAGGAAACAATCGAATCATGTCACTATAAGAATCAATAATGAAATATACGATAAACCCTTCAAAGTAAATCAGTTTGATTAAAACTATTATTATTTTTTTAGGAAAAACGTGAAGCTGCTCGCAAAGAAATGGAAAGGCAGTGTCAACTTGAATGGGAGAAAAAAAGGTACGTAACCTTTACTAATATTATGAATGCGAATGTAAGTTTGTTTTTTTAGGGGCCGTTTAAGTATTACTAATAAGCAGATTTTTTACAATTATTTACCCCTCCTCCCCCTTGTCAGCAAAAGTAAGCAAAGCCCTTACCCCCCCTCCCCCCTCCTATGCTTACGAAAACGTTGGTATATGCATTTTTCTTTTAATGTAAGTATTCTGTTTTTTTATTGATTCATGAGCAGCAGTTATATTTCTAGAAATATTAAAATAAGCTTAGCTACTCGGTTCTAAGCGAGTACCTAAACGTATTCATTATCTGTGGGAATCCCCGAATATGCGTTTAGTTTTACAAACAATTTATGGGTTGCCATATGTGTAAAAAAGTAAATAACTATTGCTGACGTAATCACCATCTAGACCCCTCCACCCCTCATGTCATCAAAAATAAGCAAAGCATAGACCTCCCCGCCCCCCTAAAGTGCTTACGTAATACTTGAACAGTCCCTTACCTTTTCACTTCTAAACCACTGTACCGATGTCAGGTGTACACAAACGGACAAAAAGTCTTAGACTAGTTACACGACTGCGCTCCCACCCGGCAAAAATAAATAAAAAATATAATTCAAATACGGGCTTTAAGTATTTATCTTTAGATATACTTTACATTGGCATTGACGGCGTCAAGCTCGCTGACAGCGAGTTGACTGCTAATATATGTTGCCAATGGTGTCGATTCTATTGTACAAAAACTAAACCTAATTTAGGCTATTGCTATCTTTTACTAAAAGGCAGTGCGAGAAAAGGACGGCTATAGCTATGAACTAAGTTAGAGATGTCAAACTACTTTATGCCTTGCGCTTCACCGTGTTTTTAGTCGACATGTTTTTACGTGTACCCTTCATTTGTATGGAAATATTAGTTCCAATTAAATTTGACAGCTCTAAATTACGTCCGTCTCTTTCTCGTTTTATTAGAGAGAAAAAGATAGCAATAGCCTAAATTTAGTTTAGTTTGTGCACAACAGAATCGACACCAATGTAAAGTATATCTAAAGAGCAATACATAAAGCCCATATTTATTTATTTTTATTTTTGCCGGGTGGGAGCGGAGTCGTTTATGTGGGCTATTGACCTTTCATCCAGAAAGAAGTACTGTTCCCGAGGAAAACAACACTAATGTTCTTAAGGCGACTACAGGAGCTAAATTAGCAACTCTATTTGTGGTGGTTCAAACTTCGTTCTAATCAGCTTGCAATACAAAGTGGTTGTTACGTCAGTCACTGCGGGCCGAATAGTGTGAAATTAATGGTTTTTTGCTATTTACAAAAAATCTATTGATTGGACTAAAAAAAAAAAAAAACACTATGATGCTAATATGTTGCTAGTAGAATTATTTGCCAAAAAAATAGAATGATCGCATGTATTTTAGTATGGTTTTTACTTGTTAATAGAAATTTGTAGAGATAAGTTCGTGATTTTTTTTTAATCGCGTAAATTTACTTGTTTTATGTTTTCAAAACACTATCATACTAGCATATATCCTGAAAAATATCATATATTTTAATGAATTTGTTTATTGCAGTGAATCGCGTTATAAAACTCGCGTTTTGTTCCTTTAGTCCTCTTAAGATACATAAAGATAGCACCATGTGTCTTTCGAATTATGATTTAATTATAATTATTACAAGCAGAATACGGCAGTGTGGTGTCGATTCTGTTGTGCACAAACTAAACTTAATTTAGGCTGTTGCTATCGACGTAATTTATAGCTTTCAAATTTATGTGGAACTAATATTTCCATACAAATGAAGGGTGCACGTAAAAACATGTCGACTAAAAACACGGTGAAGCGCAAGGCATAAACAAGTCTGACATCAACTTAGTTCATAGTTATAGCCGTCCTTTTCTCACTGCCTGCCTTTACACTGCCTTTTAGTAAAAGATAGCAATAAGTTTAGTTTGTGCACAACAGAATCGACACCAGTGACTAGCTAACTAAGTCAGTTTAGTTTAAGTGTCCAATCAAAAATTATCAGCCTCTATTTCCTTTTTAGGACTCGTGAGCTCGAAGCCATGCGCACAGAAGAGCAGACCAAGGTCTTCGCCCTGAAGTCTAAGAGTCAGAACCTGACAGCCGAGCTCAGCAACGTGGTGCTGCGAGCCGGGAACCTCGCCAAGGACATCCGGGAGACCAGGACCAGTGTAGCCGCCGCCAAGTGCACCATCGACGGGATGAGGTATGTGTGGGATATGGGCATGATAGTTTAGGGGGACGATATTACCCCAGGGTGGCAACATTACCCCAAGGTGTCAATATTACCCCAAAGTGGCAACATTGTCCCAAGGTGGCAATATTACCCCAAGGTAGCAATATTACCCCAAGTAGCATTATTACCCCAAGGCGGCAATATTACTCCAAGGTAGCAATATAACTCCAAGGCGGTAATATTACTTCAAGGCGGCAATATTACTCCAAGGCGGCAATATTACTTCAAGGCGGCAATATTACTCCCAAGGTAGCAATATAACTCAAAGGCGGCAATATGACTCCAAGACGGCAATATTACTCCTAGGTGACAATATTACCCCAAGGTAGCAATATTACCCCAAGTAGCATTATTACCCCAAGGCGGCAATATTACTCCAAGGTAGCAATATAACTCCAAGGCGGTAATATTACTTCAAGGCGGCAATATTACTCCAAGGCGGCAATATTACTTCAAGGCGGCAATATTACTCCCAAGGTAGCAATATAACTCCTAGGCGGCAATATTACCCCAAGGTAGCAATATAACTCCTAGGCGGCAATATTACCCCAAGGTAGCAATATAACTCCTAGGCGGCAATATTACTCCAAGGTAGCAATATAACTCCAAGGCGGCAATATTACTCCAAGGTGGCAATATTACTCCAAGGCGGCAATATGACCTCAACGCGGCAATGTAACCCCGGCGAAATTAGCCAGAACTAACGTTTTGGTGATAATATTACCCTCATGTGGCGTTATTAGACAAGCCTGACTTGGCAATATTAGCCAGTTTAAGATGAAGTAAGTAAATGCGGCAGTAGTGCTCGCAATATTGGCCAAAGTGGCAAAATTAGCACAATTAACAAAAACTTAAGCCAAATATTTATTCCAGGTCTGACCGCGATGCCAGTATGTCTGAAATGCAGCAGCTTAAAGCAAGAGTCAAGGAGTTGAACGCGAAACAAATATCTCTGAATAAAGAGAAGGCCGAATTGGATGCTAAGGTACGTTATAATCATCATCTGCCTAGCCTTTTCCGAACTATGTTGGGGTCGGCTTCCAGTCTTACCGGACTGGACTTGATGTCCCGTCCCCGGACTATGATTAGGTACCACATATCCAGTATATCATTATGCCCCCCCCCCCCTGGTTTTGAAATCGGTTCATTACTTCCGGAGATTACCCCCTACATACAAACTTACAAACAAATGTTACCTCTTTATAATATTAGTATAGATATATGCACAAACGATAATGTTAGAATGTTTGTGGTTCTGTGAGAAGACCGAGTGAAAGGATTATTTAGTTAATGGTTTCTAAAATAAATAAATGGTTTTTTATTTCATGTTTCTAGGCTAAAGCTTCTGAAGGCGCCGGCGAAGATGGCAAGCTGAATATGATGGAAATAACTCTCAAGCAGCTGCGAGATAAGGTGTGTATTTAAAATCGGCATACAATTAACGAACCACCAGATTTAGCAAAATGTAACGGCAAAAAAAAAAAAACAATTTTTATTGCAAAAATTAGTAAATGATCACCAAAATTAATCCCCATTTTATCGTGAAATGAAAACCAAAAATTTATTTTTTTTAGTTAATGACCACCAGAAATTGAACTGTTATGCTCTTGCATCAGAGTCGAAGGAGACCCGGTCGACGGAGCTCCTACATCTGAATGGTTTATAAAAAAATAACCGCGAAGGGTATCTATCCGTGTCTTCTTCTAACCTAATATATCCGTGTCGGAGTGCCCCAAGTCGACAAACTAGTTTGACATCAACCACCTCATTAAAATTTGGTGCTCAATTTACTAAATTTGGTGACCAATTTACTAAATTTGGTGATCAATTTACTAAATTTGGTGACCAATTTACTAAATTTGGTAAACAATTTACTAAATTTGGTGATCAATTTACTAAATTTGGTGATCAATTGACTAAATTTGGTGCTCAATTTACTAAATTTAGTGATCAATTTACTAAATTTGGTGATCAATTTACTAAATTTAGTGATCAATTGATATTTCAGGTGATAGATGTTAGTGGTCACAAAGTTATTTTTGGTGGCCATTATATTTTCCCTCTTTAAAAGTCTCATCTTCATCATTATCTTATCCCGATCTATGTGTGGTCGTCGCAGCATGTATTCTTGTTCTATACTTCTCTATTGCTCGTCATCTCATGTTTCACTCCATTTCTAGCGTTTCCAAAATATTTACTTTACTAGCTTCTGCCCACGGCTTCGCTCGTGTTACTTTAGAATTTGACAATCAATGCGGGTTGTACTCTGCTTGTAATAATAAAACTCAAACCCAAATCATTTATTTCAATTAGACCATTACGGCATTTTTGAATGTCAAAAAGAAAAGAAAAAACAAAGCTACAGTCCCAGTCACAAGGCATAATAACTTGAGAAAGTACTGTAGTTGCCCATTCCCTAGCGTAGATCTCTATGGATAAGAACGGGCAAGTAACTCCATGGATACTATTAATTCAAAATCTTGGTAATATAATTCAATAATGATTCGAAAGACGCGTGGCGCCATCTATTATCATAAGAACGTTATTGTTGTTTACCTCAGGAACAGTACTTTTTTAGGAATTTTATTTTGCTCAAAAGTTACATAAGGACAGAGAGGGGAGAATGGAAGATCAAAACGTGTTGCGCCAACCCCAAGTAGAATGGGACCAGGCCTCTTATTCACAACGCTTCGATTCGATTTTCGATTCGGAAAGTCGTATGTCTATCTTTTTTTGACATAACGAAATCGAGCGAGATAGTCATACGACTTTCCGAATCGAAAATCGAATCGAAGGGTTGTGAATAGCTATGCAGGACTGGAAGATGAAGATTGCAAAAAAAACGTTTAAATTTCATCATGCTTTTTTCAACAGGTGGAAGCCGCGAAAGCCCTCGTCGAGAGCAAGAAGCAAGACCTGGAAACGAACAAGTCCCAGCTCTCGGAGCTCAGCAACACGGTCACGGAGCTCGGGGAGAAGTGCTCCCGAGTGTGGAAACTGTACGAGGAGAGACGCGAGGAGTACCTCACCAGGAGCTCCGCGCCCGCAGAGAGCGCCTGGAGCAACACAGGTGAGCTGGGGAAGGGAAGGGAAGCTGTACGAGGAGAGACGCGAGGAGTACCTCACCAGGAGCTCCGCGCCCGCAGAGAGCGCCTGGAGCAACACAGGTGAGCTGGGGAAGGGAAGCTGTACGAGGAGAGACGCGAGGAGTACCTCACCAGGAGCTCCGCGCACGCAGAGAGCGCCTGGAGCAACACAGGTGAGCTGGGGAAGGGAAGCTGTACGAGGAGAGACGCGAGGAGTACCTCACCAGGAGCTCCGCGCCCGCAGAGAGCGCCTGGAGCAACACAGGTGAGCTGGGGAAGGGAAGGGAAGCTGTACGAGGAGAGACGCGAGGAGTACCTCACCAGGAGCTCCGCGCCCGCAGAGAGCGCCTGGAGCAACACAGGTGAGCTGGGGAAGGGAAGGGAAGCTGTACGAGGAGAGACGCGAGGAGTACCTCACCAGGAGCTCCGCGCCCGCAGAGAGCGCCTGGAGCAACACAGGTGAGCTGGGGAAGGGAAGGGAAGCTGTACGAGGAGAGACGCGAGGAGTACCTCACCAGGAGCTCCGCGCACGCAGAGAGCGCCTGGAGCAACACAGGTGAGCTGGGGAAGGGAAGCTGTACGAGGAGAGACGCGAGGAGTACCTCACCAGGAGCTCCGCGCCCGCAGAGAGCGCCTGGAGCAACACAGGTGAGCTGGGGAAGGGAAGGGAAGCTGTACGAGGAGAGACGCGAGGAGTACCTCACCAGGAGCTCCGCGCCCGCAGAGAGCGCCTGGAGCAACACAGGTGAGCTGGGGAAGGGAAGGGAAGCTGTACGAGGAGAGACGCGAGGAGTACCTCACCAGGAGCTCCGCGCCCGCAGAGAGCGCCTGGAGCAACACAGGTGAGCTGGGGAAGGGAAGGGAAGCTGTACGAGGAGAGACGCGAGGAGTACCTCACCAGGAGCTCCGCGCCCGCAGAGAGCGCCTGGAGCAACACAGGTGAGCTGGGGAAGGGAAGGGAAGCTGTACGAGGAGAGACGCGAGGAGTACCTCACCAGGAGCTCCGCGCCCGCAGAGAGCGCCTGGAGCAACACAGGTGAGCTGGGGAAGGGAAGCTGTACGAGGAGAGACGCGAGGAGTACCTCACCAGGAGCTCCGCGCCCGCAGAGAGCGCCTGGAGCAACACAGGTGAGCTGGGGAAGGGAAGGGAAGCTGTACGAGGAGAGACGCGAGGAGTACCTCACCAGGAGCTCCGCGCCCGCAGAGAGCGCCTGGAGCAACACAGGTGAGCTGGGGAAGGGAAGGGAAGCTGTACGAGGAGAGACGCGAGGAGTACCTCACCAGGAGCTCCGCGCCCGCAGAGAGCGCCTGGAGCAACACAGGTGAACTGGGGAAGGGAAGCTGTACGAGGAGAGACGCGAGGAGTACCTCACCAGGAGCTCCGCGCCCGCAGAGAGCGCCTGGAGCAACACAGGTGAGCTGGGGAAGGGAAGGGAAGCTGTACGAGGAGAGACGCGAGGAGTACCTCACCAGGAGCTCCGCGCCCGCAGAGAGCGCCTGGAGCAACACAGGTGAGCTGGGGAAGGGAAGGGAAGCTGTACGAGGAGAGACGCGAGGAGTACCTCACCAGGAGCTCCGCGCTCGCAGAGAGCGCCTGGAGCAACACAGGTGAGCTGGGGAAGGGAAGGGAAGCTGTACGAGGAGAGACGCGAGGAGTACCTCACCAGGAGCTCCGCGCTCGCAGAGAGCGCCTGGAGCAACACAGGTGAGCTGGGGAAGGGAAGCTGTGGAGAGACGCGAGGAGTACCTCACCAGGAGCTCCGCGCCCGCAGAGAGCGCCTGGAGCAACACAGGTGAGCTGGGGAAGGAAAGGGAAGCTGTACGAGGAGAGACGCGAGGAGTACCTCACCAGGAGCTCCGCGCCCGCAGAGAGCGCCTGGAGCAACACAGGTGAGCTGGGGAAGGGAAGGGAAGCTGTACGAGGAGAGACGCGAGGAGTACCTCACCAGGAGCTCCGCGCCCGCAGAGAGCGCCTGGAGCAACACAGGTGAGCTGGGGAAGGGAAGGGAAGCTGTACGAGGAGAGACGCGAGGAGTACCTCACCAGGAGCTCCGCGCCCGCAGAGAGCGCCTGGAGCAACACAGGTGAGCTGGGGAAGGGAAGGGAAGCTGTACGAGGAGAGACGCGAGGAGTACCTCACCAGGAGCTCCGCGCCCGCAGAGAGCGCCTGGAGCAACACAGGTGAGCTGGGGAAGGGAAGGGAAGCTGTACGAGGAGAGACGCGAGGAGTACCTCACCAGGAGCTCCGCGCCCGCAGAGAGCGCCTGGAGCAACACAGGTGAGCTGGGGAAGGGAAGCTGTACGAGGAGAGACGCGAGGAGTACCTCACCAGGAGCTCCGCGCCCGCAGAGAGCGCCTGGAGCAACACAGGTGAGCTGGGGAAGGGAAGGGAAGCTGTACGAGGAGAGACGCGAGGAGTACCTCACCAGGAGCTCCGCGCCCGCAGAGAGCGCCTGGAGCAACACAGGTGAGCTGGGGAAGGGAAGGGAAGCTGTACGAGGAGAGACGCGAGGAGTACCTCACCAGGAGCTCCGCGCCCGCAGAGAGCGCCTGGAGCAACACAGGTGAGCTGGGGAAGGGAAGCTGTACGAGGAGAGACGCGAGGAGTACCTCACCAGGAGCTCCGCGCCCGCAGAGAGCGCCTGGAGCAACACAGGTGAGCTGGGGAAGGGAAGGGAAGCTGTACGAGGAGAGACGCGAGGAGTACCTCACCAGGAGCTCCGCGCTCGCAGAGAGCGCCTGGAGCAACACAGGTGAGCTGGGGAAGGGAAGGGAAGCTGTACGAGGAGAGACGCGAGGAGTACCTCACCAGGAGCTCCGCGCCCGCAGAGAGCGCCTGGAGCAACACAGGTGAGCTGGGGAAGGGAAGGGAAGCTGTACGAGGAGAGACGCGAGGAGTACCTCACCAGGAGCTCCGCGCCCGCAGAGAGCGCCTGGAGCAACACAGGTGAGCTGGGGAAGGGAAGCTGTACGAGGAGAGACGCGAGGAGTACCTCACCAGGAGCTCCGCGCCCGCAGAGAGCGCCTGGAGCAACACAGGTGAGCTGGGGAAGGGAAGGGAAGCTGTACGAGGAGAGACGCGAGGAGTACCTCACCAGGAGCTCCGCGCCCGCAGAGAGCGCCTGGAGCAACACAGGTGAGCTGGGGAAGGGAAGCTGTACGAGGAGAGACGCGAGGAGTACCTCACCAGGAGCTCCGCGCCCGCAGAGAGCGCCTGGAGCAACACAGGTGAGCTGGGGAAGGGAAGGGAAGCTGTACGAGGAGAGACGCGAGGAGTACCTCACCAGGAGCTCCGCGCTCGCAGAGAGCGCCTGGAGCAACACAGGTGAGCTGGGGAAGGGAAGGGAAGCTGTACGAGGAGAGACGCGAGGAGTACCTCACCAGGAGCTCCGCGCTCGCAGAGAGCGCCTGGAGCAACACAGGTGAGCTGGGGAAGGGAAGGGAAGCTGTACGAGGAGAGACGCGAGGAGTACCTCACCAGGAGCTCCGCGCTCGCAGAGAGTGCCTGGAGCAACACAGGTGAGCTGGGGAAGGGAAGGGAAGCTGTACGAGGAGAGACGCGAGGAGTACCTCACCAGGAGCTCCGCGCTCGCAGAGAGCGCCTGGAGCAACACAGGTGAGCTGGGGAAGGGAAGGGAAGCTGTACGAGGAGAGACGCGAGGAGTACCTCACCAGGAGCTCCGCGCTCGCAGAGAGCGCCTGGAGCAACACAGGTGAGCTGGGGACGGGAAGGGAAGCTGTACGAGGAGAGACGCGAGGAGTACCTCACCAGGAGCTCCGCGCCCGCAGAGAGCGCCTGGAGCAACACAGGTGAGCTGGGGAAGGGAAGGGAAGCTGTACGAGGAGAGACGCGAGGAGTACCTCACCAGGAGCTCCGCGCCCGCAGAGAGCGCCTGGAGCAACACAGGTGAGCTGGGGAAGGGAAGCTGTACGAGGAGAGACGCGAGGAGTACCTCACCAGGAGCTCCGCGCCCGCAGAGAGCGCCTGGAGCAACACAGGTGAGCTGGGGAAGGGAAGGGAAGCTGTACGAGGAGAGACGCGAGGAGTACCTCACCAGGAGCTCCGCGCCCGCAGAGAGCGCCTGGAGCAACACAGGTGAGCTGGGGAAGGGAAGGGAAGCTGTACGAGGAGAGACGCGAGGAGTACCTCACCAGGAGCTCCGCGCCCGCAGAGAGCGCCTGGAGCAACACAGGTGAGCTGGGGAAGGGAAGGGAAGCTGTACGAGGAGAGACGCGAGGAGTACCTCACCAGGAGCTCCGCGCCCGCAGAGAGCGCCTGGAGCAACACAGGTGAGCTGGGGAAGGGAAGGGAAGCTGTACGAGGAGAGACGCGAGGAGTACCTCACCAGGAGCTCCGCGCCCGCAGAGAGCGCCTGGAGCAACACAGGTGAGCTGGGGAAGGGAAGGGAAGCTGTACGAGGAGAGACGCGAGGAGTACCTCACCAGGAGCTCCGCGCCCGCAGAGAGCGCCTGGAGCAACACAGGTGAGCTGGGGAAGGGAAGGGAAGCTGTACGAGGAGAGACGCGAGGAGTACCTCACCAGGAGCTCCGCGCCCGCAGAGAGCGCCTGGAGCAACACAGGTGAGCTGGGGAAGGGAAGGGAAGCTGTACGAGAAGAGACGCGAGGAGTACCTCACCAGGAGCTCCGCGCCCGCAGAGAGCGCCTGGAGCAACACAGGTGAGCTGGGGAAGGGAAGCTGTACGAGGAGAGACGCGAGGAGTACCTCACCAGGAGCTCCGCGCCCGCAGAGAGCGCCTGGAGCAACACAGGTGAGCTGGGGAAGGGAAGGGAAGCTGTACGAGGAGAGACGCGAGGAGTACCTCACCAGGAGCTCCGCGCTCGCAGAGAGCGCCTGGAGCAACACAGGTGAGCTGGGGAAGGGAAGGGAAGCTGTACGAGGAGAGACGCGAGGAGTACCTCACCAGGAGCTCCGCGCCCGCAGAGAGCGCCTGGAGCAACACAGGTGAGCTGGGGAAGGGAAGGGAAGCTGTACGAGGAGAGACGCGAGGAGTACCTCACCAGGAGCTCCGCGCCCGCAGAGAGCGCCTGGAGCAACACAGGTGAGCTGGGGAAGGGAAGCTGTACGAGGAGAGACGCGAGGAGTACCTCACCAGGAGCTCCGCGCCCGCAGAGAGCGCCTGGAGCAACACAGGTGAGCTGGGGAAGGGAAGGGAAGCTGTACGAGGAGAGACGCGAGGAGTACCTCACCAGGAGCTCCGCGCCCGCAGAGAGCGCCTGGAGCAACACAGGTGAGCTGGGGAAGGGAAGCTGTACGAGGAGAGACGCGAGGAGTACCTCACCAGGAGCTCCGCGCCCGCAGAGAGCGCCTGGAGCAACACAGGTGAGCTGGGGAAGGGAAGGGAAGCTGTACGAGGAGAGACGCGAGGAGTACCTCACCAGGAGCTCCGCGCTCGCAGAGAGCGCCTGGAGCAACACAGGTGAGCTGGGGAAGGGAAGGGAAGCTGTACGAGGAGAGACGCGAGGAGTACCTCACCAGGAGCTCCGCGCTCGCAGAGAGCGCCTGGAGCAACACAGGTGAGCTGGGGAAGGGAAGGGAAGCTGTACGAGGAGAGACGCGAGGAGTACCTCACCAGGAGCTCCGCGCTCGCAGAGAGTGCCTGGAGCAACACAGGTGAGCTGGGGAAGGGAAGGGAAGCTGTACGAGGAGAGACGCGAGGAGTACCTCACCAGGAGCTCCGCGCTCGCAGAGAGCGCCTGGAGCAACACAGGTGAGCTGGGGAAGGGAAGGGAAGCTGTACGAGGAGAGACGCGAGGAGTACCTCACCAGGAGCTCCGCGCTCGCAGAGAGCGCCTGGAGCAACACAGGTGAGCTGGGGACGGGAAGGGAAGCTGTACGAGGAGAGACGCGAGGAGTACCTCACCAGGAGCTCCGCGCCCGCAGAGAGCGCCTGGAGCAACACAGGTGAGCTGGGGAAGGGAAGGGAAGCTGTACGAGGAGAGACGCGAGGAGTACCTCACCAGGAGCTCCGCGCCCGCAGAGAGCGCCTGAAGCAACACAGGTGAGCTGGGGAAGGGAAGGGAAGCTGTACGAGGAGAGACGCGAGGAGTACCTCACCAGGAGCTCCGCGCCCGCAGAGAGCGCCTGGAGCAACACAGGTGAGCTGGGGAAGGGAAGCTGTACGAGGAGAGACGCGAGGAGTACCTCACCAGGAGCTCCGCGCCCGCAGAGAGCGCCTGGAGCAACACAGGTGAGCTGGGGAAGGGAAGGGAAGCTGTACGAGGAGAGACGCGAGGAGTACCTCACCAGGAGCTCCGCGCTCGCAGAGAGCGCCTGGAGCAACACAGGTGAGCTGGGGAAGGGAAGGGAAGCTGTACGAGGAGAGACGCGAGGAGTACCTCACCAGGAGCTCCGCGCCCGCAGAGAGCGCCTGGAGCAACACAGGTGAGCTGGGGAAGGGAAGGGAAGCTGTACGAGGAGAGACGCGAGGAGTACCTCACCAGGAGCTCCGCGCCCGCAGAGAGCGCCTGGAGCAACACAGGTGAGCTGGGGAAGGGAAGCTGTACGAGGAGAGACGCGAGGAGTACCTCACCAGGAGCTCCGCGCCCGCAGAGAGCGCCTGGAGCAACACAGGTGAGCTGGGGAAGGGAAGGGAAGCTGTACGAGGAGAGACGCGAGGAGTACCTCACCAGGAGCTCCGCGCCCGCAGAGAGCGCCTGGAGCAACACAGGTGAGCTGGGGAAGGGAAGCTGTACGAGGAGAGACGCGAGGAGTACCTCACCAGGAGCTCCGCGCCCGCAGAGAGCGCCTGGAGCAACACAGGTGAGCTGGGGAAGGGAAGGGAAGCTGTACGAGGAGAGACGCGAGGAGTACCTCACCAGGAGCTCCGCGCTCGCAGAGAGCGCCTGGAGCAACACAGGTGAGCTGGGGAAGGGAAGGGAAGCTGTACGAGGAGAGACGCGAGGAGTACCTCACCAGGAGCTCCGCGCTCGCAGAGAGCGCCTGGAGCAACACAGGTGAGCTGGGGAAGGGAAGGGAAGCTGTACGAGGAGAGACGCGAGGAGTACCTCACCAGGAGCTCCGCGCTCGCAGAGAGTGCCTGGAGCAACACAGGTGAGCTGGGGAAGGGAAGGGAAGCTGTACGAGGAGAGACGCGAGGAGTACCTCACCAGGAGCTCCGCGCTCGCAGAGAGCGCCTGGAGCAACACAGGTGAGCTGGGGAAGGGAAGGGAAGCTGTACGAGGAGAGACGCGAGGAGTACCTCACCAGGAGCTCCGCGCTCGCAGAGAGCGCCTGGAGCAACACAGGTGAGCTGGGGACGGGAAGGGAAGCTGTACGAGGAGAGACGCGAGGAGTACCTCACCAGGAGCTCCGCGCCCGCAGAGAGCGCCTGGAGCAACACAGGTGAGCTGGGGAAGGGATGGGAAGCTGTACGAGGAGAGACGCGAGGAGTACCTCACCAGGAGCTCCGCGCCCGCAGAGAGCGCCTGAAGCAACACAGGTGAGCTGGGGAAGGGAAGGGAAGCTGTACGAGGAGAGACGCGAGGAGTACCTCACCAGGAGCTCCGCGCCCGCAGAGAGCGCCTGGAGCAACACAGGTGAGCTGGGGAAGGGAAGCTGTACGAGGAGAGACGCGAGGAGTACCTCACCAGGAGCTCCGCGCCCGCAGAGAGCGCCTGGAGCAACACAGGTGAGCTGGGGAAGGGAAGGGAAGCTGTACGAGGAGAGACGCGAGGAGTACCTCACCAGGAGCTCCGCGCTCGCAGAGAGCGCCTGGAGCAACACAGGTGAGCTGGGGAAGGGAAGGGAAGCTGTACGAGGAGTGACGCGAGGAGTACCTCACCAGGAGCTCCGCGCTCGCAGAGAGCGCCTGGAGCAACACAGGTGAGCTGGGGAAGGGAAGGGAAGCTGTACGAGGAGAGACGCGAGGAGTACCTCACCAGGAGCTCCGCGCTCGCAGAGAGCGCCTGGAGCAACACAGGTGAGCTGGGCAAGGGAAGGGAAGCTGTACGAGGAGAGACGCGAGGAGTACCTCACCAGGAGCTCCGCGCTCGCAGAGAGCGCCTGGAGCAACACAGGTGAGCTGGGGAAGGGAAGGGAAGCTGTACGAGGAGAGACGCGAGGAGTACCTCACCAGGAGCTCCGCGCTCGCAGAGAGCGCCTGGAGCAACACAGGTGAGCTGGGGACGGGAAGGGAAGCTGTACGAGGAGAGACGCGAGGAGTACCTCACCAGGAGCTCCGCGCTCGCAGAGAGCGCCTGGAGCAACACAGGTGAGCTGGGAAAGGGAAGCTGTACGAGGAGAGACGCGAGGAGTACCTCACCAGGAGCTCCGCGCCCGCAGAGAGCGCCTGGAGCAACACAGGTGAGCTGGGGAAGGGAAGGGAAGCTGTACGAGGAGAGACGCGAGGAGTACCTCACCAGGAGCTCCGCGCTCGCAGAGAGCGCCTGGAGCAACACAGGTGAGCTGGGGAAGGGAAGGGAAGCTGTACGAGGAGAGACGCGAGGAGTACCTCACCAGGAGCTCCGCGCCCGCAGAGAGCGCCTGGAGCAACACAGGTGAGCTGGGGAAGGGAAGCTGTACGAGGAGAGACGCGAGGCGTACCTCACCAGGAGCTCCGCGCCCGCAGAGAGCGCCTGGAGCAACACAGGTGAGCTGGGGAAGGGAAGGGAAGCTGTACGAGGAGAGACGCGAGGAGTACCTCACCAGGAGCTCCGCGCCCGCAGAGAGCGCCTGAAGCAACACAGGTGAGCTGGGGAAGGGAAGGGAAGCTGTACGAGGAGAGACGCGAGGAGTACCTCACCAGGAGCTCCGCGCCCGCAGAGAGCGCCTGGAGCAACACAGGTGAGCTGGGGAAGGGAAGCTGTACGAGGAGAGACGCGAGGAGTACCTCACCAGGAGCTCCGCGCCCGCAGAGAGCGCCTGGAGCAACACAGGTGAGCTGGGGAAGGGAAGGGAAGCTGTACGAGGAGAGACGCGAGGAGTACCTCACCAGGAGCTCCGCGCTCGCAGAGAGCGCCTGGAGCAACACAGGTGAGCTGGGGAAGGGAAGGGAAGCTGTACGAGGAGTGACGCGAGGAGTACCTCACCAGGAGCTCCGCGCTCGCAGAGAGCGCCTGGAGCAACACAGGTAAGCTGGGGAAGGGAAGGGAAGCTGTACGAGGAGAGACGCGAGGAGTACCTCACCAGGAGCTCCGCGCTCGCAGAGAGCGCCTGGAGCAACACAGGTGAGCTGGGCAAGGGAAGGGAAGCTGTACGAGGAGAGACGCGAGGAGTACCTCACCAGGAGCTCCGCGCTCGCAGAGAGCGCCTGGAGCAACACAGGTGAGCTGGGGAAGGGAAGGGAAGCTGTACGAGGAGAGACGCGAGGAGTACCTCACCAGGAGCTCCGCGCTCGCAGAGAGCGCCTGGAGCAACACAGGTGAGCTGGGGACGGGAAGGGAAGCTGTACGAGGAGAGACGCGAGGAGTACCTCACCAGGAGCTCCGCGCTCGCAGAGAGCGCCTGGAGCAACACAGGTGAGCTGGGGACGGGAAGGGAAGCTGTCCGAGGAGAGACGCGAGGAGTATCTCTCCAGGAGCTCCGCGCCCGCAGAGAGCGCCTGGAGCAACACAGGTATGCTGGGGAAGGGAAGGGAAGGGAAGCTGTACGAGGAGAGACGCGAGGAGTACCTCACCAGGAGCTCCGCGCTCGCAGAGAGCGCCTGGAGCAACACAGGTGAGCTGGGGAAAGGAAGGGAAGCTGTACGAGGAGAGACGCGAGGAGTACCTCACCAGGAGCTCCGCGCTCGCAGAGAGCGCCTGGAGCAACACAGGTGAGCTGGGGAAGGGAAGGGAAGCTGTACGAGGAGAGACGCGAGGAGTACCTCACCAGGAGCTCCGCGCTCGCAGAGAGCGCCTGGAGCAACACAGGTGAGCTGGGGACGGGAAGGGAAGCTGTACGAGGAGAGACGCGAGGAGTACCTCACCAGGAGCTCCGCGCCCGCAGAGAGCGCCTGGAGCAACACAGGTGAGCTGGGGAAGGGAAGGGAAGCTGTACGAGGAGAGACGCGAGGAGTACCTCACCAGGAGCTCCGCGCCCGCAGAGAGCGCCTGGAGCAACACAGGTGAGCTGGGGAAGGGAAGGGAAGCTGTACGAGGAGAGACGCGAGGAGTACCTCACCAGGAGCTCCGCGCCCGCAGAGAGCGCCTGGAGCAACACAGGTGAGCTGGGGAAGGGAAGGGAAGCTGTACGAGGAGAGACGCGAGGAGTACCTCACCAGGAGCTCCGCGCCCGCAGAGAGCGCCTGGAGCAACACAGGTGAGCTGGGGAAGGGAAGGGAAGCTGTACGAGGAGAGACGCGAGGAGTACCTCACCAGGAGCTCCGCGCCCGCAGAGAGCGCCTGGAGCAACACAGGTGAGCTGGGGAAGGGAAGCTGTACGAGGAGAGACGCGAGGAGTACCTCACCAGGAGCTCCGCGCCCGCAGAGAGCGCCTGGAGCAACACAGGTGAGCTGGGGAAGGGAAGGGAAGCTGTACGAGGAGAGACGCGAGGAGTACCTCACCAGGAGCTCCGCGCTCGCAGAGAGCGCCTGGAGCAACACAGGTGAGCTGGGGAAGGGAAGGGAAGCTGTACGAGGAGAGACGCGAGGAGTACCTCACCAGGAGCTCCGCGCCCGCAGAGAGCGCCTGGAGCAACACAGGTGAGCTGGGGAAGGGAAGGGAAGCTGTACGAGGAGAGACGCGAGGAGTACCTCACCAGGAGCTCCGCGCCCGCAGAGAGCGCCTGGAGCAACACAGGTGAGCTGGGGAAGGGAAGCTGTACGAGGAGAGACGCGAGGAGTACCTCACCAGGAGCTCCGCGCCCGCAGAGAGCGCCTGGAGCAACACAGGTGAGCTGGGGAAGGGAAGGGAAGCTGTACGAGGAGAGACGCGAGGAGTACCTCACCAGGAGCTCCGCGCCCGCAGAGAGCGCCTGGAGCAACACAGGTGAGCTGGGGAAGGGAAGGGAAGCTGTACGAGGAGAGATGCGAGGAGTACCTCACCAGGAGCTCCGCGCCCGCAGAGAGCGCCTGGAGCAACACAGGTGAGCTGGGGAAGGGAAGCTGTACGAGGAGAGACGCGAGGAGTACCTCACCAGGAGCTCCGCGCCCGCAGAGAGCGCCTGGAGCAACACAGGTGAGCTGGGGAAGGGAAGGGAAGCTGTACGAGGAGAGACGCGAGGAGTACCTCACCAGGAGCTCCGCGCTCGCAGAGAGCGCCTGGAGCAACACAGGTGAGCTGGGGAAGGGAAGGGAAGCTGTACGAGGAGTGACGCGAGGAGTACCTCACCAGGAGCTCCGCGCTCGCAGAGAGCGCCTGGAGCAACACAGGTGAGCTGGGGAAGGGAAGGGAAGCTGTACGAGGAGAGACGCGAGGAGTACCTCACCAGGAGCTCCGCGCTCGCAGAGAGCGCCTGGAGCAACACAGGTGAGCTGGGCAAGGGAAGGGAAGCTGTACGAGGAGAGACGCGAGGAGTACCTCACCAGGAGCTCCGCGCTCGCAGAGAGCGCCTGGAGCAACACAGGTGAGCTGGGGAAGGGAAGGGAAGCTGTACGAGGAGAGACGCGAGGAGTACCTCACCAGGAGCTCCGCGCTCGCAGAGAGCGCCTGGAGCAACACAGGTGAGCTGGGGAAGGAAAGGGAAGGGAAGCTGTACGAGGAGAGACGCGAGGAGTAGTAGAGAAGAGCGATATTCAAGTTTTTAACCGGAAATCACCGATAGTTGCCGGCAACTGTTGCCTGCAACTGCCATTTAGGTCGGCTACAGTATGCTAGGTGTAGGTATGTGTAATTTAGAGCTGTCTTTTGAAAAGGTAGTTGCCTGATTGTTGCCGGCAACTGTTGCCTGCAACTACTGTATATACCTGTTACAGGAGGATTGGATTCTGTATAGAGTTACACTGTTGATCTGGATGATGTCTTATAGTTGCCGGCAACAATGGTAAAAGTCTGTTAGTTCTAGACCATACCTTGGAACCTTCTAATTACGGAGATATTGGGGGTCAAAGTTGGAATGTTGACACACTTTTTTAATGCAACCTTCAATAGGGAAGATGCATAAATTTTCTTTTGTTTATTTCGATACGGAATGTTAAAGTACTATAAAAATAATGACAAAAAGCGGAAACAAGACATAAATCGGCCAAATAACACAAAAGTTACAACCATTTAAACTTTTGTTTCTATCTCTTTCTAGATAAACGGAATTTAGTATGGATTTTGTACGTCGATGCAGAGAATGACGTCATTCGTGTTATCGGATCTCTCTGTCTAATCAGCAGTTTCAAATGCTTATAACTTAGTATTTTTAATACATATTTAAAAAATAATTTCACTTGGCTATTTCTGATGTTAATACGCTTTGTTTAGAGTGATAAAAAAAAATCATGCATCTACCCTATTGTACCGTGCATCCATCAGTACAATGATTTAATTACGTTTACATTGAGACCTACCGTAAAACGTAACTTTCACCCTAAAATAAAAGTAGTTTCCCAGCAATAATTTTTGCGTAAAGTTACTTACTTTGATGTACAGAAGGCTTGGTTGACGGCGTGAATTGTTTTGTATTAAAATAGCATGTAATATTGTTGTAGAAGCGGAGTGGGGCCCCGAGTCGAGCGACGCGTGGGGCGAAGCTCCCGCCGCCGAGGGCACGTGGGGCGACGCGCCCGCTACCACCGGTAAGCATACATCTATACTATTCTATACTAATATTATAAAGAGGTAACATTTGTTTGTAAGTTTGTATGTAGGGGGTAATCTCCGGAAGTAATGAACCAATTTTAAAAATTGTTTCACTGGTAGAAAGCTACATTATTCGTGAGTGCTATAGGCTATATTTTATTCCCGTACTCCCACGGGAACGGGAACTACGCGGGTGAATTCGCGGGACGTCAGCTAGTTTACAATAATAACAGCCGCTCGTATCTATCTTCAGGTTAAGCCTCGTTTGCCTAGGTTGCTCTGTGGATGGGTGACCACCCATTACATACAGAGTTTCCTCCGTACCTCGGAAAGCATGTTAAGAATTAGATTATCAAAAAATATTGACCCATATTTTTCTTTTTGACGATTAATTGACGAAGATATGACGCTTTTAAAATTCTCAATACGTCACGCCTTGGTATAATTTTGACGTCACGAGCCCCACTCTAGAGTTTTGATGCGTTTTATCTTTGTCAATATTCATTGATTTAGAAAAACAAAAAATACGTGTCCATTATTTTCCAATACTCTAACTGACGGACTAAATAGATTTGCAATTTGTTGATGGTGGAAACTAGCCTATTGTAGATATTTGACAGTCACAACAGATAGTCAATAGCCCAAAAGTCTGACAACCTGTCTACCAAGAGGTATCGTATTACCTAGTACTAACTGGGTTGTGGAGGTCAGATAGGCAGTCGCTCCATGTAAAATACAGGTATTCAGCTGCATCCGGTTAGACTGGAAGCCGACCCTAACATAGTTGGGAAAAGGCGACGCAGATGATATATTTGAACGGGCATACGAAACTTTTACTTACGAGATATCTTCCGTGATTGGTATTTATTTTTAGCTCCCGATATTTATAGTTTTTTTTTTCTCGATATTCCTTTTGAATTTTTTTTTTTTTTTTGGGAGATCAAAATAAATAGCTTTCACGGAACATGTCTCGTAAGGAACAAGACATATATAAGTTTGTAAAGACAAATCCGAGTCGATTTAGACGACTATCAGATGTAGCACCCAGTGCCCATAGCAGTAGTGTGCTATGTCTGGAGCCAAGACTGCACTTATGCGCAAAAGTGTCTAATGCATGGCACCAATCAACAACAACAACAACAGCCCATAACGTCCACTGCTGGACATAAGCCTCTCCCATGATGGGAGGAATTTGCCGTAATCTCCACGCTTGGCAGGCGGATTGGAGATCGCAGTGATGAAAGACTAACAGAAAACGCTGCTGCCCATTCTCTGGTCTACGGAGGCGCAAGGTGTTCTGCCTCAGACATTACGAGCCTTATACGACATCCGTGACTGTAATGAGTTGGTTCTGGCACCAGTCTCTCTTCCATTATTTAAAAAGAGACTCTGAAGCTTTTTAGTGGCGAAAGCATATTATAATATTAAGGAGTTCGTAATTGAGGAGTTTTTAAGCTAGTGCATTATTATGTATAATTAATAACAATATTTTAAAATTGTATTTAGTGTGTACAAAATTTAAAATTGTATTTAGTTACAAGTTGTTTTTTAGGGTTCCGTACCCAAAGGGTAAAAACGGAACCCTATTACTAAGACTTCGCTGTCTGTCCGTTTGTCCGTGTGTCTGTCCGTCTGTCTGTCACCAGGCTGTATCTCATGAACCGTGACAGCTAGACAGTTGAAATTTTCACAAATGATGTATTTCTGTTGCCGCTATAACAACAAATACTAAAAACAGAATAAAATTAATATTTAAGGGGGGCTCCCATACAACAAACGTGATTTTTTTATAATAATTGGTACGGAACCCTTCGTGCGCGAGTCCGACTCGCACTTGGCCGGTTTTTTTTTAATCTTGCATGCCTACATGGTAAAATATGGCTGTTCTATGATATGTTTTTTTATCAGCGTTACACATATTACCATTACCCATAATTGCAAAATAAAGTTATCTTTATAAGTTTAGTTACAAACCGTGATAGCTTCAATACAATGGGCATACGAATTACAAGGATACGTTCACTGCTGGCTAGGTCAAATGGTAAACTAACAGGACGTGTAAACTTTACACCTATTTTAACTGCAACACTTACGATTGTCAAAGTTTTGGCTTAACTATTGGCATGTTCCTTAATGCCGTGTACTCGGATTGGCAATATTATTGCAAGAACTTGAGACCTGCACGGAAATACGGAAACATGTCAATACGAAAAGATTTATTTGGTATATCTGTCACCTAAACGGAAATTGTCGTTTAGGCGCAGAATGTCCAATCCGCAAAATGTCCAGCGGTCAAAAAATTTCCGTTTCGCAAAGATTCGCAAAATGTCCATTTCGCAAAATGTCCAATTCGTAAAATGTCCATTTCGCAAAATGTCCTGCGGTTAAAAAATGTCCAATTCGCAAAATGTCCAGCGGTCAAAAAATTTCCAATTCGCAAAATGTCCAGCGGTCAAAAAATTTCCAATTCGCTAAATTTCCATTTCGCATAGATTCGCAAAATGTCCAGCGGTTAAAAAATGTTCAATTCGCAAAATGTCCAGCGGTCAAAAAATTTCCAATTCGCAAAATGTCCAGCGGTCAAAAAATTTCCAATTCGCAAAATTTTCATTTCGCAAAATGTCCAGCGGCCAAAAAATGTCCAATTCGCAAAATGTCCATTTCGCTAAATGTCCAATTCGTAAAATGTCCAATCCGTAAAATTTGCTTTTCCGTTGTTGTAAATACCGTTAGATTATAATCTATCTGGCGAGATTGTAAACTATCTAAAGATTGTGAACCTGTCTGATTGGTCGGTCTTACAGTAGGCAGTTCTGTTTGTTTCTTTGGTTAATCACACATTTATTTTACTTCCAACACAACTTCATATAACTAATTCTATTCTAATCTGCATGGTCCTCATGTGAATTGAGCAAGATTATGTCTGGACTTCAAAAGAGACTATGACCTCTGAGTTTGTTTCGGCTGTTTCTTCTCAGAGTAGTCGGGTACGAAACACCGGCCCCATCTAGTTTAAAAAATGACGTGTAAAAGTGTTTGTAAAAACGTACTTGCAAAATAAACATCATTTATCATTAAATCTGTGAGTTATTTTCAACACGAAATCAATTTATAATCACCAAAATACTAAAATAAATTAAATATCGCTGGACATTACACACAGCGCCATCTAGTGCCACACTAAGCAACGAGGCTTGTGTCGTGGACACCAGATAGTTGATATACTACATAGATACTTTTTGTTTGTAAATACATACTTATTATAAATATAAACATCCATGACTCGGAAACAAATGTCCATGCTCATCACACAAACATTTGCTCCTACCGGGATTCATACCCGGGACCCTAAGAACGCAAGGCAGCCTCACTACCGCTGCGCCATTCAGGTCGTCAAAATACACTACTGTATACTGTTCGTTTACATTCGACAACAAAAGAAATAACAAACAAATATGGCGGCGCGGGACACATGACGTTCAACCAATCAGCGCGCGAGGTACGTTCCGTGTCACAGATAAAAGCAACTAAAACGACCTTAATCTAAATCTACTTCACATGACTGTCACAGTAGGCGAGACGAAAAAAAAAATCTAATTAGTCCGACCGATAGATTTACAAAAAAAATTGGACACATATTTTTTCTTTTGTTACTTAAACCAAAATTGACGGAAAAATTACACTTTTAAAATTCTCAATACGTCCGCCTTGGTATAATTTTTAGCTAGTTCTGACGTCACGAGCCCCCACTCCCGAGTTTTGATGCGTTTTATCTTTGTCAATATTCATTGATTTACAAAACCAAAAAATATGTGTCCATTAATTTCCAATACTCGAACTGACGGATTAAATAGATTTGCAATTTTTTGATACTGTCTTCATGTCTATTCTACTCGCAAAGTTTGAGAAACTTCACTACTCTCATTATATTTTTCCTTTTTTACTTCCATTGTTTCATTATCGCCCGCTATTCTTGAGGTCGTATAGCTAAACAACTTCTTAACCAACCCTTAAATGATTCTTACCGTGACTACCCATTACGTTACGTTACGTTTTTGTATGTGTTGAATAAAATAAATAAATAAATAAATAAATTACATACCCAGTTTCCTCTGTGCCTCAGAAAGCACGTTAAGCCGTTGGTCCCGGCTGTCATTTGTAGATCTTTGACAGTCGTTACAGGTAGTCTATGGCCGGAAAAACACCTAGTCTTATGAAGAGGTATCGTATTACCCAGTACTAACTGGGTTGTGGAGGTCAGATAGGCAGTCGCTCCATGTAAAATACTGGTATTCAGCTGGATCCGGGTAGAATGATAGCCGACCCCACTATAATTGATGAAACTATAGTCTGCGCCAGAGAAGTAGGAATTAAAGGTCATTGCTCTTTCCTTAATTTATCTGCGTAGGTACCCCGACAATACATTATGAATCGTTTTTTATTACTAGAAAAAGTCAAAGATCACGTTAAAGGTCGTTTCGGGACAACTTTATGTCAATATTTCTTTTTTTCGGAATTATATATTTGAGTAAATGTATGCGGGTTAATGACCATTATTTCCTTCTTATCTGGCGCGCACATAATAATTGTTTAATGTTTTACTCAAACACTTTGAAAAACAATTTAAAACTACTGCACGTATTGACATCAATTGAGGGTTCGAACAAAAGTAGTTGAGTTATAGCAAGCGCCAATGTTTTTTACACCTTATTTGTTTGTACTCAAATTCTTAAACTGCCTAAATTCATACGTGTTTTATACAGTGAACAAATTATTTTAGTAATTTATTCGTGTTTTTTTTTGTGTAAATTCGACCTTATTTATTGTGCATTATGGATGTATTTTGTGTGATGACTGCGTTCCTGATTTTGGGTAGGAACTTAATCTACACTTATAGTATAAAAACCGGCCAATTGCGAGTCGGACTCGCACACGAAGGGTTCCGTACCATTGACTATATTTAGTTTTTGTTGTTATAGCGGCAACAGAAATACATCATCTGTGAAAATTTCAACTGTCTAGCTGTCACGGTTCATGAGATACAGCCTGGTGACAGACAGACGGACAGACAGCGAAGTCTTAGTAATAGGGTTCCGTTTTTACCCTTTGGGTACGGAACCCAAAAAAGGAAAGATTTGTATTTTTGTGTGTATGTTTGTAATGAATAAACTCAAAAACTAGTGAGCCGATTTCAAAAATTCTTTCACCATTAGAAAGCTACATTCACCCTGAGTAACATAGGCTATATTTTATCCCCGTACTCCCACGGGAACGGGAACTACATGGGTGAAACCGCGTGACGTCCGCTAGTGTTTTAATATTTTACATCTACCAAACCGCACAGACCCGCAGAGCCCATTGCGGCTACCACCCCAGAGGAGGCCTGTGTCCCAACAATGGGAACGACATAGGCTAATAGGCATGACGACAGTATCAATAAATTGCAAATCTATTTAGTCCGTCAGTTAGAGTATTGGAAAATAATGGACACATGTTTTTTGTTTTTGTAAATCAATGAATATTGACAAAGATAAAACGCATCAAAACTCGAGAGTGGTGGCTCGTGACGTCAGAACTAGCTAATAATTATAGCACGGCGTGACGTATTGAGAATTTTAAATGCGTCGTATCTTCGTCAATTTTGGTTTACGTAACAAAAGAAAAAATATGTGTCTAATATTTTTTGGAAATCTAACTGACGGACTAATTAGATTCGTTTTGTCGTCTCGCCTATTATGGCGATGATGATTGGACTCGTGAAATATAGCCTAATACAATTTTGCCTGTATAAGCCATTTCTCGATCCTTAATGATTTGAGAAAATTCCTTAGATTTTTAGGTTATGAGCCACGAAACGTATTAAAATAACTAGTTAACGCCCACGGCCTCGCCCGGATCGTTCGCGCGTTTTTTTATTGTTCCACGGGCTCAAGCTACCGGAATAAAAAGTACCCTATGTGTTAATCCAAGTTATAATACAGTTGCATGTAATTCGGGACCCAGTGAAATGGGTAGCGTACATTGTGGAGACTTATGAATAGTTAAAGAACGACTTAAAAGTAACAAAAAAAATCGAGGCAGTCTTTGGGGACTGCCGATAGAAGTGAAAACAAAAAGTACATCTGCCCCAGTCGTAGCACTGGTTATGGCCCCGCGCATGCCTATGTGGTGCTACGCCGTAGCGGATGCTACGAGTGCTACGAAGCGTGACCGCACGTTACGTTACGTGACGATGAATTCAATGTTTTACCTTCACCCAAAAAGTGGTCAACGCGCCTAAAGAAGTTTTTACTTCAAAAAAGCAAATGGAAAGTAGGTTATAGAAGTTGGGAGAAGAAAGATATGAAAGGTAGAAGATTATAACCTAACTTAAGGCACGGACTTATTGGTTATTATTGAGTAGTAGAATGGCATAAAATAACATTTATCCGTATTCCACGTAGCTGTGGAACACAAACAAACAATGGAATGATCCACAGACTATGTCCACAGATGAATTTGACACTTACGTTCCATTTCTCAGTTGTAAGAAGGTAAATGTCAAACGTTGCGTTCGGAAACTGCACGATGACTTATTTTTATATAAATTAAAATCATTCGTAACTTTTATTTCCCATCGCCTAGTAACTCAATATTTTTATATAGAACTCTGATAAACTCTTTATGTTTTAGTTCTATCCCTTCGATAAACTGACTGTATAAACCACCGGTAAAAAGGCTTTGCAACAACGAAGGAAATGATGTGGGTACTCACGTGGCCGTGGGGTGCTGCACACTTATTCACTTCACACCCGATTTTCTTCCACAGTGTACTACGTTTATATGTAAAATAGTCTAGGACGTCCCTTGATGATTTATGTCAAAATCAAAATCAAAAATCAAAATCAATTTTATTTGTGTAACATAGGTAGTAAATAAAGTTCTTAAATTAAAAATAGGTCGCTATGTTATGCCAAGAGGCGTACAAATATATGGTTGCATGCGAATAAAAAAATATAAATCATGCGAGAGGTAATCACAAATTATTTGGTACGTATGTCAAAATTAATAGCATGATGATAAAAAAATACAAAATATAAAATGTCACAATATGAAGTAATTACTACAGTCAATGCTTAAATAAATAATCATATCATATAAATTACAATTGCTCTCAATATTCTACTAAAAATTGTCTATTGCGTGTATTCTCTAGTCAAAAATAAATAAATAAGTCTACATTAGTTTATCATTCAAAAATTCATCAATCGTATAATAACATTTTTCAATTAACATCAGTTTTAATTTTTGTTTGAATTGTGTAACATTCAAATTTTTTATCACATCTGGTAATTTATTGTAAATGCGCGGTGCCATGCCTAAAACGCTCTTTCTCACTAAGGCCGTCTTACAACGCTGATTGCTTATAGAGTTTGCGTATTGGCTACGAATCGCAACATCTCGTAAAGTCGACACTTTTTCAAACAGCCTCATGTTTGTTTTGACGAAAACACTAATTTCGAAAATATATAATGATGGTAAGGTAAGTATTTTCAGCGATTTAAAGAATGGTACACAGCTATCATCAATTTTCAGACCGCACATCGATCTTATGCATCTTTTTTGTGCCTTAAAAACGATATCTTTATCTGTAGAATTGCCCCAAAAAATAATGCCATATCGCAAAATTGAGGCTACTAGGCCGTGATATGCAACTAGTAGCGCATCCATATTTATTTTTTTAGCAATTTGGAAAAGTGCGTATGCTGATTTATTTATTTTCTTACTTAGGTCATCTATGTGGGCCTTCCAGTTAAGCTGATTATCAAGCAATAAACCTAAGAATTTTGCTACTTTAACTTCTTCAATGTCACAGTTACTATGTCTAATATTTACTTCTGGTACTTCAGTTCTTTGGTGAAAGTGCATTATTTTGGTTTTCTTTAAGTTAATAACTAAATTATTTTTATTAAGCCAATTAATTATGTCAGATAGTGTATTATTTATGTCAACTTGATAAAAATTGCGATCAATACATTTCACTATGGCAGTACTGTCGTCTGCAAACATAACCATTTGATGTTGAGTCACCTTTGGCAGATCGTTTATATAGATCAAGAAAAAAGGTGGCCCAAGGACGCTACCCTGTGGGACACCAAACTTTATTAATCTAGGATGAGATAAAAAACTCTTTTCAAATTTTGTTTTTTCACATATTCTTGCAATCTCTGTACATTGCATTCTGTTGGAGAGATAGGATTCGAGTAGCTTTAAAATGTTACCTCTGATACCATAGCTACGCAGTTTGTCCAACAAGACGTCGTGCTTTACGTAATCGAAGGCTTTGGTCATATCTGTGTAGATGGCACAAATAGGAGCTTTTTGGTCTACTGCCAACATAGTGCTACGTAAAAAATTAAAAATAGCCATGTTGATCGTGGTATTCTTTCTAAAGCCATATTGTTCCTTGCATAATAAGTTAAATTTGTTGAGATAGCTATACAGAGATTTATAAATAATTTTTTCGAAAATCTTGGAAAATACAGAAATTTTAGCTATTGGCCTATAGTTCTTCATATCAGTTTTATTATCTTTTTTATGAAGTGGTTTAATAATAACTTTCTTCAAGTCTTCAGGATAAACCCCGTCAACAATGCCAAGGTTCATAATATGCGCTAATACGGGTGCTATAAGTTCATTTACAAATTTTATCACTTTTGTTGACATACCGTCAAATCCTACAGTACTTGTATTTTTAAGTGATCTTATAGCCGAAATCATGTCGTTTGTTAGAACCGGCTGCATAAACATTGATTGGCTTGTCAGATTAACTAATTTATTGTCGAATTCCATGTCAGTTTTAATATTATTCTCAATGTCATCTATAAAATAATTATTAAATGCATTTGCAATGTCAATTGGTTTTGAAAAGGTCTGGTTACATTTATTTATAGTCATTATTTGTTCTTTAGGAGAATTATTTTTAGGTCTATTGACAATTTGCCATGTAGCTTTCGACTTATTTTTCGAGGTTTTTATAAAGTAATCATTTTGAGCTTTTTGTGTGAGTCTTATAATTTTCTTATATTGTGAAGAGTATTTTATAAAGTTAGTTTTATTTTTTAATACAGGATTTAGTCTATATGTCCACAATAATTTTCTTTGTTTTTTACTACAGCTTTTTATGCCGCTCGATACCCATTTTACGTTTTTATTAGTATGAATAGTTATTATTTTATTAGGGAAGCAAAGTTTGTAGAATAGGGAGAACGTTTCATAAAATCTTTTGTAAGCTATATTGGCATCGTTACTTGCATATACATCCGTAAAGGTTAAACTTCGAATGCATTCTCGGAATTTTTTGAGGTTCTCTGTGGAGTAGTCTTTTTTCACAATTTTCCAGAATTTTAAGCGGCATGTTCTATTTATGGGAACCCTGAGTATCTGTGACGTGTGATCAGAAAGGATAAGATCTATAATTTCAGCTTTACATCCTCTTCGCAAGTTATGCGCAAAATGATCGATACATGTGTTACTACTGAGCCTGGTAGGTTGATTTATTTCTAATGTCAAGTTGTAACTCAGTAAAAAATTCTCTAGTTCCAAAGTAATCCTATTCCTTTTTAACGTATCAATATTTAAATCGCCACATAAAACAATTTTTTTTCTATTGAACAAACATAACTTATTCAAAACAATGTCAAGCTTTTCATAAAATGTCAAGTAATTGTATTTAGGAATTCTATAAACACAAATCACAATAATAGAATGAGTTGTCAATTCAATGCCACAAATTTCAAAAACGCCTGACACAGAGTGCTTAGCAATATCTGGCAGTTCTTTATATTGATGCCCAGTTCTAACTAGAATACAAGTCCCTCCGCGATTTGATTTGCGACAAAAGAAAGCAGCGGGATGGAAACCAGGAACGTACAACAAACTCTCATGCCCAGATGTGATAAAATGTTCAGTTATACAGAGAACGTCTACAATAGTTCCTCGATTTTCAAGGTTTTTCAATTGAATAGTCAATAAGTCCGCTTTATTCAGCAAACCGGCAATATTTTGGTGCATAATATTAAGAGAATTACAGAAAAAACTGCGAGTTTTGTTCCTCTGTAGTAGTCGCTGATGTTGTCTTACATTTATTAGGATGCATTTTGTCATTTATGTCAAGTTCACATATTTCATACTTAGTATTTACACTTTGAATATAAATAATCATATCATAAATATCATTAAAAATAGATTTCATTCCGGAGTAATTTATCATGCCCGTGCGTCTATTGAACATGGCATCATCGTATGTTAAATTCTTGTTACTATCTAGAAAATAAGCATGTCCATGAGTAGTTGTATCCAGATATAACAAGTTATTAAAAGTTTCTACTCTAGAATTGTATAAGTAATTATTAGTAAAGAATTTGTACGTTGGTGTGCATATAATTATGTTTGTATTTGTGATTTCTTGTAAAACCTGTCTTATTAGTAAAATGCTGTCATAATATTTACATGTGACTTGGAAGTCTTCGCCACCTATCAATATAATGCAGTAGTCCAGCATGGTGAAGTCTGCCAGTTTTTCATTGATACCTTTCAGTAGTGCTTGGATATTTCTATGAGGTGTGATGTAGTGACAAAGTCTATATTTATCTATGGTTTTTTTCTGCAATATCAAGCAATTTATTACTGTTGTCGGTGCTTAAGATGCAAATTTGGCCTCGTTTTAAATTACAGTGGTCCGAATTATTATTCATTAATTGTTTTGTTGGTGTAACAGTATTGGTTGTTTCAGTTTTGCTGTCCTGATGGATAGAAGTAGTATTGCAAAAGTTTTCATCCGTTTGTGTTTGTTTGCATGCATTTTCCGTTCTCAGTTGTTTATTACTGCAGGCTGTCGATGTTTGGCGTTTTAATTTTACTGGCGTATGATCCGTGAGATTACTGGTTTGTGTCTCCTTATTCAAAGTTTGTTTTCGGCATGTAGATTTATTTCTAAAGGATTTTTTTATTGGGGTTGATGTCAGGCTACTCACTTGGAGTTTTATGTTTGAAACCTTTCGTTTAGAACCTGGAGTGGCACACTTGGCATCTCCTGCACCCACCTGCTTATACAATTCTATGATCCGATTACATTTATCCAAATCTGACTTTAAATTTTTATTCTCACAGAGCAAGTTGTCAACTTCCTGATTCGCGCTTTGCAACTTAATCCTTAAATCATTGATCTCTTCCTGTAGCGTCACAATGGTTTCATCATCTCGCAATGAAGTTTCTGGCATACTCATAACAGTAGCATCAAAAAGTGACGTTTCTGAGAGCGAGGAAGACAGGATTTGTTTTTTTCTCAGCGTTACGTTGTCATCTCCCATGATTAATGCAACTTGGTACACTTTAGTCGCCGCTGGAATGCTTCTGCGTCGTCGGTGAGTTGGTAGCACTGATAGGACCCCAAGATTGCGCTTACATAGGATTTTCACCGTTCACCAGTTCGCACAACCGTGAGAATTCCGTGCACACGCGAATTAGTCACTATGACCGGCACTTTTTCGAGGTTTTTATTTTTGTTTATTATTGTTTGTATCACACTGCAAACAATTATTGGGCAGTAAACACTTCACTACACTTAAGTTTAGTGGAAAAAATATAGTTTTTATAGCAGATAATTAATTCTACGACATTAAATTACTAAGGGCACAACTTAGTGGTTTCGGCGCGTTCCAGATCACAATGTCACAATTATCTTGAGGCTTTCTGGAGTTTTCTCAGTTTTTCACGGAGCCGGCTCGCGTGCCGCCCTTTTGATTTGGTGTTTGAACGAGAAGTGTCTATGTGTGTGTGCGCGCTAGTGAGGTTCGCGCAGGAAACGGAAACAAAGACGAGAAGGAATAGGGATGTGGTGACTTGTACAAAAGACTAAGTTACCGGTTTTCTTTATGCTGTTTTTTAATACTTTACTATAATTAATATAAACTAGACCGTGAACGGCGCTCCGTTGATTTTTAGATTACGCGGGTTCAACCACGCCATTCTCCTTTTATCCAAATATGATCAGTAGTTTTCGCGTGAAACAGTAACAAACATGCATCTATCCTCACAAACTATCGCATTTATAATATTTGTAGGATAATAGGAAAATACAGTGGTGTCGATTCTGTTGTGCACAAACTAAACTTAATTTAGGCTATTGCTATCTTTTACTAAAAAGGCAATGGTGCCGATTCCCTTGTTTACAAACTGAACCAAATTTAAGTTCAGTGCATCTTTTTCTTTCTATTTCATTAAGAAAGGGACAGAAGATAAATTTTAGTTATGTTCTGTCAAATTAATCAGCGCCATACAAGTTTTAGACGCGATTAAAAAGTTGACTACTAAAATTACATCAAATTACGTCAGGTGCTGACTTATTTGACAGGATTAAACTAATATTTTACTTCTGTCCTTTTCATAATGAAATAGAAAGAAAAAGATGCATTCAACTTAAATTTAGTTTAGTTTGTGAACAAGGGAATCGGCACCAATAGCTATGAACTAAGTTAGAGATGTCAAACTAGTTTATGCCTTGCGCTTCACCGTGTTTTTAGTCGACATGTTTTTACGTGCACCCTTCAACAACAACACCAACAGCCCATAACGTCCACTGCTGGACATAAGCCTCTCCCATGATGGGAGGAATTTGCCGTAATCTCCACGCTTGGCAGGCGGATTGGAGATCGCAGTGATGAAAGACTAACGTGCACCCTTCATTTGTGTAGAAATATTAGTTCCAACTAAATTTGACAGCTCTAAATTACGTCCGTCTCTTTCTCGTTTTGTAAGAGAGAACAATATAGCATCAGCCTAAATTAAGTTTGTGCACAACAGAATTGACACCAATGATGACATTTAATATGTTAACTCTCTTCTACAGCGATAGAGGCAGTGTCTACAGCAAGCGCCCCTAGATGGCGCTGCGTGTATGAGTTCACAGCGCGCACCGTTGATGAGCTGAGCTTGCAACCTGGAGACCTGGTAAGCACTTCATCATCTGCCTAGCCTTTTCCCAACAATGTCGGGATCGGCTTCCAGTCTTACCGGGTGCAGCTGAATACCAGTATTTTACATGGAGCGACTGCCTATATGACCTCCACAACCCAGTTAGTACTGGGTAATACGATACCCCTTGGTAAGACTGGTTGTCAGACTTTCGTGCCACTGACTACCTGTAACGACTGTCAAAGATCTACAAATAACAGCCGGGACCAACTGCTTAACGTGCTTTCCGAGGCATGGAGAGAACTCGGTATGTAATGAGTGGTCACCCATCCACAGACCAACCTAGGCAAGCACGGCTTAGCCTAAAGATCGACCCGAGCGACTGTTATTATTTAACCACGAGCTTCTCCTGGAGGAGGCCTGGTAAGCACTTACACAGCATTTTTTATACGTACTCAAAACCGATGTTATAAACCGTTTTAGGGTAGTAATGGAAGAATCGAAATTCTTATATTTTCGCCATGACATAAAAGGTGTAACCCCCCCCCCTCTTCCCCCCCCCCCCTCTTAACGAAGCCGAAAGGCACTTGTTCTCCCCGTCATTGCAATATATTTTTTGTTCTACACCATACCTGGGAACCTTCTAGTTACGGAGATATTGGGGGTCAAAGTTCCAACTTTTTTTTTAATACAAGTTTTTAATGTAAGTTTTTTACTTTAAACACCTCCGCAACCTCCGTACTATTCAATCCATCCATCAGCACAATGTTTTGAGTGCGTTACATTGAGTTCTACCACAAAACATAATTTTTCACCCCAAAAAAAAAGTCATTTCTTTTAATAACTTTTAGTAAGCAGTCACAGTCGTTGAACTTGGGTGTTGGATAATTTTGTACCAAATACAAAATCCTTAGAATAAATCCTCTAGTGACCAAGATGAAGTAGTTGCTTGTTAACGGATGAAGACTTGCATTGAAAAATAAAATCTAAAATATAACGGGCTGCTACGGAACCATACACTGAGCGTGGCCCGACACGCACTTGGCCGGTTTTTTTCTCTCTGTTTAATTTTTGATCGTTGTACTGATATTGCCTTACGTTCTTAGGGTTCCGGGTTCGAATCCCGGTAGGAGCAAAAGTTTGTGTGATGAGCATGGACATTTGTTCCACGGATGTTTATATGTATAATATGTATGTATTTACAAACAAAAAGTATCTATGTAGTATATCAACTATCTGGTGTCCACGACACAAGCCTCGTTGCTTAGTGTGGCACTAGATGGCGCTGTGTATAATGTCCAGCGATATTTATTTACCTATTTATTTATTAATTTAACAATTTTATTTTTGTTTGTTTTGTCCTGTACGGGCTAATAAATGTTTTTTCTTGTTTCTTTTTAATAATGACTTCTTTTTTTTTTGCAGGTAAGCGATGCAACTCCACCTCGGGGTGATGCAGAACCTGGCTGGAGATGGGGCACTGCTAGAGGTAAAGCGGCATTTACATTTGGCTAAATTTAGTTCACTAAATTCCGACAGTGAGCGTTGGCGAAAAAAAGCTTGATCTAATTAGCTAGCTAACTCAGTATAACCGTGAATTCCGATTATAATAGAAAAACATATTTTTTTTTTACGATTTATAATAAAAAACTCTTTCATTTCAATTATTTTGCCTTCTATCGTTTTCTTAGTCAATGAGAAAGTATTGGGAAAATTTTCATAACAGAATTTATAGATTTCTCCGCTGAGAGTAGCAGACAACTAAACGCATTTCTTGTCTAAATTCAGAGTCTATTCATTTAGCTAACTGAATTTCTACAATCTCAATCAATCTCTCAATCAATTCAATCAATCAATAACCAATCAACAAAGAAAATCAGTTATTCTCTTCTTTAATTATTTTCTTCTTTCTGAATTTCTATTTTTTTTTTTTTATTTATATCTGGACTAAATTTTTTTGTCAACCCATTTGCAATATATTTTTCAATACACTTCCTCGAAAACTGGCCCATAACGCACTAGGATTAGGTACAACATGCAATGTATTTCACACGCGTGCAATTTTTTCCACTTTCCCGCACGTGTGCGGGAATGAAAATTGCCACAGATAACTATACCTATACTTAGTCCAAATTGGTTCAATGCCTATAGTCTGAAATGAATGTATTTTTTTTTAATTTTTGCAAAGCACTAGGTACGTGTCTTTACGGCATAAATATTTTTTGAATATTCAAATTGTTTTTATAAATAGAATATCATAGATAAACATGATTATTTAAAAGTAATAGTTACTTTTATACACAAATTGACATTTATTTGTGTTCTGAATTCAAAAATATAAAATAAATCTATTTTTTATATTAGGCTGTTTAACGGCTTCATTCCATTGCCTCTCTTTAAACCTGGCGAGACCAAAGCGCGAAAAAAAAAAATTAAATCATAGTTTCATAGTTCGTGACATAAATATAATTCGTTATTTTATTTTATTTCTTCAAAAGTGTATTGAAAAACGTCGTTTGATACACGTGGACATTTGTTATTGCAATTCTCGGCTCAAAAACACCCTCGCCCACGGCTCGGGTGTTATAATTCCGCCTCGATTGCAATAACAAACTTTCTCCACTTGTATCAAAATGTACTATTTTGACATATTTAGTTTGATATAGAATACTTTTCATCCATTAACCAGCTCGGTGAAGGTCGTTCTTTAAGGGATCTTAGACTATTATTCTAACTATGCTTAGTAGCTCTATGGGGGCTCATGGCTAAGTACCACACGGATCGATCTAAAGTTACGTAACTCTTGCCAAACTCGGTGTGTAGATGGGTGAGCACCCGTTACATACCGTGTTCCCTCCGTGTCTACGTCTTTTCTTGACTTGAATGTGCCCTCGCGGCTGAGAGTATGAATTAGAATTTATTTATTTGTAAGAATGTAGTTTTACATACTATGATGTTAATATTTTCTTTAAGTTCTATACACTCTACCACAGTATGTGGTGTACAAATATTAAATAATAAAATGTCATTCATAAAACTAAGTACAATAAATGTCAAGATTTGTGATACAATAAGTCCAGCATGAATTAATATTATTATAATTATTATAGATTTAAAACCAATGTCCAAATTAAGTACATGTCATACACTGAGAAGAAACACCCGAAACAAACTCAGAGGTCATAGTCTCTTTTGAAGTCCAGACATAATCTTGATCAATTCACATGAGGACTATGCAGATTAGTGCCTGAGATGGTCTTTTGAAGAAAGAACCACACAGATTTGAGTGGACCTGTCCAGTCAGTGCAAGCATTTGTCAGTTATCGTGTAGCTCGACTTATAACTCAAGGAGCTCAACGAAACTTTTAAATTTTAACGTGCACATATAAATATGCATCAGAATATCCGATCCCTACGCATAACCAAGTAAAGTACGAGTATTAAACTGCATCCAGTTTGATGGATCTGCATCCTGGATGCCAATCCTACGTAGTTAGAAAAACGCTAGACGGATGATAATATACCATTTCAACATGAATGATGTTTACAATATTTTGATTTAAAAAATAGTGTCCACGGAGTTGAGAAGAACGGGCAAGAGTTCTTCTCCATAGAGAACTACGCTAGGGAATGGGCAACTACAGTACTTTCACAGTTTTTATGTCTTGTGATTGGGACTGTAGCTACATTTAATTTTCATCTTTGTTTCCACTATTCAAAAGTGCCTGTAACTGGCCTACTTGAAATAAATGCTTTGATTTTGATGGTTTAGAAATGTACAATTTCTCTTTGCAGGTCAATCCGGTTGGTTCCCCGAGTCCTACGTGGAAGATATCAACGCTGCCGCCGCCTACGCGGAGGTCATCGACCCCATGGAAACGAAGACCCAACTAGAAGGTATAGCGGAGGTACCTGAGGCTGAGATCAACAACGATCTGGGTGGGGCTATGATGGCTGTTGGTAAGTTTTCATTAAAAAAGAGAGAAAAAAACTTGGCCAGCGTTAACCATTGTCGGCCAGTGTTGACCATTGTCGGTCAGCGATGACCAATGTCGGTCTGCGTTAGCCAGTGACGGCCAGCGTTGACCAACGTCGGCCAGAGTTAACCATTATCGGCTAGCATAGGCCATTGTCGGCCACGTTGACCATTGTCGGCCGCAAAAGGCCAATGTTGACTATAAGAGGAACAAGTCTCCTAGTAGCCATTGTGAGCCAATAGAGTTCATTGTTGACCAGTATTGGCAATTATGTGCCAGTAGAAGACATTGTCAGCCGGTATTGGCCATTGGGTGACATCGACTGAAAACCAGTAGAGGCCATCGTCGCCCACTAGACGCCATTATCGGCAACTAGTGGTCAATGACAGCCACTAATGGTCAGCGTAAATGGTTGTGGTTGACAACTAGATGACCTTATGTAGAGGTCATCGACCCCATGGAGATGAAGACACATCTGGAAGGCATAGAGGAGGTGCCTGAGGCTGAGATGAGTTACGATCTGGGAGGAACTATGACAGCTATTGGTAAGTATCTGTAAAAAGAAAGATATTTAATCAAATCATGGCGATTGACAGCCAACCGATATAGGCCAGCCACAGCCACTAGCGGTCTCTCAATCAATATCAATCAATATAATCTTTATTACTTATGTAATCTTCTACAATAATTTAAGCAAAAAAAAAAAGGCTAGTACAAATAATTCAATTCATTTATTCTATTCTCTCTTCACAATGTTGGTATTAAAAATTAACAATGTTTTTGACTTATGTTATATTCCACCATTGGAAGAGACTGGTGCCTGAAGTAGATTTTCGAAGAAGCCTGTGTTACAGGTCACCAGGCCAGACCAATTTCATTAAAACTGGTTAAAGCATTTAAGTCTTCATTGTAATCCATGAGTGGCTATTATCAGCCAGTATTAGTAATTGATGGTCGCTATTGTCCAATATCGACCAATACTGGGTAGGGACGGCCTCTACTCGCTGGTCATCGTCAGATATTCGTGACCATAGCCAGCCACTAGAAACCAATAAAAGAATAGTAGTTAGTCAATGGTGGTGACCAACAACAGCCACTTACGGCTTTCTCAGCCACTACTAGCTAACGTTTACGTTAGCTGGTTTACCACTAGTGGTCATTCTCAACGACTTAAGGCCATCTATAGCAACTAGAAGCCAGTGATTGCAACTACTATCCATCGGCAACCACTAGCGGCCATTATCAGCCACTATTCGCCATTTTCAACCACTGTTGGCCATTCTCATTCGCTATTTGCCATCGTCAACCACTAGCGGCAATTCTAAGCGACTATCGGCTATGTACAGTCATTAGAAGCAAGTAATTGCCTCCATCCATTGGCAACTACTAGCGGCCATTCTCAGCCACTATTGGCCATTTTCAACCTCTGTTGGCCATTCTCACCCACTAATAGTCATCGTCAACCACTAGCGGCAATTCTAAGCGACTATCGGCTATGTACAGTCATTAGAAGCAAGTAATTGCCTCCATCCATTAGCAACTACTAGCGGACATTCTCAGCCACTATTGACCATTTTCAACCTCTGTTCGCCATTCTCACCCACTAATAGTCATCGTCAACCGCTAGCGGCAATTCTAAGCGACTATCGGCTATGTACAGTCATTAGAAGCAAGTAATTGCCTCCATCCTTTAGCAACTACTAACGGACATTCTCAGCCACTATTGACCTTTTTCAACCACTGTTGGCCATTCTCACCCACTATTAGCCATCGTCAACCGCACTAGCGGCCATTCTTAGTTACTATCGGCTATCTACAGCCATTAGAAGCCCATTGTTATCCATCATCAACCACTGCTAGCCATTGAAAGCCACTAGTGGGTAACTTTTCGTAACTCATTGTAGAGAACAAGTCAGCTGGATTGGAAGGCATTGCCGAAATGCCGGAGAATGAGATGAATGATCTGGGAGGCGCAATGCCAGTAGTTGGTGAGTGTGTTAATACCCGATGGGAAAAAGCATGTTTTTATTCTTTATTTTTAACCCGACTTCCAGAAAAGGGTTATGTTTTTATCCAGAATTTGCATGTTGTAGTTAGTAGTTCTATGTAGTTCGCGAAAATGAAAGAAAGAAAGAAATAAAAAAACATTTATTAGCCCGCACAAACACAAAAATATGGTTAAATAATCAAAAACAAAAAGAAAGAAAAAACCGGTTCGGAATAAACTTGTAGGTATTTTGTTATGTTATTAAACTATATCCTCTTATTATAAAACGTGGTCTTAAAAAAGTACCGGCTTTAGTACTAGGTTTAAACCATGACCTTGAATAAACGTTATTACAAAACGAAGTTTATCGCTAGTTCTAGAACTAACTATGGTACCAAAGTTAGACCATCGTGACCCCTAGTTTAACTATGGTACTAAATTGTCAACTGGTTTTTTAACATATTTATATTGGTTTTCGTCGACTTATCTTCAAGTATTTTAGCCGACTCGGCAATAAGTTGACGCAGTATAAATCCTAGAATGAAATTTGTATTAATGTAAGTAATGTGGCCTAAGTACATGGTTTAGCTTATTGCATCAAATACTGTGTGTAGTTGTGTCCGTAATCTAACATGTCAGTTATCACTAACCTTTTCTTCTGAACTCCAATTTTCACCTCTTTTTTTCTTTGGTTGATCCATTTATTTAAATTGAATGCACACACGATCTCACCACAAAGAATACTGTGCCCAAAGAACTGTGCCTTTACTTGTACTCTTGAAGTGAAACCGGACATTTAGTATATTATAAGATGTAACATAAACATTTCGATAACATTAGTAACATTACTCAAATTACGCGCGCCACCCAGTTCACTCCATTATACGCGCTAGCTCGATAGTTGTTCCAAAACAGAACAATTGGATTCAAAAAAATACAAGTCGGAATATTTAACCTTTAAATAACAAAACTTTGTATTTTACCACTACAAATAACAATTTATAAAATATTTTTTCTTTAAATTACGTAACAACATTCTGTAAAAAGGAACGGTGCAGAGAACGCTGAACGAATGATTGAATAGTTTTAAATATTTTGTTGCTTATAATCTGTGGATTATGTTTAGACCAGGGACTATCTTTGGTACTATGTAGTCCTTTGTTGGTCTACGATTTGTAATACGAAACGTTAGTACCGTAACAATCCTAGACCTTTTAGTCCTGGTTTAAACCTGGTACTTATTGGAAGTTTTATAATAAGACGGTATATGTATATTAACGGTTTTAGATTTCCCTTAAATGTGCTGTAAGACATTGCTTCTTGTCAAATTTCATGATTCTAGGTCAACGGGAAGTACCCTATAGGTTTTGATTCCCGTGTGAAATCGCAAAATATGTGACATTTCCGCTTTATACCTCCTCGCATTCCTGAGAAAAAGGGTCTTGACAGACGAACAGACTATTGCCTATTGGAGGGAAGTGAATTACGGTTTTTCCTACTCCTCCACTATACTTTTCTGATTAATTTCGTTGCGGGATCCAAGACAGTTAAATTGATTCTCTGGGACTTCGTCATTTCTTCATTGTGTCGGCGCTGTTCTGGTGGTCGCCACTGTTGATTCTTGCTTTCATAAGTTGCAGTGGCTTAAGAATAGTGTGGCGGGCTAGTCCCAAAAAAAAAGACGGACAACAAAGTAATCTTATAAAGGGTTCTGTTTTTGCCGAATGCTCTACAACAACAACAACAGCTTATAACGTCCACTGCTGGACATAAGCCTCTCCCATGATGGGAACAATTTGCCGTAATCTCCACGCTTGGCAGGCGGATTGGAGATCGCAGTGATGAAAGACTAACAGAAAACGCTGCTGCCCATTCTCTGGCCTACGGAGACGCAAGGTGTTCTGCCTCAGACATTAGTCGCCTTATACGACTCCCGTGAGTGTAATGGGTTGGTTCTATTCTACTCTGCCGGATACCACACGGCACGCTATGCTGTACGGTACCCTAAAAAACGTGAAAGTGGTTCACGCCGGAACAGCTGCTCACATTATATCAAGCACAAGATCGATCGTGCGTGGAGTACTGTTCGCACTACTTACATTTCTTAAGAAACTTAAGGATGGTAGATTTTTTAAGTGAAAACTGCTTTAGGCGCGTTGAGCACTTTTTGGGTGAAGGAAAAACAGAACTCACTTGACGTAACGTGTGGTCACGCTTCGTAGCACTCGTAGGCGATCCGCTACGGCGTAGCACCACATAGGTGTGCGCAGGGCATATCCAGTGCTGCGACTGGGGCGGATGTACTTTTTGTTTTCACTTCTATCGGCAGTCCCCAAAGACTGTCCCGATTAGATTTTTTTTTGTGAGTTTTAAGAAACATTTTTGTAGTGATTCTATTTTTATTTAATTGTAGTTTTAAAGAACTGACGCCAAGAACATCAAGCTACTCGAAATTTTGTATCTTTTTGCATGAAATTCGCGTTTTCGCATGCACTTTAATATAAAATAGTGTAGTGTCCGAACGAATCTTCATCGGCCAAACCTTCGAGTTCGGTCAAAATGGGCCGAAGTTTTCTAGCAAACGCCGAAATCAGACGAACTGTTACGAATGCGCGAGAGCGTGATCGAAGAGCTGGGGTCACACTTCAGTGTTATTATTTTTGACAAGTTGCTAAGTAATGGGGGCTATCGCGCATGATTTCGCCGCTAGAGGCGTTCGTGTAGACTAAGGTCTTCCGAAATGTCAGATGTCATACAGTGTTCGCGCGTTGTGTGCTTTTTTATCACGTATTTATACTAATACTCACGATTGTGTTCTGGACTAAGCCATTCCTGATTAATTATGACTTGAAGATTTTAAGAGCGGGCCGAGCTTCTGGCGCTAATAGATTTTAGGTATTCTATGTGCTCCACGTATGTGTGCGTAAGGCACACCCGCAAAAGCACTGTACGCTAGTGATTGACTAAATCGGAAAGATATCGAATCTTCCATTTATTATTGTACAATTATTTTTTTGGGATCCTGAAAATAGGTAATTAAATAAAAAATAATGTCCGGAATATAATATTATAATAAAAATAAACAATATGTAGCTAAAAAATATATTAATATTTAAATTAAAACAATAAAATATCCGGTTACGTTGGTTTAAGCCAGCGGTCGGCAACCCGCCGCCATCTCACTTGCGGCCCGTAAAAGTTTTGTAAATAAGTTATAATTACCAAAATAAAATAAATGCATGAACAAACCACAATCGACCGTATAGTGTGAATCCAGCCTTAAGGTAGATATTTTTTCCATAGAAATTTCGGGAGGGAATTACTCCACTGTTGGACACTGTACATACAAACTCCAAAGTTATACATGATATCGTTTTGTCTCAATAATAATTTTACACACACACAACACAGAACAGCACAACAGGAAACAGAATAGTAAAATAAAAAGCCATTAAGGCTGATGCTCCAGGGTAACCCGCGAAATTTTAAATTTTCTTACTTTTTTTGCAATTCGCAGGCCAGTGCTAGGTTGTATGTTGATTAAAATTGTTTGTTTGCGACTGTAAGACGTATGTAGTTACAGAATTATAATCATCAAAATCATCAATACAACCCTCCAAGTTCATAAAGGTGCAAGAATGATTTTGACCATGGAAAAGTAATTTTTCCACCTTTATGAACTTTGAGGGTTGTATTGATGATTTTGATGAATATAATTCTGTATCTACATACGTCTTACAACCGCGAATAATATTTTAATCAACATACAACCTAGCACTGGCCTGCAAATTGCAAAAAACGTAAGAAAATTTGAATTTCGCGGGCTACCCTGAAGCATTCGCCTTAAAGAGTTACGAGCTACCAAAGATTCGTTTTACTTTTTATTGCCAATTTTAACGCAACTTTGGGCGTAAATTAGTAATAAAAGATGTGTCAAATTTCCAAAACAAGTCGGTACTGACAAAGCACAATATCGAAGAATTCAATCAATTTGATTTGTACTTGATTTATGCCCTGGTTTTTTTCATAAAACTCGATTTTTCAAAGTTCTTTTCGTATTTTTTAGGCACCTTTTACTATGAATTATCTTGCATCTCACTGAGCTCATTCTGTCGGGCACGATGCCAGGTGAGACAGCGTGCTTTTTGGGCACGCGCAACAGTGAGTTCGAGCCCGCGACAAGTGCAACCTCAACAAGCGCTTTTCATTTTTTCTATGGGATATGATACGTAGGTATATTGGGCTTCTAGAGTTAATATCACAAGTGCTGCCCGCCTTTAGTTTATTTTGCCACCTTGTCGCCCTTGCCTGCCAAAAGGTTGCCGACCGCTGGTTTAGGCTGTCATGGCCTATTGAAACAGTAGTTAGTAGCACGAGGATAAGGCATAATATACGATAATTCAAAGCCAAAAACACTCCACCGATTTAACCTCAAATTTAATTAACTTACTTAACGAAAGTTGGTTACGCGTTTCTCTACTATGCTGTAAAATAATCAAAATACGTAAAAACATTATTACAAATCGATATTCCAACCGGGTTAAAACGGTTGACAAATTAAAAAATCGACTAAAATAGCAATATTTCATTCGTCAGTCGATATTGTCGACAGCCTACGTCAGTGGATCTCCACACGCACATCCCTAACTAGTCGCAAGAAGAAGCGGCTGTACTACGCGAAGTATCCGCTTAATGAAGTATCGTTTTGTGATTTTTACATTGCTTGTCCAGTGACTTAGCGACAAACTTACGTAGTGGTCAAAGAGCAATGTATTTATTGCAAAAATAGTACAGTCGTCACGTTGTTGTTGTTACGATCGCGGTCCGAAAGTCGAAATTTAATAAATTATATTTCTATGGCGCGCCGCAAAAATCAACAAGCGACACAAGCTCCCCGTCCAACAGCCGAAGCAGGACTAAAGCGGATAGGGGGGAAGCGTGGCGGCTCTGGTTAGAACGGGCGGCACGCACGCTAATTTAGGTATTTCCTTCATAATATTCAAACAAAGACACATTTCGAAAATGTAAAACGTATACGTTATAGAAAACATGTAGTTTTGTTATTATTCAAAATCTGATGATCTTCCGTGAAGTATTTACGCCGTACTTAGGGTTTATTTTGTTTTTTAGAGATTACTTTGGATTTTTTTTCTATCGAGGAAACTAAAAGTAATCGTGTTTCTAAAGCGTATGATGTATTGAGTGAATCCTTAAATATCTTACATATTAATTGCATAGCTGAAGCATAAGTAATAACGATGCAGTAAGGGATCAAGCGAATGCAATTATTTTGGAATTACGTATCGTTTGCTCGGTAGCGCCTTAAGTAGCAAGCAACTTAGGATCTCATTTGTTTTACTGGAGGTAGAATGATTTTTAAATGTTTTATGCTTGCTAATTTTAGGGAGAATATTATAAATATGTATCTGAAGTTTACACTATGTTGTTATAGTTACGTAATAAAATAAACTTTTTGACGTTATTGGAATTATTGACAGGACCTTACTCGACAGTGGCGCCATCTGGTGAGCTCAAAAACGATAGCCCTCATTGCAATAATCTCTATGTAATTTATACAGGCTGGTGCCGACAATACGACAGTAAATTAAACTGCGTATACCTCACGATGTACCCAGCCCACAATACACCACTAATTTTTAATTAGTACAAAATTAAATAATGTGGCTCTATTCGTACACTTTACTGATCATATTTAATTTATGTAGTCAAGTCAAAAGTCAAAAAAACTAAATCCCAAAGTTGTCTACGAAAATTTATCATGATTGGTAAACTCTTAACTAAATCAATCATAACAATGGGGTAGATGACACACCAATCAAATGACATACTTTTTAAGAGCTGTCAAAACATGGTTCTCTCATAGACTTTGTATAGCAATAGCCAACGGTGACGTCACTGTTTTTTCAACTCAATGACTCAACTATTTATTGATTTCAAAGCAACTAAAAATCGAATTTGGCAATTAGTTGAAAATAAATCGGGTTTTCAGGCTCAAAATAAAGTGTTTTTTTAGAGATAGGTGTCTTGGAAGTATTGTTTTATGGTGTCATCTAGCCTATTGCTACTATAAAATGGCCACGCGAACGCGAGAGCGAGAGAAAACGATTAATGAATACAATTATGAATGGCCTGTACAATATTTCAGAGTGACATATTGGGATATTAACAAACGCTAATAACTTTGCTGTTTATCAATATTATTTACTAGCTGACCCACGCAACTTCGTCTGCGTCACATAAAAGAGAAACAGCTCACAAAAGGAATACAGTTTTCCCCGTTTTTGCAATATTTTTCATTTATGCTCCGCTCCTTTTGGTCGCAGCGTGATGTTATATAGCCTATAGCCTTCCTCGATAAATGGACTACCCAACATTGAAATAATCATTCAAATCGGACCAGTAGTTCCAGAAATTAGCGCGTTCAAACAAACAAACACTGCAGCTTTATAATATTAGTATAGATTGAGACTTTACCTAAACAGGGCGGAATTTTTTAATGCCACGTGGAGGGAATGTACTCGAAATACTGGAGATAGCAAATTTTACTCAAAGGAAACATTCCTTTATTTTTAAAAAGAAACACATCTGCATTCACAGATATTCGAAAATTCGCTTGCCACACTCGGGAATCGAACCGACTAAAGTTCGAAAAAATAACATCCTGTACCTCTTTTACATCAATCGATAGGGTCAATCATATGGATCAAATCTCTCTAACAAACATGATAAATTAAATGAAGGGAAAACCATGAAATTCCACCCAGTATAATAACAAGACCTTTTTAGGGTTCCGTACCCAAAGGGTAAAAACGGAACCCTATTACTAAGACTTCGCTGTCGGTCCGTCTGTCTGTCACCAGGCTGTATCTCATGAACCGTGACAGCTAGACAGTTGAAATTTTCACAGATGATGTATTTCTGTTGCCGCTATAACAACAAATACTAAATATAGTCAATGGTACGGAACCCTTCGTGTGCGAGTCCGACTCGCACTTGGCCGGTTTTTTTAATAAACTCTTTTAAGTGTTAGTACTAATTAAAAATTAGTGGTGTACATCCAGTAGTTTAGGACATAATTTTTCAATTTCAGCATTTTCTACATGATATAAGATTCATAGGCTAACTCCGACAGGTCCCCGGCATCGGTTTACACTAAACTTATGTTGCCAACTCGCTACTTCAAAAACCTTTGGTCAAATTCGTTCTCTCTAGATTGTATTTTCAGATGCGTATTAGTGCAAATTATACTTAAAAGTTAGTAAACCAATATTATAAATGGTTTCCTATTTTTTTGTTAAGAGCCTATACTACCTCAGATTAGCAACTCTATTTGTGATGGTTCAAACTTCGTTTGTAATACTGTTAGAATAAAGCTCTAATCAACTTGCACTACAAAGCGGTTGTTACGTCAGTCACTGCGGCCGAATAGTGCGAAATGAGTGGTTTTTATTCTTTATAAAATCAAATTTTCGTCTTTTGGAAAAAATAAAAAACATAAGACCTGCTTTATAGTTAGTTCAGTTAGTATGCAAAGTTTCATGATCTAATTTAAAGTAATTTTTGAATACCAGCGGTTTATTGTTCGATTTAGAAGTAACTTTGGGTTTTTTTTCTATCGAGAAAATTTTATGAAATCGTGTTTTCGCCAAACATAGACCTAACATTAATCCTCAACTTTACCATATATTTATTTCACAATTAATGCTGCAGTATTTTAGGCGTAACGGAGGATCATGCTAAGCCATTTGAGGTAGTATAGGCCCTTAATAGTTTTGTGCTATGCTGTTTGCTTGTTTTTTTTTTCTTTTCGATGTTGGTATTTATTTCGTAGTTTTAAAATATTCTTAAGAACTATAGTATTACCAGTGTTTTCATTTATTGTCGTACTAGCTTCTATAATTGCCCCATGGGATTTTCTACTGGGATAAAAAATATCCTAAGTGTTATTCCCGGTTGTAAACTATATGTGCGCAAAATTTCCATTTATAATATTAGTAGCATAATAGGATTGTCAGTGCCACCTTTTATACAGGCAAAATAAACTTTTAGTTTACTATTTAAAAAAAAAAACATTAAAAACACTTAACTATTAACTTTTAAACCTTTGTTTATGGTTTCGGCCAGAAATCGACCTTCTGGCACCATAAAATAGTCCATCAGAAAATAATTCAACATGATATATCTTATGCTCTACAGAAGGTGGTGACTTCTATATCGCTGCTTACCCGTACCTGTCCGCTGAGCCGGGAGACCTTACCTTCGAGGCCGGCGAGAGGATCGAGGTTATCAGGAGGGATGGAGACTGGTGGACCGGCAGAATTGGCATCAGGTTAGTGCAAGACAGAGGAGGGAGCAGCGGTGGGTTCAAACCCAGGCATTTCATCACCAGTTCACCACTGCTTTCGAAACGTTGAAGGAAAACATCGTGAGGAAACCGGCATGTCCTAGAACCTAACATTCGAAGACATGTGACATCTACCAATCCGCACTGGGCCCGCGTGGTGGATTATAAGCCATTCCTTCTCATAGAGAGTGTGTCTCAATGGTGGGAACATTATAACCTGATTATGCTAGTGAAAGACTTGACCTCTCTATCTATCTCCACTTTGGAGATCATAAACTGAACTTGGCTTTTTAAATATAAACGACTTAAATAAACAACAGGACGCTTAGGCATCTAAGTACTCCTCCGCATCGCTATCATCTGGAAACGTGGGGCAGAAAACTGGCAGCATTGCCACGTTGAATGGCAATGCTAATTCTTTGGCAAAAGAAAGAGCCAGCCCTCTGGTCACGCGAAGTGTCGACCAGTTGGTGAGAAATTTCCTTGAAAAGAAGACACGCACTTGGTCCCCTTCACCCGAGCGTTTTGACCCGAAACGGCTCAAAACTGTAACTACTAGTTAGGTTACAGTATTTACGACTTAAGTTCTGGAGTGGCGAGCGCGAAGAACATTGCGTTGGAAGGCCTCCCACTAGGTGATCCAGTGACCTGGTAAAGGTGGAGGGGATCCCCTGGATGCGAGTCGCACGGGACCGGGACTTGTGGCGACACGTAGGGGAGGCCTATGGCCAGCAGTGGACGTCGCACGGCTGAAATGATGATGATGATTTAAGCGTCCGTTTAAGGCTAGGTAGTTTTGCAAAAGTAGGCATTTAGCGCTGTAGGCTACGCGCGAAATACTTCGCGTGGACACAGCGCGTCAGAGAACTCGCATGACTCCGCGCGGCGACACATTACAGAAATATGCAGTAGGATATGTAATTGTTACTTGTTGTGTTACTTGACCTTTATGAAATATTTTTTTATGATCAAAATTTGTTACTCGAAGTAGCGATAAATTAGAGCTTCGATATAAAATGATTGTCTATAAAATATTAGAATATAAAATAGGTAGTCATAATTGGGCAGTTGGAATAACTAATTGAAAATAAACAGCCAGTTCGCAGGTTTGAGAACTGTAAAGATAAAATTTTGATTTGTTTATGTTTTCGTATTATTGTTTTTTTTTTTTTTTTTCAATATAATTGTATTTGAGGAAAGTATTTCAATTTCAACTACGGTTATTTACTTCAAAGATAGATTTGCATAAAAAGAACCTAGGGTGTCAAATAAAATAAATTTATAAAAGAAATCTATATACTTAATAATATAAAAATTAAAATTAATTGCTGTTCGTTAGTCTCGCTAAAACTCAACAATAGGTCAATGTTTGTATAAAAGATAAAAAATAGGGGGTAGGCAGTAGGTAGGTGGTTGGTAGCTAGTAGGTAGTAGGTTAGGTAGTGGGCAGGTAGGTACTGTAGGTAGTAGGTAGGTAGTAGGTAGATGGTAGGTAGTAGGTAGGGAGATGGTAGGTAGTACGTAGGTAGGTAGGTAGTAGGAAAAGGCGCACTGCAACGCATGCTGGGCACAGCTAGTTTTAAATATTTTCATGTACTATCGTGGTCTTTTCCGCCTGACCATTTTAATTTGTTTTCGCTTAAAACATGCAGAGGCGCCGAGCCACGCCCCCTTATAGTTTGGGCCTATTAGGAAAACGTCAACTTTGCCGCGCAAAATAACAATAACTCTCGTTTAGCGTGCGTCATCCGTGCGCTCGGCCGATTCGGTATCTTTTCATTCATTATTTCTATACAAAGTCAACGGGTCGGGGCTAGAGAGCGTTTCTATGTTGCGAGTGCAAGCAAAAATTAGCTTAGTGGTGGTCAGGCGGGAGTGTCCTCGATAGTACTTTTGTCATCTTAAAATTGCCGGTTGCAATTCTTGAAGCTGCCCCACTGACCTATAACAAAAAGTAAATGAAGTACCTATTTCACAGATGAAATTGATAGGTAGATATAGTATTAGTATTTACTTTTCGTTTGCAAACGCCAGGCTGAGATATCGATACTTATAGACAAAATATGATTTAATTTTATCAAAAATCTTAGCGTTCTCTAGTAGTACTGATATTTTTGTACTGTGTATATGTTTCTATTAATTTGTTTCTTTTATTGCTGGTGGGTAAATTCCAACCAATTTATAAGACGATTTTGAAAATTTATATTATTTAGAGAAATGGGGTTTATTTATTAGTGGACTGTATTGAGGATTCTGATTATCGTCTTGGGGAATCAAAATGATACGAACAGGCGACAATAGATTAAAAGGAGATGGAAAGCTCGTCGCTCACCTACCTTGTTCTGGACCACGTGGCGGCTTCGATGGCGCGGCCGATAGGTTGAAGATGCCGGCGATTGAAGGAAACACTCGTTGTGAGTGTCTTCTGGTGCACCAGGTCGCGGATGGCCCCGGGGCGCTGTTTGTATCACGATTCCGGCGGAGAGCGGTTTGACCTGCAGGCTGGCGTATACGCAGCGCGGTCGTGTTGCGAACGGTTAGCTGTCTTTTCGTGGAGTGTCGCTCCGATCCATTTTGGATAGGCGAGCGCAAAAGGGGAGGGAAAGGGATGGACATATATCGTCGCCTGTTCCAACGATCTACGTCATATGAGAGAATCAGTTGATGAGTAGAAAAGCTACGAGATGGCGTCACCATTTCCCCCCGGGGTTAAAGGGTTACCTTTAGAAGAAAAGGGAAACAAATTAGATAAGCTATGCTAGGTATACCACCGCAAAACCTATCCTTAAGCCAATACTGCGTTATGATTAAATTAATTATATATTAACTAAAGAAAACACCTATAACGAAAGCTACTGACTAAATACTTAGGCTAAAGGCGAGAGATCCAGCTTCAGGCTAGACCTCACTGAGTGGGTAGTGGACAGAGACGCACGACGGGGCGTACGTAGCTGCCCTTCGCGGTTTTCACGGTAACGACACGGGTCGTACCGTCTTTAGAAGTATGTAATTTCTCTATGATAGCTAGTGGCCAGGAAAGCGGCGGAGAGTTATCGTTCATGACAATGACCAACGTACCCTCCTGTATAGGTAATGCAGGACTATTCCACTTGGATCTAGCCTGGAGCTGGTGAAGGTATTCCGAACGCCAACGCCGCCAGAACGACTGCACGAGCACATCCAACAGAGTATGTCTCTGAAGCAAGCTAGAAGAGTTTGCTTCAGGGGCGGGAAGCGACGACAATGGCGCGGTGTGTAAGAAGTGCGCAGGCGTTAACGCGGATGATTCTGTGGGATCACTACTCAATGCCGTGAGCGGGCGCGAATTAACCAGTGCTTCGACTTGGGCGAGCACCGTCAAAAGCTCCTCGTAGGAAAGGATCTGCTGACCTATGACTTTGAAGAGATGCGTTTTGATTACCTTGACCATGCTTTCCCAACAACCACCGAAATGTGGTGAAGCAGGTGGAATGAACTTCCAGTCAATGCGATTTATGGAAAGTTCTTCTTGAAGGCGATCACGATATTCTCGGTTGAGAAACTTATATAGGTCACGCAAATAAGAATTCGCGCCTACAAAACACGTGCCGTTGTCCGTGTACAAACACTGCACCGGGCCGCGCCGCGAGAGAAATCGTTTTAGGGCTGCTATGAAGGACACCGTGCTTAGATCCGTTGCGACCTCAATATGCGTAGCGCGCGTCGTTAAGCACGTGAAAATGCATAACCAGGCTTTGCGACTCTTGACGCCTCGACCACGCACTGGCGTGTACTGAAGCGGGCCCGCATAATCACAACCGGTATGTGTGAACGCTTTATCCACTTGCTTGACGCGATGGCTAGGAAGATCAGCCATTAGAGGATAGCCCGGGCGAGGACGGGATTTAAAACAGACGTTACATTTATGTATTCTGTGGCGAATTATTCGCCTTGCAGCAAAAATCCAATATTTATGCCTGAGTAAGGACATAAGCAACTCCGGACCGGCATGGAGATGCTTCTTGTGATAAAAATCAACAAGAAGGTCAACGACATGGTCGTGACGCGGTAACACACAAGGATGTTTGTAATTGTAAGGTTCGTCCGAATTAGAAAGACGACCGCCAACGCGTACGATGCCATGCTCATCGAGGAACGGCTTGAGCTTAAGGAGCGCGGGAGAACATGATACATTATTTATTAAATTTTTAATATCGTTACTAAAATAAACAGCCTGGACTACTCGCAACAATTTATTCTCTGCGAATTCGAGATCAGAGCTTGAGACAAAAGTCCCATTAGGGAGTTGCTTAAGAAACCTACAGACATAGACAATGGCGCGCAGTAACTTCGTCCACGACGACATGCGCAGCGCGAGTGCATAGATCGGAGATTCCTCGACATCAATGACCACGTGATGAGAGAGCGACTTCCGCTCAGGAGCATCCTCGACTTCTGCACTGTAGTCACAGGATTGTATGGGCCACCCTGACGGATCATGGGAAATCCAGGATGGCCCACAATACCACAAAGGATGTTGCAGAAGTTTAGATGGAGTAACCCCACGAGAAAGGCAGTCAGCTGGATTTTCAATACCAGCGACGTGGTGGAAGCAAGTAGCGGGAACTAGATCAATTATTTTAGTAACGCGATTGGCGACAAAGGTCTGCCAACGGTGCGGTGACGAACGGATCCAGGCGAGCGCTACCTTGGAGTCGGAAAATACGTATATTTTATTAATGGGGTAGTGGGGCAAAACCGTGTCCCGAACCTTGCAGAGCAACTGAGACAACAGGAGGGCCGCGCACAGCTCCAATCTCGCAACCGATATGGTTTTAACCGGCGAGACCTTGGACTTGGCACAAACTAACTGCACTGAGTAGTTAGATCCAATGCGGACTTGCAAATATACGACTCCGCCGTAAGCGCTTTCGCTGGCGTCAGCGAATCCTATCAGATTTACGATGCATCCGTCGACCAACCCAAGATGACGTGGTATAACAATTTGGTTGAGCGCGGAAAGCTCAATACAAAATTGCTTCCAAGCGACGACGATATGGTCGGGAGGTGCGTCATCCCACTCACACTTTGATAGCCAGAGCTCTTTGATCAAGAGCTTGGCGTACAAAATTGTGGGAGCCACAAAACCCAGTATGTCCCACAGTCGAGCCACTGTTGACAGCATGGTGCGCTTGGTGCACTTATTGTCGGGTGGTGCGACGTCAAACCGGAAACTATCACAGGATTTGTCCCAGCGTAAGCCGAGGACCTTATGCGGTACAGACCTCTCAAACTCGATGTCTGGAGAAGCCTTATGAGAATCAGGCAAGTATGCGAGAACCTCTCTACAGTTGCTCGTCCACTTGACAAGATCAAACTGGCCTCGCTTGAAGAGCTGAATAAGCTCTTCACAAAGCGAAATGGCTTGCGGGGTGGATGTGACACTACAGGCGATGTCATCCATGTATAATGCGGAAGATGCCACAGCTGCGGCAGCAGGAAAGTTGTCGCCTTCATCAGCTATCAACTTGCGGACAACGCGTAGCGCGTGATATGGACTGGACTTGAGTCCAAAGCAAACTCGGTTAAACTGGTATACGGATAATGGTTCACCGCTGTCAAAGCGATAGAAAATCCTTTGAAACCTACGGTCAGATTCACGTACGCCGATATTAAGAAACATCTGACGGCAGTCAGCTGACAGCGCGATTTTGAAAAGACGAAACTTTATTAAGATATTAAATAAGTCACCCTGCAAATTAGGGCCGGCATGCAAAATGTCGTTAATAGACTGACCCGACGTAGTTTTACAACTGGCATCTAGAACCACGCGAAGTTTAGTAGAAACTTTATCTTCGCGAACTACGCCGTGATGCGGGATGTAATACGCGGGAAGAGATTTATCCCCACTATTGACAACGAGACTCAGAAAGCCTTTATCTAGGTAATCGCGAATGACGTCATTGTAAGCGCCTCGTAATTTGAGCGAAGCGTCAAGTTTGCGTTCTAAACAATGAAAACGTCTCAGTGCGGCGGCGTAGGAGTCGCCTAACGAATACGGATCGCCACTAAAGGGCAGCGCCACAACATATCTGCCGTTGTCATCACGAACTGTGGTTGCGCAGAAGTGTTCCTCACATTCGAGTTCCTTACGGCTTTGTGAAGGCGATGCGGAGACCTCCTCAAGCTCCCAGAATCGCTTGAGCAGAGTGTCAATATTTTTCTCTTGAAGAACGGCACAACAAGACAAGGCGTAGTTAGAAACGTGTGACGTAGGTACCGTACCCATAATCACATACCCCAATACCGTCTCAATGGCGGGAGGAATGTTCGCTTGATTACTGCGCACGACATTTTGTAGGAATATGTGTGGTAGTACGGCGGCACCTAACAGAACGTCGATCTTACACGGCCGCGCAAAATCAGAGTCCGCTAACGGTAACTTCGTCAAATGATTAAGTTGAGACACGTCTACGAGAGCGTTCGGTAACGCATCTGTAATGCGATCCACTACAAGGGAGGAAACTTCAAAGTTAATGTTTTCATTAAAACGTGAATATATTTTAAAGTCTACGGAACCCTTACAAGGCTTTTCCGAACCGCCGATACCTCTAATTATTAACCTCGTTTCTTTATAATTATCTCGCAATCCGATGCGATTATAACAATCAACTGACATGAAATTAGACTGTGACGCTGTATCCAACAAACACCTTACCACGTGCGGCCTTTTAGCAGAATCGTAAACGATAACTTGCGCGGTTGCTAACAATACAGTCGTCGACGACATATTACGTTGCGGCTTATCATCGCGCCGAACATGGCAAGCGCTTGCTTGACAATTGCGTGCACACGCAATGGACGTCGCACACAAAGCCACTTCGGACTGCGAGGCGGGCGGTGTGGTTGAAGTAGCGGCGCTCTGAGTCGATCGCGCTGACGTAGCAATCTGAACCGGTTTATGTGACTCATCATTCACCTTTCCATCGAAGTGTAATAGTGTATGGTGACGTTGTTTACACGACCGCGCTGCGTATACGCCAGCCTGCAGGTCAAACCGCTCCTGGCCGGAATCACCAGTCCATTGCGTGTGCACGCAATTGTCAAGCAAGCGCTTGCCATGTTCGGCGCGATGATAAGCCGCAACGTAATATGTCGTCGACGACTGTATTGTTAGCAACCGCGCAAGTTATCGTTTACGATTCTGCTAAAAGGCCGCACGTGGTAAGGTGTTTGTTGGATACAGCGTCACAGTCTAATTTCATGTCAGTTGATTGTTATAATCGCATCGGATTGCGAGATAATTATAAAGAAACGAGGTTAATAATTAGAGGTATCGGCGGTTCGGAAAAGCCTTGTAAGGGTTCCGTAGACTTTAAAATATATTCACGTTTTAATGAAAACATTAACTTTGAAGTTTCCTCCCTTGTAGTGGATCGCATTACAGATGCGTTACCGAACGCTCTCGTAGACGTGTCTCAACTTAATCATCCGGCTCGAAGGACCAAAAATATGGTGGGTAAATTCCAACCAATTTATAAGACGATTTTGAAAATTTATATTATTTAGAGAAATGGGGTTTATTTATTAGTGGACTGTATTGAGGATTCTGATTATCGTCTTGGGGAATCAAAATGATACGAACAGGCGACAATAGATTAAAAGGAGATGGAAAGCTCGTCGCTCACCTACCTTGTTCTGGACCACGTGGCGGCTTCGATGGCGCGGCCGATAGGTTGAAGATCCGGCGATTGAAGGAAACACTCGTTGTGAGTGTCTTCTGGTGCACCAGGTCGCGGATGGCCCCGGGGCGCTGTTTGTATCACGATTCCGGCGGAGAGCGGTTTGACCTGCAGGCTGGCGTATACGCAGCGCGGTCGTGTTGCGAACGGTTAGCTGTCTTTTCGTGGAGTGTCGCTCCGATCCATTTTGGATAGGCGAGCGCAAAAGGGGAGGGAAAGGGATGGACATATATCGTCGCCTGTTCCAACGATCTACGTCATATGAGAGAATCAGTTGATGAGTAGAAAAGCTACGAGATGGCGTCACCAATTGCTTTACACGACTTTTTTCGCCTGCGTTGTTTATTGCCCATTATAACTAACAAAAAAACTCTCAAAAACAGATGATAAGGTGCGCGAAGTTGTCGCGGAAAAAACTGACACAGGTCCGTCGTCCATAAGCGCCAGCACGCGACTGAACCGCTGAACGGGCCTGTCGGAGCCGCCGCGGGCGCTTTTAATTCATATTTAATTGTAGTAATTAAGAAAATCATTTTATCAAGTCAAACTCTGCGAATTTGTCTATAACTAATTAGTTTCTTTAATATAGTACAAAAATTAAATGTAAAAAATCAGTAATATAGTCATAATATTGAAAAAACGTTATAAAAAGGGGCAACTTTGCGATTTTTTTCTATCGAGTGAAGTTCATCAGGTCTTGCAACTGAATGCGATTTTGACTAGACAAGATCCTTAACTAATACATATATTTTTTTCTTAATTTTAAACACTATATTCTTTGTCTCAGATTGTTTTAAAAAACTTAAATTCGGGGCCACCTAGCCTTAAGGGTCTCGGCAGCCGCAGCAGCAGCGTCCGCAGTGCTTGCAAGGAGGTCGACGTAGGTTGCGTCCCACACCAAAGTCCTACCCACGTTCCAAGGCATCAGCGTCATGCCTTCTCTGGCCATCATCACACACCAAGCCGTTAGGTTCTAAGACCTGTTTTTCTGTCCAGGACCGGTATCTTCCCTTCGAACTATGTGACCAAAGACACGACGACTGCGGCGGACGTGATAGCGCCCATACCTGAAGCCGCAGAACCTCAAGCCGACACCGCCGACGTGGAGCACCCCGCCCTGCCTCAGGCCGCGCCGCCCACCGCGCCCTACAGCCCGCCCATACAGGTAGGATATCGGACGGGTGACCGTTAGCTCTAAATTCGTTCAAATTGAACGCAAACTGGATAACAGATTTTTACCACTGATTCAGCTTTGCTGATGCACTGTGAACTCTTCATCAAAGCAGGTTAAGCAAGGAAACGGATGGGTTACCGTACCGGTCCTGGTTAAGCAACTCTTGTCAAGGTTTGGAAACAGATGGGTTAACGTACCGGTCCAGGTTAAGCAACTCTTGCCAAGGTTTGGAATTAGATGGGTTACCGTACCGGTCCAGGTTAAGCAACTCTTGCCGAGGTTTGGAAATGGATGGGTTACCGTACCGGTCCAGGTTAAGCAACTCTTGTCAAGGTTTGGAAACGGATGGGTTACCGTACCGGTCCAGGTTAAGCAACTCTTGTCAAGGTTTGGAAATAGATAGGTTACCGTCATGGTCTAGGATAAGCAACTCTTGTCAAGGTTTGGAAACAGATGGGTTACCGTACCGGTCCAGGTTAAGCAACTCTTGTCAAGGTTTGGAATCGGATGGGTTACCTTACCGGTCCAGGTTAAGCAACTCCTGTCAAGGTTTGGAAATAGATAGGTTACCGTCATGGTCTAGGTTAAGCAACTCTTGTCAAGGTTTGGAAACGGTTTACCGTACCGGTCCAGGTTAAGCAACTCTTGTCAAGGTTTGGAATCGTATGGGTTACCTTACCGGTCCAGGTTAAGCAACTCTTATCAAGGTTTGGAAATAGATAGGTTACCGTCATGGTCTAGGTTAAGCAACTCTTGTCAAGGTTTGGAAATGGATGGGTTACCGTACTGGTCCAGGTTAAGCAACTCTTGTCAAGGTTTGGAAACGGATGGGTTACCGTACCGGTCCAGGTTAAGCAACTCTTGTCAAGGTTTGGAAATAGATAGGTTACCGTCATGGTCTAGGTTAAGCAACTCTTGTCAAGGTTTGGAAATGGATGGGTTACCGTACCGGTCCAGGTTAAGCAACTCTTGTCAAGGTTTGGAAACGGATGGGTTACCGTACCGGTCCAGGTTAAGCAACTCTTGTCAAGGTTTGGAAATAGATAGGTTACCGTCATGGTCTAGGATAAGCAACTCTTGTCAAGGTTTGGAAACAGATGGGTTACCGTACCGGTCCAGGTTAAGCAACCCTTGTCAAGGTTTGGAATCGGATGGGTTACCTTACCGGTCCAGGTTAAGCAACTCCTGTCAAGGTTTGGAAATAGATAGGTTACCGTCATGGTCTAGGTTAAGCAACTCTTGTCAAGGATTGGAAACGGGTTACCTTACCGGTCCAGGTTAAGCAACTCTTGTCAAGGTTTGGAATCGTATGGGTTACCTTACCGGTCCAGGTTAAGCAACTCTTATCAAGGTTTGGAAATAGATAGGTTACCGTCATGGTCTAGGTTAAGCAACTCTTGTCAAGTTTTGGAAACAGATGGGTTACCGTACCGGTCCAGGTTAAGCAACTCTTGTCAAGGTTTGGAATCGGATGGGTTACCTTACCGGTCCAGGTTAAGCAACTCTTGCCATGGTTTGGAAATGGATGGGTACAAATCATGTAGGTAGCTTGACGAAATGTAGAGAGCAGTTAGTTCTTTTTGTGTTTTTACTTTTCAGTGTTGGTCCTATACTTAGTGGTGAATCAGCATAAATAATTATCATGCTAATTGTCCAAGAAAATAATAGAGTAGATGACACTATAAAACAATAATTCTAAGACGCTAATCTCTTTAAAAAAAAAACACTTTATTTTGGGTCTGAAAACCCGATTTACGTAGTCTCAATAAATAATATTGATAAACAGCAAATAATAATTATTAGCGTTTGTTTATATCCCAATATGTCACTCTGAAATATTGTACAGGTCATTCATAATAGTATTCATTAATCGTTTTCTCTCGCTCTCGCGTTCGCGTGGCCATTTTATAGTAGCAATAGGCTAGATGACACCATAAAACAATAATTCCAAGACACCTATCTCTACAAAAACACTTTATTATGAGCCTGAAAACCCGATTTATTTTCAACTAATTGCCAAATTCAATTTTTAGTTGCTTTAAAAATCAATAAATAGTTGAGTCATTGAGTTGAATAAACAATGACGTCACAGTTTACTAAATTGCCATACAAAATCTATGAGAGAACCGCGTTTTGACAGCTCTTAAAAAGTATCTCAATTGATTGGTGTGTCATCTACACCATTGTCTACGCTAGGGAATGGGCAACTACAGTACTTTCACAGTTTTTATGTCTTGTGACTGAGACTGTAGCTACATTTAATTTTCATCTTTGTTTCGACAATTCAAAAGTGCCTGTAATTACTTGAAATAAATGCTTTGATTTTGATTTTGATTTTTTGATTTTGATTTTTGATTTTGTCTTTATAATTACGAACTTTGGTAAAAACTATTCATGTAACTAGTGATGAGTCAGTACAATGGTACTTATCAGGATTTTTTCCTATCCACTCACACCTTATGTGTCGTCGTGAACAGGAACAGAAGTCCTATCCACTCACACCTTATGTATCGTCGTGAACAGGAACAGAAGTCCTATCCACTCACACCTTATGTATCGTCGTGAACAGGAACAGAAGTCCCATCCACTCACACCGTATGTGTCGTCGTGAACAGGAACAGAAGTCCTATCCACTCACACCTTATGTGTCGTCGTGAACAGGAACAGAAGCCCTATCCACTCACACCTTATGTGTCGTCATGAACAGGAACAGAAATCCTATCCACTCACACCTTATGTGTCGTCGTGAACAGGAACAGAAGTCCTATCCACTCACACCTTATGTGTCGTCGTGAACAGGAACAGAAATCCTATCCACTCACACCTTATGTGTCGTCGTGAACAGGAACAAAAATCCTATCCACTCACACCTTATGTGTCGTCGTGAACAGGAACAGAAGTCCTATCCACTCACACCTTATGTGTCGTCGTGAACAGGAACAGAAGTCCTATCCACTCACACCTTATGTGTCGTCGTGAACAGGAACAGAAGTCCTATCCACTCACACCTTATGTGTCGTCGTGAACAGGAACAGAAGTCCTATCCACTCACACCTTATGTGTCGTCGTGAACAGGAACAGAAATCCTATCCACTCACACCTTATGTGTCGTCGTGAACAGGAACAGAAGTCCTATCCACTCACACCTTATGTGTCGTCGTGAACAGGAACAGAAGTCCTATCCACTCACACCTTATGTGTCGTCGTGAACAGGAACAGAAGTCCTATCCACTCACACCTTATGTGTCGTCGTGAACAGGAACAGAAGTCCTATCCACTCACACCTTATGTGTCGTCGTGAACAGTAACAGAAATCCTATCCACTCACACCTTATGTGTCGTCGTGAACAGGAACAGAAGTCCTATCCACTCACACCTTATGTGTCGTCGTGAACAGGAACAGAAGTCCTATCCACTCACACCTTATGTGTCGTCGTGAACAGGAACAGAAGTCCTATCCACTCACACCTTATGTGTCGTCGTGAACAGGAACAGAAGTCCTATCCACTCACACCTTATGTGTCGTCGTGAACAGGAACAGAAGTCCTATCCACTCACACCTTATGTGTCGTCGTGAACAGGAACAGAAATCCTATCCACTCACACCTTATGTGTCGTCGTGAACAGGAACAGAAGTCCTATCCACTCACACCTTATGTGTCGTCGTGAACAGGAACAGAAGTCCTATCCACTCACACCTTATGTGTCGTCGTGAACAGGAACAGAAGTCCTATCCACTCACACCTTATGTGTTGTCGTGAACAGGAACAGAAGTCCTATCCACTCACACCTTATGTGTCGTCGTGAACAGGAACAGAAATCCTATCCACTCACACCTTATGTGTCGTCGTGAACAGGAACAGAAGTCCTATCCACTCACACCTTATGTGTCGTCGTGAACAGGAACAGAAGTCCTATCCACTCACACCTTATGTATGATCATTATATGAACAGGAGCAGAAGTCGTCGACGCCCATCTCGTCGGAGGTGGCGTCCATCATAGGCGGCGACGGTACCCGCCCGCCCAGCGCCGCGCGGAGAGACTCCGGGAGAGACTCCGTCACCGGCCGGAGGAAGAACGAGATCGCGCAGGCCATCGCCAACTATACTGCCACCAGGTAATATGATTAAAAAAAATATATAATATTATAAAGAGGTAACATTTGTTTGTAAGTTTGTATGTTTGTAAGTTTGTATGTAGGGGATAATCTCCGGAAGTAATGAACCAATTTTAAAAATTGTTACACTGATAGAATGCTACATTATTCCTGAGTGCTATAGGCTATATTTTATTCCCGTACTCCCACGGGAACGGCAGCTACGCGGGTGAAACCGCGGGACGTCCGCTAGTAATATATAAATATATATTTAAATAATATTATAATTTTTAGATTTTGTACAGGTTGTAAATAAATATCGCTGGACATTACACAGCGCCATCTAGTGCCACACTAAGCAACGAGGCTTGTGTCGTGGACACCAAATAGTTGATATACTACATAGATACTTTTTGTTTGTAAATACATACTTATTATACATATAAACATCCATGACTCGGAAACAAATGTCCATGCGCATCACACAAACATCTAACAAACCCGGGACCCTAAGAAAGTCAGGCAGCCTCACTACCGCTGCGCCATTCGGGTCGACAAATTGGTCGTAGCGTGATGATATACGTATATAATCTTCCTGGATAAATGGACTACCCAACACCAAAATAATGTTTTGCATTCCAACCAGTAGTTTCTGAGATTAGCGTGTTCAACCAAATAAACAAAGAAACTTCAATTTTAAAATATTTATCTAGATTAACTTTTTGACATGAAAACTTCTTTAGGCGCGTTGAGCACTTTTTGGGTGAAGGAAAAACATCGTCACATCACTTGACGGTCACGCTTTGTAGCACTCGTAGGCGATCCGCTACGGCGTAGCACCACATAGGCAAGCGCGGGGCGTAACCAGTGCTACGACTGGGGAGGGGCCTGTGTCATCATCATCATCATTTCAGCCGAAAAACGTCCACTGCTGGACATGGGCCTCCCCCAAAGGGGGGTTTGCCATAATCGCCACGCTTGGCAGACGGGTTGGCGATCGCAGTACGGTTGTTACAAAAGCTCAGAGAACGCTGCTGCCCATTCTCTGGTAAGTCCCTTAGTTGCCTCTAACGACACCCACGGGAAGATATGGGCCTGTGTACTTTTTGTTTTTTAATATGTATAGATTAACACTCATTACAATATGTCCCTTGGTCCTCCAGCGCGGAGCAGCTGTCCCTGAGCAAGGGCCAGCTCCTGGTGGTGAGGAAGAAGGCCGACAGCGGCTGGTGGGAGGGCGAGCTGCAGGCCAAGGGCAGGAACAGGCAGCTCGGCTGGTTCCCGGCCAGCTATGTCAAGGTAAGGGGTAGTCTATACGGGGTTGCGGGACTGTTCGAAAGAGATACCGTGGCCCCGGAACACAAAGGGCGATGAAGGAACATGGATGGGTTTTAGTCAGTAAAAGTCCGACACTCCCTCCTGCTCCGCCCAGAGCGGGAGGAGTCATCAGATGATTTCCCACTAAACAGCGAAATACATCTAAATCCTCGGGCAAGTAAAGTTATCCGCGACTTAAAGACTATAAAGGGTGTAAAACACCTCTTAACGAAGCCGAAAGACACTTGTTCTCCTCCTCATTGCGATCATTTTTTAGGGTTCCGTACCCAAAGGGTAAAAACGGAACCCTATTACTAAGACTTCGCTGTCTGTCCGTCTGTCTGTCCGACTGTCCGTCTGAATGTCACCAGGCTGTATCTCATGAACCGTGACAGCTAGACAGTTGAAATTTTCACAGATGGTGTATTTCTGTTGCCGCTATAACAACAAATACTAAAAACAGAATAAAATTAATATTTAAGGGGGGCTCCCATACAACTAACGTGCTTTTTTTGCCCTTTTTTTTTCGCCGTCTAATGTTATATATAATGGTACGGAACCCTTCGTGCGCGAGTCCGACTCGCACTTGGCCGGTTTTTTGTTCTACACCATACCTGGGAACCTTCTAGTTACGGAGATATTGGGGGTCAAAGTTCAAGTTTTTGAATACAAGCTTTTATTTTAAACACCTCCACGACCCCCGTACTATTCAATCCATCCATCAGCACAATGTTTGGAGTGCGTTACATTGAGTTCTACCACAAAACATGATTTTTCACCCCAAAAAAAAAAATTAGTTTCCCAGCAATAATTTTTGCGTAAAGTTACTTAGTTTGATGTACAGAATGTTTGTTTGACGGCTTCGTGATGCGGTCTTTTATACCCTGTATACAAGAACCCGACAACTGTGAGGCAGTAGCCCACCAGACATAACACCCGTCTGGTCTGAGGATCCTCCCTTTTCTATGGGGGATGAAGAGCTTTGCATCCTGTTCTGCATACCCCCAAACAGCCCCATACTTGATCACGTTTTTTACCGAAAAATACTAAAATATTCAAGTAGATCTTCATTTTTAAGGCGACTATGAGCTAAACGCGAGTTTTATAATGTAAAAAGCATGATTCACTGCAATAAACAAAATCAGAAAAATATATGATATTCTTCAGGATATATGCTAGTACGATAGTGTTTTGAAAACATAATACAACCAATTTTACTCGATAGAAAAAAATCACGAACTTGTCTCAAAAAAAATATTTTAACGAGTAAAAACCATACTAAAATACATGCGATCATTCTGATTTTTTAGCAAATAATTCTACAAGCAACATATTAGCATCATAGTGTTTTACTTTTTTAATCCAATCAATAGATTTTTTGTAAATCGTAAAAAACCACTCATTTCGAATTATTCGGCCGCAGTGACTGACGTAACAACCACTTTGTAGTGCAAGCTGATTAGAACTTTATTCTAACAGTAATTCAAACGAAGTTTGAACCACCACAAATAGAGTTGCAAATTTAGCTCCTGTAATCGCCTTTATCGAATTTTACAGATCTTACAATCGTCAGGCCGAACATCAGGTAGAACTACTCCAGTTCTATCCAAAATGGATACCTTACCAGCTGAAACGGTCATCGATAAGGTAAAACTATAATATTCATTATATATAGAGTAGTAGAGTTGAAAATCTAACATCCAGTCAAACTTCAGGTTAAGCCGTGCTTGCCTAGGTTGGTCTGTGGATGGGTGACCACCCATGTCTCAGAAAGCGCGTTAAGCAGTTGGTCCCGGCTGTCATTTGTAGATGTTTGACAGTCGTTACAGGTAGTCAGTGACCCAAAAGTCTGACAACCAGTCTTACCAATGGGTATCGTATTACCCAGTACTAACTGGGTTGTGGAGGTCAGATAGGCAGTCGCTCCATATAACATACTGGTATTCAGCTGCATCCGGTTAGACTGGAAGCCGATTCCAATCAAACTTGGGAAAAGGCTAGGCAGATGATGACCTGTAATTCCCGAAGGGAACATTTCGCGGCGAGCCTAATGCCATCAGCCGGGCCCAAATCTAGACTGCGTGGCTGCTACTGAGGAATTAGGAAATTTTAATATTTTTATTTTTTACTTACACTGATACTTATGGGATATCTTCTCAACGATCGTGTGCTCCAACAGTGTCAAAATATCGGGAGCTTATAATAATGACAGGTTTTCCTTTTGAGGTAATAAAAAAAAACTTAGTTTCCAAGAACTCTATAGATGGCGTTGAACTGACTATGATAGTTGGTGCCAAAGCCAAAACGATTGGAAAAAATAACATTGTGTCACGTCACATACGCTCGTTGACTGACACTTTCGTTTGCTTAACCTTCCGAATATAAACTAGTTTTCTCGCGCTTTGTTAAAATCAGTTTTAATTTAAGGGCGTGCTCGCATATTTTGGGCGTTTGACCAAAAATACGTACTTTTCCAAGTCCTCGATATTTGTTATATAACGATACGATAACGGCATAATATTTCAATGAAGAATCATAAATCTAGCTTTGTTTTAGTTCGTAGATTGATTAGAATTTTGTTATAATAGTTAATATTACGAGAAATAGCAATTTTCCGACAGCCAATTTCAAGCAAACGTTAAACATTAGGTTTTCTCCTGGCATTTTTATCAAACTGGTAACACAAAAAAATCTAAAAAATGTATAAATGTACTGGTCATATAGTCCTCAAGGTTGTAGATTGATTAGAATATTGAAATAAAAATTTAATCGACGCAAAAATAAACGATATTCAAAAGCAATATTGATCTAAAATGTATGCATTTTCAGCGTCCATTATATTCCAAATATACTCAATTTTATCAAATAAATTAATATGATATAAAACTTCGATCTACAACGAATACGTTTTATTAGTTTTCGTTTGTCAATATAATAAGACAAAATTACAATAAATAAAATTGGAGAACTATAATTCTGCGTCAATTCAGCTCGCACCTCAGTCTCATGTCAGTCTCGTCTCTAATTTTCGTCAATAACAATCGACAATCGTCCGGAGATCAATATTATTATCGAGTCGTGTAGGCCGGTCGAAAAAATTTGATCCAGGAAGTAAAAATCAAAAATTTGCGAAAAAAAATTAACAGCCCTCTTAAGTTTAAGTTCTTTTCCTTGCATTACCGTACTAAGTTCATCGCCATCTATCCAGCGACTAGGAAAGAGCTAAAAAAAAATTCCTCATTGAAATTCACGGTAGATATCCTATAAGTGTCAGTGTTAACCCAGTGTTAGTGTCCAGTAAGATTAACTTTTTGAACGCCAGAGTATAAACGCACGCGTGTGTTGTCCTCACCAAGCCACAACTTCACGTATCATTTTGTCACACATTTGTGTCGCTGGCGTACAGGGCACATGCTTGCTTGTCACGTATATGTGACAGTGGCGGTCAAAACGTTAAAACATATTTGGTGTATATCTAACATAAAATTGTAATTAATAACTGATATGTCGCAACGCTGCTTGCTTTTATTAATGCTTTGCTTATTCAACGAAATCAATTTTATATTTCAATTAAGATTCTTTTTAGTTTTTTAACAACCATTCTTAGGTTAAATAAAATATATTTCGCATATTCACACTAATGTCGAATTTATAAGAATAAAACAAAGTTACGTTAAAAATGACAAAGTTAACGTTAAAAATGACAACATTAACTTTAAAAATGACAAAGTTAATGTTAAAATTTAAAAAATAAACAAAAAAATTACATCAAAGTATTTAAGATGCAAACTGTGTTTTTGTCATATGTAAATAAGATTTAAAATACCAAAGCATGATCATTTTATAATAACAAAGTGTTCGTAAAGTCGTATACAATCATTCTAATACTTTTTAACACTCATTAAAACAAAATAATCTTAAAATATGAGTGAATTTCATTTATTACATAATATCACAATTTACCATTATTGTTTATTTTCATTATATATTTTTTCATACTTCTTGGTGGTAGATGTCAAATAGATATATATAATATTGGTAATAGTTAAAATTTTAAGTTAACCTGGTTAAGTTAAGATGGTTAAAAGTTAAAGTTAATAGATGTAAAATACACCAAGAGACAGAAAATTTTCACATATTTTTTCGTTCTTTAGTAATGGTTAAATTTTTAGTTAATTTAATAGATGTAAAATAGACCAAGAGACAAGATTTTTAACATATTTTTTCGTTCTTTAGTAATGGTTAAATTTTTAGTTAATTTAATAGATGTAAAATAGACCAAGAGACAGAAGATTTTCACACAAATTTGATGTAAAATAGACCAAGAGACAGAGTAATTTTCACATACTTTTTCGTTCTATGTGATGGTTAAAATTTAAAGTTAACTCGAAAATCTTTTGGTGGTTGGTTAATCTACAGTTCACGTTGAACTCACAGTTAAATAACCCACTTGCAGGTTATCGCACTTTATCCGTACACCGCGCAAAACGCAGATGAACTCAGTTTTGAGAAAGATGACATTATAGCAGTTACAGACCGCTCGCAAGACCCCGCTTGGTGGCAAGGTAACTAACACACCCTAGATTGTTTCTAATACACACACTATACTCTCCGCCAGATAAGTAGGAATTAAAGGTCATTGCTCTTTCCTTAATTTCTCTGCGTAGGGACCCCGACAATACATTATGAATCGTTTTTTATTACAAGGATCACGATAAAGGTCGTTTCGGGACAAGTTTATGTCATTATTTCTGTTTTCGGAATTATGTATTTGAATAAATGTATGCGGGTTAGTGACCTTTAATTCCTATTTATCTGGCGCATTATAGTATGTAACTTGTATATTTCGTGTTAAAAGACCTCTTAACGAAGCCGAAAGACACTTGTTCTCCTCGTCATTGCGATCTTTTTTTTTTGTTCTACACCATACCTGGGATCCTTCTAGTTTAGGAGATATTGGGGGTCAAAGTTCCAACTTTTTCACATTTTTTTTTCAAATACATGTTTTAAATGTAATATTTTTACACCTCCACGACCCCCTTAGTAATTCAATCCATCCATTAGCACAATGTATTGGTGCGGGTCATTGAGTTCTACCATAAAACGTGATTTTTAAACCCCAAAAAAAAACTCGTTTCCCAGCAATAATTTTTGCGTAAAGTTACTTAGTTTGATGTACAGAATGATTGGTTGACGTCTTCGTGATGAGGTTGTTTACTCTTTTTCTTTTGGGGTGGAAAATCATGTTTTACGGTAGAACTCAATGTAACGCACTCAAAACATTGTGCTAATGGATGGATTGAATAGTACGGGGGTCGTGGAGGAGTTTAAAGTAAAAATCTTACATTAAAAACTTGTATTTTAAAAAAAAAACTTGTGAAAAAGTTGGAACTGTGACCCCCAATATCTCCGTAACTAGAAGGTTCCCAGGTATGGTGTAGAACAAAAAATTGATCGCAATGACGAGGAGAACAAATGCCTTTAGGATTCGTTAAGTGTTTTTACATCCACTATTTAGATTAATAGGTTAGATGGAGGTGGGTTGTGTATCAAAGCTGGGCCCAAAAACATAAATAAGTAAATTAAAAATTACCACAAAATGATTAATAACTAATAATGTAACGTACCCAAACTACACTATTTATGTTGATATCGTTATAACCAGATTGATCTAGTACACAACAGTATGTAAGTGCACTAAATTACTTAGATCAGTGTGGCATGTCGTTTACTTTGCAGATCGCACCAATGAGAGGTTTTCTTTTTGAGGTATTAAAAAAAACTTAGTTTCCAAGAACTCTATAGATGGCGTTGTACTTACTATGATAGTTGGTGCCAAAGCCAAAACGCTTGGGAAAAAAAACATTTTGTCACGTCACATACTCTCGTTGACTGACACTTTCGTTTGCTTAACCTTCCGAATATAACCTAGTTTTCTCGCGCTTTGTTAAAATCAGTTTTTTTAGATTCCGTTCCCTGCATTATAATACTAAGTTCAGCGCCATCTATCTAGCGACTAGGGAAGAGCTAAAAAGAAAATCCCTCATTCTTTAGTGACATGTTATGATCCCTCATTGTATATATTAAGATCCCTTACGGAACGACCTTCACCGAGCTGGTTAATAGATGAAAAGTATTTTATATCAAATTAAATATGTCAATAAATATATTGCAAATGGGTTGACTAAAAAAATTCAGTCCAGAATACAATGGTGTCTATTCTGTTGTGCACAAACTAAACTTAATTTAGGCTATTGCTATCCTTTTCTCTAATATAACGAGAAAGAGACCGACGTAATTTAGAGCTGTCAAATTTAGTTGGAATTAATATTTCCATACAAATGAAGGGTACACGTAAAAACATGTCGACTAAAAACACGGTGAAGCTCAAGGCATAAACTAGTTTGACATCTCTAACTTAGTTCATAGCTATAGCCGTCCCTTTCTCGCATTGCCTTTTAGTAAAAGATAGCAATAACCTAAATTAAGTTTAGTTTGTGCACATCAGAATCGACACCAATTTTTTTTTTTTTTCAACATTTCACTGGTTTGGTTATTAGACAAATTCCATACCAATTGAAAGTATGAAACCTATAAAATATGCAAACGTTAGGTTAAACTAACGTAATATATACGTATTCTATAGACTTCGTAACTTTTGCATTTTCTATAGCCTATAGAATATGCAAACGTTATGTTAACTGGTTATCCCAACGTTTGCATATTCTATAGGCTTCATACTTTCAATTGGTATTGCATTTGTCTATTAACCACACCAAACAAATGTTTAAAAAAATATATAATTTCTAAATTGCTAATTAATCATATTCTGATCTGAATTTTTTTAGTCAACCCATTTGCAATATATTTATTGACATATTTAATCTATACTAATATTATAAAGAGGGAACATATGTTTGTAAGTTTGTATGTAGGGGGTAATCTCCGGAAGTAATGAACCGATTTTAAAAATTCTTTCACTGGTAGAAAGCTACATTATTCGTGAGTGCTATAGGCTTTATTTTATTCCCGTACTCCCACGGGAACGAGAACTACGCGGGTGAAACCGCGGGACGTCAGCTAGTTTGATATAAAATAGTTTTCATTCATTAACCAGCTCGGTGAAGGTTGTTCTGTAAGGGATCTTAGACTATCAAGGAAGAAAGCATTGAAGAGCACTTAAAGCTCGTAAACATAAGCACGATACGACATCGCATCGTGCTACGACGCGACGTCGTATCGTGGGAATATACGACATCGCAATGTGCCACGATGCACGGTACGACGTCGTTGAAACTATCTCTATTGCGGTTACTGCGAATTTACTGCGGCCGACCATACGACGAAATCGTGACACGTTGCGATGTCGTAGATTCCCACGATACGACGTCGCATCGTGAGACGATGCCGCTTTGTACTTACGCTTTATACTACCACGCTTATCGACTTGTTGAGTTTTTTTAAAGTACAACAATGGTACTTCCTATTAAAAAATATTAATCTATAATTCTTATAATAAGTTGGTACACGTAACACAACTTACACAGTATATTGAAAATTTTAAAGTTTCAAATAAGAACTTAGTGTTAATGAATAGGGGTCGAATTTTAGACCTCGTCGACCCCCAAAATCAGATTTCGTTTAAGACGGCCCCAGGGAAAATGATTTGGACCCCAAGGGGTTTAAATCGGCCACTTTGGGAATCTCAGACAAAAAAAAAATTTCAAGAAGAACAAGAATTTCTTTTTTTTTGGGTGTAACATCAGTATTGGTAAAAATGTCACATAAATCACTCTGGTTCTAACGTAACTAGTTATAACTAACTTGTGGTATTTTTTAAAGCCTTTTTGTATTTTCTTCATTGGCACGAAACCCACCCCTAAGCCTAAAGGCTCGTAGTAAATTTACACTCTGTATAGATTATGTGTGTGTATTGTATTTATATTAAAAATATTATATATAATGTACAGTCGCCTCATCAAGCTACCCGAATCTGTCAAATTTCCCCAACCAAACTTGAACATAATGTTTTTGCGTTAAAGTTGAAAATCTATTAAAGAAATTACAGCAGTGTATTATTATCATTTAAATGCATATTTTGTTATTATTATTATTATATCCATTCATTTATTTTGCTCGGCTAACCGGGTAGCCGGAAATTACTGATAACACGGGCCTAAGCCAAGTGATTATCATATTATTTTATGTTTCGGATTCATTTGCGTATTGTATAATTATCACTTGCTTCGGTGAAGAAAAACATCGTGAGGAAACCAGCATGCCTGAGAGATATTTCTCGACGGCATGTAAAGCCAACTCAGAGGCATATATACTCTGACATTGTTGTCGATTCTGTTGTGCACAATCTAAACTTAATTAGGCTATTGCTATCTTTTTCTCTCTAATAAAAAGAGAAAGAGACTGACGTAATTTAGAGCTGTCAAATTTATTTGGAACTAATATTTCTATACAAATGAAGGGTACAATTTATTAAAACCTGGGACATAATCCGTCACTCAGTTTTAAAAATAAATTCAACTATGACTTTATCCTCGTTATTTATATTTTTAATTAGCACAATTGAAATAACATATTTTCTTAGTTCACATCCTATAGATAATATTACTTTGCTAATTAAAAATCTTTCTTTAGTTGACAAATCAGTTACAGTCAGAGTGATTTATTAAATATTGACTGTTGGTAACACTATCACAATGTGATATGTGAACTGTCTCTGTCAATTTGTCAAACAAACAAAACAACACCGAACTTTTGTTTTCACTTGTGCATCGATAGTTGTTGAGTTTGTTGTGCTTATAAATATCTTATCATTGCGTACTGTTCGTGTCTTATGTCAATTCAAGTCATACTGTTGTAATGGGCTGCTGCTTTTAGTGGAAGGTTCGTTACAAAACTAACCTCAAAACTGAACAGAAAATCAAAGAACAACTAAAACCCCCACAAAATAAATGGATATTTTTTTTTTCCTTAGAAAGTACGACATCACCCCTCTTTTATATTCAATTTATGTTATCATACAAAAAGTTTTGATGCGCAACGGCGGTCAGTAGAAAAATGGGCATTCTCCTTTGAGATGTCAAACTAGTTTATCCCTTGCGCTTCACCGTGTTTTTAGTCGACATGTTTTTACGTGCACCCTTTATTTGTACGGAAATATTAGTTCGAATTAAATTTGAAAGCTCTAAGTTACGTCCGTCTATTTCTCGTTTTATTAGAAAGAAAAAGATAGCAATAGCGTAAATTAAGTTTATTTTGTGCACAACAGAATCGACACCATTGTATATGGTATTATTTTTATTTATTATTTCTTAATTTATGACATTTTATGACGTATTAATTTGAAGTTATGACATTGTCTAAGGTATTAATTCGATTTTATTTTATTTTCGACTCTGTGGTATTTGAATTTTATGAAATTGTATAATTATAAACTTTGCATGCCTAAATTGTTACAATACAGTGGACTGCGCATACACTTGACATCTGGAAATGTATAAAATGTACTGTGTTGAGCAATAAATATTTAAATTTGAATTCTAATTTTTGCTTCTCTCTTTACAGGCGAACTTCGAGGGATGACGGGCCTGTTCCCAAGCAACTATGTAACGAAATTAGTTAACTAAATCATGTTTAGTAACACTCAATCTTGCTTAGTTCGATAATCACTAAATTTAGTACAGCTAAAACTGATTTAGTACGACTAAATTGGAGTTTAGTGCAGCTGCAGTTCAGTACGATGAATTTAAATTAGTGCGACTATCTTTCTAACCCACGAAGCGACATCACGAAGCCGTCAAAAAAGCGTTCTGTACGTAAATCTACATCTGTTCTAATTTTACACAAAAATTATTGCTGGGAAACGACCTTTTTTTGGGTGAAAAATCATGTTTTGTGGTAGAACTCAATCGAACGCACTCAAAACGATGTGCTCATGGATGGATTGATTAGTAAACGGGTTATGGTATGTTAATTACTTTGACTTTAGAGATACGGGTGTTAGTTACGACTAAATCAACTTTAGTATAACTAAATTAAGTTTTAGCTGACTAAATAAGATTATTAATGATCTAAAACGATACTATTTTTAACGATAGTAGCTGTTTGAAGAACAATATTATTATATAATTTAGGTGGCTTATAATAGTTATAATGTAGAACTTAAAAGACAAATATATAGCAAAAATGATTTTTTTTTCATACTATGATATAGTAATTGAAAAAAAAAATTAAATTGTGCTCTTAATATTGTCATTTTAGTCTTGACACGGATATTTTACCTATGGTTCTATTCTAAAGTGGACGGCATGGTTGCCGCAGCGGATGAATGATTGGCTGCTAGGCCGCGTGTCACGGATTCGATACCCGCACGGAACGAATATTTGTATGACCTATAGGTAGCTGTTCCGGGTCTGCCTGTTCGTGTATCTGAGTTTAAATGTTTGTAAACGCACTTACAATACAAGTGAATTTCCTACAGTGAGGCAACGGTTAAAAAAAGTAAGAAATCTGTCAAAATCGCAGTGATCTTTAAGGTTAGAGCACGACGTGGACGGCGGGGCATATCATTTAATATTTAACCAACGTAAATTTATACTTAGCTAGTGGTAACAAGATACAGATTCGAATATATAGAGATCGATCCCAAGGCATCAAAAAATTCCCTTCGCGGCATTACGCATTGGAATCTGCACCTTATTACGACTAATTACGTATGAATTTTTCTTTTGATAATTTAATGAATGAATGATATGCCCCCGCCGTCCCCGTCGTGCGCTGGCCTTGCATATCGTTCCAATAAAGTTGCCATAGGTAAAATAACAGTGGGCTGTAATTAGACAACTATTAATTAGGCTCTGGCCAAACTATAATTTTGCCAGTACATATTGTTGCCATTTTGAGCGCATATTACTCTTTCCGTGTTCAATGCTACACACCGAATACGTTATAAAAACCGTGTTCTGTCCGATATAAAGTAACTATTACTTATATATTATTTGTTTATTTAAATTTCACTTCAAGCACAAAGTACAGAGGCGGACTTAATGCCATAGACGTTTTCTACAAGTCAACCTTTAGGGGCCGTCTCCACGAACTAGAGAATCGCGGCGATATTTTCGTATAGAAATACGTTGAATAGCCGGGATTCGCTCTCTCGTGGAGGTGGCCACTTAGGTGATGCAGAAACAAACAGTCGTAGATGTATATCTGATTTATTTAAATTATTACTACGATATACGAAGAGCTCGTGGCTAAATAATAACAGTTTCTCGGGTCGATTTTCAGGTTAAGCCGTGCTTGCCTCGGTTGGTCTGTGGATGGGTGACCACTCATTACATACCGAGTTTCCTCCGTGCCTCGGAAAGCACGTTGAGCAGTTGGTCCCGACTGTCATTTGTAGATCTTTGACAGTCGTTACAGGTAGTCAGTGGCCCGAAAAGTCTGACAACCAGTCTTACCAAGGGGTATCGTATTACCCAGTACTAACTGGGTTGTTGAGGTCAGATAGGCAGTCGCTCCATGTAAAATACTGGTATTCAGCTGCATCCGGTTAGACTGGAAGCCGACTCCAATAAAGGGATAAGGCTAGGCAGATGATGACTACAATATACAAGGATACAGTGCTGGATTTACACATTTGCCGCCTCAAAGCTATAACATTTTTGCCGCTCCTACTAACTTCTAAAATTAGATACCTATACTGCGGGCCTAAAATGGCCGCTTTAGCAGAATCTTAGTATGAATCGCATTAAAAAATTAAAATTCTTAAAATGGACTTATTATTATGAACATAAAGTCCATTTTAATAATTTTAAATTTTTAAGGTGATTCATATTACGATCCTGCTAAAGCGCCCATTTTAGACCCCCTGTTCAATCTACCTATATTAGTCGAAGCGGCAGCGGCAGGCCCTCCCGCCGCAGCCCCACGTCGTGTCCGCAGCATTACTTTTTTTTTGGGGCCAATATTTCCGCCCCCTAATTTTGCCGCCCTAAGCTTCAGCTTTTTCAGCGTCTATGGTAAATCCGGATATATAAAATACTATAAATATAAATATATATCAAAATACTATACGATTTACAATTTTTCTGCAGCCATGCAGAAACCACAGTACGGTCGTTATGCATACGGTTCACGTGACCCGATCCCATTTGAGCCTGGCAGCCTTTTTCAAACGTCAAAACTTCCTGTTTTGGAGCGCACGTGGTATTATTGTATCTGATCGTTCCACGTACACACATCTTAATATACTGTGCTAAAAAAGCATATTTTACAAGTAATCGGTGTTTTTAATTGAACACTGAAAGGGATGTACGCATCTTTTAATTACTTTAATATTTTAATTATAAAATAATTAATCGTCTATAATCATGTAGTTGATTTTAGTAGGAATAAATGTTACAACCTTTATTTTTTGTTTTATTGCTCCGCAAGAGTAGCGGCGGTAAGCGGCTTGACTTTTTCCCACACTAACAACAAATAATCGTCCTATTTCAATCAACAACAACAACAGCCCCTAACGTCCACTGCTGGACATAAGCCTCTCCCATGACGGGAAGAATTAGCCGTAATCTCCACGCTTGGCAGGCGGATTGGAGATCGCAGTGATGAAAGACTAACAGTAAAAGCTGCTGCCCATTCTCTGGTCTACGGAGGCGCAAGGTGTTCTGCCTCAGACATTACGAGCCTTATACGACTCCCGTGAGTGTAATGGGTTGGTTCTATTCTACTCTGCCGGATACCACACGGCTAACATTTCAACCAATTTACACAAAACCTTTTGACTAATTATATACCTAACCCTTCCTTATGAATCACTATCTACTGGTGAAAACTGCATGAAAATCCGTTCAGTAATTTTTGAGTTTATCGCGAACAGATAGACAGACACGGCGGAGGCCTTTGTTTTCTAGGTCGTTCTTCTTTTTTCGTGACAATGAAGTGGTGTTTTCCAGTTTTTCAAGTAAAAATATTTTGATTTCAGTGTTAGAATTTTTTTGCAAATGCATTTTCATTTGAATTATTTAATTTTTGTTTTCATGCCCATAATTTTGTTTGTTTTTTGGCGATTGTCGAGAAAACACTGACAGAGTAGTCCTTTTTAGGAAGGACATCAATATGAATTACTACTCGGTCACGGTATTTAATAAAAAATCAACACATGTAAAAAAATATTAACTTAGTACAGAAAGTTAAAGATTATTTAGTATTATGAGATTTAAACAATGAAATACATAATAATCCATACTCTATTAAGACACAAAATAAAACGAGTGACAGACCATTGTCACTAAAAAAGAACAACGACCCTTCTATACTTACCAATATCATAAAGAGGAAAGATTTTTTTGTTAGTACCGAATAAGCTCCGAAACTATTGGACCGATTTTAACCATTTTTAGAGTTCCGTACCTCAACAGATAAATAAAAGAACCCATTAAAGATCACTTTCTTATCCGTCTGTGACCACTGATTTCCTCAGGAACGGGTCCTAGCAAGTTGAAACTTATACCAGATACTGAGGTGTATAGGGTGCATAGAGTATAGTAACTAATAGGGTGTAAAAGACCTCATCACGAAGCCGTCAACCAAGCATTCTGTACATCAAACTAAGTAACTTTACGCAAAAATTATTGCTGGGAAACGACTGTTTTTTTTTGGGGTGAAAAATCATGTTTTGTGGTAGATCTCAATGTAACGCACTCAAAACACATTGTCCTGACGGATGGATTTAATAGTACGGGGGTCGTGGAGGTGTTTCAAGTAAAAATCTTGTGTCCGTTTCAACCGCGCGGCCACGGCGTTTTTTTTTAAAAAAAACTATGCCAAGTTTTTGTAAAAGTTTGTAAAAGTTGATTCCCAAAACCATAAATTTGTCAAAGTTATGGTTAAAAAGTTATAAGGGTTTGAACGTGGCCGCGCCATCGAAACGCGGAGAACCGCGCGGCCACGGAGATCTTTAAAACTAAGCGTTGCAGACACCTGAAATTTAGGTAAATAACAGATTGAATTTGTAAAAAATTTGTAAAAATATACAAAAAAATCCTAGGTTTATATTTTAGGAGCTGTAATACTAAAACCTCATGGCCGCGCCATCGAAACGGTGAATAACACGTTATCGCCGATATCTCGCTGAAAAAGCATCGTAGAGGTCTGAAGTTTTTTGTAAAACACAGATTTGAATTTGTCAAAACTGGTAAAAATACTTCAAAAAGTCCTAGGGTTATATTTTAGGAGCTGTAAGACTACAAACCCATGGCCGCGCCATTGAAACGGTGAAAAATACGTTATCGCCGATATCTCGCTGAAGAAGCATCGCAGAGGTCTGAAGTTTTTTGTAAAACCTAGATTTGAATTTGTCAAAACTCGTAAAAATACACAAAAATATCCTAGGTTTATATTTCAGGAGCTGTAGTACGGTATCGCTTATAACCTTCAAAACGTTCTGAATGTTTGGTTAGGGTGACCATGACTTATTGCTTACAAAAAACTTCCACCTATTTATTACATTAAAAATTATTTATCAAGGATTATAAATTAAATTAAAATGATAAGATACAAAATAATGTTTATTTCTTAAAAAATCACATAAATCACAGATTGTTAACTTACATATTTCTGACAAAACCACAAATCACAGATTTTTTACTTACACTAAGAATAGTTTTTTATATTATATTTTTTTAATACGACTGTGAAGTATGGTGTATTTAAAATTACTGTTTTTTTTTTAAATATCTTAATCATCTATGTATACCATGACCATAATTATGTTAGATTATGTATTTTCATAGGTTGTTCGGAACTTGTGTGCATTTCGGTTTTACCATCGTCATAACAAATCATTCTGGAAATACTATGCAATGACACTTATTTCTGTAATAAAAAAATAAACTAAAATGTAACGATAAGATCATCATCATCATCAGCCTATTAATGTTCCCACTGCTGGGACACAGCCCTCCTCTGAGAGGGAATGGGCGTATAATCCACCACGCTGGCCCAGTGCGGATTGGTAGATGTTACTCGATGTCAATCAATATTTTACAAAAACATAATTATGTTTATAGGAAATAAACATACGACTCTTCATTTTTATTTAATTTAGGATCCTTGAGAAATAATTTCTAATACAATAGGTGGAAAGTTTTCTGTGAACAATAAGTCATGGTCACCCTATCGAAACATTGAAAACGTTATTACAGGGTTTATATTATTAAAAAAATACTTTTTTGCCTACTATCGTAAGTTCTACTTAATTAGGTTTTGTTTACAAAAAAAATCAAGCTAATACTTACTTTCTTCGATAAATAATCACGACTTGTATTTCTAAGCAATACCGTACTACAGCTCCTGAAATATAAACCTATGATTTTTTTGTGTATTTTTACAAGTTTTGACAAATTCAAATCTAGGTTTTACAAAAAACTTCAGACCTCTGCGATGCTTTTTCAGCGAGATATCGGCGATAACGTATTTTTCACCGTTTCGATGGCGCGGCCATGGGTTTGTAGTCTTACAGCTCCTAAAATATAACCCTAGGACTTTTTGAAGTATTTTTACCAGTTTTGACAAATTCAAATCTGTGTTTTACAAAAAACTTCAGACCTCTACGATGCTTTTTCAGCGAGATATCGGCGATAACGTGTTATTCACCGTTTCGATGGCGCGGCCATGGGGTTTTAAGTCATACAGCTCCTAAGATATAAACCTAGGAATTTTTTGTATATTTTTACAAATTTTTTACAAATTCAATCTGTTATTTACCTAAATTTCAGGTCTCTACAACGCTTAGTTTTAAAGATCTCCGTGGCCGCGCGGTTCTCCGCGTTTCGATGGCGCGGCCACGTTCAAACCCTTATAACTTTTTAACCATAACTTTGACAAATTTATGGTTTTGGGAATCAACTTTTACAAACTTTTACAAAATCTTGGCATAGTTTTTTTTTAAAAAAAACGCCGTGGCCGCGCGGTCGAAACGGACATAAAATCTTACATTAAAAACTTGTCAAAAAGTGGATCCCCAATATCTCCGTAACTAGAAGGTTCCCAGGTATGCTGTAGAACAACAAAAAATATCGCAATGACGAGGAGAACAAGTGCCTTTCGGCTTCGTTAAGAGGTGTTTTACACCCTTTATAGTCCCTTCGAACCTAAGACGCGCACTTCTGATTTTTTTTAACTTCCCGATCGCTGCCCAGTCGAGTCGGATGAAGATTGACCCCTTTCTCGAAGTTAGACCTATCTAACTGGACCGTTTGTCCCAGGTACACATAATCCACATAACAACTTCAAATATATAACAACTTATCTAAATCATAATATCTTTAAATCTTTTGTGGTACGAGTTCCAACCCACCATCTGCAGACCTGCATGAAGGAGGACTTGTGGCCGAAGGGTGTCGTATATCGACGTTTCCGAGGACGGTTACGCGACACCACGCAGCGAAACACGACGCCGACAACGTTACGTGTATAGTTTTAGTTTCTCATGGTTTTAAATATGTATTAGTTTATTGTTATTAGATGTTATTTTGTGTATTTTATCTATGGGCCTTAGTAGCCTGATAATAAAATGATTATTATTATAATCGTCTACAACAGGGTTACTCAGTGGGGTTTGCCATGCGACGGTAGGGGCTTCGCGACAAAAATTTGGCAGGCGCGGGCGGAAAACATGAAGGCGCGCACGCGACTTTGACAGTTTTGCGCAGCTAGACAGGAAGAATGTCCTGAACTCTCACACAAAGCGGTGAATTTCCTTTTCCCTTTGCTACAACATACTTATGTGAGAGTGGGTTTCAGTGGCGGATTTACCAATAGGCTGAGTAGGCTGGAGCCTAGGGCGGCAGATTTTAGGGGCGGCAAATATGAGCCAGTTTTCTTTTTAAGTGTTACAGAAATTAATACATTCATAATTATATTCCTAAATGCTATTAGGTTCACACAATGACACAAGCAATTCAATATGTACTAAATGTTTCACCAATTAGATTATTTTTTCTAGAACTTATTGAATCGCGTTCATAATGAAAACAAGCGACGGGAATAATTTTGCATTTACAAAAAAGGGAAATGGCAGTAAATTGTTAGTGTGGAAGGTTTTTGGAACAATAAACTAAGTGAAGGTTTAAATTCAGGCTAAAAGAGATGAGAGTCCAGATGCCCATGTTTAAGAATTTCTTTATTATTATTATTGTATTTCGCCATGGAATCAAGACGAGTGTGTCGAAGCAATAGGTAACATGGGCGTCGCCAGGGGCAGCTTTTTCCTGCCTGATGCCACAGAATTGGTATTATACGTAACAAATTGTAGCGTGTGTTTTAAGGTTATAAATGAGCCTCTGAGTACTTTTACTATCGCTACAAACTTACACATTTTCTTTAAACAAACGCGCGCGGTTCGTACCCTGCGAAAAACTTTTCGATCGATGGGTATAGACAGATAGGCAATTATAGCATACATACGCAAGGTTGCATAGCATGTGGTTATTTTGATCTCAAACCTCATAACTATCTGAATTTACTCGAAGCAAGATGTAAAAAATTTTGAGCTCGCTTTACTCGCTCTTTCAGTCTAACTTCTCTTGAATCTTATCTTTGTCTATAAGTCGCCCAGGTAACTTCGGTAGGTCGAAACAATTCTAACCTTGGACAGCCAAGGTAGGTAGTGTACAAATTTTCGAGCTCGCTTCGCTCGCTCTTGCAGCCTACTTACTCTTGCCTTTATCTGTGAGTCGAATAAGTAACTCATAAGAAGATATCAGGATTGAAACAATTCTAGCCTGTTCAAGGTAGTGTTAAAATTTTCGCTTAGCTCAGGAATTTACCCAAAAACTATTTCTTGGGTAATCTTGACAAAAATTTTGGGTTGTAAAAACAATCCTATAGGAACTCACATTAATGTGTAGAAGTAGGGGCGGCAAAATTTGAAAAGCCTACTGGCGGCAAATGTTTAAATCCGCCACTGGTGGGTTTTTACACCTAATTATGATAAAACGAAATACAGAAATCGACTTGATGCTGAGTCAGAATTAAGGCTTAAATTTTCCAATATTAATCCAAAAATTGACTTAATTTGTGACAAGAAACAAGCCCATCCATCGCATTAAGATTAAGAGCGCGCTCACATATTTTGGGCGTTTGACCAAAAATACGTACTTTTCCAAGTCCTCGATATTTGTTATATAAAGATAATGGAATAATATTTCAATGAAGAATCATAAATCTGGCTTTGTTTTAGTTCGTAGATTGATTAGAATTTTGTTATAATAGTTAATATTACGAGAAATAGCAATTTTCAACAGCCAACTTCAAGCAAACGTTAAACATTAGGTTTTCTCCTGCCATTTGTATCAAACTGGTAACACGAAAAAATCTAAAAAAAATATATATGTACTGGTCATATAGTCCTCAAGGTTGTAGATTGATTAGAATATTGAAATAAAAATTGAATCGACCGACGCAAAAAAAAAACGATATTCAGAAGCAATATTGATCTAAAATGGTACCTAAGCATTTTCAGCGTCCATTACATTCCAAATAAACTCAACTTTATCAAATAAATGAATATGATATAAAACTTCGATCTACAATGAATACGTTTTATTAGTTTTCGTTTGTCAATATAATAAGACAAAATTACAATAAATAAAATTGGAGAACTATAATTCTGCGTCAATTCAGGGGGTCTAAAATGGCCGCTTTAGCAGAATCGAAATATGAATCAGGTTAAAAATGTAAAATTCTTAAAATGGACTTTATGCTAGTGAAGATAAAGTTCATTTTTAGATGTTTAAATTTTTAACGTGATTCATACTAAGACTCTGCGTCGATTCTGCTAAAGCGGCCATTTTAGACCCTCAGCTCGCACCTCAGTCTCATGTCAGTCTCGTCTCTAATTTTCGTCAATAACAATCGACAATCGTCCGGAGATCAATATTATCGAGTCGTGTAGGCCGGTCGAAAAAATTTGATCCAGGAAGTAAAAATCAAAAATTTGCGAAAAAAATGCAACAGGACTCTTAATAAGATATTTGTTTTTGGCCTGTATTTGTATAGACGGTATTTGTTACCTTATAAACAATTAATAAACTTTATTTTATTATATACAATGATATTCTTTTCTTGTTGGGGGGGGGCGGGGTTCGCTGTTATCTGGAAACTTGAATGGGGGTACGTGGAGCCAGAAGTTTGAGAAACCCTGGTCTACAACTTCAAGTGTAGAGTCTCCGATCTTGATAGAAGTGGGTGTTATCCAGCAGTGTGGAATGATCGAAATGGAAAAATGAAACACATTAAAAGTTTTTCAATTTTTTTAAATAATTTTTCACTATTACTTAATCCAACAGTATATAAATAGTATTACTATATACTTGAACTCCAAAAACCGACGCCAGATGTAAACACGACATTATAGCTACGACGTAAAGTTCAATTTTGACTTAAAAAAATATAAGTTGATTTATGACGGGGTTTTACGCTTGATAAAAATATTTTAAGGCGATTACAGGAGCTAAATTAGCAACTAATACTAAATTAGTTTGAAATTCTGTTAGAATAAAGTTCTAATCAGCTTGCACTACAAAGTGGTTGTTACGTCAGTCACTGCGGCCGAATAGTGCGAAATGAGTGGTTTTTTGCGATTTACAAAAATCTATTGATTGGATTAAAAAAATAAAACATTATCATGCTAATATGTTGCTTGTAGAATTATTTGCCAAATGTATTTTAGTATGGTTTTCACTCGTTAAAAGAAATTTTTAGAGACAAGTTCGTGATGTCTTTTTATCGAGTAAAATTAGTTGTATTATGTTTTCAAAACGCTATCATACTAGCATAAATATATCCTGAAGAATATCATATATTTTTCTGGTTTGTTTATTGCAGTGAATCATATCCTTTTATGCATTATAAAACTCGCGTTTAGCTCCTGTAGTCCCCAGATAATAAAAATCAACTATTTTTATGTAACATAATATAACATCACGACTGTAATACCTGAAGGGTAGGCAAATGTGTAAAGTACACCCACATTTCGCTGGTTACCTATTGCCATCAAACGGGCACAAATACTCCAGCTCCAGAACACTAGGCATCCATGACATTTTACAGAAAAAAATAAGATTTTTAAAATACAAAACTATGTATTGAAGTCAAAATTGAACTATCCACCTCAAAATGTACACATGCAATTATGGAGTTTCACAAAAAAAACTAAAATTTATAGAAAGTAGGGTAAAACAATAAGTTCTTGGGATTTAATGGAAAAACAATAAAATACATAATTTCTGGAATTCTTATGTCTTCTGGTAAATTTTGACTGTTATGGAAACAGTTTGGCAAAATTGATAGACCACGCTTTATTCTAATATGAGACTTGATTTCATGCAGATATTGTTCATATTCTTTTAGCAACTGTGAGCAAACATCATCATAAAAATGTATGATCATTATACTAGTTTTTATAGAGTTGAAATTCCAAGAGCGCTATAATATTCAAGCATTTATTTAGGAAATACTGTGTTTGTGAAAACAGAGACGCTTTGCCAAAGTCCAGATAAAGCGAAGTCTATGAATTTTGTCCCTAGGAAAGACACAAATAAAAAATTCAGATGACTTGAAAAGCATTACCAAATGTTAAAAAGTTGATAGTATAGCTTAAACCAAAGACATTCAAATATTTACGAGTGATAATAGACAGGGAAATCGTAATCCAATCCATGTTGCTACTTAGGAACAAATCGTTCTGACTAGTGTCGTGAAAATTTTCAAAACCAAAATTTTTGTATGAAAATATTAAATAAATATCGCTGAACATTACACACAGCGCCGTTTTGTGCCACACTAAGCAACGAGGCTTGTGCCGTGGGCACCAGATAGTTGATATACTACATATATACTTTTTGTTTGTAAATACATACTTATTATACATATAAACATCCATGACTCGGAAACAAATGTCCATGCTCATCACACCAACATTTGCTCTGACCGGGTTCGAACCCGGGACCTTAAGAACTTAAGGCAGCCTCACTACCGCTGCGCCAATCGGGTCGTCAAATTCCGTCCACTCTATAAGTCTTTTAAATATCTTTGGCCTATGCAGTATAAAATATCCAACAATAATGTCTTATTGGAAAACTGGTATTACAAATCGGACTTATAAAAATGAAGTACCTAAGTATTTTGTATCAAAACATTAGGACATTGCTTTCCAAATCACCATGTATACTGATTGTATATTTTATTTCATTTGCATCAATCATATTTCATTGGAATCGTCAATACAACTGATTTTATCATGCTATATAACCAAGACTTAATGGGTCTTTATATATTCAGAAGCTCAACCAGTCTTACCAAGAGGCCAAGGGGTATTGTATTACCCAAAACTTATTGTATTACCCAATACTTATTGTATTACCCAATACTAACTGAGTTGTGGAGGTCAGATAGGCAGTCGCTCCATGTAAAATACTGGTATTCAGCTGCATCTGGTTAGACTGGAAGCCGACCCCAACATAGTTGGGAAAGGCGGACGATGAAGTGTTTGGGTCAAAATATAGATATGATATAAAATCAGTTGTATTAACATAGCAGGTGTATATTATTTGGTGAAGATATCATTCATGACTGAATTCACTTAACAAGATGCCATCTTGGATTTTAACCGACTATGGCAGTTAAAAAAGCGTTATGATTTTGTCATAGGATCAAACATAAGATATTGTATTACCCAGTACTAACTGGGTTGTGGAGATCAGATAGGCAGTCGCTCCATGTGAAATACTGGTATTCAGCTGCATCCGGTTAGACTGGAATGACTGATATTATAAATTCTACATTGTTAGTGTCTTTTAATAGCCATATTGAAAAATTTGCTTTGATTTTTTACTTTTATGCTGATGAAAGTCGTCAGAGAAACATAGTCGTACGTTACAATCCAACATGGCGTCTTCTCAAGTGTTAATTAAATAGTAATTCTACTGATGTTGGCTGGAGTTGGGCGCCAGGTGCTCGCGGTGGTCGCGCCAATGTCTTTCAACGAATTTTTTTATATAGTTGTATGGTTTCGAGTCCTTTTCTCCTATTACGTTGTCAACCTGCAAGAGAGAGTTATTAACGTGAGTTTTATACAATTATAATACTAATATTATAAAGCTAAAGTGTTTAAGGGGGAATTTTTTTATATAGTTGTATGGTTTCGAGTCCTTTTATCCTATTACATTGTCAACCTGCAAGAGAGAGTTATTAACGTGAGTTTTATACAATTATAATACTAAATTATAAAGCTAAAGTGTTTAAGGGGCTTCCCCCATGCACACTAGCGCCACTTTAGTAAAAAAATCAGAACTCGTTAAATACACAATTAAGGGCCAAGTTCATCGAAAAGATAACAGTCTGATTATTTTATTTTATTTATTTGGCTCACCAACAATTGAATACACTGCTTCAAAGATACAAGATACATTAAATTACACACACAGACAAGTGTATCAACCTCTTACAGGTAAGCACATCATGCACTACTTATTTGTCGTGAGTGTCTTCTTAAAATCAGATGAGCACCTAAGTACTCACCACACTCAGCTATGGTTTTAAAATATATAGTTAAATCCAAATTAAAATCATTTTCAAAATTAAAATTACAATCAAATTAAGATCAAAATTAAAATTAAAATCAAAATTAAAATTAAAATCAAATTACAACCAAAATCAAAATTAAAATCAAAATTACAATTAAAATCACATTACACAGATTAGCTAAAAACAGCTGTTTAAAACACATTTTCATGTACAAAAATGTGTTTTACACAGCTGTTTTTAAAATAATCAGACTTGATCTTTTCGGTGAACTCGGCCCTAATATAAAATCTGATCGACAATGGTGCCGATTCCCTTGTTTACAAATTAAACCAAATTTAAGTTCAGTGCATCTTTTTCTTTCTATTTCATTAAGAAAAGGACAGAAGATAAATTTTAGTTATGTTCTGTCAAATTAATCAGCACCATACAAGTTTTAGACGCGATTAAAAAGTTGAGTATTAAAATTACATCAAATTACGTCAGGTGCTGACTAATTTGACAGGATTAAACTAATATTTATCTTCTGTCCTTTTCATAATGAAATAGAAAGAAAAAGATGCATTCAACTTAAAAGTTTAGTTTGTGAACAAGGGAATCGGCACCAATATCAATCTTTTGGTCTCCTAAATTATTTACGTCTGCTTAACTCATTGAAACATAGCTCGCTGTCGTTACAGATACAAAATGGGAAAAACGGCTGTTTTTAGCAATTTTCTAACAGTAACTACAGTGAAGTATATTTTAATGAATTAAATAGACGTAAATAATCTAGAACTCTAACTAAAGCATTGATGTTGTCAATCAGATTTTATATTAATTGTGTATTTAACGAGTTCTGATTTTTTTACTAAAGTGGCGCTAGTGTGCATGGGGGAGCCCCTTATCGCGCTGATCTAAAAAACTAGTGGTTCAAGAATGAATATTTTAGTGTTGGATAGCCTATTTATGGAGGTAGGCTATACGACATCACGATACGACCGATAGAAGCGGAGCATCAATAAATAATGTTGGAAAAATGGGGAAATAGTACATTTTGGTACAAGTGGAGAAAGTTTGTTATTGTATTCGAGGCGGAATTATAATACCCGAGCCGTAGGCGAGGGTGTTTATGAGCCGAAAATTGCAATAACAAATGTCCACGTGTATCAAACGACGTTTTTCAATACACTTTTGAAGAAATAAAATAAAATAACGAAAAATATTTTTGTCACGAACTATGAAACTATGATTTTCATTTTCATTTTTTTTGTGCTTTGGTTTTGCCAGGTTGAAGGAGAGGCAAAGGTATGAAGCCGTTAAACAGCCTAATATAAAAAATAGATTTATATCATATTTTTGAATTCAGAACACAAATAAATGTTAATTTGTGTATAAAAGTAACTATTAGTTTTTAATAATCATGTTTATCTATGATATTCTATTTATAAACACAATTTGAATATTCAAAAAATATTTATACCGTAAAGACGCGTAGTGCTTTGCCGTAATTAAAAAAAAAAACATTCACCTCAGACTATAGGCATTGAACCAATTTGGACTAAGTATAGGTATAGTTATCTGTGGCAATTTTCATTCCCGCACACGTGCGGGAAAGTGGAAAAAATCGCACGCGTGTGATATACATTGCATGTTGTACCTAATCGTAGTGCGTTATGGACTAGTTTTCGAGGAAGTGTATTGAAAATTGCATTTTTGTAATAATTTCAAGTGGACTTAATGTAGTGGTCAACTGCTAGTACAATTTTAAGGACAGACAAGTACGTTTGGAAGGTGTAGTTCTTACAGTTATTGGTAAATGGTTGCCTGATTAAGAGCTAGATTGAAGATAGCTCTAATAATTAAAGCGTATTTTTCTCAACATTATCCAGTGACAGGCACTAGTTGTCTGAAATTGCACAAAATAGGCCTAATTCAGCAAATGAATTGGGCCTATTTTGCACAGCCATGAATTCCTTCCTTCCATTCATATGTTCGATGAATTTAAGGCCCGCAGCCAGGGCTTACAAATTCGGATATACAATAGGCGAGACGACAAAAAAAAACAATTAGTCCGTCAGATAGATTTCCTAAAAATATTGGATACATATTTTTTACGAAGATATGACCCTTTTAAAATTCTCAATACGTCACGCCTTGGTATAATTTTTAGCTAGTTCTGACGTCACGAGCCCCCACTCCCGAGTTTTGATGCTTTTTATCTTTGTCAATATTCATTGATTTACAAAAACAAAAATGTGTCCATTATTTTCCAATACTCTATCCGACAGACTACATAGATTTGCAATTTTTTGATACTGTTGTCATGCCTATTAAATGACTGCTTGCTAAGGACACTCCCTGTAGGGTTCGGCTCAGGCCGTCATTGAGGGGATGTCAGCTAGGGTCAGGCTTGGTCGAATTATTATTATTTGGGCAATTTAAAGCTACTCGTCAAGCAAGAGTCGGGCGGTACATACCTTGTATGGAGGTGTGATAATAACTTCATTATAAACGCGAATGTTCTGCCCAGCCCAGGACACGTCGTCGATGACCCGAGCGATGGCCATGAACAGGCGCTGGCCCTCAGGGTCCAAGCATGCTGATAGGGCTGAAACCTGGAAGATGGCGACACAGATTAGATGGGAATGTGAGAGCTGGCATCATTTGTTCTATGTTATGGGTTTATAACATAGAACAAATGATAACAACAAATGGTCACGGTCCACAGACTTGTAGGCAGTCAAAAATGGCGATGCCAAGTCTACAACCACGACTAACAAAACGACTGCTCAGCTTAAGCAGAAATAACCTCAGAATAATAATAGGGACAATAACGGGCCATTGCCCCCTTAACAAACATCTCTTTAACATAGGCGCCACGGACAGCCCACTCTGCAGGGGCTGCTTTGACGCCGAAGAATCAGCCGCCCACGTCATCCTGGAATGCGAGGCCGTGGCTACCCAACGCAAACAAATCCTCGGAATGGTGAGGTCGCTCCGCGAAGCCATGTGAAGATCACAGGAAACTTCTTTGCTTCTGGACGGAGCTAGGCTGGCTAACTTAGCCAGGACACCTACGCACAACGGACCGAATGAGAGTCTAAGTGCGGAAAATGGAGTCCCTAGTCTACTCTACTCTACTCTGGGTTTTGGTTTCCGCACTTGGTCCCTAATGTTGAATATTGTGCGTTAGCCATGCCAGTAGTTACTCCAACAAGACCACCTCCCTCGTCATCATAAGTTTTTCTCCCAGCTGTTAGCTGATCTTTGACAGTGTTGTTACTGGTAGTTACTGGCCCGAAAGTCTGGCAACTAGTACAATGGAACCAGTATTGTATTACCCAGTACTAATAATAAACGGGCTTCGACGTGGAGTTGCGAACACCAGCCCGTTTTACAATACAATACAAATAATACCATGGAGGTCGTTAAAGGTAGTGGCCAATCTTATCAGAGGGTATCGTATTACCCAGTACTAACTGGGTTGTGGAGGTCAGATAGGGAGTCGCTCCATGTAAAACACTGATAGCTGCATCCGGTTAGACTGGAAGCCGACCCCAACATACTTGGGAAAAGGCAGATAGACGTTGATCTTCCTGCCTTTGTTCCATTCTGCTGGTGGTTGGCGCAACACATTTTTTTCTTCCATTGCTATTTAAGATGGCATCGAGAAATATCTCAGGCATAATGGTTACCTCAAGATATTTTCCTTCACCGAAGCAAGTGATAATTATACAGTAAGCACATGAATCTGAGAAAAGTGAGGTGCGTATCTTGGGTTTGAACCCGAGACCTATGTTTTGGCAGTCCGACGATCACACCACTAGGCTATCACTGCTCTCCTTGTAACATACCTCGTGGTAAGACTGCTTGTCTTACTTTCTGGCTACTGAATAATAAGCCTGGTTGATCAAATGTACGACTCCTGAGCACAAAGTCCCGGGTTTCGATTCCCTGGCCCAGCAAAGTGTAATTTTTCAGTAGCTGCTACAGAGTCTGGATTTGGGCCCGTTTGATGGTAATAGGGGGATTTAAGCACCTCTGCCTAACCCTTCAGGGATATCAGGCGAGGTATTACATTTTTGAATACACAATATTTGTTAAGTTGAGAATGAAATTCGGGGTAATAGCTAGTTATATCATAAAACAATTATATAGAATCAAGTAGGCCTAGCATACAACTTTAGAAATGCTGATATTTGTTAGTTTTAAAGCAAATCTCTTGAATGCTTGTGGCTGTAATCAGTGTTATAGCAAAATATATGCTCAGGGATACACATTCAGAATGATATAGCGACTCAATCTTATACTAGGCCCAACTCACAGAGAGAATCAAAGTATAGTGCTATCAGCACTTTCTAATTTTCTCCTACATACTTATCTGACAATTTGGTAAACATGCTGACTGAATAACAGTGCAATTTCAGCCAACATTACTCCAAATTGGAACCGGAACTGTCTCAGACTACAAGCAAAAAACAAGGCCAAATTATATAAACAAATTTCATCACCCCAACCACGTTTTAGGAAAAAAAAAACCGCGAAACACCAAAAAAGGATGTTCAATGAAAGTGTATACTCACTAATCTTCTCTTATTGTCTATTGAATTACGAACTCGTGTGTTAAGCCTGTGCAGGTTTAGAGACTGTGGAGGTTCAGGGGCCGTGGTGACTTCCTTCTTAATTTGCACGTCACTGACCAGGGATAGGTTCACGATATTCACGTCATGGCGTTTAGGATTACCGCTAGAAGATGGACATTTGAGGATTAGCATCTTCGTTTGAGGATCGAAAGCCAGAACTTCACCCTCAATATTTTCATTATAGCACGTTCGCGTTGCTACTATGCTGCCGATTGTGAAGCAGTCCGACACTACAGTGGACATTATACACCGCTTTTGTTGTTTACTCGGTGGAAATTAAGTTCATGTAGCGTTTCAATTGTGTTCGATCGTTGTAAAATGTGAAAATTGTGTTTTGTTACGATCAGAATACGAGGACGTCCGCCATTGAAACTTTGACAGACTTTGATACAGATTATAAAAACTGAAAGTTTTGAAGTTTATGGTTTTGCGTTTCGTTACCGATATTGTGCGTTTAGTTTCACTTGAATCCGAAAAAGTCACGAACTGAAAGAGTAATTTATTCCGATAATCGTTAGGTATATATATTTTTCAATACACTTCCTCGAAAACTGGTCCTTAACGCACTACGATTACAACATGCAATGTATTTCACACACGTGCGATTTTCTCCACTTTCCAATCCTGAAAATTGCCACAGATAACTATACCTATACTTAAGGTGGATGCTCAAGGGTAGCCCGCGAAATTCAAATTTTCTTACGTTTCTTGCAATTTGCAGGCCAGTGCTAGGTTGTATGTTGATTAAAATATTGTTTGCGACTGTAAGACGTATGTAGTTACAGAATTATAATCATCAAAATCATCAATACAACCCTCCAAGTTCATAAAGGTGCAAGAATGATTTTGACCTTGGAAAAGTAATTTTAAAAATGAAGTTATAATTCCGCCTCGATTGCAATAGCAAACTTTCTCCACTTGTATCAAAATGTACTATTTTAAACCTATTGCAAAGTTGTCACCATCAAAATGTTTTCGGTAAGTTTTATTGGCTAGAATGATACACCCGACTTTAGTTTTTCTAAGCACAAGCATGGTGCAGCTAACGACGTTTGGCTTGCACTTTTCAAACCAAACACGTCACTACTAAAAACTAATGACGAAAGAAACTGATTGCTTGAAATGAAACTATTTAACAGACATGCGAGCAGATATTTATTTATTTTAATTTTCCAAAACTACTGGATAATGATCGTAGGGGTCAAGTAAGAAATCTACGCAAACGAAGTCGCGACTGAGAAGTACTTAAGCCGAAAACAATAATTCTTGATGTATTATGTACAGAAACAGATAATGAGCCATGTCACGTGGCAATGGGGGCTACCGCGCATGAATTCGTTGTTAGAGGCGTTCGTGTAGAGTAAGGTCTTCAGAAATATCAGATGCCTAGTGTTTTTAACACGGATATTTCCTAGTATTCACGATTGTGGTCAAAATTGAGCAATTCCTGATTATTTATTTCTTGAATATTTTATGTAGGATGTTTGGATCTAATTTGTTAGTACTTGGAGGAAGAACGATTTTTAAATGTTTAATGCTTGCTAATTTTAGGGACAATATTGTAAATATGTATCTGAAGTTTGCTAAACGCAATAATATAAACTTTCTAAGAAGCTAATAATATTCTAGAGTATATGTATAATAGAATTATTGACAAGACCTTACTCGACAGTGGCGCCATCTGGTGAGCTCAAAAACGGTATTGCAGTCACATGCCCCATGTGACTCCTTTTGATTTGTCCACATTCATATATCTGCATCAAACACGTCACCCATTTTATGCAGACCTACTGCTTACTGGACGAGAGTACTAATTTACAGTATAGACGCCAGCACCTCAAGCATTACAATCTGTCAAATTTCTTTATTATATTTTCAACTTTATCGCTAAAACATTAGGTTCAAGGTTGATTGGGAAAGTTTGACAGCTTCGGGTAGCTTGGTGTCTGTACGTAACAATTATTTTAATTCTGAAAAAAAAGGCCCTATTGCAATGAGAAAGATCACTTTGATTTTGCAGTGAAGCGAAATCTGAAGTAATTAGTTGTTTAGGCGAACGCAGATGATTTAGCCGCACCGCAGTCGCCGCTAATTTTTCTATGCAATCTCGCACATAGGCATAGACACAGATTGCACACAGACATTTTTTTTTCTGCGGAATGGCATCTCGCAGTTCATCCTAGAGAGGTTGTCGTCTGCTTAACCGGACAATCCTGTGGGTACCTTAAGTGTAAGGCCTCCAGCCAGGGCATAAAACTTACAAACTAAACAACTACACGCTAAGGGCACCCCCTGCGGGCTACGGGCCTCGGCTTACGGCGTCGCTGGGAGAGGACAGCAAAGGGACAGGCTGGATCTGAGTGGTGTCATTAATTAGGGACTGATTTTGAACTACAGGCGCAGCAAAGTGGGCTGGAACGAGCAAGGGACGGAGAGGGTTCGTATCGGGGCGTCGCGACGGGCCTCGACGGCGAGGACGGAATGACGGCTGTTTGCGTCTGTGCTTTCTAAGCGTGCTAGTTTCCTTCCTGCTCTCCTGGAGGAGGGTAATAGCGTCATCGGGATCGACTAAAGTATGCCTTGGGCGGCGGATCTCACTAATTCGCGAGGGTATGTAACGGGCGGCCGCTGCGATCAGGGGGTTACGGTGTTTAATAGCAGAATCGAAGAAGCGCTTGGATAGGCGCTTCATGAACTGAGCTAACGTGGGGATTTTAAGATCCAAATGTAAACGGTCATTACGGACGTAATAGGGGGCTCCCGGGACTTTACGAATCGGTTTTGAATTGCACACAGACTCAGATTGCATAGAAGAATTCGAATGCGGCGACTGCGTTCACCTCTAAGGCCAGGGGGTCTAAAATAGCCGCTTTAGCAGAATCGTAATAGGAATCACGTAAAAAAATTCAAATTCTTAAAATTGACTTAATTTAAGACAATAAAGTTTAAGAATTTTAAATTTTTAACGTGATTCATAATTATTATGATTCTGTTAGAGCGGCCATTTTAGGCCCGCAGCTGTCCTCTATGATTAGTTATTTTCTTTAGATAACACACAATATTTTTTATATAAGAATAATGTTTGGGAGCTTCTAGGTAGAAGGTAATCAAAATCAGGTTCGAAAGTGCTCAATATTCTATTTATTTCAAAAATTATTTTACTGCCAGAAAGTTATAGAATGACGACTGCTTGTCAAGAAAGCATCGTTAGTAAAACTTGTTGCCTAAAATATTTATTTTAGTTCTGTGTTTTCCCGACTGAACAGATAAGGCTGAGACGCAAACCAACTGATAACTGTTAGCTAGGTACCGTACCGAGTGCTATAACTAGCCCATCATCATCATCATCATCATCATCAGCCTATTAATGTTCCCACTGCAGGGACACAGGCCTCCTTTAAGAGAGGGAATGGGCTATAATCCACCACGCGGGCCCAGTGCGGATTGGTAGATGTCACATGTCTTCGAATTTTAGCCCATAGCGATATAATAATATACCTAATTGGTAGTAAGCTACAAGCTAGTATGACGTTAGGCGCTACTCACAATTTTGCACAGAAGAATAAAGCGGGAAGCAATATTTGAGGCGAGAGGAATCTTGACGGTAGGCATCAGCTAAAATAGTACGTAAAGAGTAATTACCACTATATTGCATATCGTGGTGAAAAAGGCAATACTTTTCCACCCCATGCTAGCTGAGCGAGACAAGGTGTACCCATAGGGTGCCCTCAATATTTTCGTTAAAAAACCTACCGCCGCCGACGGCCTGAGAATTTGAGGAAATTACTAAATTGACAGGTATCAGATGAATCTTATGAATTGACAGTTGGAAATGTTGTCATTATGAAAAACTTTGGAAATATTAGGCCTTGTCCTAACTAAAAGGAAAGTGAAAAGGGGCCCTCGTTATACTCTTTGGGCCCTCGTGCAGCAATGCTAATGCAGAACAGCTGTGATGCTGTCGCTGGCAATATATTATCCTTCGTTCGTCAGCACAATAAGCTACCCAAAACTGTAAAATTTTCAAAACAACCGTGAACTTAAGTTCAGTGCATCTTTTTCTTTCTATTTCATTAAGAAAAGGACAGAAGATAAATTTTAGTTATGTTCTGTCAAATTAATCAGCGCCATACAAGTTTTAGACGCGATTAAAAAGTTGACTACTAAAATTACATCAAATTACGTCAGGTGCTGACTAATTTGACAGGACTAATATTTTTCTTCTGTCCTTTTCATAATGAAATAGAAAGAGAAAGATGCATTCAACTTAAATTTAGTTTAGTTTGTGAACAAGGAATCGGCACCGATGACTCTGCCTTGAAGTGTAATGGCCATTTTGAATAACTTAAGTACTACAGGTAACGGAAGGTTGCTATCTCTAACTGTTTGACATTTTAACTTACAGACCGTTAGAAACAACGTCACAGAAAAGCTTTTTTCTGTGCAGTCCTTCGACTGACAGGTAGGATAGGATATTCCAAGCCGTTTATTGAAACACTGATACCTACAAGACGTAGACATATCTAACAGTTATAGGTCAGTAAGAAAACGGTAAAAATGTGATGATGTTCCACAAACGATGGGGCACTTGATGATATCGTGTCCTGCCTGTGCTGAAATGGGCAAACTCGTCACCACTGGCTGATTTAATTTGGATTGCTATCAGTTGATTTTGTATCAGTACTTCCGTGATGCTGTCGGGCTTCAGTCGCGATTCCAGGAAAATAACACCTGTATTTCCCCAGTTAAACTTAAGTCCCATTTAATAGCCTAGGTATCTACTGATCACAAAATCAGACTACATGACTGCTACCAACACATTTAAGGTGAACGCAGGACCTACCCGCACCGCAGTCGCCGCATTCGAATTTTTCTATGCAATCTCGCACACAGACATAGACACAGATTGTACACAGACACAGATTGCATAGAACTTTATACGAAGAATTCGAATGCGGCGACTGCGGTGCGGCTAGGTCTTCACCATTAAGCCCCATAAAACTTTGCCCGACCTGGATATCGTGCCCAGGATAACCTCATGATCAGCAGTCACGCTTGCGTACACTAGACCAACGAGGGAATCTGTTGCTAAAAGGAACTTCAGGGAAAAAACTCGAAATAAAACAATTTTCTTAATAAAATGCGTATCCTTATATTTTAAGCGACTTACACATTAATGATTAAAATGACACAACATAATATATTTACAATCTGTGATAGTAAACTAAGAACTTCGGGACCCGACTGTCGACGGAGATGCACGATCGGTCCCGAACGATGGCGAAGATACACGAATACAGCCAAAAGCAAAAGCGATAGATATTTTTTTCTTAGCGGTTTCGTTTCTAATTTACTATCACATTTTTCTGTGGTGAATACGGATATACGACGCACTATGTCTGAAGTCAAAAAGCATAAGAGAGGATATTAACAGAAACAAATAAGAAACAGACGAAGAAAAGTTACGAAATAAAGTTTTAAGGGAAAGAGGAATGACTTTGCCCAACAGTGGGACAAAATAGGCGGACAATTTAATGTTTAGAACTAAAGAAAAATAGAAAAGATTGGAAACTAAACAAAATTACTATTATACACAATGCGACGCAAATCTATTCAGCACAAGACTTCAAAGATATAAAAATCAAAAATCTAGCCGATTCTTATAATAACAAAAAAAACATTACTATACTTTTGTTTAAAACTAAAACTTTTGACAATTTATATAAAATATACTAAAATCTTTTCACATTTATTTTATCTCCGACATCGGCAATCAAACAAAAGATTAATGTAATTTTGACAGATGCAAAGTCGAGAGGTAAAATAAATGTGAAACTACTATACAGCGCTGTCATAAGGTAGAAAGCTTATTTCGCCACATGGCAACACTGCCAGAGATAATAAATAAGATTTTTTTTTTCAATCACAGTGACAATGAAATGTGATTTCTTTTTAATGGCGAAGGTAATGATGTATTATGCTTAATTCATAATACTAAATAGAAATAAAAAGAAAAATGAAAATAGTTGTATTTGTAGATGTTTTTGATTCCAGAAACATTTTCCCCCCGCTTGCACCAAAAATGACTAAATGCATTCAACATTTAGCATATTTAGGACATACAAGATTTTTTTTTTTGCTAATTTAGCTCCTGTAGTCGCCTTATGGTGAATGCTTCAGGGTAGCCCGCGAAATTCAAATTTTCTTACGTTTTTTGCAATTTGCAGGCCAGTGCTAGGTTGTATGTTGATTAAAATATTATTCGCGGTTGTAAGACGTATGTAGTTACATAATTATAATCATCAAAATCATCAATACAACCCTCAAAGTTCATAAAGGTGGAACAATTACTTTTCCAAGGTCAAAATCATTCTTGCACCTATAAGAACTTGGAGGGTTGTATTGATTATTTTGATGATTATAATTATGTAACTACATACGTCTTACAGTCGCAAACAATATTTTAATCAACATACAACCTAGCACTGGCCTGCAAATTGCAAAAAACGTAAGAAAATTTGAATTTCGCGGACTACCCTTGAGCATCAGCCTTAAGAAAAAATGTAGTGTCAACTATCTGGCGTCCACAACACAAGTCTCGTTGCTTATTGTGGCACTAGATGGCGGTGTGCGTAATGTCCAGCGATAATTATTTATTCTTCGATATTTTTTTTTCTCAGTACAAATACAATCAAAAATATGTACAAATACAACTAAAAACTAAGTAAATGTAGTGTTCTTCTTACAGGCTACGATATTATAAAAAATATTCAAGTTTCATACACTACGGCGTTGGTTTTGTTAACTATGAGAGAGAGTGGGGTAAGCAGACATCTGGTGGAACACTTACACAATAGGGTAGATGATACCAATCTCTAGAAAAACACTTTATTTTGCCTGAAAACTCGATTTATTATCAATTACTTGCTAAATTCGATTTTTAGTTGCTTTGAAATCATTAAATAGTTGAGTCATTGAGTTGAATAAACAGTGACCTCACAGTTGGCTATTGTCATACAAAATCTATGAGAGAACCGCGTTTTGACAGCTCTTAAAAAGTATCTCAATGGGGGCTATCGTTTTTGAGCTCACCAGATGGCGCACTGTCGAGTAAGGTCCTGTCAGTAAATCTGTTTAATACTTTAAAGCACCAATAACTTCATAAAAAAGTTTGTTTTATTACGTATAACAACACTGTGTAAGCTTTAGATACATATTTACAATATTCTTCCTAAAATTAGCAAGCATGAAACATTTAAAAATCATTCTACCTCCAAGTACTAACAATATTATGATCTTATGTTGACTTAAAATCTTCAAGTCATAATTAATCAGGAATGGGCTCAATCTAGAACGCAATCGTGAGTATTAGTATAAATACGTGATAAAAAATCACGCAACGCGCCAACACTGTATGACGTCTGACATTTTGGAGGACCTTAGTCTACACAAGCGCCTCTAGCGGCAAATTCACACGCGATAGCCCCCATTGATTAGTGTGTCATCTACACCGTTCTGAATCCAACACATAGAAACTTTTAGTTGGTTATTAACAAAAAAAAAAACAGCTGCAATACTTTCACGGTCGAAATGTATGAAACAGTTGTTTTTTTGTAAATGACTGATATTATTTCTTTATCATGTTTTTAGTGCTTAGAGCTCGTGGCTAAATAATAACAGCCGCTCGCGCCGATCTTTAGGTTAAGCCGTGCTTGTCTAGGTTGGTCTGTGGATGGGTGACCACCCATTACGTACCGAGACCCTTCCGTGCCCCGGAAAGCACGTTAAGCAGTTGGTCCCGGCTGTCATTTGTAGATCTTTGACAGTCGTTACAGGTAGTCAGTGGCACGAAAAGTCTGACAACCAGTCTTACCAAGGGGTATCGTATTACCCAGTACTAACTGGGATGTGGAGGTCAGATAGGCAGTCGCTCCATGTAAAATACTGGTATTCAGTTGCATCCGGTTAGACTGGAAGCCGACCACAATAAAACTTGGGAAAAGGCTAGGCAGATGATGATCATGTTTTTAGTGATCAAATGAAAATTTATTTATAAAAAAAATGTATAAATGAAATAGTAATCATATTACTATAATAATGAATAATAATGAGTGATAGGAATAGGTAGTGCTTATTAGCCTAAACTTCGAAGAAGAACAGAGAAAAGAATCGGAGACTTCCTTAGACTATATTTTATTATGCGACCACGGCGAGTTTTTTTTTGTAAATATTAATAGTGCGTACCTAAGAGAGCGTATCATAGTTTTATGATGAAGAAGTCGTTTCCAAAATGTTCTTAAAAAGAAAACTTTCAGAAATTTTGATGGTTGTAACGACTGTGTTATGTTATGTCTAGTCGCAAACTTTAGGTGAACATAGACCAATTACTTATTATGATGTACTTACGTGATGTCCCGGAAAAAAATACAGTCTAAGGAAGTCTCCGATTCTTGTCTCTGTTCTTCGAAGTTTAGGCTAATAAGCACTACCTATTCCTATCACTGATAATAATATAATAATAATATTATAATATTATTACAATATTATTATATTATTATTTATTATTATATCGATAGATTATTACAATTATTTTTATATTATTATATAATTATTATCATTATATTATATAGTAATCATTTAATTCTTTAGTTATGGTATCCTGGTGTCGTGAGTGTTTATGTCTTCCATAGCCTGACCTGGTTTTACATGCCGTCGACAAATATCTCTCAGGCATGCTGGTTTCCTCACGATTTCCGATGAATTTCAATGGGGGAGTTCAGAACGATGTAGGTACAGAATATGTGGTACCATTTTAGCGTTGGTATCTATTCCACCTTGTAAAGCCCGGTTAAATATCTGCTTACCCCAAAACAGCATTGAAAAAGGTAACAAACCGAACGCAGATTGTCGAAAATGTAAGAAAAATACAAAAAACTTGTACCTAGGCACTACATAGTTATAGTTTTTTTTTTCTTTTTCCAACGTAAAAGACAGTCTAATATCTGTTAATTTTAGATAATTTATGCTACCTAGTTGCACAACAATTTTTAAGGAGAGCACGCCCATCATTTTCCAAGCCTCGTTGATGCTAACTTAAATCCAGAGAATACCTTTGCATATTGTATTCAGGGATTCTCTTAAAGAAGTGCACACCCATCATTTTCCAAACCTCGATGATTCTAACTTACCTCCAGAGTAACCTGTCAATACCTCTGCATATTACATTCGGTGATCCACTTACGGAAGTGCACACCCATCCTTTTCCATACCTTGGTAAAGGTAGCTTAACCTCAGAGTAACCTCTTCAGTATATCTACATTTCTTAGTCAGAAATCACCGAATACCACATATTTGTGGCCGGTGGTGCACACCCATCATTTTCTAAACCTGAGCACAGGTAGCTTAACCTCAGTTGTTAAATTATCTAAAACGAACAGTATTACATTTCTAAACCTAGCAATCAGTTTCATATTGTGATGCGATTCGAACAATAATTGAAAAAATTCTGTATAAAAATATTGATATGCATCGAGATATTAGAGATATTAAGATTTAAAACATATTTTCATACTGAAAATGAACAAATATTTAAAATATTTTAGTAAGAGTATATCTGTCACAGGAGAATATCTCTAAAACATTTTTTTTTTTGTAATCTAGCCATCTATTTATCTGCCATTTAGTTAATTACAGGAAAAAATAAATCTCAGAGCGACATACATTTTTTAGCCAACCAGAGTAAAGCCTAAAAAGAGGTAATGATTTTTTTTAGCTTAGTATTTGTAAGTAAGCCGTGTCTCGGAAAGCCCGTTAAGCCGTTGGTCCCGGCTGTCATTTGTAGATCTTCGACAGTCGTTACAGGTAGTCAGTGGCCCAAAAAGTCTGAAAACCAGTCTTACCAAGGGGTATCGTATTATCCAGTACTAACTGGGTTGTAGAGGTCAGATCCATGTAACATACTGGTATTCAGCTGCATCCGGTTAGACTGGAAGCCGACCCCAACATATTTGGGAAAAGCAAAAAAATTAAACATTCGTCAGTACGTCAGTCCCAGAGGAGCATCTACAAAACTTTGACAGGTGTCACTTGGGTAGTAGTTCTGTAGTCGTCCGCATCACAATAGGAGAGTGAATGAGTGTCCCTCTCGCGTCGTTCAGTCTTGTTTAGTTCAGCACTATCATTCTGGGAGGAAGCATTCCTCGCTTGCTCAGCCACATACTGGAACAATGAAACAATTTAGTTAGAAAGGACATACATAATATATATACAGGGTATAAAAAACTTCATAACGAAGCCGAAAGGCACTTGTTCTCCTCGTCATTGCGATCATTTTTTTGTTCTACACCATACCTGGGAACCTTCTAGTTACGGAGATATTGGGGGTCAAAGTTACAACTTTTTGACAAGTTTTTTTTTTAATACAAGTTATTAATGTAAGTTTTTTTTTTTTTTTAATTTTTTTTTTTTAAACACCTCCACGACCCCCGTAATATTCAATCCATCCATCAGCACAATGTTTTGAGTGCATTACATTGAGTTCTATCACATAACATGATTTTTCACTACAAAAAAAAGTCGTTTCCCAGCAATAATTTTTGCGTAAAGTTACATAGTTTGATGTACAGAGTGCTTGGTTGCCGGCTTCGTGATAAGGTTGTTTACACCCTGTATACGGTCCTCCACAGACTGAATAGACTGATGGGGTGAATTCAGTATAAAATAAAGTCATACTACAATGACCGGTACAAGATATTATTTCAGGAACGTTATGGGAATGCAATAGATTTGATTTGTTTTATTTAACTCTGTAGCTAGGCAGGAAGTGAACAGATGAGTTCACGCGTCCTACGTACATTTTAACATCCATTGTTTGGAGTACTGCGTACAGAGAATGTAATTTTACGTCGAACGATATGAAATTTTACTGAGAATAATTCCACACAGTTTGGGGAGGGTTTCCACCATTCATCCTGACAGGGGAGGGCTGTGCCTTACACCCTGTATTTATAAAACCGTTTGTCCTGACTGCTTATCAAAGCAAAGCAAACATCTGGCACATAAGTAGCTATTATGAGGTGATTTTGAGGAGATTTCGGTGCTAAACTCAGCTACAATACTTCCCAAGAAGTGACTCACCCAATGCCAGCGCCGAGCAGCAAGGAGACGACGTTGGTGAGCAACACGGCCGCTATGGCGCCGCGACTGAACAGGCACGTGCGCCGGACGGACAGGCAGTGGCTCTGTATACATAACAGTGACTCACCCAATGCCAGCGCCGAGCAGCAAGGAGACGACGTTGGTGAGCAACACGGCCGCTATGGCGCCGCGACTGAACAGGCACGTGCGCCGGACGGACAGGCAGTGGCTCTGTATACATAACAGTGACTCACCCAATGCCAGCGCCGAGCAGCAAGGAGACGACGTTGGTGAGCAACACGACCGCTATGGCGCCGCGACTGAACAGGCACGTGCGCCGGACGGACAGGCAGTGGCTCTGTATACATAACAGTGACTCACCCAATGCCAGCGCCGAGCAGCAAGGAGACGACGTTGGTGAGCAACACGGCCGCTATGGCGCCGCGACTGAACAGGCACGTGCGCCGGACGGACAGGCAGTGGCTCTGTATACATAACAGTGACTCACCCAATGCCAGCGCCGAGCAGCAAGGAGACGACGTTGGTGAGCAACACGGCCGCTATGGCGCCGCGACTGAACAGGCACGTGCGCCGGACGGACAGGCAGTGGCTCTGTATACATAACAGTGACTCACCCAATGCCAGCGCCGAGCAGCAAGGAGACGACGTTGGTGAGCAACACGACCGCTATGGCGCCGCGACTGAACAGGCACGTGCGCCGGACGGACAGGCAGTGGCTCTGTATACATAACAGTGACTCACCCAATGCCAGCGCCGAGCAGCAAGGAGACGACGTTGGTGAGCAACACGGCCGCTATGGCGCCGCGACTGAACAGGCACGTGCGCCGGACGGACAGGCAGTGGCTCTGTATACATAACAGTGACTCACCCAATGCCAGCGCCGAGCAGCAAGGAGACGACGTTGGTGAGCAACACGGCCGCTATGGCGCCGCGACTGAACAGGCACGTGCGCCGGACGGACAGGCAGTGGCTCTGTATACATAACAGTGACTCACCCAATGCCAGCGCCGAGCAGCAAGGAGACGACGTTGGTGAGCAACACGGCCGCTATGGCGCCGCGACTGAACAGGCACGTGCGCCGGACGGACAGGCAGTGGCTCTGTATACATAACAGTGACTCACCCAATGCCAGCGCCGAGCAGCAAGGAGACGACGTTGGTGAGCAACACGGCCGCTATGGCGCCGCGACTGAACAGGCACGTGCGCCGGACGGACAGGCAGTGGCTCTGTATACATAACAGTGACTCACCCAATGCCAGCGCCGAGCAGCAAGGAGACGACGTTGGTGAGCAACACGGCCGCTATGGCGCCGCGACTGAACAGGCACGTGCGCCGGACGGACAGGCAGTGGCTCTGTATACATAACAGTGACTCACCCAATGCCAGCGCCGAGCAGCAAGGAGACGACGTTGGTGAGCAACACGGCCGCTATGGCGCCGCGACTGAACAGGCACGTGCGCCGGACGGACAGGCAGTGGCTCTGTATACATAACAGTGACTCACCCAATGCCAGCGCCGAGCAGCAAGGAGACGACGTTGGTGAGCAACACAGCCGCTATGGCGCCGCGACTGAACAGGCACGTGCGCCGGACGGACAGGCAGTGGCTCTGGAGGAAGTAACAGTGCATAGCACTTAGAAAAAATACTAGTTAACACGTTAATTTGCTCGGTCCTCATTTATGATTTGACCATGATTATTTCTGGCTTGAAAACAGACTATATAGTCTGTTTTATTAAGTTTAGTTTGTGCACAACAGAATCGACACCATTGTGTTGCGCTTTTCGAGAATCCAGTAATTGGGATTTAAAGATTTTTATGGAATACACAGAATGCTTGGCAGGCGGTTTCATCAAGCGGTCGTTTACACCTTGGATATTCGATTTTTGGTTGACGTACTATCGAGGACACTCCCGCCTGATCACCACTAAGCTAATTTTTGCTTGCACTCCCAACGTAGAAACGCTCTCTAGCCCCGCCCCGTTGACTTTGTATAGAAATAATGAATGAAAAGATATCGAATCAGCCGAGCGCACTGACAACGCACGCCAAATGAGAGTTATTGTTCTTTTGCGCGCCAAAGTTAAAGCTTTCCTAATAGGCCCAAACTTTAAGGGGGTGTGGCTCGGCGCCTCCGCATGTTTTAAGAGCAGCCAACCCGCCATACTTTTCGCGAGAATTTTGTCAAACGCTCGTGGGTGATTATGCCGTTGTTACACATATATCTTTATTTTTTTGAGCTAATATATATCTTGTGGACTATATCTATGCTTCTATCAAAGCAAAAAATACAAAATGTAGAAACAAATTCAGTATAATCCTTCAAAAATTGCTGTTTTGCACAACTTTTTACTCAACTTTGGCCGTTCATAATGTAATCATAAATTGTAAAAGTAAAGAAAGCATAGAAGCCTTGCAAATGTAGTGGAGATTCTGAATAACAAGTATTTATTTCATATACTTGTAAGACTAATTCAAAAACAGGGAGTTGAAAGAATACCACCGCTGTGGCTCTGGATGAAACAACAAGCTTTCGACCATGCTCGCGTTGATGAAAGGCGGCCGGGAAGGGCCCTCTTAAGCGAAAAAAATGTAAACTGGTCAGGCGGAAAAGACCACGACTGTACAATAGTTCCAGTTGATGATATTACCTGCTGCGTGACAGGAGGGGCTAGTTGCTGTTCCAACACTTCGATGGAGGAGGTGGCCGAGGGGGGCCCGCGAGCCGACACCGGGTGCTTAAACCGCCAGTCTCTGCAACCATAACATAATCATTAATATTCATAAATATCGCTTGATATTACACACAGCGCCACACTAAGGAACGAGGCTTGTGTCGTGGACACCAGATACTTGATATACTACATACATACTTTTTGTTTGTAAATACATATAAACATCCATGACTAGGAAACAAATTTAATGTCCATGCTCATCACACAAACATTTGCGCCTACCGAGATTCGAACCCGGCCGACCCTAAGAACGTAAGGCAGCCACCAGTACCGCTGCGCCATTCGGTCGTCAATAAATGAAGGATGTTCGTAAAATAAATATATCGCTGGACAATACACACTGCGCTATCTAGTGCCACACTAAGCAACGAGGCTTGTGTCGTGGACACCAGATAAATGACATACTACATTTTTCTTAAGGCGACTCATCATCATCATCTGCCTAGCCTTTTCCCAACTGTGTTGGGGTCGGCTTCCAGTTTTACCGGATGCAGCTGAATACCAGTATTTTACATGGAGCGACTGCCTATCTGACCTCCACAACCCAGTTAGTACCGGGTAATACGATACCCCTTGGTAAGACTGGTTGTAGTGGTTGTCAGACTTTTCGGGCCTCTGACTACCTAACGACTGTCAAAGATCTACAAATGACAGACGGGACCAACGGCTTAACGTGCTTTCCGAGGCACGGAGGAAACACGGTATGTAATGGGCGGTCACCCATCCACAGACCAACCTAGGCAAGCACGGCTTAACCTAACGATCGACCCGAGCGGCTGTTATTATTTAGTCACGAGCTCCTTTTGATGCATTGAGGTAGTGAACTGTCGAGCTCATAATTTATCTATTTCAAGTACTATCGAGGTCACGTATTCGAGCAAGTGTTATTCGATCTAACGTCATTCGATTTCAAGTGGGAACCCATTTGAGATAGTATAGGCCCTTAACTTCAAACTCGGATAAATCCACTTTACCCTCTTATGAGATATTTAAGAAAAAGTGTTTATTCCATGAATTAAAAGGCAGTATTTTGTTTATTATGGCAACATTATTGAAGAAAACGATTATGTCTAACAAATTCAGTATTTAAACCATTAATTCTTTCAAAAACGTAATATTTAGTTTGGATTTACCTTCTTAAGGCGACTACAGGAGCTAAATTAGCCAAAAAAAAATGTCCTAAATACGCTAAATGTTAAATGCATTTAGTCATTTTTGGTGCAAGCGGGGGAAAATGTTTCAGGAATCAAAAACATCTACAAATACAACTATTTTCATTTTTCTTTTTACTACATGGATTTTTTTTGCAATTTCATACTTGTTATAAATATACAAGGTTAGTTTTCAAAGACCAACCAAAATTTAAAATTAAGATCTAGATATCAAACCAAAAGTGCATTTTAAATATTATTGTCGAAAAATATAAAATACAATAATAGCATTCATTTGAAAATGTCCTAAAAATTTCCTAAATCATAAACCTAGTGGGAATCACTCTCACTATTTAAAACAGTCCCGTGAGATAATATTTTCCTACCATGTCGCGAGCGAAGCCAGCTTATATGCTAGTATTCAAGTAAAACACGAAGAGTATAACAATCAATCTATCGATAAGACGATTGTTTTTCCGACGCTCATTTAAATGAAACAATACAGTGAATATTAAAGTTTTAAATGGACTTAATGACATACAATGGTGCCGATTCCCTTGTTCACAAACTAAACTAAATTTAAGTTGAATGCATCTTTTTCTTTCGAGAGTATGTATAATTATTGTTTGGCACGCTCTGTGGCACCAAAACCAAAAATAAGCCTGTTCAAGTCTGGAATCGTCGTCTATCGTGATCTTCAACATTTTTTGAATGAAAACGATACATGGTTTATTTGTTTTGGTTCGTCATCATCATCATCATCATCAGCCTATAATGTTCCCACTGCTGGGACACGGCCTCCTCTCAATGAGAGGGAATGGGCTATAATCCACCACGCGGACCCAGTGCGGATTGGTAGATGTCACATGTCTTCGAATTTTTGGTTCTAGGATATGCCGGTTTCCTCACGATGTTTTCCTTCACCGTTTTGAGAGCAGTGGTGGTGAAATAAATTACACAAAGTAATGCGCCTGTCTGGGTTCGAACCAACTACTTACTGTTCGTAAGTCGAGGCCGCCACCACTGGGCCACCGCTGCTCTCTTTTGGTTCGTACGAAGAGATATTAGGGAAAGGGCAATGACCGCTATTCTCATCTTAACTGGCACCAACCTACTATACGTCTTTCTACATCGTTCTCAAATATATGTATAATCTCAACATGAATGATGTGAACAAGATTTTGTAACAAAATTTTGAAATTAAAAGAGTGTCCATAGAGTTTCTTGCCCGTTCTTCGTCATAAAGATCTACACTAGGGAATGGGCAACTACAGTACTTTCTCAAGTTATTATATCTTGTGACTGTGACTGTAGCTTCGTTTTTTTTTGTTTTCATGACATTCAAAAGTGCCGTAATGGTCTAATTGAAATAAATTATTTGAGTTTGAGTTTGTGTCCCAGTAGTGAGAACGTTATAGGCTCTGAATACGTAAGTTATGTAAGCATGTATGTGCACTCACTTGGGTGGAAGCTGGTCGGGTCTACTGCTCCACTCCCACACCCAGTCGTTGGAGTCATCCTGGAAAATAAAACAACACTCTTTAGACGATGTTGTAGCCAGGCTACGGACGCTGATCGGTCTAAATCGGGGCCTCGAAAAAATGTCCGCGAAGCTCCTTACTCTGCCATACCTCCCTACATTGGTTAGGGGTCTATCGGATAGGGCCTAGGGGATATTATCGTCCTTGCCACGTTTTTCTATACACTCTTTTGGGTTGTCTCCACGAGCGAGAGAATCGCAGCGATATAACCGTCCTTGACACGTTTTTCGTATAGAAATACGTTGAATGGCCGCGATTCTCTCGCTCGTGGAGGCGGCCCCTTAGTGCCAAGCACTAGAGGTTTGCACCAGTTCCTTTTGCCTAGGAGAGCGAGGTGAGGCCCTTGTCCACCGCGAAAACATCTCGATGCATCCCCACGTCGGGTTTTTCACAGAAGTTAAAGTTCATGTTTTGTATTTTTTCGACCAAGCGAGACGCATGCTTTTACGTGCCCGAATTCGAGCAAATTTCGGGTGTCGGAATAGGGCGCATACGACAAAAAAAACTAATTAGTCCGTCAGTCAGATTATAAAAAAATATTTGACCCGTGTTTTTTCTTTTGTTACGTAAACCAAAATTGACGTAGATATGAGACGCTTTTAAAATTCTCAATACGTCACGCCCACTCCTGAGTTTTGATGCGTTTTATCTTTGTCAATATTCATTGATTTACAAAAACAAAAAATACGTGTCCATTATTTTCCAATACTCTTAACTGACGGACTAAATAGATTTGCAATTTATTGGTACTGTCGTCATGCCTATTCGAATTACTCTTTCTAGCGCCCGCCATTAGTATTATTCAAATAACAGTAAGTGGTAAGTTACTCACTCTCCAGCAGTTGATGTAGACTCCTTTCAGCTCATCGTCCGTGGAAGGTTCTAGGTTCGGACTGTTGGGGGGCGACTTCGGACTGGAATATAACAGAGAAAGACTTTGTTAGTTTATGCATAAACGTTATAGGTAGTCAAATGAGACTAGGGTTACCATTTAGGAATTTGAAAAGTTCTGACAAAAAGCCGGAAATTTCGATAAATATAAGTCCACAGTCACAAAATGGAAATATTACCCACTTAGTTACAGTCCCCGGCACGTAACTTGGCAAGAGTCGTTAGTTGCGCAGAAGTCCAATCCAAGCGCGCGATTGGTGCGTCAGTCGACCCCTGCCTCCCGCACCGCGTCTACATTCCGTTCGCTCCCGATTACACTTGCGTGCACGAAAGTTGTATCCTTTGTTTTTGTTGACTTTTAGTTACGAGTTCAGTTTTAGTTTTAAATTAAGTTTTTGTTACGAGTTATTGTTATTGTTTTAAATTTAGTTTTTATTACGAGTTGTTGTTATTGTTTTAAATTTAGTTTTTGTTATGTTTTATACATAATATGCCAGCTCAAGTGGTAGTTCTAATTTGATGCCAGGGATAACAGTATTATTAACCGATAGTGACGACGAGAACCTATAATTTTTAATAATAATACTTTTTTTTTCTTAATAAAAAAAATGCATATTATATTTTATTTATAACGCCTAATAAATGTCACGAATTCCTCTGCTTTGTTTAACTACAAGATTAAAAATAAATGATGGCAATAACCATAATGACAATCAATAAAAGTGACCAGTTTTTTGTTCCACTAAGTGCACGATGCGCGAACTTGCCCCCACTACGCCAAAACCTTGCAAACTTACGTGCCGGGAACTGTACACTTACAGTGGTATGGTAGGAATGGTAGCAGACGCTCACATTGCAATGGGGTAGGATGCGGGGTTATTTTTATTTTTATTTTGATTGAAGAAAATATTTTATACTAGCTTCTGCCCGCGACTTCGTACGCGGATCCTGTTGCTTATGCCAGCGACAACGGAGTCGTCAAAATCGAAGACCTGAAACGTCTGATGTCGAATTTATATTATATAAAACTACAAAGCCTTTTAAGAGCCCGGGGACGGGAATACAACGGGATGCGCAAGACGATTCGAGACGTTCCAGATCTTTCATTTTTGTAAGTCAACAGGAAATGCCCATCAGACCAAACAACACTTGCTGACACGTCATTCCTATGTGTTATGGTGTAGCTGGGCTCTTGGAGTTCCACAACAGGTGTTCCAGATCTTCGATTTTTATAAATCAACAGAGAGTGCTCATCAGATTGAACAACTTTTGCTAAAACTTATCATTCCTCTAAATATGTTATAGTGTAGCTGGGCTCTTGGAGTTCCACATCAGGTGTTCCAGATCTTCAACAGAAAATGCTCATCACGTGGAACAATTTTTGCTATGGTACCATTTTTGTATCTCTTATAGTTCAGCTGGTCTGTTGCGGTTCTGCATCAGGTGTTTATGTTTTTTCCAAGATAAAACTCAACAGAAAATGCCCATCAGACCGAACAACTTTTGCTAAGACGCCATTCCTATATGTGTTATGGCATAGCTGGGCTTTTGGAGTTCCACAACAGGTGTTCCAGATCTTCGATTTTTATAAGTCAACAGAGAGTGCTCATCAGATTGAACAACTTTTGCTAAAACGTCATTCCTATATATATGTTAGTGTAGCTGGGCTCTTGGAGTTTCACATCAGGTGTTCCAGATCTTCAAATTTATTCTCTCAGCAGAAAATGCCCATCACGTGGAACAATTTTTGCTATGATACCATTTTTGTATCTCTTATAGTTTAGCTGGTCTGTTGCGGTTCTGCATCAGGTGTTCAAGTTTCCAAGATAAATTATAGCCTATATCTTGCCCAGACTCAATACCTATACAACAAACAAAAAGTCATTCAAATCCGTCCAGCAGTTCCGAAGATTAGCGTGTACAAACAAACAGACAAACAGACAAACAGACAGACTTTTTTTTTTGGATTCGTGCTCTATTACTGTTTCTAAACCCCCCTCAATTATTTATTTTTTAATATATTCAATGTACAGACACAGTTTTTTTACTGTTTTATTATATGTATAGATTTGAACTTGTTGATTGATTGTTGATTAAAGACTGATTTGATATTAGCTTACTTAAATGTAGTTTTATTACTCATATTCCATCTAATTTAAACAAATCTGGACTAATTAAAGGGCCGGACAAAGTCCGGACAAAACTCTAAATGTCCGGACTAATCTGGACGGATGGTAACCCTAAATGAGACGGACTTTCCTAAATTCACATAAATCAGTACCTATGTTAAATTTAGGTGCCAAACCAGTGTGTATGTTGAACATGAACTAAATATAATTCCCGACCGATTTCGCGCGCTACCTTAGTGCATCCTCCTTCACAAGTAGACCCTTGTACCATCAAGTCTTCACACTAATCTATATCTATACTTCTATAGATACTAATATTTATAAAGAGGAAAGATTTGTATTTTTGTATGTGACGAATAAACTTAAAAACTACTGGACCGATTTGGAAAATTCTTTCAGCAATGGATAGCTACATTATTAGCAAGTAACATAGGCTATATCTTATCCCTGTACTCCCACGGGAACTGGAACTACGCGGGTGAAACCGCGTGACGTCCGCTAGTAGATACTAATAATAGAGAGGAAAGATTTGTATTTTTGTGTGTATGTTTGTAATGAATAAACTCAAAAACTACTGCGCCGATTTCAAAAATTCTTTCACCATTAGAAAGCTACATTCACCCTGAGTAACATAGGCTATATTTTATTCCCGTACTTCCACGGGAACGGGAACTACGCGGGCGAAACCGCGTGACGTCCGCTAGTAATATTATAAAGAGAAAAGATTTATATTTTTGTGTTTTTGTGGTAATGAATGAACTCAAAAACTACTGCGCCGATTTCAAAAATTCTTTCACCATTAGAATGCTACATTCAACCTGAGTAACATAGGCTATATTTTATCCCCGTACTCCCACGGGAACGGGAACTACACGGGTGAAAGGGCGTGACGTCCGCTAAAAATATTATAAAGGAAAAGTTTGTGTGTGTGTATGTTTGTTACTCTTTCACGCTAATACTCCTAACCGGATTTGGATGAAATTGCACACAGATAGTTTATAGCCCGGATTAACACACAGGACACTTTATCCCGCTTGTATGATCCCGTGGGACAAAATATCGGGCAGAATCTAGTTACATCAAAAACTTCCCACGCGAATTGCACAAAAACAACACTTCTACGAAATTGACCTCCAAGAATGTCCTTTATAACGCGTAAATGACTGAAAAACGTGTAATATCACTCGAAGCGACTTCGCACGCTCTTCAAAAGATTAACACAAGAGATTATTAATTACTTTTAATAAAAATACACTCTAAAACCAATTATTGTTGTTGTTAACACACACACTTTAAAGATATCAGAGTACTTTTCAAGTTAGTGTAGATATGAAGTGGTTGGATTTCCAAAAGCTGAACTACAGTAATAAATCTGATTATTATGTTCAACGATTATTATGTATGTGGGGGAGGCCCATGTCCAGCAGTGGACGTCTTTCGGCTGAAATAGTAGACAGTACTAGTTATGTTCAACAAAACCTAATGGCTAGACCCTCTCGAAGCCGTCAACCATGTATTCTGTCTGTAACACCCGGTTACATCTCTGGACCTGGCATCGATGACTTTTATAACAATAAAAGTCCAAACGTAACAATGAAATGCTCAATATCACATGTATCGGCAACGAAAGTGCTTGTTTTTGAACATTTCATTGTTACGTTTGGACTTTTATTGTTATAAAAGTCATCGACGTCAGTTCCAGAGATAATGTAACCGGGTTGAACATCAAACTATAAGTCATCATCATCAGCCTATTAATATTCCCACTGCTGGGACACAGGCCTCCTCTCTAAGAGAGGGAATGGGCTATAATTCACCACGCGGGCCCAGTGCGGATTGGTAGATGTCACATGTCTTTGAATTTTTTGTTTCTAGGACAAGCCGGTTTCCTCACGATGTTTTCCTTCACCGTTTTCAGAGCAGTGGTGATGAAATAAATTACACAAAGTAATGCGCCTGTCTGGGTTCGAACCCACGACTTACTGTTCGTAAGTCATGGCCGCCACCACTCTCACTATAAGTAACTATAAGTCATCATCTGCCTAGGCTTTTCCCAACAAATTTGGGGTCGGCTTCCAGTTTTACCGGATGCGGCTGAATACCAGTATTTTACATGGAGCGACTGCCTATCTGACCTCCACAACCCAGTTAGTACCGGGTAATACGAGACCCATTGGTAAGACTGGTTGTCAGACTTTTTGGGCCTCTGACTACCTAACGACTGTCAAAGATCTACAAATGACAGCCGGGACCAACGGCTTAACGTGCTTTCCGAGGCACGAAGGAAACTCGGTATGTAATGGGTGGTCACCCATCTACAGACCAACCTAGGCAAGTACCGCTTAACCTAACGATCGACCCGAGCGGCTGTTATTATTAAGCCACGAGCTCCTGTCCTGCTCCTGAAACTGGGAAGTAACTATAAGTAATTATACGCAAAAATATTTTATTTTTGGAGGTGAAAAATCACGTTTTACCGTAGGACTACAATGTTAACGCACTCAAACCTTTATGCTGATGGATGCATCGAATAGGCTCAAGGAATTATTCAAAGTTCAGTTACAACATTAAAACTTGTTGTTGGAACTGACCCCCAATATCTCCGTAACTAGAAGGTTCCCAGGCATGGTGTAAAACAAAAAAAAACCGGCCAAGTGCGAGTCGGACTCGCGCACGAAGGGTTCCGTACCATTATTATCAAAAAACGGCAAAAAAATCACGTTTGTTGTATGGGAGCCCCCCTTAAATATTAATTTGATTCTGTTTTTAGTATTTGTTGTTATAGCGGCAACAGAAATACATCATCTGTGAAAATTTCAAACTGTCTAGCTGTCACGGTTCATGAGATACAGCCTGGTGACAGACAGACGGACAGACGGACAGACGGACAGACAGACGGACAGACAGCGAAGTCTTAGTAATAGGGTTCCGTTTTTACCCTTTGGGTACGGAACCCTAAAAAATGATCGCAATGATATGACGGAGAAAACAAGCGCCTTTCGTTAGGGGTACTTTCAATGCTCTGCCTGCATCGGATAGCCCTGTCATTCACACAACATTTTCCACAGTCAGTTAAGGGCCTATACTCCCTCAAATGGCTTAGCATGATCCTCCTTTACGCCTAAAATACTGCAGCATTAATTTTGAAATAAATATATGGTAAAGTTGAGGATTAATGTTAGATCCTATATTTGGCGAAAACACGATTCCATAAAATTTTCTCTATAGAAAAAAAATCCAAAGTTACCTCCAAATCGAACAATAAACCGCTGGTATTCAAAAAGTACTTCAAATTAGATCATGAAACTTTGCATACTAACTGAACTAACTATAAAGCAGGTCTTGTGTTTTTTATTTTTTCTAAAAGACGAATATTTGATTTTATAGAGAATAAAAATAAAAAACCGGCCAAGTGCGAGTCGGACTCGCGCACGAAGGGTTCCGTACCAACTATTATAAAAAAATCACGTTTGTTGTATGGGAGCCCCCCTTAAATATTAATTTTATTCTGTTTTTAGTATTTGTTGTTATAGCGGCAACAGAAATACATCATCTGTGAAAATTTCAACTGTCTAGCTGTCACGGTTCATGAGATACAGCCTGGTGACAGACAGACGGACAGACGGACAGACAGCCAAGTCTTAGTAAATAGGGTTCCGTTTCTACCCTTTGGGTACGGAACCCTAGAAAACCACTCATTTCGCACTATTTGGCTTGCAGTGACTGACGTAACAACCACTTTGTAGTGCAAGCTGATTAGAACGTTATTCTAACAGTATTTCAAACGAAGTTTGAACCACCACAAATAGAGTTGCTAGTTTGAGGTAGTGTAGGCTCTTAAGCACAGAGGTACGTACTAAGTAGTATCACTACTCACTACACTATCATATTACACGCGGTCTGTCGGCGCCGGCCGGGCGCATTTCAACGGCTTTGCATTTTCATATGTTTTGTAACTTGAGTAAGATGTGACAAGAATGGTTCAAGTAAGGAACGAGTATATTAGAGGAAGTTTAAAAGTTGCCAGGAATTAGACCTGTCGTACTGTATGGATCGGAATGTTGGGCTGTGAAGAAGATGGATGAAAAACGATTGTATGTAGCGGAGATTAGAATGTTGAGGTGGATGTGTGGTGTGACAAGAATGGAGAAAGTAAGGAACGAGTATATTAGAGGAAGTTTGAAAGTTGCCAGGAATTAGATCTGTCGTACTGTAAGGATCGGAATGTTGGACTGTGAAGAAGATGGATGAAAATCGATTGTATGTAGCGGAGATGAGAATGTTGAGGTGGATGTGTGGTGTGACAAGAATGGAGAAAGTATGGAACGAGTATATTAGAGGAAGTTTAAAAGTTGCCAGGAGTTCGATCTGTCGTACTGTATGGATCGGAATGTTGGGCTGTGAAGAAGATGGATGAAAAACGATTTTATGTAGCGGAGATGAGAATGTTGAGGTGGATGTGTAGCGTGACAAGAATGGATAAGGAAGGTATATTTGATACTAGCTTCTGCCAGCGGCTTCGCCCGCGTGTAGTTTGATAATTGTCCCGTGGCATCTCACTACCGGAATAAAAAGAAAAATAAATCTTATGTTTTCATCTAGGTTATAAACTATAGCTGTTCCCCGCGGTTTCACCCTCGCTGCTCAGCACCTGTTGGTCGTAGCGTGATGTTATATAGCCTATAGCCTTCCTCAAGAAATGGACTATCCAACACTAAAAGAATTTTCCAATTCCAACCAGTAGTCCCTGAGATTAGCGCGTTCAAACAAACAAACAAACAAACTCTTCAGCTTTATAATATTATATATAAAATATAATTATATTATTCATTATTAATAGTATAGATGAGAAGTACAAAAATTTGCTTTTTTTTTACCTATTTTCCTTTGGGATTCTTTTTCCAATTTCAAGGTCTGAATCACCACCTAAAAGGTATTGCGTTTTTTGCTTTACCTACACTTTGCATAAGCTCCTACCAAAGCTTTAATTCAAAATCAGAATCTCAACCTGAGTGATGTCACCAATGTTTTGTGATAATAATATAATATTCTGATGTAAGAGTGTCCATTGAGTTTCTTGCCTTTTTTAACCGACTTCAAAAAAAGAGGTTGAAGAAGTTATATGTTCGTGTGTACCTATGCTTTTTTTTGATTTTTATTTTTTAATTCTGATTTATTTTTTGCAAAAAATATTTTTATTTATTATTATAAAAAAAAAAACCAAATCAATCAAACAAAGGTTAAGCTTCGAAGTCAGTGACCTTTGTTTGATTGATTTGATGTTTTTGTCACCGGCATCTGAAGCTAAAGTTATTTTTTACTTTTTGTGTTTTTTTTAAGTCGGTTTGTCTTCTCCATAGAGATCTACATTTTGGGATAGGCAATTGCAGTACTTTCACAGATTTAATGCCAAGCAAGATTTCATTGCTGTCTTTGTTTCGACACTTCACAATCCTGAAACTGGCCTACTTGAAAATAACGCCCCTCTCCCCCGCCCTCCAGCAAAAAGGAGACCTTTAGGCATAATAAACTACGCGGGCTCAGTGAGGGTTGGTAGCTTGGTAGGTGTCACATTTCTTCGATGGGGTGTAAATGTGTAATTATTGATTCGCCTCGAATTACCCTGACATTTTGGGAGTATGAGAACAGGGTGTAGCTCTTCATACCCTATAGAAAAGTGAGGATCCTCCAACCAGACGGGTGTTATGTCTGGTTGGCCACTGCCTCTGCCCGACAGTTGTTGTCGGGTTCTTGTATTATGGTCTTATGTCGCGGATAACTCTGCTTGCGCGATGTAGGAATTCTCACGTGTTTCGTTGTTAGTTCATCGTTCGTGTCATAGATGGCGCTGTAGTACTTTTTGTTCTATGTTGCTTTGTACTGCCGCTACAACATCACCTGTCACTCGTATGTGGAACTATCATAAGTGAATCCATCTGTTCTATTTCTCAATTAGCTGCCACATTTCTCAATAGAAATCGATTGGTTAATGCGTTCCTTGATAACGTCCAATGGCATCCGAATATCCTAAGTAATCGTATCGAAACTGGCCAAGTGGACGTTTCCTAATAAAACTCAGCTGGCAAGCGAGCTTAGTCGTCGGCACATTTGATTGAAGAGTAGTTGGTGAACAACAAAGCCGGCTAAAATTGGCAAACTCCGTTAGGCTTTTCCTCGAACGTATAATATACTTGTGCAGCATGTATCAGGACGGTGTGAGAGCTATAATATAAGCTAGTGATTCTATAAAATATGATTTCACTCGAAGCAAATGTATGTGACAGCAGACTTTTTCTCTGCGATTGCGATTTTGGTCCCATAGATAGGGAAAGTGGTTCAATTGAATGGTCTGTAGACAGACACACCCCAGCCACGCCGCTCAGTTCAGCCGTATTGTCTGAACTAGGGCTGTCCTGATAATTGGGTAGTGGATGTCAAATAGGCAATTGTTCCATCTACACTACTACTACACTACTACAACAGCCCATAACGTCCACTGCTGGACATAAGCCTCTCCCATGATAGGAGCAATTTGCCTTAATCTCCACGCTTGGCAGGCGGATTGGAGATCGCAGTGATGAAAGACTAACACAAAACGTTGCTGCCCATTCTCAGGTCTACGGAGGCGCAAGTTGTTCTGCCTCAGACATTAGTCGCCTTATACGACACCCGTGACTGTAATGGGTTGGTTCTATTCTACTCTGCCGGATACCACGCGGCTTAAAAAAGAAAGAGTATTCTACAAGCTGCTAAATAAACTGGTGCAGTAAAAGGCACATCAGTTACAACTAACTGAACTAACCCAGTATCGATTTAGTCGGCACAGTTAATTACTATGTGTGCAGCGAGAAGCCATAATGAGGCCGCTACATCGCTTGCGAAACTGCTGACGTTGCTCAATGCTACTCATAATAGCGTGTTTGTATTCAAGCTGGGCGCAAGCACAATTACACCAACCTTTTTTCCGTAAACTCACGACTTTTCCCAATGGGTGTAAGCAGAAACTACTGACCGACGCCTGCTAGGATCTTTACATTCGGATGGGAAATCACCTAATGACTCCTCCCGCTCTGGGCGGAGCAGGAGGTAGTGTTCAAACTTTTACTGACTAAAACTCATCCATGTTCCTTCATCGCTCTTTGTGTTCCGGGGCACGGTATCTCTTTCGAACAGTCCCGCAGCCCCGGAGCCTTACATACTCCTCGCGTCGTCGACGTTCATACGTCTGGTCTGGACATACGTAAAGGTCAAACCGGACTAAATGTGGACGCAGTTCCAAGCACCGGGTATTACATAAAGGGTGTAAAACACCTAGGCACTCGTTCTCCTCGTCATTGCGATAATTTTTTTGTTCTACACCATACCTAGGAACCTTCTAGTTACGGAGATATTGGGGGTCAAGTTAAAGAAGATTTTTACTTTAAACACCTCCACGACCCCCGTACTATTCAATCCATCCATCAGCACAATGTTTTGAGTGCGTTACATTGAGTTCTACCACAAAACATGATTTTTCACCCCAAAAAAAAAGGTCGTTTCCCAGCAATAATTTTAGCGTAAAGTTACTTAGTTTGATGTACAGAATGCTTGGTTGACGGCTTCGTGATGAGGTCTTTTACACCCTGTATAAATATACCAAGGTCAAGGGCAAACGCGACTGCTGAGCATAGGGAGCTGGGTTCGATTCCCGGGTCGGGCAAAGTGTTATTGGGTTTCCCATCAGGAATTTCTCAGTAGCAGCCTCGGAGTCTGGATTTGCGCCCTGCCTCGACTCTTATCACTTCTGCCTAACACTTCGTGGATAACAGACGTGATGTTATGGGTTCGATGAAATTGGTGGTACATGCTCCTAAAGGTCATCTTATCGGTAAGCCCCTCAGTTATGCAGGTGTTGATACTATTGGCAGTTATTATGAATCATAGCAGATGTACCTTCAACTTTTTTGCATAGTTTCCAGGGTAGCCCCCGAAATTCAAACTTTCTTACATTTTTTGCAATTTTCAGGCCAGTGCTAGGTTGTATGTTGGTGAGAATATTATTCGCAGCTGTAAGATGTATATCACAGGTGGAAAAATGACTTTTTCAAGGTCAAAGTCATTCCTACACCTTCATGAACTTGGAGGGATGTATTGATGATTTTGATGAAAATAATTCTGTAACCACTTACGTCTTACAGCCGCGAATAATATTCTAATCAACATAAAACCTAGCACTGGCCTGCAAATTGCAAAAAACGTAAGAAAATTTGAATTTCGCGGGCTACCCTGGAGCTTTCACCTTAGGTCCCATGTTATAATTATAAGAGGCGGGCCTATTACCATCAACCAGACACAGATACGGACTCTGCGGCTGATACTGAGAAATTCCAGATGAAAAAACCTCGAAAAATCGCCGAAATTGCCTCATGTAATTAAAAGACGCTCCCTAGTCAAATTTTCCAAAGAAAAAACTGAGTAGTGAGTAGTACCTACTAATACTGGTTCGAAGCAATAAAAGTATTGGAGAAAAGAAAAGTCGTAAGATAGCAGTTTTCGTATCATATACAGAGGCGGGAAGTGGCGATCCGAATCTATTTATATACAAACTGGTGTAGAAACTAGTTCGACCGGATCACTTACATGTTGGACAAGGTAAGCTACAGTAGACACGTATTGAATGTGTAGTAGTGGATCTGTTTGTTTGTCTAGAGCAGTCTTTCCCAACGTGGGCGATAACGCCCCCTTGTGGGCGCTGCAGGCCTAAAGGGGGGCGGTAAGAGACCCAGAAAAAAAAGGGGGCATTGTGTAGGGCTTTGGGGTCGATTTATAATTTCATCTACCTAGCTAGGAAGATTCTTAGACACCGACTGAGCTCTCGACTCTCGACTACATCTTGTGAACATCAACTAATATTAATTAAGATATAGTGGATTGTGGTCAATTGTTCAACGATTTTTGATAGTGTTACGAGCTGGGTACGGGATAAATTAATTACTACCGATGAAACAACTGAATAACTTTAATAATTACAAAACACTTCAAACTCAATCACAAGTACACCACTGATCACTATTCACTTAGATATCGCACTCACAAGTTCACTTTGATTCGCTCCGTACTGTAGCCAAAATAATACTGCCTGCTCCCGCAAACACGTCGACTATTTATATGACGACCGAACGTTTGAGAAAGATCCAGAATCTTCTAGACAATTCATACTAGGTCATTGTCCTACGAGAAACTTCCACAACTTTTGTACAAAGGAAAGAAATAGGTACTTTATGCCCTGGGCGTACGGTCGAAATTACAATGACAACTTCCTGATGTATTTTATAGGTAGTTTGCGAATTTGTACCTACATCATTCGATACATACCTACTACTACCTACCTAGTTGTAGGTACCTACTATTAGAACCTACTTGTATTGTAGGTATGGGTACGACGTAACACTGCCCCCTCCTTAGACATGCTCGTCCCGAGCATCATTAGCCCCGTAGTATCGCGCCAATCGGTCTACATGGACAATCTTAGGCGCACCTCGTGGACCCTTCTGTATTCGGTAGGTGACATCGTTGATCCTAGTCACGACTCGGTATGGTCCATCCCAGTTTGCTTGCAATTTCGGAGACTTCCCTTTGCTCCGCACTGGGTTATGCAACCACACCAGTGAACTCTCGTCGAAACCCCTATTATTTGCTTTCCGGTCATAACGGGTCTTCATCTTCTCAGACATCTGTTGGCCGGATTGTCTAATATGCTCATAAACATCATTCAACTTGTTACGCAAGTCATTTGCGTAATCTGTTACACTGCGTGGAGCATCAGGGGGAGTTCCAGTGATTAAATCTGCAGGCAACCGTAATTCCCTTCCAAAGTTCGCGAAGGCGGGCGTCACAGTCGTACTTTCGTGGACTGCGCTGCGGTAGGACAGAAGAAACGGCTGTATGTGCTTGTCCCAATCCCTTTGTCTGCTTTCCACGACTTTTGCCAGATATCTTTCCAACGTTTGGTTGAATCGTTCCACCATTCCATCAGATTGTGGGTGGTAAGAGGTGGTTCTGGTTTTGTGGGTACCCATTAATCGACAAGTCTCCTGAAATACTTGAGATTCGAAATTCCTTCCTTGATCGCTGTGTATTTCTAAGGGTACTCCAAAACGACAGAAGACTTCCTGAACCAATTTATCTGCGACAGTTGTAGCTTCTTGATTAGGAATGGCGAAGACTTCTGGCCACTTTGTGAAGTAATCCATGACCACCAAGAAGTACTTGTTTCCGCTCTCACTTTCTGGAAATGGTCCCGCAACGTCTAGTGCTATCCGTTCCCAAGGGGCTCCAACGTTGTACACTTTTAATGCTCCTCTGCTGCGTGTTTGGGGTCCTTTCACGGCCGCACAACTGGTACATTTGCGACACCAGTCCTCCACATCATCTCGACAGTGGATCCAGTAAAAGCGTTCTCGAATTTTTAGTAAAGTCCTTTTTACCCCCATATGTCCTCCCGAACATCCATCATGGTACAGCCGCAAAACATCCGGTACCTTAGCTTTAGGGACAACCATTTGTAGATGACAGCTGTCCCCTCGAGCGTTTTCCCATTTACGGCACAAGACTCCATCCTGGATCACCAAGCTGTTCCATTGCGCCCAATAACTCTTCGTGATGGAACTCATCGCAGCCACATCACTCCACTTGGGTTTAGGAGCACCAGCTTTGATCCACTCGAAGATCGGTTTGATGTCCGAGTCATTTTGCTGAGCCTGCTGTAGAGTTTCTTTCCATTCATCGCTGAGATCCATTCTAAGCATCCTCACGGGCACTACTTCCTTAGTCTCTTGCCGGGCACAGTGCTTACAGTCTTCAGGACAAGGTCTTCTCGACAGGGCGTCTGCGTTACCGTGAGTTCTTCCACTGCGATGTTCAGTTACGAAGTCAAACTCTTGCAATAGCTCAATCCATCTCGCCACTTGCCCTTCTGGATTCTTGAACTGTAATAGCCACTTCAATGCAGCATGGTCAGTTCTTAATTGGAATTTACGTCCCAACAAATATTTACTGAAGTGCTGCAATGTCTTTACTACGGCGAGTAGTTCCCGTCTTGTAACGCAGTAATTTCTTTCTGGTTTGGATAAAGACTTGCTGAAGTAAGCTATCACAACCTCTTGGTTTCCTTTCCGTTGAGACAGCACGCCCCCAATTCCAGTATTACTTGCATCTGTGTCAACTATGAAGTCATTTTCTGTGTCAGGATATCCCAAGATAGGCGTATTGCACAGACGTTTCTTTAATTCCTGAAATGCAACGTCGCAGTTCTCGTCCCAACAGAATTGCCGCTTTTCCTCAGTGAGTTTGTGCAGAGGTTTTGCAATGTCGGCAAAATTCTTGACAAACCTTCGATAGTAGGAGCACAAACCCAGAAATGCTCTGACCTGTGTCTTGTCTTTCGGAACTGGCCAATCCTTGACGGCGATTACTTTTTCTGGGTCTGTTTGAACACCTTCCCCCGAAACTATGTGTCCTAAGAAGTTCACTTGTTTTCTGAAAAACGAGCACTTTTTCGGACTTAACTTAAGATTTGCTGTTTGGATTTTCGACAGCACTTGGTTGAGGTTTTTAAGGTGATCTTCAAATGTACGGCCCACGATGATTATGTCGTCTAGATAGACAAGACATGCGTCTCCAATCAATCCGGAGAGTACTTGCTCCATCAGCCCTTCAAACGTTGCAGGAGCATTGCACAATCCGAATGGCATAACTTTAAACTGCCACAATCCCTTCCCTGTTGAGAATGCAGTTTTTTCCTTATCCTTGGGGTCTATTTCTACTTGCCAGTAGCCACTTTTCAGGTCAAGTGTGGTAAACCACTTCATACCAGTCAGCGTATCCAGTGTGTCATCGATCCTAGGCAGCGGATAGCTGTCCTTTTTCGTGACATCGTTCAGTCGTCGATAGTCCACACAGAAGCGCATACTGCCGTCCTTTTTCTTTACCAGGACCACAGGAGAACACCATGGACTCGATGAAGGCTCTATAACACCGTCCTTCATCATTCCCTCCATCATGGTTTCCACCTCTTTTTCACGTGCAACTGGCAGTCTTCTTGGTCGCTGACGGATTGGTAACTCGTTACCCGTATTAATCTTATGCTGAACTAGTCCAGTTCTCCCTATGTCAGCATCATTTGAAGAGAAAATGTCGGCATACTGAAGTAACATCTTCTTAGCCTTGTCCATTTCTTCTTTAGATAAATCGCAGTTTTCCAAAAGTGTTGACACGTCAAACTTTGTACTACGAATTTTATTTCCGGTAGGCAGATTTTGCAATTGACGCATCCAAGCTACTTCCTCGCAAGTGCCGATTAAGGTGCCCTTCTTAATCACTTGCTCCTTGTCACTTGGATTCAGTATGCGTACTGCTGAGACGTTTTTGGCCTTGACCAGAGTACGTGCCATCTTCCATGGAAAGTCATTGTTCACCCTTTCTATCAGAACACTTCGATCTTTTTGTCCAGAATTCCGTGGTAAACTAATTGGCACAATCGTTTCCGATCTGCGAGGAAGAACAATCTCCTTCAAGCAGTACACTTTCCCTGATGGTGCACCTTCCATGAAGACTTCCTCTGAACCACATTTCAATACTCCTTGATCAACGTCGATCTCACAACGATATTTCCGCATAAAATCCAAGCCCAAGATGCAATCGTCCACTATGTCGGCCACGATGACATTGTGCTTGTAAAATCTGTCACCCAATTTTAACTCCACCTCCTTCTTGCCTCGGACGGTTATGTGCTGACCGGTAGCTGTTAGTAATCGTATACGGTCGTGGTTATCAAAGTAGTCCCCAAGAAACCGACTTGCTAGGTGAGAGTTAACGACCGTGTAAGAAGCTCCAGTATCCAACGTCAGTTTGCATGGTGTTCCGTTGACTTCGCCTCTGATGGTCAGGCTGTTCCCGTCATGTGCTTGCGAGATCAAGATTCTCGGGGCTCTTTCAATACCAGCCAGCACTCGCCCCCCAGTCCTGGCATTTACTCGTTTCCCTGCTGTGGCTGGGCAGTCACTTCAGCCACCCTTCCTTGCTGATCTTCTCGCGGGGTGTTGCGCTTTGGACAGCTTGACCGAAGGTGACCCCTTTCTCCACAAGTGTAGCACCTAGGACTGTACCCTTGCGGGCGCTCGCGTACAGGTGATGCTACAACCTCCCTAACGCGGTGCGTTCGGTGGTCTTGCCTCACTGCCTCTACTTCTAAAGCATGGGCTAAGGCGTCCTTCAATGTTTCATGATGCCCAAGTCTCACGGCGGCTCTAACCTCTAAGTCACGTATTCCATCAACGAACGCTTGTACCAGATTCCCATCGATCAGTGCAGGGGCAGACTGGTATGCTTTCCGAACCAGCTTTTCAACTTCCAGGGCCCACTGCTGTAGGTTCTCGGCACTACGCTGGACACGATCCTTCAACTTAGCACGAAATACGTGCTCCAGGTGCGCGTCGCCGTATCTGGACTCTAACGCCTCCAGCAGCTGTTCGTAGGTCACATCCTTGCCAAGCGCTTCAAGAATGTTGAGGGCCTGGTCTCGGAGGCCCAAAGTGAGCGCGGTCATGGCTTGAGATTTTGTCCATCCATTCGCCTTCATAACGGCCTCAAATTGAATTTCATACGCCGACCACGAAGATGTTCCATCGAATGGAGGCACCTTAAAGCCCCGCGCTGAAGGTGCAGGAACTACTGAAGCCACAGTCACATCTCCAGTCTTCAGTTCTCCCAAAGCCTTCTTCATCCCCGCGATCTGCACTTCGGCCTCTGAGATGCGATTCTCGTGCAGGTGAACCTGATCCTTCATTACCTTCAGCTCTTTGCCGAAAGTTGAATGAAGATCCTTTATGAGGATCATCTGTTCTTCTTGACGGCGAGCCTGCTCCTCCTTATCTCGTTGCAACTGCTCTTGTAACTGGCGAGCCTGGTCCTCTTGACGGCGGGCCTGCTCCTCTTGACGGCGAGCCTGCTCCTCTTGACGGCGAGCCTGCTCCTCTTGACGGCGACCCTGCTCCTGCAGCAGCGCCATTAAAGCTGACAAGTCTGGCGCTACTGATGCTGGAGAAACTCCGGATGGACCAGCGACTGGCACTGACGTAGGCTGGACACCACCCGGTGTCTGTGTCGGAGAGTCTCCAAACCGCCTTTGGTCCATGTCCTGCTGTCGCTGACTCCTGGTACGGATACCGTCCGTGTTGTCCTTTGGTAGAACTGGCATAATTTATCCCTCACTTCTGGCACCAAATTGTTACGAGCTGGGTACGGGATAAATTAATTACTACCGATGAAACAACTGAATAACTTTAATAATTACAAAACACTTCAAACTCAATCACAAGTACACCACTGATCACTATTCACTTAGATATCGCACTCACAAGTTCACTTTGATTCGCTCCGTACTGTAGCCAAAATAATACTGCCTGCTCCCGCAAACACGTCGACTATTTATATGACGACCGAACGTTTGAGAAAGATCCAGAATCTTCTAGACAATTCATACTAGGTCATTGTCCTACGAGAAACTTCCACAACTTTTGTACAAAGGAAAGAAATAGGTACTTTATGCCCTGGGCGTACGGTCGAAATTACAATGACAACTTCCTGATGTATTTTATAGGTAGTTTGCGAATTTGTACCTACATCATTCGATACATACCTACTACTACCTACCTAGTTGTAGGTACCTACTATTAGAACCTACTTGTATTGTAGGTATGGGTACGACGTAACAATAGCATTCCCATCGTCATATTTGTGTGAACGTGGATTTAGTGCTGTGGCAACGCTGCTTACTAAAAAGAGAAATCGTTTGCGTGTTACCGAACGTGGCGACTTACGGCTGTTTTTGAGTAAATTGGAACCTGATATCAACAAACTTATTGAACAGCATCAGATTCAACGTTCACATTAGTTTTTATATAAGAATTGATTATGTTTGTTTTATTTTCAATAAAAGATAGTCTGTCCGAATACTATAAATTTGCGTTTCAATAATCAGTTATAAGTACTTAGTGGTTTTTAAGTATGTTTAAAAAGGGGGGCGTTAAAAAATAATTTATTCTTAAAGTGGGCAGTAGACAAAAAAAGGTTGGGAACCCCTGGTCTAGAGCTTTCTCAAGTAGTCTGATGAAGGAAATAGCGCGTATTATTTACAAATATAGTTATATAGTGCGCTATAGTATTTTGTCTATGACCAGTGTGTGTTGCTTGCCAGTGATTACATACGGGACTGAAACGTGGTCACTCATAATGGGCCTCATCAGACGGCTTAAAGTCACCCAAAGGGCAATGGAGAGGACTATGCTCGGAGTTTCCTTGCGCGATCGAATCAGAAATGAAGACATCCGCAAGAGAACCAAGGTTACCGACGTAGCCCGAAGAATTGCCAAAACGGATGGCCGATGGGGCCGAAAGTTCTGGAGTGGCGACCGCGAACCGGAAGACGTTGCGGTGGAAGGCCTCCCACTAGGTGGACCGATGACCTGGTGAAGGTTCCGGGAACCCGCTGGATGCGAGTCGCAAGGGACCGTTCAATGTGGCGACACTTGGGTGAGGCCTATGTCCAGCAGTGGACGTCTTTCGGCTAAAATGATGATAGTATTTTGCGCGTATACTAAGATCACTAAGCCGCACTGGGCGTCCGTGGTGGATTCTAGCCCACTCTCTTTCCTCAGCTGCCTAGCCTGTTCCCAACTATTTTGGGCTCGGCTCCCAGTCTTACCGGATGCAGCTGAATACCAGTATGTTACATGGTGCGACTGCCTATTCGACCTACACAACCCAGGTACTACTGGGCAATACGATACCCTTAGTAAGACTGGTTGTCAGAATTTCGGGACTTATCTGTAATAGCTGTCAAAGACCGAAAATTGACAACCGGGACCAATGGCTAAGCTTGCTTTTCGAGGGACGGAGGAAACTGTATGTAATGGGTGGTCAACTGGTCACACACTGGCTGAATGGCTGTTATTATTTAGCCACGAGCTCCCCAATCTTCGGTAGAATATAACCAGTTGATTTTTTTAAGAATGTGAGTGACTCTGGGTACTGACCTGCCTTTGACGCTGGACGCGCGGGAGTGCCTCACGGAGGAGTCCCGGCTCTCCCTCTGAGCCTCTCGCAGGAGTCTGATGTACTCGTTCTCGACGGCGGCTAGACCTCCGCCGGAGTTGAGTTCTACCCACGATTCTGTAACAATAGGAGAGGAAGATGAGTATATTTTGTTGACGAATTCTTTTGAATGATTGAGAAACTTTTTTTTCCGTCATCAAATGACCCCTCCCGCTCTGGGCGGAGCGGAAAGGAGTGTCAGGCTTTTACTGACTAAAACCCATCCATGTTCCTTCTTAGCCCTTTATGTTCCGGGGCCGCGGTACTCGTATCTCTTTCGAACAGTCCCGCAGCCCCGGTAGATTAGATTTGTAGTCATGATTGTTTTGATCAAATAAAATTTAGTATGAAAGATATATTTTGCGCGAGAGAACTACCCGATTTTTCCTATTACAAGAAGTATTCCTGAGCATGTTCTGGGTATTTCTCTGAGTAGCTTTGTTATAGCCCATAGGGATATGTCAGACTCCTAAAAACTAAAACAGTGTCCAGAATATAGTAAGACTCGAATCTTTGGGAAATGTACCCTTGGCCTACGCCTTTGGCATTCTTGAGCACCGTCAAAACCTTTTTCACGGTTGGCGGTTGTAAACAACCGCTTCTACGTGTCAATATTGGTTGTTATCGGTTGTAGAAATCATAATATATAAAGGTTGTAAAACACCTCTTAACGAAGCCGAAACGCACTTATTCTCCTCTTCATTGCGATCATTTTTTTGTTCTACACCCTTTCTGGGAACCTTCTAGTTACCGAGATATTGGGGGACAAAGTTCCACATTTTTGATAAGTTTTTTTTTAAATACAAGTTTTTAATGTAAGATCATTACTTTAAACACCTCCACGACCCCCGTACTTTTTAATCCATCCATCAGCACAATATTTTGAGTGCGTTACATTGAGTTCTACCACAAAACACGATTTTTCACCCCAAAAAAAATAAAGTAGTTTCCCAGCAATAATTTTTGCGTAAAGTTACTTAGTTGGATGTATAGAGTGCTTGGTTGACGGCTTCGTGATGAGGTCTTTTACACCCTGTAATAGTCGTTCCATGAAAAATACCCGAAAACATAAAAAATAGTTTCAAATTCTTGTGTCCAACTGTCCACGTATAAACAAGGTATTACAACAGGATGCAATAAAATAATATATGTACCTACAACAACAAAAAATTCGCGTGCTACCATTGTGTTGTGACCGGATGTTACTGACATGTCCGTGATTAATTATAATTGTACTGCAGTATAGTGGTAATGACGGATTGTGATCTCTCACTTGGAAAATAACTATATAAATAAATATGATTTGACACCTGCCTAGGTTACCCGACTATTGCGAATCCAAAAGGAAGAGTTATTGCGCTGTTAACACCAAAATCGCGCACACTGTCTATTTGTATGGGAGAAAACGAGACGTCACTATGAATGCTATTACAGGGCGGCCAGGTTTTAGAAGAAAATAATGAATAAATATTGATATAAAAAAGTATGGATTATTTGTGAAATATGACTCGTTAGCGGTTTAGGTATGAATATGTTGACTTCATGTTTTTAATTGCAGACCCATACGTCAAAAAAATAAAGACATAGGACCGTTAATGATGATTTTAAGACCAATGTTTGCAATTATTTTCTATCGAGCCGATTTCGTCGAAATATGTATCGAGTCCATCCAAGGTCTTTGAAATATGATCAATATTAACATATATTTTTTTGCCGTGCTAGAACAAATAGTTTTTCTTAAAAAACTGCTTAAATAACATCAATTTCAAGAAATTAGGTGTTGTCAGCCCCTTAAGATTCTTTTTTTAGACGCAATAAAAAGAAAAATTGTAAGTACTTCATTTTTATTTATTTTGGTTGTTTCCTTTTTCTATTTAATTTTGTAGTATTGTTTTGCCATGTACGTTTGTTACTTTCTATATCGGTTTTATGGCTAAGTGATCGATTAAAGATAATGAACAAATAGGTAACCTAACGATGCCATCACCACAGCCGAGCCCACGGACACCCCACGCTAGTCATGACGTGATCATACCAAAGTACACCCATTAACATAGGTCAAAGAGAAAGGCTTATCGCACCATTGTAATATTAGTAATAGATCATCGTATGCGACCTCTGAACCTGAGGATTGATATCTGGAACCAGATGTAAGTAGCTGAATAATAGTATTTTGCACTGAGAGAGATTGCAGTTTTATCAGAGTTAGGATTCTTACTAGCAGATCCATCTTCAGCTAAGAGCAGTTCAATCGAGGGTGGAACGGACACCGACACACACGCGTACGTAAACTGTTCTTAGGGTGTAAACAACCTTATCACGAAGCCGTCAACCAAGCATTTGTACTATCGGGGTCTTTTCCGCCTGACCAGTTTAATTTTTTTTCGCTTAAATCATGCGGAGGCGCTGAGCCACGCCCCCTTAGAGTTTGGGCCTATTAGGAGAGCGTCAACTTTGGCGCGCAAAATAACAATATCTCTCGTTGGGAGTGCGTCGTCAGATTCGGTATCTTTTCATTCATTATTTCTATACAAAGGCAACGGGGCGGGGCTAGAGAGCGTTTCTAGGTTGCGAGTGCAAGCAAAAATGAGCTTAGTGGTGGTCAGGCGGGAGTGTCCTCGATAGTACATCAAACTAAGTTACTTTACGCAAAAAATATTGCCAAGTCACACAACATTTACTATAATAATAAAGAAATCGCAGTAAGGAACCTTAGACTTGGTACGACTTTGTCTAGATTTCATTACTTTTTAGAGATAAACAAGCAGCTCCATCGAGACTTGGCTAGTTTTTTACAGAATGTTTTTGGTGAGATTACTCTTACAAATCATGAGTGATAATCTTTAGACCGGCTATACGTCTACAAATGTATTCAAGCTTCATATGATAGCTAAAGTCTAATTAACTATCGTGTTATAGACTCGTAAGGTCAGTTGCCGTGCTTTTATGGGCATTGTTGAGTGGTGGTTGGGGATATAATTACTTAGGGTTGAATTGTGGGGTCGGGGGGCTTTTAGGACCCAGATTCCACTAAAATATACGTGCTTTGGACGCGGAGTTGCGGAAATAAGCCCAATCATCTACCTGCCTTTTCCCAATTGTTTTGGGGTCGGCTTCCAGTCTAACCGGATGCAGATGAATACCAGTATTTTACATGGAGCGGTATCTGACCTCCACAGTACAGTTAGTACTGGGTAGGGGAGATGTAGGTAATCGGAGTCAGTTGGCAATGGTGGTCACCACAAAATAACAAAATCCGATCGCGAGCAAGTGATACCAGAATACCTACGCGCAAGCTTTACGTCATTCCCGTGCGCGTGCGCGGGTGGGGACTCAGTCAGTTCGCGCAACGCGCTGGTGAGAAACAGATGTATGAAGATTTTGCGCCATTTTGGTCTAATTTTTCGAGTAGATACATTCGAAGGTAAGTCTTAAATTACTACTTCTTTTTTTCTGTACGTGTGTTAGGTAATAATCGTAACATTTTAGATTGCAATTCAAAACCCAGATTTTTGTTGTATCTTCAACTTTTTTGCGAGGATTTTTTTTTTCTTTTTCTCGCCCATGTAGGTAATCGTAGTCAGTTGACTCCTAGTGACCCTCATTACCTAACTTCTATGAAACAATGTATTATTGTTTGTAGATGCCGAAAGTACGACTTAGGAAGACAGTTAAAGCTGCCGACTGCACTGGGTGGGACTCTGCTCGCAATTATGTGAGCGATATGTATTGATCACCATTGTCCACAATGCTGATCACCATTGCCAACCGATGCTGACAATGGTGATCAATCGTACTTTTTTTTTAACACAATTTTTCCAGAATTGCTAAGCCAAAGTGATTAAAGTTGATCTCAATTGATAGGTAAATAAGTAAAGTTTATTATAAGAGCAAAACAATAAATAGTTGATTAATAGATATGGTTTTATTTCAATTCTCGCTTAAGTGATCCTCATTACCTACATCTCCCCTAATACGATAACCCTTGGTAAGACTGGTTGTCAGACTTTCGGGGCTAGTGACTACCTGCAACGACCGTGAAAGATCTACAAATGACAGCCGGGACCAACTGCTTAACGTGCTTTCCGAGGCACGGAGGGAAATCTGTAGGTATGTAATTCTGGATGCCTCGTAGGTCTACTAATGGCAAGCTAATGCATGTGTTCATCAGGAATTTCTCAGTAGCAGCACGAAGTCTGTATTTGTATCCGATTGACGACGATATGTTCGCCCGATACTACATGGGACTTATCATAGCCGGCGAAATTTAGCTGTAGGTACTCTAAAGAGTGTAAAACACCTCTTAACGAAGCCGAAAGGCACTTGTTCTCCTCGTCATTGCGATCATTTTTTTGTTCTACACCATACCTGGGAACCTTCTAGTTACGGAGATATTAGGGGTCAAAGTTACAACTTTTTGACAAGTTTTTTTTTAATACAAGTTTTTAATGTACGACCCCCGTACTATTCAATTCATCCACCAGTAGGTACAATGTGTTGAGTGCGTTACATTGAGTACTACCACAAAACACGATTTTTCACCCCAAAGTTTCCCAGCAATAATTGTTGCGTAAAGTTACTTAGTTTTATGTACAGAATGCTTGGTTGACGGCTTCGTGATGAGGTCTTTTACACCCTGTATATATCTAGGTACACGTCCAAAAAATATGTTATTTGAAATATCAAGACACGAGTTATTTTACTCATTGGTTGATTACATAACATAAGAAATCATTTGATTGGTTCGAGAGTTGGCCACGTTCATAAACTACATTAAAACCAGTTTCTATACGAGTTTTAAATGGATGATCACGTGAATTGTAAAAAAACCGGCCAAGTGCGAGTCGGACTCGCGCACGAAGGGTTCCGTACCATTATTATCAAAAAATAGGGCAAAAAAATCACGTTTGTTGTATGGGAAAAAATTAAATATTAATTTTATTCTGTTTTTAGTACTTATTTGTTGTTATAGCGGCAACAGAAATACATGATTTGTGAAAATTTCAACTGTCTAGCTGTCACGGTTCATGAGATACAGCCTGGTGACAGACAGACGGACAGACGGACAGACGGACGGACAGACAGCGAAGTCTTAGTAATAGGGTTCCGTTTTTACCCTTTGGGTACGGAACCCTAAAAATGAGGCTTCACACTATTTATTGTACTTAAGTATAGTGTTTTACGTATTGGAATAGTCATACGCATAAGCATTTTATCAACATACAATAATATTCCCATAGCTTGGACACAGGCCGCAATCAATCCAGAAGGTGCTCAGGTATGGTCTAGAACAGCGGTCGGCAACCTTTTGGCAGACAAGGGCCACATAGTGAAAAAATTTAATAAAGGCGGGCCGCACATATAATAATTTGGTACCTAATAGGTGTCTACGTAGTTATCTATTAATGTAGTTAGGTAGGTACCTATCACAAATGATATAAATGTTTTAAATAAAATAAATTACTAATTTTTTTTTTTTATTGTTTTTTTTTTTTGTAAAAAAGATGAGGGGAAAAAATAACTAACTTAAACAAAGACTCATAAAATGTGTGACCTACCCTAACCTGCCTATTCTAACCTATGGCGCCCAGACCTGACTTTGACGGAGGCTCAGAAGTCCAAACTCAAGGTTTGTTACAGAGCGATGGAGCGTAGCATTTAAAATATCATAGTCACCAATCGAATACGAAACACCACAATCCGCTCCAAGACAGACATCGCCGATATTATGGGACTGGGCGGGTCACATTTCCAATTTTAAATCGTCACACACTGGGTGTATGAAAACTGTCGTCGTTTGATGTACAGGATTCTTGATTGACGGGTTCCTGAAGGGTCTGTTTACACCCTGTATGACCACACTTTTCTGGTTCACTCTGTATGCATAATGCATATTGATTGTGAAGCACTTCAGCTATAAAATCTGCCAGACGTCGGACGTCGCCATAGGAGTACATACCTAGTCACAGATGTGTATGTAATATACATACTATGTTACTACAGTAGACACCAGTGGCGAAGATTCCATACGACTCGATTCTTACCGACTTCCCTTTGAAATATTGCAGTCAGTATTCTATACTTAGCAAATAGTATAATCACATTAAAGATATTATCTACTCGACTGACGATCTGGACTCGTCTTGACGGATTGGTAGGAGAGGGCAAATTGTAAACAGGATCGGAAAGCAATTGGAGAGGACTTTGCCCAGCAGTGGGATAGAATAGGGTGACATAAAAAAAAACTACATATAATAAATAATATCGCTGGGCATAACACGCAGCGCTATCTAGTGCCACAGTAAGCAACGAGGCTTGTGTCGTGGACACCAGATAGTTGATATACTACATAGATGATTTTTGTTTGTAAATAAATACTTATCCATGGCTTGGAAACAAAAGTTCATGCTAATCACACAAACATTTGCTCCTACCGGGATTCGAGCCCGGGACCCTAAGAACGTAAGGCAGCTTCACTACCGCTGTGCCATTCGGGTCGTCTGATATAAGTACACAGTGTGTAAACAACCTCATCACGAAGCCGTCAACCAAGCATTCTGTACATCAAACTAAGTAACTTTACGCTAAAATTATTGCTGGGAAACTACTTTTTATTTTGGGTGAAAAATAATGTTGTGAGAACTCAATGTAACGCACTCAAAACATTGTGCTGATGGATGGATTGAATAGTACGGGGGTCGTGGAGGTGTTTAAAGTAAAAATCTTACAATAAAAAATTGGATTTAAAAACTTTTTTGCCAAAAATAAAACCGACTTCAAAAAAAACTACAAACAAAAAAAACACAAAAAGAAAAGGACAAAAAAATACACTAAAAGAAAAACAAAAAAAAGTGAAAAATAACTTTAGCTTCAGAAGCCGGTGAGAAAAACACCAAATCAATCAAAGGTCAAGCTTCAGAAGTCGGTGACCTTGTTTAATTGATTTAGTGTTTTTGTCACCGACTTCTGAAGCTTGACCTTTGATTGATTTGGTGTTTTTCTCACCGGCTTCTGAAGCTAAAGTTATTTTTCACTTTTTTTTGTTTTTCTTTTAGTGTATTTTTTTGTCCTTTTCTTTTTGTGTTTTTTTTGTTTGTAGTTTTTTTTGAAGTCGGTTTTATTTTTGGCAAAAAAGTTTTATTTTATTTTTCCATTTTTAGTTGTAATATCCTATACTTACAAATATTTGCTATGCATTCATTGTACATGGTTAACAATACATGTCATGGTAATAGGCTTATCCCCAATAAATGGAACATAACATGCCATAACTGTCGAAATCTGGGTGTACTGTACACATCTATGTACCCCTCAGAGCAAACTGGTGTAATGTAACGTCATGATGTTGTTTAAACAATGAACATCCAACCGATTGGAGCTATCACAACAGATTTGCCGTCCCTTTTTGAAGGGTTCTATTGTATATCTCCGAAGATCAGCATCAGATCTTAACCAAACTAAAATGAGACCACCTCAGGAGTATACTTTTTCAAATAAAAAAAGAATTTTGAGAATCGGTCCACAAATGGGAGAGAAATCCGGTAAATTGTACACTTCTGCGTACCCCCTCAGAGCATACAGGCGTGATGTTCCGTCATGATATTGTATAAACAATGAACATCCAACCGATTGGAGCTATCACAACAGATTTGCCGTCTCTTTTTGAAGAGTTCCATTGTATATCTCCGAAGGTCAGCATCAGATCTTCACCAAATTAAAATGGGACCACCTCAGGAGTGTACTCTATCAAATGAAAAAAGAATTTTGAAAATCGGTCCACAAATGGGAGAGAAATCAGGTAACATACATAAAAAAAAAAAATATACATACACACGAACATATAACCTCCGCCTTTTTTGAAGTCGGTTAAAAAAAAACTTGTCTAAAAGTTGAACTTTGTCCCCCAATATCTCCGTAACTAGAAGGTTCCCAGGCATGGTATAGAACAAAAAAACCTGCCAAGTGCGAGTCGGACTCGCGCACGAAGGGTTCCGTACCATTATCTATACATTAGACAAAACGGCACAAAAATCACGTTTGTTGTATGGGAGCCTCCCTTAAATATTAATTTTATTCTGTTTTTAGTATTTGTTGTTATAGCGGCAACAGAAATACATCATCTGTGAAAATTTCAACTGTCTAGCTGTCACGGTTCATGAGATACAGCCTGGTGACAGACAGACGGACAGACGAGAGAGTCTTAGTAATAGGGTTCCGTTTTTACCCTTTGGGTACGGAACCCTAAAAAATTATCGCAATGACGAGGAGAACAAATGCCTTTCGGCTTCGTTAAGAGGTTTTTTACACCCTTTATGTACTCGCCCGGCTTACCTCTACAAAAACTGACCCTTCGCTACTAGTATGTACACCTCACCTAGACACTACGTACAATGCCCCAAGGGAAACCGCCCGGAATCGGGTTCTTAGTGCCTTCGAGCCTGCTACCTACATGTCTACACTCTACCTCTCCCAGACACATTAAAACCCTGACTTTGAAAGTTCAACGCCCTCGCTATCAAACGCACGTCTGCTACAATTTATCGTGATAACGACATCAATGACTCGATCGTCTTATCATCTCTGCATATTGCAAAATAATTTGTAAGAGAAATGTTTGCAGGAACGATAATATTTATGTTTTGATTGCTTTCTTTCTTGTTAGATGAAAAATTTTGGTGTCCTAAAGAAGATTCGGTCCAGTTAGGTAGGTCTAACTTCCAGAAAGAGGTCAATCGTTGAATCCGACTCGGTTGGGCAGCGTCCGGGAAATTGCGCGGTATCTTCTCGTCCAACCTATCTTAGTGTCTCAAGACGAAAGTCGATGACCAGTGTGTGTTGTCAGTGATTACATACGGGACCAAAACATGGTCGCTCACAATGGGCCTCATCAGAAGGCTTAAAGTCACCCAAAGGGCAATGGAGAGGGCTATGCTCGGAGTTTCCTTGCGCGATCGAATCAGAAATGAAGACATCCGCAAGAGAACCAAGATTACCGACGTAGCCCGAAGAATTGCCAAACTAAGTGGCAGTGGGCAGGGCACATTGCTCGCAGAACGGAAGGCCGATGGGGCCGAAAAGTTCTGGAGTGGCGACCGCGAACCGGAAGACGTTGCATTGGAAGGCCTCCCACTAGGTGGACGAATGACCTGGTGAAGGTTGCGGGAATCCGCTGGATGCGAGTCGCACGGGACCGGTCAATGTGGCGACACTTGGGGGAGGCCTATGTCCAGCAGTGGACGTCTTTCGGCTTAAATGATGATGATGATGAAAGAAGATTCACAAATTAATCCACTTTTCAGTCACCATTTGCCTTGCCTCTTCCAAACTATGTTGGGGTCGGCTTCCAGTCTAATCGGATGCAGCTGAATACCTGTATTTTACATGGAGCGACTGCCTATCTGATCTCCATAACTCAGTTAGCACTGGGTAATACAGTACCCCTCGGTAAGACTGGTTGTCAGAGTTTTAGGGCCACTGACTACCTGTAACGACCGTCAAAGATCTACAAATGACAGCAGGGACTTACTGCTTAATGTACTTTCCGAGGCACGGAGGAAACTCGGTATGTAATGGGTCACCCGTCTAGGCAAGCACGGAACCTGAAGATCGACCCAAATATGCAGCGTAGCAGCCAATCGCTCATCCAATGCGCCAACCGTGCCGTCTCTGTGAGAGCGGGCCGAAACACGAACCACACAGTACCTATCTTAAAATTTTCATCCACCATGTGGCGACACTTGGGGGAGGCCTATGTCCAGCTGTGGACGTCTTTCGGCTGAAATGATGATGATGCGGGCACAGTGCTTGTCACATAACATACAATCACGCCTGTTATCCTCGAAGGCATAGGCAGAGGTGTACCTAAATGTACACCCACATTTCGCCAGTCCTACGTAACAGGGAACAAAAACCAGAATCCGTGGATGGTACGGAGAAATTCTTAATGGAACAGAACCCAGACCTGGACCTGGGAATAGAACCCATGATCTCATGCTGGGAATAGACATATATCTTCGAATTTTAGGTTCTAACACATACCGGTTTCCTCACGATGTTTTCCGTCACCGTTTTGAGAGAGAGATGAATTAGTTACACAAAGCACCTGATTAGCTACGTATTTAGCATAATCAGCCTATAATGTTCCCACTGCTGGGACACAGGCCTCCTCTATGAGAGGTAATGTGCTATAATCCACCACGCGGGCCCAGTGCGGGTTGGTAGATGTCACATGTCTTCGAATGTTTGGTTCTAGGACATGCCGGTTTCCTCACGATGTTTTCCTTCACCGTTTTGAGAGCAGTGGTGATGAAATAATGATGAGGCTTGGCTATGTATCTGTGTCTCCATAAATCCGTTAAAGCTTTCCAGATTTCTGCAAGACTTCTTCTGACTCATGATTCCAGTACATTACAGACATAAATACTTTTCTTTGTGTTTCAGTTCAACGTCCTCCATTAACGCATGTTTGTGAATTTATCTATTAACGCCTTTGAAGTTGTTTAGCCAACAATACAGTGTTAGAATTAACGTTGTTATTAGATTTTGTATGAGAGGAATTGTCTGTTTTTTTGTGATTGTTTGTGTCAGTCTCATTAACAAAGACATTTGGAGCCAAGATTACGACGATACGACGTAGTCAAGTCGGCCCCTGACTAGAATGATCTACGCGAGCACAATCACGATTATAAAGACGAAAGTTTGTGTGTGTTTATTACTCTTTACCGCAAAATAATAACATCCGCTCGGGTCGATCGTTAGGTTAAGCCGTGTTTGCTTAGGTTGGTCTGTGGATGGGTGACCGCCCATTACATATCGAGTTTCCTCCGTGCCTCGGAAAGCACGTTAAGCCGTTGGTCCCGGCTGTCATTTGTAGATCTTTGACAGTTGTTAGGTAGTCAGAGGCCCAAAAAGTCTGACAACCAGTCTTACCAAGGGGTATCGTATTACCCGGTACTAACTGGGTTGTGGAGGTCAGATAGGAAGTCGCTCCATATAAAATACTGGTATTCAGCTGCATCCGGTAAAACTGGAAGCCGACCCCAACTAAGTTGGGAAAAGGCTAGGCAGATGATGATGACTCTTTACCGCAAAACCGACTGAACGGATTTGGATGTAATTTGGCACACAGATAGTTTATAACCTGGATTATCACATAGGATATATTTTATCCCGGTAGTATGATTCCGTGGGACAATCATCGAACTTCACGCGGGTGAAACTGCGGGCAGAAGCTAGTGGAAATATAGCCCTTTCTGGAGGCTATTAAGCTCCCCAGTAGGGTTTGGGTCCCGGGACGTCTTGTGTCTCGAAGTCCCGGGACATTTCATAATTTTAGTTGTCTCAAGTCCCGGGACTTTCGGGTCGAGACTCGAGACGAGACAAGATTGTCAAAATTGTTATGTAATCATTTTTATATTCAAATAATTGAAAAAGCCGAGCGCCATCTGTTAGTTAAGTGAGTAATTTAATGTTATTCTATATAAAATATAATAAAGTGATACTGGCTCACTGAATAAACTTATATAATTAATTTTGAATTTTTATTATTATTGTTACAGATAAATAAGTTACTTACAACAAAAAAAAAAAACTTTTAATTTGGAGCGTACCGTACACATATAGCTAAAAGTGTGGAATTAAATTAAAAAAACGAATCAACAGCACAGTGCTCGTTATGTCCAAAACAAATAATGCAAAGTGGCGAATACTTCAGCCCTTGACAGACACCTCCGCAAAGAGATCACAATATTTCTAAAAATCAACCGCCGGAAGAATCAACATCAATTAATTATACAGCCTGGGACATCTTGCGAACCGAAAAAAAAAACGTGAAAACAGTCTAAAACAGGATATGTTGCAGTCTCGAAATCCCGGGAATTTCCGGGACTTTGGTTGTAGGCTGTCTCGTGTCCCGGGACTTTGAAATTGACGGGAATTCCCAAACCCTACTCCCCAGTCAATTCCAACGCCCAGGAGGATAACTACGGATATCTCAGTAGCCATGGCAGCTACAAGTAAAGCCACGACCATTTAGTATTCAACACGAGTTACTACGCTCAATTGCCGGAAATGGGTAACTGTTGCATGTCGAATGAGCTGGCCATTCGGAGTGTGGGCGTGATAAAATGATAGTTACTTCTTGTTGGTTACTTGTTACTATTATAGTATCATTGCGATATCGCACGAAGAAATAAGGGCCGGACTCCACCGAAGCGGAGACGAGACGAGAGGTAGGAAGTGTTGTAATTTGTAAACCACTAATAGAATTTCGTTATTTACTCTTCTCCGCTTAGATTTAGTGGAAACGGTTGAACAGAAAAGAGCAGAGATATTTCGCAATGAGGGTTTTCCAAATTGAAAAATCCACAAGGTGGCAGCACTAGCGTAAAGTCTAAACATCAGCTATCAAAAAAAATACACGAGTTTCTTGTAGTTTACGATTATTTTTTCATTTAATTATCTTTTAAATCATTAATAAAGTGCCTCAGTGTTGTGCCAAATAAGTTACCTTTCATTAATGTGGCCGCATAAGATTAAGTTTTTCTTGTACCACTAACTTTTGCAGTACTAAGAAGCTTAATCTTAAGCTCAGCTACTTTTCATTGTCCGTAATCCATATTTATATTGTAAAACAGTCCAAATACGATGAGATTTCGGTAAAAAGGTTTAGTAGCATACAATTCAGTACAATTTGACAGTTGTCTATACCAGACGCCTACGTAGCGACATCTGGTGTCAGATAAAATCCGAGAAACCCTCATTGTTTAGGCCAGCGGAGACGAGAGGAGACCAGCAGGCCTATTACGTATCCTTCTGATATCCAGTGACTATCGGTTGTACACCAAACTTTGATGACATTCGTGAATATCAAAATATTGGTATTACGTATTACACAGAGTGGATATCACTTTACGGTGACTAACAGCCCGGGTACGGTGTAACGTCTTTCACGAAAGCCACTTCAAACTAAGTTGTCATCAATTTGATGTCCACCAAGCTTACATAATCGCAATATTAGAAGAATCGAAACGAAAGCGTCTGTCAAAATGAGTTACGGTGACTATCAGCCACGATGGGCACCGATAACGTCATATTTGATCGAAACTAACCTTTTGACAGTTATTTGATGGACACTGAGCCCAGTTACTATCATTTCGAGCTGTCAACAGAGATACGTAATAGGCCTGCTCAGCGGCGTGCTGTGAGCGGCGTCCGATAAAATGTGTGCTGTGTGCGGCGTGCAGTGAGATGTGTGCTGTGTGCGGCGTGCAGTGAGATGTGTGCTGTGCGCGGCGTGCCGCTTTCCAGATCTCCTTTCCTCTCCGGTTTGCACGTCTCCGCACAGCTTCGGTGGATACACCCTAGCTTTTACGCATGTCCTCTCCGCTTCACATATCTCCGCTCGTCTCCGCGTTGGTGGAGTCCGAGCCTAATTCCTCATGAATTTACGAGCCATCATCGCATATCCATTAAAACAAAAGGTGCAAACAGAGAATCATAAAAAGAACCATCAATTGCTGATCATTATTTCTGTTGTGTCAGTCTCTTAAATGTTTTTTTACAAAATGTAGAGACGCTCAAGAACAATGACCACTAAAGATTGTAATATTATGTTTTATATAAAAAAAACCCTAATATTTACAATACACTCCAGCGACACACTAACTCCTGTTATGATAACTTTCATCCAATATGGACTAAAGTCAATGAACGAGATTATAAATAAAAACAATTTTATAATTTTTATCATTGTCGGCCCCGGGACCGGTTACTAGGAGACGAAATGGACCAAGAGATAAGAGAAGCTAACAATAGGCTTGTCAACTAAAAAAATCTAATTAGTCCGTCAGTTAGATAAAAAAACAAAAACAAAAAGTTAAATCTTTATTTCTTTCCCAAAAACTTTTACATTAGTTGGTGATTGGAGCCTCCTTTTAAGCACCTCCTCCGCACCTCCTTCTGCTCCTTTTTAGATTATCAAAAAATATTTGACCCGTATTTTTTCTTTTGTTACGTAAACCAAAATTGACGAAGATACGATACGACGCTTTTAAAATTCTCAATACGTCACGCCGTGTGATTTTTAGTGCGTTCTGACGTCACGTGCCCTCACTCCCGAATTTTGATGTGTTTTATCTTTGTCAATATTCATTGATTTCGAAAAACAAAAAAAACGTGTCGATTATTTTTAAATACTCTAACAGACGGACTAAATAGATTTGCAATTTATTGATAATAACAATAATAATAAATTTATTTGTAAGAATATTGTTACATAGATGTTACACATAATTTGAAGTCCATAATATTCTGCTGTTTCCAGCGTACAAATATTTAAAAGAATTAAAATTAATAATAATCAATACAAGTCTAGAATAAGAAACACGTTTATGATGATGGATGGTGGAAACTAGCCTATTAGATGACTTGTATATAACGACAACAACTATTCGCGGTCGGATCCCAGTCTAACCGGAAGTAGTCATCTTCTAATGTGGCGACTTATAAAATATTAAAAATAAGCGCTTTAGACGTGGAGTTGCGGAAACCAGCCCGATCATACGCCTACCCGTTCTCATCTATGTTGGGGTCGGCTTCCAGTCTAACCGGATGCAGCTGAATACCAGTATGTCACATGGAGCGACTGCCTATCTGACCTTCACTACGCAGTTAGTACTGGGTAATACGATACCCTTTGGTAAGAGATAGGTAATATTACGCTTTGTATATGGGGAGTAGGATTACTTCATCTTTTATTTTTTTATGTGACATGTATTGATTTGACATGAATACTTATTTTGTTAGGTATTTTACTTTTTCATTATTATTGTGACATTTAATGTGTTTTTTTTTATAGAAATACGTTTTATAAATTATTGTTAATTTTATTTAATTATTGTGAATGTTAGGACCGCGTGGGTCACATTTTGTTTTATTTTTTTCCCCACGACTGTCTGGCAGTTTGAGTACTTTAAGCGACCTACCCGAATGTAACTTTGGTATTGTTCGTCGTTTCGTTGAGCTCCTTGAGTTATAAGTCGAGCTACACGATAACTGACAAATGCTTGCACTGACTGGACAGGTCCACTCAAATCTGTGTGGTTCTTTCTTCAAAAGACCATCTCAGTCACTAATCTACGTAGTCCTCATGCAAGTGAATTGAGCAAGATTATGTCTGGACTTAAGAGACTATGACCTCTGAGTTTGTTTCGGCTGTTTCTTTTCAGAGTAGTCCGGTACGAAACACCGGCCCCATCTAGTTTTAAAAAATGACGTGTAAAATTGTAACAACCTACTTTTATTTCATTTCATTTGCTTTCAATAGGAACACAGCAATATTTTATGGCAGACGTTTTTACACGACTCCCACATTGATATAATAATATATCAATGGACTCCCAAAATAAAGTAGTTTTGGCAGTCCATGAGCAGACGCACCGTTTTTACAATTAAAATTAATAATTACTAACTCCTTGTAATGAATCTTTAATATTCGTGAATGAATTAACCTTGTACCGAAGTCAAACCACCAGACCGCGTCGAAAAGTAAACAAAATTGCCTTTCATTAATTATATAAAGAGAATATTGTGCGCAGTTTAGCATATGGCGTGACACCGCCATCGACAGTCAATTTTCGCTTTGGTCCTTTGAAAATCAATTTTGTTGGAGTAATGAATAATATAGGAATATAAGACGCTGGAGCGAGAGGGTTGACCATTGGTACCCCCGCGATGCACCACGCACCCCAGGCAGATCCAGGCGTCGGTGGTGCGATGATATTGTGGCCGTGATCGACTCCACCTGGACTAGAATAGCCCAAGATAGAGAGGAATGGCATAAGATGGAGGAGGCCTTCTACCTTAAATGGGCACCCAATTGATTATGTACATGATTGTTGTTTGTTATGTGTTGATTGTGTGTTTGTGTTGTGTTGTTGTTGTTGTTGTGTAGGTATGTGTTTGTGTACATGTGCATGTGTGTATGTGTTGTATTGTTATTTTATTTATTTTAATTTTAATTTATGACATCAAACTATTTATTTCAAATATTTTTTTTGTTTATTTAATTATTGTTAAAAATGCATGTTCAATTATTACGAATGAATTTATTAGTTTTAAGAACCGAATGAATATTTTAAAACCAAAACCAACGAGGCAGTCTACCTCGGTTGTACCTATAGCACTGATCTTCACCCTAGCCCGTAGTATCAATACTTCTATACTAATATTATAAAGAAGAAAAATTTGACTTTTTGTTTGTTTGTATGTTTGTTACGATTTAACTCTAAAATTACTCGACCGATTTTAAAAATTATTTCACCATTAGAAAGCCACGTCTTTACTGAGTAACATCAGTACACGAAGATACAGAATATCTTGTGTCAAGCTATATTTTATCTCCGTACTCCCACGGGAACGGGAACTACGCGGGTGAAACCGCGTGACGTCCGCTAGTTGAGCCTATAAAGACCAACTCATGTAAGGAGCTTCGTGGCTAATTAAAAATAACAGCCGTTCGGGTTGATCTAAAGGTTAAGCTGCGCTTGCTTGGGTCGGTTTGTGGAAGGGTGGACCTGGGTGGTCCACCCACCGAGTTTCCTCCGTGCCTCAAAAAGCATGTAAAGTGTAAACCGTTAATCCCGGTTGTCATTTGTAGATCTTTGACAGTCATTACAGAGGGTTTGACGCAGAATATGCACAACGCAAAATGTGTACTTGACGCAAAATGTGCACTTCGTAAAATGAGCACTTCTCAAAATGAGCACTATACAAAATGAGTGTGAATTTTATCACAATGGGTCAGAATAAAAACCGTTTGCTAACTTTTTTTTTAATTATTTTGCATGATTTTTAGCATGATCAAACAATACCTTAAGAATAGTAAGAAAATAATCTTTTTCACGAGGATTGGCACTGAAACATCATTATTTCCTAATTTAACTAAAAGTTTGTTAAGTATATTTTTTATCAAATTTGACATCTTTTTGTTTACAGTTTTGCCTAATATTTTGAAACAAACTATCAATTATAATAATAATTATGGTATCGTGCTAAAAATCATGCAATATTAAAAAAAAAATTGTCAACAAACGGATTTTAATTTGACTCATTGTGATAAGTGCTCATTTTGATAAGTGCACATTTTGCGTAATACACATTTTGCGAAGTGCACATTTTGCGTCAAGTGCACATTTTGCGTTGTGCACATTCTGCATCAAACCCGTTACCCTATAGGTAGTCAGTGGCCCAAAACTCTGACAACCAGTCTTACCAAGGTGTATCGTATTACCCAGCACTAACTGGGTTGTGGAGGTCAGATAGGCAGTCGCTCCATGTAAAATACTGGTATTCAGCTGCATTCGGTTAGACTGGAACTGGAAGCCTACCCCAACATGGTTGGTATCTTTACCTCAGCCCTTGACATTACACAAGTTATTGAGCCTTTAAAGACCAACTCTCGAGGACCGGTCATAATTCTGTTCAGTCGTTTATTATAGGCTATTGATAGGAGCTGATTGTGGGCTATTTGTGTCTGTGAGCATACAATGTGATGCTCAAATAATTTGATTTGCTCGGCAGTTTGCTGATGCTCAGCAGGTTGCTGAACTGGGCCTATTTGGCGCAGCCGTGAGGGTGAGACACTTATTTCTCTTATTTTTTTGCTTAGTTTTAATTTTTTTTATTGTGTAATTTTAAGTTTCTTATTTTTTATTATGTTCTTATTTTGTTGTGTGCATTTGCGGCTAAAGCCAAATAAATACGTTTTCTTTATTTCTTTCTTTTATTTGTTTTTTTTTTTTTTTTTTTAATTTGAATTTGGTTTTCCGATTGAGAGTCGCTCGTGACTCAATAATATCAGGCGGGGGAGACTCAACTTAAAGCAACGCTTGCTGAGGTTGTTATGTGGATGGGTGACCATCCAATACGTATCGAAACCACAGTTTAGTCTATGTTATTGTAAAACAGTCAGGCGTAATTTCCTTTAAAAATAGGATACGCGTCACTTATGAAAGCCCGACCGTGCGTCGATTTGATAATTTTATCAAAACAATAATAATATATTGTTATTATACCAGAAGATAAAACGATCGAGATATATTTGGTTTAAAAGGCCACTATTATTATTACAGTTTTAGAAATAAACCCGATTCATATTATTATTAATATTTAGCGCTAAAACACATCATATAGGTAGGTACATAAAATAACGTTTTCCTGCTAAGTAACCGTTAATATTGTTATCAGTAAACAGTTTAATTAATTAATTTTTACCTATTATTTTATTATTATAAACGCGCGTTTGTCACAAGTAAATTAGGAATAATTTTATAATATATTAATATTGTACTTAACTAATATAGTTATTGACTAACTGTGCCCCGGAACCTTCTACTACTACTACAACAGCCCATAACGTCCACTGCTGGACATAAGCCTCTCCCATGATGGGAGGAATTTGCCGTAATCTCCACGCTTGGCAGGCGGATTGGAGATCGCAGTGATGAAAGACTAACAGAAAACGCTGCTGCCCATTCTCTGGTCTACGGAGGCGCAAGGTGTTCTGCCTCAGACATTAGTCGCCTTATACGACACCCGTGAGTGTAATGGGTTGGTTATATTCTACTCTGCCGGATACCACACGGCTTACCGGATACCACACGGCTCGTCCCCGGAACCTTCGTCCTCGGTAAATTATTTTATCAATATTAATTCAAAGACATCTCGAAAATTGATTTAATTAATTCATCATCATCTGCCTAGCCTTTTCCCAACTATGTCGGGGTCGGCTTCCAGTCTAACCGGATGCAGCTGAGTATCAGTATTTTACATGGAGCGACTGCCTATCTGACCTCCACAACCCAGTTCATACTGGGTAATACGATAGCACTTTGGTAAGATTGGTTGTCAGACTTTCTGGTTTACTGACTACCTGTAACGACTGTCAAAGATGGACAAATGACAGCCGGGACCAACAGCTTAACGTGCTTTCCGAGGCACGGAGGAAACTCGGTATGTAATGGGTGGTCTCCCATCCACAGACCAACCTAGGCAAGCACAGCTTAACCTAAAGATCGACCCGAGCGGCTGTTATTATTTAGCCACGAGCTCCTCAGAAAATTGATTTAATTAATTACAAGATCATTAAAATTATTATGTATATTATATACATACTAAAACTAGAACTATATGTATATTATAATTTTAATTACAAAAATAACAAAATAATTCCCTATTTAAATCGCAATATCATGGGTTTTAATTTTTTTTTGCACGGAACGTTTATTCTTTTTCTAAAATAAAAGGTCCCTTAGTTAACTCCTTATCAGCTATCTGCCAGTCAAAGTCCCGTCAACATCAGTCCAACCGTTTCGGAGATTAGCCGGGACAAACAAACACAAACAAATTTTTTTTTAAAGATTTTTTTATTTTTTATTAGTATGTAGGTATGTACCGTATTATAATGTCATATGAATTCAGTAAAAAGCTGTAATTTTTTAAATTACAAACAGACACTTCAATTTTATTTATTTATATAAAATATACATATTATAAAACAATATAAACATTCATAATTGCCAGCACGTGTATTCGTCACTGAAAAATTACGCGCATATTCCACTTTATAAAAACTAAAACCAATATTAATAGTAGAGAACTAACTGATCGATAGCAGGTGGCGTTCTGAAGTTTCAGTCACATCCATGAGAATAAAAACTTCTTTAAAAAAATAAAAAAAAACTTTTATAAAAAGAAAAAAAGAAAATTAGGTTTACCTATCTATCAACATTGCACGTTTTCAAAGTTTCGTATCCGTGCCATTAACCATTGAGGAGTTGTATCGTGAGAAGGTTATCCTGGCTGCTGGATCAAGTCATGTCTGTCATAAAAATGTATTGTCACCAGAACCAAAGGTGTTTGCAAAATTTCAGCTCAATCGGATACCAACAAGTGGACGAAAAAACGGTTTGCAAATTTTAATAATAATAATAATAATCTCTTTAATTCAGAATAAAATTCCATAATTATAATTGATACATAATATATATTTGTTTGTTATTTTTTTTTTTGATTATATTGATTTTAATTTTAATTTATTTATTTTGAAGTGGACTCTTATATTACATACATACGAACAGTGTAAATCAAATAAAATCTTGGCAAATTTTTGTATATATTGACATAAAAGCTGGTCCTCTTCAAACATCTCCAGCAATTTAAAGCACTTGAATAATAAACGTCGGAACAAAATCTTAAAAAACCGGTTCAGAAAAAATCTATTTCAATCAACATCTATCATCTTCTTAACCCCCCTAACAAATTTATCCACGTGTATCGAAACTATTTGTTTATGAATCAATAACATTAATCAATCGACCTTGGAAACTAGCCAGATAAAAATCTACACGCGAAATGATCACTTTCAATTTCATCCGAAGTCATTAAACTAACTTATAAACAAAGAGTTTTATTTACCGAGTTCATCCACCGGCACTGCGACCAACGGTTCCATAGCCATTGCTAACCACTATAAACGCACAAACACACACAAAACAAAAGAAGAAAATCCAAAATCTAAAGAAAGAAAAACACTTGAAAAATAACTGCGTAAAAAGGCACTGAAAAATCCAAGCGGGACGACCGTCCACCTTGACGGTCTGAGCGTAACTGCTGTTCAATTTTCAAATCGAGAACGCGTGGACCGGGGAGTAAACAAAGCGCTTGCGTGCGCGCACACGTACTCTCAACTAAGTTGGTAGTCGATCGCTGTTCAACTCTATGCCTTTATTAATAAGGTTGAAAAGTAGTCTATCATAGACTTTGTTGGTCGCACAATAGACAGATAGTCACAGAAGGTTTGTTTTACGAAAAGTTATAGGACTGACGTAGGTTGGACGTAGGATAACAAAAATATATTTGATGCACAAACTGCAGTGACTCGTGCGAGTCAGATTGGGATGACAAATAAAATGCATGAAGATAAAGAAAGCGATCTTTCTTTGATTTCATTGTTTCTTGCGGTCTTGCTTATCGATTTCATTATTATTAATATTTTTATGATACCAACTTCTCCTAAGCGCTTCGATGCGATGGCTACATTGAGTGGGGTCTGAACTTTGCTATGAGTTTAGCGTCCATCAATTTCTGTTGCACACAGGACATAGCATGGTGTTAGGTGAGGTGTCCCATCGTTTGTGGAACAGCACCAGTTTTGCACTAATTTGAAAGTATTTTGAGGACCGTTTGCAAGAGTTATGATTATGAATATGGATGGCTAAAAGGACACCAAAATAAGATCAAAGAAACGATGGATAGATTGTGTAAAAGACGATATAGGTAGAAAAGGGCACTGCTGAGATGATAGGTGATCAATATTTACAGAAGAACTAGTAAGACTCCACACAATAGATGGATTTTAGTGAAAGATGATAATGGCTACAAGAGGAAAGGGAACACAAACAAATTCGGACTCCGCGCCGTTTGCATAAACAACAGTAAGATCAGTGTCTATGTCCTGCCCGTCCAAGGGGTTTCCTTCCGGCGTTGTCATTCACACAATCCTCATGGATACTCTCGGTCAGAGGCGTGCGGAGACTCTAACCGACTAAACTCTCAGTTTCTACTACTACCATGTGTCGAGAGCCCGGGAGATACCAGTACATTCGCGCGAACCTCCGACTGGTATCAGCCTGCCATTTCCGACGGGCACCATCACCAAGTTCACACCGTGCCCAGTAAATTCCTCTAGTTCTTTCTGTTTCGTGTGGTTTGTGCCTAACCTGGTGTCAGAGTTTTTATGCCCGTAGGCCTCTGATTGGCTTATTCCTCTTGTTAATCGCCCTTCAATCACCCTCTCAATATGACCAAATCATCTAAGGATACACTTCGTTTCTTCATCTCTTTGTTTTCTATGTATCTTTTTAATCTAATCTTTGTGTTCTCGCCTTCTGTATCATCCTATTTCACAACTTTACGACCGCTAGGTGATTGTTCTTTGTCGTAACTACTCGATAGTGGAACGACATTCTAGTAATCTGTGTGTGTCTAAATTTAGACTCTGTAACGTGTTTACTCATTAGTTGTAGATGAACAATAATTATGTTAGGAAGTTATGATTCCTAATAGTATAAATCCGAAAATAAGGTGTCTATATTCTTTATTTATCATTCTCCTGCCAATCCCAATTTATTCAGGTGTCTCATTTTTGTAGAACAGCACCACATTTGCACTCCAAGCTTGAATGGCAGGTGGCCTATAAATCTCTACCGCTTGCTTTCTGCTTGCTTCGACCAACCTGTTTCCAAGTTCTGTTATGCGACTTCAAGGCTAGCCAGAGCTACTCATGTCTAGTCACAGATTCCTATAAAACTGGAAATCATGGGGAGAGGCTTTAGCCCAGCAGTGGGTTGACAAGAGATGCAGGCTATCATGATCACTACATTCCAATAATTCCCACACGGACAAGACCTGTCAAGTCTGTTCCTATATTTAGACGTTTGCAACTTGTTTACTCACTGAAATTGTCGCTCGTAAATGCGAGGAAGTCATGATTAGGATGTAAAGTTTACGACTGTAATGTTGTTATTCTAACGTAAAGATTGGTTATTGTGTCATGTATTACTTATTTAATTATTTATTAAACACTTTATTGTCCACCACATAAAACAAAAAGGAATTATGAATGTGGTATTTCGTAAAATACCGTTTAATGACAAAGGCGTGTTTGTTTTCGAAATCACAATAGATGCAGTACTTGCCAACTTGTGGTACTTTTGAATTCTGATTCCTGTTAGCAATACACAATGGGTAGCCTATTTTTAAAATGGGACCAGCCCGCCACACTATTCTCAAACCACTGTAACTCCTGCGCGTAAGAATTAACAGTGGCGACCACCAGAAAAGCACAAAGACAATGAAGCTCGACGAAGTCACAGAGAAACAATTTAACTGACTTCAAAGCCGCACGAAATCAATCGCAGAAAAGTATAGTGGAGGAGTAGGAATACCAGAATTGATGGGTAGACTATGTAAAAAGGATAGGTATGACTAGAGAATAGAGAAATGACGATTAATAGTGAAGTATGAAAGAAAAGAAGTTGCTCCGACCACACATAACTTAGGACAACCGCAAGAGAACATCATGATGAGAATAACTTCTTGGAGAAATATAAGCTGTTGATGTTTAAGTAAACGAGGATTCCTTAACATTCTAGAAATTACTTCAGAGAAAGCATTAGAACAGCTTATACCTAGCTACGATTGTATAGCTTATCATAATCAGCTAATAACGTTCCCACAGCTAAGGCACAGGCCTTCGCTCTGTAAGCCGGAGTGGGCTGTAATACCACTCGGGCCCAATACAGAGTGTCATCATCATCATCTGCCTAGCCTTTTCCTAACTATGTTGGGGTCGGCTTCCATTCTAACCGGATGCAGCTGATTACCTGTATTTTACATGGAGCGACTGCCTATCTGATATCCACAACCCAGTTAGTACTGGGTACGATACCCCGTGGTAAGACTGGTTGTCAGACTTTCGGGCCACTGACTACCTGTAACGACTGTTAAAGATCTACAATTGACAGCCGGGACCAAGCTTTTCAAGGCACGCGTCATTTGCGGTCGCGACGACGATAACAGTATCATTGAATCAGACTCGCAATAAATTTGCCCTCTACGCCCCCAGACACAATCCTGTGTCTACAAAGGAAGCACTAACAATATACTGACAAACATACAGACGTACAAACAATCAAGTCTCAGCACTCAACGGAGACAGTGACCGATCGAGGTCAATTTCGCGAATTGTGTGTATGCCCAAAATAAAGAGGCAGTTGACCGGGTGACGGGGACGTAGTCACGTACGCCTGGGTTTGCTGCTTCCGATGGAGAGCGGTTGAAGTCATTCGTAGATCGGCAATAATTGACAGAGCGTTTAGATTAGTAGGTTACCAATTGACAATAGGGTATTACACACATTTTTGAAAAGTGTTTCAATTAGATTCTATAGTGCTAATGAACCACTACAAAATTCACAAAAATTTTATTCAATCCATAAGGATTGAATAATTTTTTTTGCATGCATTGTATTTTTTTGCATGCATGCATTTTTATGGCACATTTTAAATTTAGCATTTTCAAATTTCGCGCGTGATTTGACGAAAACGCTGCACGCGTGGACGCCATATTGCTCTGTGGTTATGACGTCAGTTGGCTGTGTAAACAAATGCAGTAATATTTGAAGTTGACAGTTGACACTTCTATGTTTACATAGCCGTATGACGTAATAACATGGCGACTACTATAATGTTGTTAGGAAACAGATTAAAAAAATTGAAACCTTTGAATTGAACGGTTTCTGACTGCTTTTTGCCTACGCTATCTCAATAACATATTTTTAGATTTTTTCTCATATAGAGTAAAATACCCTATTGTGGAGAAAGATAGAAAACGTATTAACACAGGTGTCTGTATCCCAACGTCAAGTGTGCAGAAACGGGCAAAGGGTACCTTTTAACGTCCGTATGATAATAGATGGAATCTTAATTGATTGAATATTCTTTCGAATCATAATTGAATTATATTATTACAGAAACTTTTGTATTGCGAATAAGATTGTCAAATTATAAATTAACGCGAGCGAAGACGCGGGAAAAAAGCTAGTACAAATATGTGTTCACAGAGTTAAATTCTCAGTTAAATTTCATTTTGCCCAAAATACAGGAATTTGACCGCGGCACAGTCTTCTTAGTGCTTATGGCGTATGAATCATTTGATTAAAGAGCATTCCTTTACAAGAATGTTGCGAATTGTATAGCCAAAATAACAAGAGAGTTGACCGAGAGTTGGTGGTTTGGTCACGTACGATACGATCTGGTCTGAGGTCTTCAGATTGGCTGCGGTCACTGTCACAGTTGAGCAGAGATGAAATTGGCTTGTTAGAGGACTCTTTTACGGACACGCCCGTTTGCTTGAAATGAACGTTACTTGCGGTGGAGTTCGTAGCTGGCATCGCCGCAGCCAGTACCTTAAACACTTCTTTCACGGAGAAGCGGCGTGTGAGAGTTTGAAGGCGATCACGCGCCGTTGCACTTGCATGCGCCGCCTCTCCATAAACGGAAAAAAAACCCCAAGCCACACGCGACGCGTCTCCGTAAATGAGCCCCCTAATTTGAATAAATGACTTCCACCCTTCATTTTTGAATTCAATCCTTTTGTAGGCAAATCGTCTTGAGCAAAATTGATTTGTACACAACATTAAATAAAAGCATCAAGCATACATAATCAGCCTATGCTGAAAGTTCATTGAGCGCATACCTGTCACGGACCTCTGTGTCTACGTGATTTCAGACTCGTCCGATAAACTTGCATTTGTTTGACCACTATCTTAGTTGATGTTAATCGATGATTCATTCTGTGAAACACTGAAATATGTTGTTGTGATCAAGCTTGTGCATAATTATGCAAAATTATTTATCAATAATCATGCACATTTTCTTGAAATTTTCCCTGACACACCCCTTACAACATCGTGAGGAAACTGGCATGTTCTGTCAAGACATGTACCAACCCACGGTGATAGATTGATGAAGCCTACTCCCTCTCATAGAGAGGAGGCCTGTTTCCCAGCAATGGGAACATTATAGCCTGACTATGCTTTTGCCTTATAAAAGATTTGATGTCGTATTACTTAGTACTAACTGGCTTGTGGAGTTCTGATAGGCAGGCGCTCCATGTAACATACTGATATTCAGCTACATCCGGTTAGACTGGAAGCCGACCCCAACATAGATGGGGAAGGCTGGCAGATGACGATGTTGATGCCTTGGACGCTGCCGGCGTTTGTGCTCCTCACACGTGGACTATTCAAGAGCAATGATCTTATAGACTCGACGAGTATCGTATCACGTAGACCACTAACTGCGTACTAGCGTCGCGCGTCAGGTGATCAATAATTAGTAATTGGACTTGTGCACTAGATTATATACTTACTTATTTTACTCTATGGAGTACTGTCACGTAGGTAAGTATGTTAGGGTGTGTCCATCCAAATATAAAGCGGCAATCGCGCGCGGCGCGGCGGGGTACTTTGTTTTATAATGTTGTGATAGTGATTTAATGATTAATAATAATAATGTTGGCGACTGGCTGGGATGCCACCTTTTCTTTAAGAACTATATTTTTATAATGACTGTTGGAACAGAAGAAATGTTTTGTTTAATTAGTTGTCAAGTGTCAGTGATCCCTAATGCCTTGTTCATAGTTTTGTCGCTTTTGTGTTATTAAATAGCAATTACTTATATTTACAGTGTTTCCATCATCCTCCAATTCATTCCAAATACCTACAGTCCATTTGCTCACCAACAAATAATATGTAGTGATTGTGTTGTGTGGTCATTCGTACCTGGCTAGTTTTGTAGGATAGTACATACGGCGATAGAAGACAATAGGACGGCTGGTAATACTTGGAGTGCCACATGGCATCGTTGCATGCTTGCAGGGGTGTTGATCTGTTAGTTGTGGAGTTCTTGTCACGTAGGCACTCTTTCTGTCGTCATCAATATCATCATCATCAGTCAATATATTGCTGGCCATTGGCCTCTTTGCTACTGCACGCCTCTGATGGTAGAGCCAGTGGTATTGGGGAGTCTGGATTTGTCTCTTTTCTCGTTATTTTCCATTCTCCCCTGTCAACAATCAACCACTAACGACGAGAAAAACTGACAGTGCTCTAAAATAGAAACCCTTTGTGATCCCTTTGTAGTTCGTAATTCTTATGAGGTTCACATCAAAAGTTATCAGCCATTCTATACATTGTATATCTCATCATCTGCCTAGCCTTTTCCCAAGTTTTTATTGGGGTTGGCTTCCAGTCTAACCGGATGGAGCTGAATACCTGTATTTTACATGGAGCGACTGCCTATCTGACCTTCACAACCCAGTTAGTACTGGGTAATACGATACCCCTTGGTAAAACTGGTTGTCAGACTTTTTGGGCCAATGACTACCTGTAACGACTGTCAATGATCACAAAAGACAGCCGGGACCAACTACTAATTTGCGAGGCACGTAGGAAACTCGGTATGTAATGGGTGGTCACCCATCCACAGAACAACCTAGGCAAGCACGGCTTAGCCGAAAGATCGACCCGAGCAGCTGTTACTATTTAGCCACGAACTCCTGATACATTGTATATCTATCACTCTTTAATATAATTATCATTATCACAGCCTAAATTTACAGGAATCAGAAAGGCAGTCGCTCCATGTAAAATACTGGTATTTAGCTGCATCCGGTTAAACTGGAAGCTGACCCCAACATAGTTGGGAAAAAGCTAGACAGATGATGGAAGCCTTCATTCTTCCTGTCAAGATACGTGTAGCATCTCAAAATGTGAACTTTGGACTTCAGAAACATGGTGCTGAATTTACCGCCAAACGTCAGGATATTATATTTAGCTCCTATTCCACTACATTCAGAAATAGATCAAACAGTAGCGAATGCGTAGGAGGATATTGTGTGTGGTGTGATGTAGATGGGTGGAGTCTGTGACGAGTTTAGCAATGATGATCTGGTTTGTAATGCGATGTATTCATGATGCTTCATCAGACGATAATCATCTTTGCCAGCTTCAAGTCTAACCGAGAAACAAACTAACATGGCCTCGAATCGGAATCAATTTAGCATCACAGATGTTTAAAATGAGGTTAACATAATGTTCCTTCAAATGCAAACTACATTAGGTGTATCCGGCTCGAAGGACCATGTTCGATATTGGAATAAAACTTTCGAGTTATTAAGAACCTCATTTTTAGGGTTCCGTAGTCAACTAGGAACCCTAATAGTTTCGCCATGTCTGTCCGTCCTCGCTTAATCTCTGTGACCGTTAGCACTAGAAAGCTGAAATTTGGTACCTATATGTATATCAATCACGCCGACAAACTGGTAAAATAAAAATTGGAAAAAAATGTTTATTAGGGTAGCCCCCCTATATGTAAAGTGGGAAGTGTTTTTTTAACCCTAACGTGTGATATATTGTTGGAAAGGTATTGAAAAATGAATAGGGGTTTCCTAAAATATTTTTTTGATAATGTCAATAATTTCGGAAATAAACGCTCGTAGAACTTTATAAGGACTTTCTAGGAAAATCATTTTGAACTTGATGGAGACAACAGTTTTTGTACAAAAAAGACAAAAAGTTGTACAAAATAATTTCTGGACTAAGTTTGTAGTATATTCGTATATGCAAGCATTTTTACATAATGGATACCCACCTTTAAACTCACTTATTGTGACGGACGGGAAACTACGGAACCCTACACTGAGCGTGGCCCGACACGCTCTTGGCCGGTTTTTATTATCAACTAATTTGTTGTAAATTGATTTCTATGGTCCACAGAATGGCTATAAACGGTGGAAGAGACACCTACGCATATAAACGGTTATCACATATTTGGTTACCCCACATAAGATTTTTCATATCGGTAATTTAAAAAAAGAAAACCCGCTGTTCTTTACGTTCTGACTGTAGGTATTGTACTTTTGTGGGAAAAGTTTGTTTTTTTTTAATTTCCGATGAAAAACTTTTATTTGAGAGGTTCAGAATTTCAAATGTAGAATTATGTACTGAATAGGCACGTGGGAACCGTTTGTGCATCGGTGTCCCTCCAGCCTATATTTCCTAACATCAACAAAAAGTATTTATAACCCGGTTCGACATACCAAATTACCATTTTTTAAAAGACGCATCGACCAGACACCTGCATATCGATGGGGTAGCCCATTCCCCGTCCAACTACGTTTTGTTTGTGTGTGTTTGTATGTGTTTGTAACGGTAAGAAGTCTGGATCGTTCCACCGTTACCATAATTTTGAAGGACACCGACCGGTTTAGAATTACGTGAGCAGGGAGATGTTCAAAGTATATGGATGATACACTGATTTAAGGGCATATACCCCCTCAAATGGCTTAGCATGATCCTCCGTTACGCCTAAAATACTGCAGCATTCATTTTGAAATAAATATATGGTAAAGTTGAGGATTAATGCTAATTCCTATGTGTGACGAAAACACGATTCCATAAACTTTTCTCGATAGAAAAAAAATCAAAAGTTACCTCCAAATCGAAACAATAAACCGCTGGTATTCAAAAAGTACTTCAAATTAGGTCATGAAACTTTGCATACTAACTGAACTAACTATAAAGCAGGTCATGTGTTTAATTTTTTTAGTCCAATCAATAGATTTTTTGTAAATCGCAAAAAACTACTTATTTCGCACTATTCGGCCGCAGTGACTGACGTAACAACCACTTTGTAGTGCAAGCTGATTAGAACTTTATTCTAACAGTATTTCAAACGAAGTTTGAACCACCACAAATAGAGTTGCTAATTTTAGGGTTAGAAGGGCCTTAACATCATCTTGAAGGACGCCAACCGGTTCCTGACTACGTGACGTGAGGTAGCTACACGCTCCAGCTAAAGATGCTGTTGTGTGTAGTAAGCGACGTAAACACAAGATTACACGTGTCGATTATTGTGGTGAGTTCAGAGGGCAATTAACAACATTTTCTTAGTAACTTACACGTTCGCCACGGTCGGTATAATCATCAGCCTATTAATGTTCCCACTGCTGGGACACAGGTCACACAGGCCTCCTCTCTATGAGAGGAAATCCACAATCCACCAAGCGGGCGCAGTGCGGATTGGTAGATGTCACATGTCTTTGAATTTTTTGTTTCTAGGTCATGCCGGTTTCCTCACGATGTTTTCCTTCACCGTTTTGAGAGCAGCGGTGATGAAATAAATTACACAAAGTAATGCGCCTGCCTGGGTTCGAACCCACGACTAACTGTTCGTAAGTCGGGGCCGCCACCACTGGGCCACCGCTGCTCCTATGTTCGGTATGTTCAAAACTATTTAATCGGCTTTTATAAACTTCTTGGTTTATTGTTCCATAGGTTTTCCATCCTGATTGGTATTTGGACTTACTTTTTATGAAAATACAATAATTATCTAACTTATTATACAATTAAAAAAATTGAAGTGTCTGTTTGTAATTTCAAAATTTTTCAACAGATTTTTAGTGAATGTATAATATGAAAGTATACACGTTACTTATAACAAACAACTTCATCTTTTTATTTTTTGTCTGTCTGTTCCGGCTAATCTCTGAAACGGCTGGACCGATTTTGAAGGGACTTTTACAGGCAGATAGTTGATACAAGGAGTAACTTAGGCTACTTTTATTTTAGAAAAAGAATTATTCCGATTATTTTTATAATAATTTCACGTAAACAAAGCTAGCAGGCAACAGCAAGTAAATAAGAAAACCCTATCTAAAAATACCTTAAGTAAAGGTAAGGTCTGAAGGACGCCGACCCGTTCCGACTACGTGACTCACGCGTACAACCGACGTGCGTACGCGCATACTTATCTTTGTTTCGGAAGACGCAGAGCACGGCGGCGGGACGGGGAGGGAGGAGGGAGGGTGGGTGTGTTGTTTTGATGCGCGAGAGTTGATCGGACAATTAATGTGTGTTATTAATTTTAAAGACTTCGTTGTGTAACGGGTTTTGTACTTTCGTAGCTAAATAATAACAGCAGCTCGGTCGATCTTTAGGTTAAGCCGCGATTGCCTAGGTTAGTCCGTGGATGAGTGACCACCCATTACATACCGAGATTCCTCCGTACCTTGGATATCACGTTAAGCCGTTGGTCCCGGCTGTCATTTGTAGATCTTTGACAGTCGTTAGACTCGTTAGGTAGTCAGTCGGCTGAAAGTCTGACAACCAGTGTTAGGTACCAAGGGATATCGAACTATCGTATACCACTCTACACTGTCTTGTCCCACTTTTAGTTGCGATCATCAGTTCTTGCAACGTGTATACCAGACACGTAGCAGGTTACAGAACACACATAAGTAATAATAATAATGGTCTACAATTTTTTATATTTTTTAATGTTTTTTATATATTTTTTTATTAATATTTAAAAATGTAACAAATTTGTTTATAAATGAATAAAGGAAATAATAATAATAAAGCCATTTATTTCCCAAAGTATAACATATGTATTACACTTTTATAACATTTCTTCAGTAACTATGTCATGCAGTATCATAATCTCATACAATTATAGAAAAGAACTTAATTATATCTATCGTTTCACATTTTATTTCATTGTCTTAGAATGTATTATTTAATAATTATTATTGTATGTACATTTATCGATACGTTATTTTATTATCTGAGCAAATATCAAATGATTCCATTAAAATAGTTTCATTGTACATTTAAAATAAATGTAATATAATAATTATGTATGTACACGTACAGAACACACATTAAGAGTCCTATTACATTTTTTTGGTAAATTTATGATTTTTGACGCAGTAATTCTCAGCAGCAGTAAGATATTTTAATTATTTGCTTAAGAATAACGATAGTGCCATTCTCTTTCTTGTAAGTTGGAGTTACACATTTTCATTTTTCTTTTCGTGTAATTTACTATAAATATTTTACGAACTCAGTTTGCAAGAAAAAACGTCGACGATGGAACTTTAACGCTCAAATTCACATAGTTACATTCGATTCTTATAAAAGCTAAAATTACTAAAAGATAAGTTGAATGTTTTACTTGTTTATTGGAGTTTTAGAATTTCTTTAAATTCCTTGAGTTTTCACGGAAAAAATCGTAAAGAAATAGTAATTTAAGCCATAAATGTCTTGATTCAGCGTCCATTATATTCCAAATAAACTCAATTTTATCAAACAAATTAATGTGATATAAATTTTCGATCTACAATGAATAAGTTTCATTCGTTTTCGTTTGTCAATATAATAAGACAAAAATACAATAAATAAAATTAAAGTACCTACTATAATTCTCAATTCAGCTCGCTCCTCACTCTCATGGGGTGTTTAGTAAACTGGTCCCACACAGGTCAGTCTCGTCTCTAATATTCATCAATATCATTCGACAATCGTCCAAATATCGCTATTATTATCGACTCGTGTACGTCGACCGAAAAAATTTGATCCAGGAAGTAAAAATAAAAATTTGCCTAAAAAATGTAATAGGACTCTTAAGCTTCTTATCACTTATTCTAAGGGGCCGCCTCCATGAGCGAGCGAATCGCAGCGATTCAACGTATTTCTATACGAAAATATCGCCGCGATTCTCTCGCTCGTGGAAACGGCCCAAAAGATAGTGTATAGAAAAACGAAAAACGTGGCAAGGACGATAATATCGCCGCGATTCTCTCGCTCGTAGAGACGCGAAAAGAGAGTGTATAGAAAAACGTGGCAAGGACGATAATATCGCCGCGATTCTCTCGCTCGTAGAGACGGCCCAAAAGAGAGTGTATAGAAAAACGTGGCAAGGACGATAATATCGCCGCGATTCTCCCCCTCGTGGAGGCGGCCCCTAATGGTTTTTTAATCACGCCAAAAGATCAATTCACCAGTTTTTCCTACGTGTCGTATTACAGTTCAGAATATCATTTACCCTGACCTGTTGAATCAGTCAGGCATTCGAAACCTACGTTTTTTGTGCGTCTGTCACCCAGTCTAATCAGTGAGCTTGTCCCGGAAATGTAACCAGATAAGTTTATGACGTTGCTACCGCTGCAAGTATCTATTTCAGTTGTGTCTTGTGTTACACCACTTTAGTTTTTAGGGTTCCGTACCCAAAGGGTAAAAACGGAACCCTATTACTAAGACTTCGCTGTCTGTCCGTCTGTCTGTCACCAGGCTGTATCTCATGAACCGTGACAGCTAGACAGTTGAAATTTTCACAGATGATGTATTTCTGTTGCCGCTATAACAACAAATACTAAAAACAGAATAAAATTAATATTTAAGGGGGCTCCCATACGCCGCCGCGGGAGACGCCCCGGGCGTCGGGGGCCACCACCACGTAGCCCCCGGCCACCGTAGGCGCGGGCCTGTGGACGGTGAGCTATGGGCTAGCTCGCCGTCCGTCCGTCTCATGACATGACGACAGGCCGTGTCGACGGCGCGTTCGTGTTCCACGCGCGCCTCAAAGAGAGTCAGCAAAAAGGAAGGGGTCCGTAAGGACCGATGCCTGCCGGGGTCGCGGGACTATTCGAAAGAGATACCGTGGCCCCGGAACACAAAGGGCGATGAAGGAACATGGATGGGTTTTAGTCAGTAAAAGTCTGACACTCCCTCCTGCTCCGCCCAGAGCGGGAGGGGTTATTTGATGATTTCCCATCCGAAAAAAAAAAAAAAAAAAAAAAAAAGGGGGCTCCCATACAACAAACGTGATTTTTTTGCCGTTTTGTCTAATGTATAGATAATGGTACGGAACCCTTCGTGCGCGAGTCCGACTCGCACTTGGCCGGTTCTTTTAATAAGCTAAGCATTAATTTCAAATCAAGCAGTTCCAGACATTAGGTATTGAAATTTTAAAGAATCAGTCTGTCAAAACAATAAGATGAAGCTTCCTTACACAGCCACTGCACTCTGGGAGGATATCTGTGATTTTGACGAGTTTGCAAAATCAGTGGCGTAAAGGGAAAGACTGTAGATGTTTTTTTTTGTTTAATAGCCTGTACTGTCCCACACATCCAATGCTGGGTAAAGGTCTCCCACAATTCCTTCCATGTGTTCTTTCTCGTGCCTCCTCGAACCAGTCCTCGCGGTACGCGACAAGATGTTAAGATTAAAAAATCAAAACCTCCCCTAAAAACTGGATCATTGCCATCGGACGACTCACGAACTATTTGCTCAGCTACAGTCACCTGACCCAAGCCTTATCAATCGGGCACACAATAGTCCAAAAATCAATATTGTCTCAACTACAAATGAGCTGATATCTCCACTATCAGCCGCGCGACGGCACTGAGCAAATGGTCTGTTTGGAGTAGCTGAGATAAGGATTACTGGCTTATCTGCAATACCAAAAATCCTAGGGTTTTTCTAGTAGCGTTGTCACGAAACCGGAGGCGCGGTGACCCTTCCACCCTGTATAGTACCAAAAACCTCGACCAACTTCCCAGGATGCTGTTCTAGCTCGTTAGGCCCTTAGATCAGGGTTTGACGTCTTAGAGTGAATGTAGATGGGTATAGGAGTAGAGGAAGATCAAAGAAACGATGGACGGGCTGTGTAAAGAATGATATGGCAATAAAATGAAGGTTTCTGATGAGCACTGCAAGTACGTAGCAATCGATAACGATCGAATCGATACGATTCGATAAATCCGACTTTTCGATTGGTTAAAAACTCATTTTATCGAGAATAACTGTCAAATTTATCGATTCGATCGTTATCGATTGCTACGTACTTGCAGGGCTGATGACGAATAATAGAGAAGTATGGAAGAAGAGATGCTACGCACCCAAAATGAATTGGGATAAGGGCTCGTGTCCAAAGAGTCATATTCCTGCACATTACGAAGATTTAATCGCTCGTACGCTACTGAAATCACATCCCTCTTATTTACCCCTAAATTTGGGGGGAAAACCCTTATGTTGGTAACCCTGGCGGGAGCGGGGATCTCCGAACCCGCGCCGCTATCCGCACCGCGCGGCCAGTCTGGCCAGGCAAACCGCGCGCGTTGCCGCACCCGCACCGCACCACGCACCGCACTCCCACTCTGGCCGAGCACTTATAGCGGCAACAGAAATATATCATCTGTGAAAATTTCAACTGTCTAGCTGTCACGGTTCATGAGATACAGCCTGGTGACAGACAGACGGACAGACGGACAGACAGACGGACAGACAGCGAAGTCTTAGTAATAGGGTTCCGTTTTTACCCTTTGGGTACGGAACCCTAAATAAAGAAGAAGAAGCTATTTATTACAGAACCTGAACGTGGCACCAGTGGCACGACTACGACAATTATACAAACCACGCAAAACAACATCTTTGCGCACCTAATTGATATGAAACAGGTCGAAAGTCACAACACAATAGACTAACTATTTAATAGATTACTGAAGACAATAGGTCTCATGCTTAAGGTCACGGGCTCTTCATTCATAAGTCTAAACGTAAATAACGAAGATTTTAAAGCTATTGAAAAAGGAGACTCGGCTTTTGACTTGGATGATGGTGCTTGTGGCTAAATAATAACAGCAGCACGGATCGGTAACGTTCCCACTGCTGGGACACAGGACTCCTCTTTGTTAGAGGGAGCCAACAAGCCTCCTCCGTATTATAAAACTACTTAACAAATTTTAAGAGTCGGTTTTAGAAAGTCTGATCAGTTTGTTTTTTGGTAAATAGCTATTTCTTGGACCACCTAGTGGGAGGCCTTCCAACTTGGAAAGCCTCCCACTAGATAGACCGATGACTTAGTAAAGGTTGCGGGATCCGCTGTAAGCGAGACACACGGGACCGGTCAATGTGGCAACACTTGGGGGAGGCCTATGTCCATCAGTGGATGTCTTTCGGCTGTAATGATAGATGATGATTTCTTGGTAGCTATTTTTATTGATCTTTAACAATTTCAATTGAAATAGTCATGTCCAGAATTTATATAAGCAAAAGTTGCATGTCCCAGAATTATTGGGTCAGAGCCCATTCGTCCCCTAAAATTCGTACCCCAGCATAAAAGTTGTGGATTCGGACCCTATATAGGTGCCCATTGGTCTCCTGGTAGGGGACCAATTAATATTTTAACAAAAAATATTATTTTTAAGGTACCCATTCGTCCCCTCTAATATATATACAATATAAGTTAAAGATTCGGCACCTATTCAGGTGCCTATTGGTCCCCTGAGATAAAATTAGCTATATTTTACTTAAGAAACGGTTAACATAGTACACTTGTGAACAGTTTATTAACGGAATTAATTTAATAAATCATAACAGATCTATAAAAAAAGAGCTATGATCAATGATAATCCGTCATGATAATAATATAACCTGACGATAGGCTTACGATGTAATGTTGTCTCTCGTCTCACGAATGGCTTGTTATAAAAACGGGTTACAAAATAGATAAGGTGTTTTGTTTGTATGTTATGGCAGCCTCGGTGACATATTGGTTCTTGAAAGTGACTGCGAATACGAGACTGTTCAATGTGTCTTTGGTCTTTTATTAAATGAAGTTCGCCTAACCTAACGAAATAAACAATACTGTTAATATTATAATAATATTATTTTTAACATAAATGAATCGAATTATCTCATTTGAATCCTGGAATATGATTAGTATTATTATTGATGGTAATTCACAGAATTATAGAATTTATACTTCACTATTTATTATAGATTTTTTTTAAATTTAAATTGAAAAAACAAATATAAGATTAGTTTTATACTAAAATAATGTTGATTTGTTTAATCTTCAATAATTATTGTGATTTTAGTAATTTTTTGTTATTGTAGTTATAGTTTGTTAGATTTAAGTTATTATGAGTTTGCATGTAGTTGGTTAATATACAAAAAAAATATGTTGATTTATCTAGTCTTCAATAATTACTGTGATTTTAGTATTTTTTTTGTACTGTTATAATTTTTTAGATTTAAGTTATTGTTACGTCGTACCCATACCTACAATACAAGTAGCTTCTAATAGTAGGTACCTACAACTAAGTAGGTAGGTAGTAGTAGGTATGTATCGAATGATGTAGGTACAAATTCGCAAACTACCTATAAAATACATCAGGAAGTTGTCATTGTAATTTCGACCGTACGCCCAGGGCATAAAGTACCTATTTCTTTCCTTTGTACAAAAGTTGCGGAAGTTTCTCGTAGGACAATGACCTAGTATGAATTGTCTAGAAGATTCTGGATCTTTCTCAAACGTTCGGTCGTCATATAAATAGTCGACGTGTTTGCGGGAGCAGGCAGTATTATTTTGGCTACAGTACGGAGCGAATCGAGGTGATCTAGTAAGTGCGATATCTAAGTGAATAGTGATCAGTGGTGTACTTGTGATTGAGTTTGAAGTGTTTTGTAATTATTAAAGTTATTCAGTTGTTTCATCGGTAGTAATTAATTTATCCCATACCCAGCTCGTAACAATTTGGTGCCAGAAGTGAGGGATAAATTATGCCAGTTCTACCTAAGGACAACACGGAAGGTACCCGTACCAGGAGTCAGCGACAGCAGGACATGGACCAAAGGCGGTTTGGAGATTCTCCGACACAGACACCGGGTGGTGTCCAGCCTACGTCATTGCCAGTCGCTGGTACATCCGGAGTTTCTCCAGCATCAGTAGCGCCAGACTTGTCAGCTTTAATGGCGCTGCTGCAGGAGCAGGCTCGCCGTCAAGAGGAGCAGGCTCGCCGTCAAGAGGATCAGGCTCGCCAGTTACAAGAGCAGTTACAACGAGATAAGGAGGAGCAGGCTCGCCGTCAAGAGGAGCAGGCTCGCCGTCAAGAGGAGCAGGCTCGCCGGTTGGAAGAGCAGTTGCAACGAGAAAAGGAGGAGCAGGCTCGCCGTCAAGAGGAGCAGGCTCGCCGTCAAGAGGAGCAGGCTCGCCGTCAAGAGGAGCAGGCTCGCCGGCTGGAAGAGCAGTTGCAACGAGATAAGGAGGAGCAGGCTTGCCGTCAAGAGGAGCAGGCTCGCCGGTTGGAAGAGCAGTTGCAACAAGATAAGGAGGAGCAGGCTCGTCGTCAAGAAGAACAGATGATCCTCATAAAGGATCTTCATTCAACTTTCGGCAAAGAGCTGAAGGTAATGAAGGATCAGGTTCACCAGCACGAGAATCGCATCTCAGAGGCCGAAGTGCAAATCGCTGGGATGAAGAAGGCTTTGGGAGAACTGAAGACTGGAGATGTGACTGTGGCTTCAGTAGTTCCTGCACCTTCAGCGCGGGGCTTTAAGGTGCCTCCATTCGATGGAACATCTTCGTGGTCGGCGTATAAAATTCAATTTGAGGCCGTTATGAAGGCGAATGGATGGACAAAATCTCAAGCCATGACCGCGCTCACTTTGGGCCTCCGAGACCAGGCCCTCAACATTCTTGAAGCGCTTAGCAAGGATGTGACCTACGAACAGCTGCTGGAGGCGTTAGAGTCCAGATACGGCGACGCGCACCTGGAGCACGTATTTCGTGCTAAGTTGAAGGATCGTGTCCAGCGTAGTGCCGAGAACCTACAGCAGTGGGCCCTGGAAGTTGAAAAGCTGGTTCGGAAAGCATACCAGTCTGCCCCTGCACTGATCGATGGGAATCTGGTACAAGCGTTCGTTGATGGAATACGTGACTTAGAAGTTAGAGCCGCCGTGAGACTTGGGCATCATGAAACATTGAAGGACGCCTTAGCTCATGCTTTAGAAGTAGAGGCAGTGAGGCAAGACCACCGAACGCACCGCGTTAGGGAGGTTGTAGCATCACCTGTACGCGAGCGCCCGCAAGGGTACAGTCCTAGGTGCTACACTTGTGGAGAAAGGGGTCATCTTCGGTCAAGCTGTTCAAAGCGCAACACCCCGCGAGAAGATCAGCAAGGAAGGGTGGCTGAAGTGACTGCCCAGCCACAGCAGGGAAACGAGTAAATGCCAGGACTGTGGGGCGGGTGCTGGCTGGTATTGAAAGAGCCCCGAGAATCTTGATCTCGCAAGCACATGACGGGAACAGCCTGACCATCAGAGGCGAAGTCAACGGAACACCATGCAAACTGACGTTGGATACTGGAGCTTCTTACACGGTCGTTAACTCTCACCTGGCAAGTCGGTTTCTTGGGGACTACTTTGATAACCACGACCGTATACGATTACTAACAGCTACTGGTCAGCACATAACCGTCCGAGGCAAGAAGGAGGTGGAGTTAAAATTGGGTGACAGATTTTACAAACACAATGTCATCGTGGCCGACATAGTGGACGATTGCATCTTGGGCTTGGATTTTATGCGAAAATATCGTTGTGAGATCGACGTTGATCAAGGAGTATTGAAATGCGGTTCAGAGGAAGTCTTCATGGAAGGTGCACCATCAGGGAAAGTGTACTGCTTGAAGGAGATTGTTCTTCCTCGCAGATCAGAAACGATTGCGCCAATTAGTTTACCACGGAATCCTGGACAAAAAGATCGAAGTGTTCTGATAGAAAGGGTGAACAATGACTTTCCATGGAAGATGGCACGGACTCTGGTCAAGGCCAACAACGTCTCAGCAGTACGCATACTGAATCCAAGTGACAAGGAGCAAGTGATTAAGAAGGGCACCTTAATCGGCACTTGCGAGGAAGTAGCTTGGATGCGTCAATTGCAAAATCTGCCTACCGGAAATAAAATTCGTAGTACAAAGTTTGACGTGTCAACACTTTTGGAAAACTGCGATTTATCTAAAGAAGAAATGGACAAGGCTAAGAAGATGTTACTTCAGTACGCCGACATTTTCTCTTCAAATGATGCTGACATAGGGAGAACTGGACTAGTTCAGCATAAGATTAATACGGGTAACGAGTTACCAATCCGTCAGCGACCAAGAAGACTTCCAGTTGCACGTGAAAAAGAGGTGGAAACCATGATGGAGGGAATGATGAAGGACGGTGTTATAGAGCCTTCATCGAGTCCATGGTGTTCTCCTGTGGTCCTGGTAAAGAAAAAGGACGGCAGTATGCGCTTCTGTGTGGACTATCGACGACTGAACGATGTCACGAAAAAGGACAGCTATCCGCTGCCTAGGATCGATGACACACTGGATACGCTGACTGGTATGAAGTGGTTTACCACACTTGACCTGAAAAGTGGCTACTGGCAAGTAGAAATAGACCCCAAGGATAAGGAAAAAACTGCATTTTCAACAGGGAAGGGATTGTGGCAGTTTAAAGTTATGCCATTCGGATTGTGCAATGCTCCTGCGACGTTTGAAAGGCTGATGGAGCAAGTACTCGCCGGATTGATTGGAGACGCATGTCTTGTCTATCTAGACGACATAATCATCGTGGGCCGTACATTTGAAGATCACCTTAAAAACCTCAACCAAGTGCTGTCGAAAATCCAAACAGCAAATCTCAAGTTAAGTCCGAAAAAGTGCTCGTTTTTCAGACAACAAGTGAACTTTTTAGGGCACATAGTTTCGGGGGAAGGTGTTCGAACAGACCCAGAAAAAGTAGTCGCCGTCAAGGATTGGCCAGTTCCGAAAGACAAAACACAGGTCAGAGCATTTCTGGGTTTGTGCTCCTACTATCGAAGGTTTGTCAAGAATTTTGCCGACATTGCAAAACCTCTGCACAAACTCACTGAGGAAAAGCGGCAATTCTGTTGGGACGAGAACTGCGACGTAGCATTTCAGGAATTAAAGAAACGTCTGTGCAATACGCCTATCTTGGGATATCCTGACACAGAAAATAACTTCATAGTTGACACAGATGCAAGTAATACTGGAATTGGGGGCGTGCTGTCTCAACGGAAAGGAAACCAAGAGGTTGTGATAGCTTACTTCAGCAAGTCTTTATCCAAACCAGAAAGAAATTACTGCGTTACAAGACGGGAACTACTCGCCGTAGTAAAGACATTGCAGCACTTCAGTAAATATTTGTTGGGACGTAAATTCCAATTAAGAACTGACCATGCTGCATTGAAGTGGCTATTACAGTTCAAGAATCCAGAAGGGCAAGTGGCGAGATGGATTGAGCTATTGCAAGAGTTTGACTTCGTAACTGAACATCGCAGTGGAAGAACTCACGGTAACGCAGACGCCTTGTCGAGAAGACCTTGTCCTGAAGACTGTAAGCACTGTGCCAGGCAAGAGACTAAGGAAGTAGTGCCCGTGAGGATGCTTAGAATGGATCTCAGCGATGAATGGAAAGAAACCCTACAGCAGGCGCAGCAAAATGACTCGGACATCAAACCGATCTTCGAGTGGATCAAAGCTGATGCTCCTAAACCCAAGTGGAGTGATGTGGCTGCGATGAGTTCCATCACGAAGAGTTATTGGGCGCAATGGAACAGCTTGGTGATCCAGGATGGAGTCTTGTGCCGTAAATGGGAAAACGCTCGAGGGGACAGCTGTCATCTACAAATGGTTGTCCCTAAAGCTAAGGTACCGGATGTTTTACGGCTGTACCATGATGGATGTTCGGGAGGACATATGGGGGTAAAAAGGACTTTACTAAAAATTCGAGAACGCTTTTACTGGATCCACTGTCGAGATGATGTGGAGGACTGGTGTCGCAAATGTACCAGTTGTGCGGCCGTGAAAGGACCCCAAACACGCAGCAGAGGAGCATTAAAAGTGTACAACGTTGGAGCCCCTTGGGAACGGATAGCACTAGACGTTGCGGGACCATTTCCAGAAAGTGAGAGCGGAAACAAGTACTTCTTGGTGGTCATGGATTACTTCACAAAGTGGCCAGAAGTCTTCGCCATTCCTAATCAAGAAGCTACAACTGTCGCAGATAAATTGGTTCAGGAAGTCTTCTGTCGTTTTGGAGTACCCTTAGAAATACACAGCGATCAAGGAAGGAATTTCGAATCGCAAGTATTTCAGGAGACTTGTCGATTAATGGGTACCCACAAAACCAGAACCACCTCTTACCACCCACAATCTGATGGAATGGTGGAACGATTCAACCAAACGTTGGAAAGATATCTGGCAAAAGTCGTGGAAAGCAGACAAAGGGATTGGGACAAGCACATACAGCCGTTTCTTCTGTCCTACCGCAGCGCAGTCCACGAAAGTACGACTGTGACGCCCGCCTTCGCGAACTTTGGAAGGGAATTACGGTTGCCTGTAGATTTAATCACTGGAGCTCCCCCTGATGCTCCACGCAGTGTAACAGATTACGCAAATGACTTGCGTAACAAGTTGAATGATGTTTATGAGCATATTAGACAATCCGGCCAACAGATGTCTGAGAAGATGAAGACCCGTTATGACCGGAAGGCAAATAGTAGGGGTTTCGACGAGAGTTCACTGGTGTGGTTGCATAACCCAGTACGGAGCAAAGGGAAGTCTCCGAAATTACAAGCAAACTGGGATGGACCATACCGAGTCGTGACTAGGATCAACGATGTCACCTACCGAATACAGAAGGGTCCACGAGGTGCGCCTAAGATTGTCCATGTAGACCGATTGGCGCGATACTACGGGCCTAATGATGCTCGGGACGAGCATGTCTAAGGAGGGGGCAGTGTTACGTCGTACCCATACCTACAATACAAGTAGCTTCTAATAGTAGGTACCTACAACTAAGTAGGTAGGTAGTAGTAGGTATGTATCGAATGATGTAGGTACAAATTCGCAAACTACCTATAAAATACATCAGGAAGTTGTCATTGTAATTTCGACCGTACGCCCAGGGCATAAAGTACCTATTTCTTTCCTTTGTACAAAAGTTGCGGAAGTTTCTCGTAGGACAATGACCTAGTATGAATTGTCTAGAAGATTCTGGATCTTTCTCAAACGTTCGGTCGTCATATAAATAGTCGACGTGTTTGCGGGAGCAGGCAGTATTATTTTGGCTACAGTACGGAGCGAATCGAGGTGATCTAGTAAGTGCGATATCTAAGTGAATAGTGATCAGTGGTGTACTTGTGATTGAGTTTGAAGTGTTTTGTAATTATTAAAGTTATTCAGTTGTTTCATCGGTAGTAATTAATTTATCCCATACCCAGCTCGTAACATTATTATGATTTTACATGTATGTAGAACTGTTGATATGTGTTCTGACTGATTAAATATGTGTTGTGACTATTTTTTTTCATATTTTATATTTAATGTTGATTTATATGATGGTCAATCAAGGGTGGTTTTTGTAAAAAAGTTGTATTTAGTTAGTTTCTAGGACATTGTGATTTTACATGTGTATTTGTAGTTAGTAAAAATGTTGGTTTTACATAGTTGATAAAGACTGATTTTACTTTTTATATTACTTTTATACAAAGTTATTGTGATATTGCATTATTTTGTAGATCTCTTTGACTGTACAAAGTACTAACAATTAATTGTTATTATTTGTTATATTGGTATTGATATTTGGTTATTTGTTTGTACACTGGATGTAAATTAATCTAAAATTCAGTTATTACTGGTATTTTATTTATATAGTTACAGTTTTATTTTACTGCATAAAAATATTATATTTATCATATCATCATCTGCCTAGCCTTTTCCCAACTATGTTGAGGTCGGCTTCCAGTCTAACCGGATGCAGCTGAATACCAGTATTTTACATGGAGCGACTGCCTATCTGACCTCCACAACCCAGTTAGTACTGGGTAATACGATACCCCTTGGTAAGACTGGTTGTCAGACTTTTTGGGCCACTGACTACCTGTAACGACTGTCAAAGATCTACAATTGACAGCCGGGAACAACAGCTTAACATGCTTTCCGAGGCACGGAGGAAACTCGATATGTAATGGGCGGTCACCCATCCACAGACCAACCTAGGCAAGGACGGCTTGACCTAACGATCGATCCGAGCGGCTGTTATTATTTAGCCACGAGCTCCTCTATTATAGTTATCATATATTTTGCTAAATATTTACAAATGTACAAGAAACCAAAAGTTGATTAATTATTTTGAAGACTGACTTAATGCTTAGAGCCTAGAGCAGGGGTTCCCAACCTTTTTTTGTCTACTGCCCACTTTAAGAATAATTTATTTTTTAACGCCCCCCTTTTTAAACATACTTAAAAACCGCTAAGTACTTATAACTGATTATTGGAACGCAAATTTATAGTATTCGGACAGAGTATCTTTTATTGAAAATAAAACAAACATAATCAATTCTTATATAAAAACTAATGTGAAGGTAGAACCAGTCGATTGGTATAAGAATGTACAATTCGGATTATTTAACAAAAACTTGTTAAAACATGATTGCCCGCGGTCTTTTATATCGAACCGAGTTTGAACTATATCTTAATTAATATTAGTTGATGTTCACAAGATGTAGTCGAGAGTCGAGAGCTCAGTCGGTGTCTAAGAGTCTTCCTAGCTAGGTAGATGAAATTATAAATCGACCCCAAAGCCCTACATAATGCCCCCTTTTTTTCTGGGTCTCTTACCGCCCCCCTTTAGGCCTGCAGCGCCCACAAGGGGGCGTTATCGCCCACGTTGGGAAAGACTGGCCTAGAGGCATTTTATTAAACTTAATCTTATTTGAAATAAACATGATATCTACCGAATTACTATTTTTTTTATTTTACCCTTTTCTGCGCGACTGTACCAGGACTACCAAGCTGCAGTATACACATATACATGTACTTATATTAGAAGAATGAATAAAAATAAATATTCTTCAGGGGACGAATGGGCCCCTCAAAAGTTCCAGGGGACGAGTGGGCACAGGGTGCGAATCTTAGGGGACGAATGGGCTCTGACCCAATTATTTGATCACATTAACAGACAACAAATCCACGCAAATAAATTCAGCACGCCTCATTCACCAAATGTTATATCTTCTACAACAACACACGGTATACTACTTACACGGTATACTTATACGATGACTGACGCAGTCATTAGGTATGTCAAGGTCGAAGCTAACACAGTTACCTAATGATCTTGTTTATTTATTTGTTTAGAACTTTAAGTAGGGCAAATTTTGAGTACAATTTGGCCGACCGTTTTACTTTTATACTTACGTACTTTTATTAGCACTATTCCAACTGGACGGTACAGTTACGCACATGTAGAGAAACTATTTGATAGGAACTCATTGTGGTTTTTTTTTTTCACGCTGTACCAAGTAGAAAGATGTCGAGACGCAACGTTAACAACGTGCGCATACGAGAGATAGTTACTATCTCTCGTAGACGACTTTGTGCGTTTGTTAAAACGTTTGTGCCTTCTGAAGTCTGGGTCATAAATTAATTAGTAAAACCTGGATAACTGGGACATTAGGGGCCCTGGAAATTTGTCTCACCTATAGAGGTATTCCACTTACCCAGTGTCTCAGATATCCAGGTATAAATAAATATCTGTCTCATTTACAGAGGGTTCCATTAGTAGAGGTGAAAATAGAGGTTATTTCAGTTATAGAGGTACGATTATTAAATAAAATAAAGTTTTAGTTTTCCTTCTCCTTCTGATCATTGCGACTGAATTTTATCTTTATGATCTGAATGATTCTACAACCAGTAGATTTTGGCACATGATTAAATTGGACACAGACTTCAACGCGTGTCTTGCCACTTTTTTAGACGGATATTAACTTTAGTTTTTCAGGTACCTACTGATAAAATTTTGAGCCTTCCTTTCGGCATTTTTCAAATGAACATTCGGGTGATAGCAAAACAAAACGAAAACTGGAGGTCATTGTGGCATAAAATCAGACAAGTTTTGGGTAGACCAAGAATTAGTAAACAAAACGGAAAATATGCAATATAGTGCAAGTTAGAGAGGTGATAAATTGATGTTATCTCAGCTACAGAGGTCAGTCAGTCAATGCCTATAAAAAACAAAGAAAAAGATTGGAAAAAGTATTCTTTAAAATATAGTCTCAGTAAAAGAGGTAAAATTCACTTGTTGTCTCAATTATAGAGGTAACTCTGACGATAGAGGTCAGTCAGTCAATGCCCATAAAAAAAAAGAAAAAATATTGGAAAAAGTATTCTTTAAAATATACTTAGTCTCAGTAAAACAGGTAAAATTCATTCGTTGTCTCAAATAAGTAACTACGACGATAAAATCGAAAAAACGAATCCCAGATATAGAGGTTTGCTTTGTCCCACTAACAGAGGTAATTCAGTGCTAAAGTGTCGGGTCCTTAGCATGAGTTCCAGCTTTGGAGGTTTCTCACTTATCCAGGTCCCACTTAACCAAGTTTCACCTTACAAAAATTAAATTCTTGTTTAATTTCAATCTTTAAAAACTACAATGATTTTCTGCCCAAATGTACCTGTTGGAATATTGCTAATAAAAAAACATAAAAAATAATAGTTGGACTAATGCGAAAACTTGTATGGATGTAATAAAAGTTGGACTCCTGAGAAAGTTGGGCTCTTGCGAACAGAGGAAAATTAGGACAAAATTGGAGTGTTCAAATTCTGCCAAATTTTGTCAGACCAGAGATCTTTTTGTTCGAAATTATGAAGTATTTGATTTGATATAGCTACCAGTACAGCTTTAACATTCGCTTCGTTAAATTCTGAAAGGAACAGGTGGTTTCGCAAGATGAGCAGGAAAGGAGAGGGGCATATTCTGAAAAGGGGATTTCAAGTAAAAGTGTGAAACCCAGGAAAATACACCCAAGGTACACTGATTTTGTATTTTCTCTGATTAAGAGTCCTATTACATTTTTTAGGCAAATTTTTGATTTTTACTTCCTGGATCAAATTATTTCGGTCGGGGTACACGAGTCGATAATAATAGCGATATTTGGATGATTGTCGATTGATATTGACGAATATTAGAGACGAGACTGACATGAGACTGAGGAGCGACTGAGCGAGCTGAATTGAGAATTATAGTAGGTACTTTAATTTTATTTATTGTATTTTTGTCTTATTATATTGACAAACGAAAACTAATGAAACTTATTCATTGTAGATCGAAGTTTTATATCATATTAATTTGTTTGATAAAATTGAGTTTATTTGGAATATAATGGACGCTGAATTAAGACATTATGGCTTAAATTACTATTTCTTTACGATTCTTTCCGTGAAAACTCAGGGAATTTAAAGAAATTCATTTTGATTCAAAAATTGATTTTATAAAGAATAACAACCGCTTATTTCGCACTATTCGGCCTGCAATGACTGACGTAACAACCACTTTGTAGTGCAAGCTGATTAGAACGTTATTCTAACAGTATTTCAAACGAAGTTTGAACCACCACAAATAGAGTTGCTAAGTTGAGGTAGTATAGGCTCTTAAAGTGGTCCACAATAAAATTGACACCACCTTTTTTCGTATTTTTCAAGTGCACACAACATCATCGAGTCGTTCAGCAACTCGTCCCACAAGCCTATGGCCCATTTGGGACGAGTTGATGAAAATCAAAATAAATAATATTTTCGTTGTGCAACTCGTCCCACGTTTCTTTTTGTGTGGAACTTTAAACTTTATCAACGTTATGGCCCCTCTCCATTTGCGCGGACACGTCGTGCGACGCGTCCGCGCATGCGTGTGTCTAGAAATCCGTCTGCCCTCTTCACTTCCGTCTGTGTCAGTGTGACGAACGCAACCCAAGAGGATGGACGTGGACCTAGTTAGTGCGGCTGCCGCTATTTATTTAATGGCGACTTACAACTATTAAAATAAGAAAATACCTGTAACATATTTTACTCAAATATTGTGGGTGTTTTGACACAAGAATGTAATTTGTTGAATAAAACTCAGCAGATTCACAATTATAGATGTAATTTCGAATAAAAAGTAATATGGTAGAGAAAAAGGGGAGAAATGTAAAAACTAGTCATCAAGATTATCAAAGCGCCTAGTACATTACAACAACACGAAAACACTAGAAAGTAAAGTTTGCTTTTGATAATTTTATAAGGCGTTTGAAACGGCTAATATGGGCGCGAACTGTGGGAATAGAATGTCTTTGGATACAGCTCAATAAACTTGAAAGTCTCTTCGTTCGACCACGCACTAGCCATAATTATTAAATACAGTCAACACGTGTGAAGCGCTCGATGGCCCGGCAGCAACTGGACATGCGGCGATAGTGAAGAGGCGAGACGCATTTCTCGGCAGATCCCTTTGATGCGTGCCCAAAAAACCGACAAATCACGGATTGCGGCAGGGACGGAGGCAGACGCGGACACGCAGGCAGATCTCGACAGATTTCGCCCTCTCCACTATGCGCGGATGCATCCGCGGACGCGTCGCACGACGTGTCCGCGCAAATGGAGAGCTGCCATTAGGTACAGTTAGGACGACAAAATTATAGCAATATTTTTTAAAGAATATTTAATTCAAACAAATTGTCTAGCTACCTAGCTAGCGGTGTGGCCTACGGTTTACACCAGGTTTACTAACAAATTCGACACAATAGGCACTCACACTACAGTAAAGTTGCATCAGCTCATCACATGTTTACTCAGCCGTAAAGTATTGATATTTCCTACAATGCATATACGAAATTAGTGCCGGATGACTGGTTATCAAGTGAAGATATTGTGAAAGTATTGTGGTAACGTTGCTTAGAATATGCATCAATGGAATGGTGTGATACCTATATGCCTGCAGCACAGAATAGATAATAGTACTAGCGTACAGAAGTTGCACTCCTTTGATCTTGAAGAAAGCCGATATTTTAAATACCTAAACTGGGCCCTCTCGATCTAAATTGTGCCTTGACGCCACGCGTTAGCGTATTTTATTCGGCGTCTCACTGCTTAATGGTCAGTCGGTAGGGTTGTGCCTCAAGTACTCAAAATAAAATACTACCAACATTTTTGTAAGTATTTTAATTATTATTATTTAAATGTTAATTAAAACTTTTATAATTATAATTGTTTTACTCTATTATATTGTCTCATATATATCTTGCCTTCTCTAAAATTACGATTAAGTACTTATGAAATTTAATAGCAGCATAAATGCAAAATTTAACAAATAGGTAATTTTAAAATAAACTCTGATGGACATGGAGCAGTGAAATTTATATAAAAAAGACATTTTTTTTTCTACATTTATTAACAGCAACAGTTTATCCGGCTTGTCATTTTCACTAGTACTTAATGATTATTTGATTAATGATCAATAAATCAGTCAGTTAACAAACACGAAGTCACAGAATAGATAATAGTACTAGCGTACAGAAGTTGCACTCCTTTGATCTTGAAGAAAGCCGACATTATAAATACCTAAACTGGGCCCGCTCGACCTAAATTGTGCCTTGACGCCACGCGTTAGCGTATTTTTTTCGGCGTCTCACTGCTTAATGGTCAGTCGGTAGGGTTGCCTCAAGTAGGTACTCAAAATAAAATACTACCAACATTTTTGTATTTTAATGTAAGTAAGTATTATTATTATTTAAATGTTAATTAAAACTTTTATAATTACAATTGTTTTACTCTATTATAATGTCTCATATTTATCTTGCCTTCTCTAAAATTACGATTACTTATTAAATTTAATAGCAGCATAAATGCGAAATCTAATCAAATAGGTAATTTTAAAATAAACTCTGATGGGAAGCATGGACATGGAGCAGTGAAATTTAATATAAATAAAAAAGATATTTTTTTTCTACATTTATTAACAGCAACAGTTTATCCGGCTTGTCATTTTCACTAGTAATTATTAATGATCAATAAATCAGTCAGATAACAAACACGAAGTACGAGTACAATAGGTAGGTACGCGACGCAAAGTCAAAAGAGCGCGAAAAATTAACGCGGCATACGTACGCAGTTACGCACGGCTGGAGCGCGACAGCCCTAGAGAGCTTGCATATTCAATATGCGCGAAGCGGTAGGTAATTATCTCATGCCTACACACGGAGTGCAATAGCTCTGCCTGCAGACTGCGTGGCTTGTGACTCATCAACTGAGTAATGTATTGACCAAGATTTAAACGGATAAATAAACAATAGTGCACTTAGAACATAGAGGAGCACGTGGCTTACAAAATATCAGCCACTCGGATCGATCGTTAGGTAAAGCCGTGCTTGCCTACCCATTACATACAGAGTTCCCTCCTTGCCTCGGAATGCACGTGAAGTCTTTGGTCCCGGCTGTTATTTGTAGATCTTTGACCAAGTGGCCCAAGTGGCAAGTAGCAAGTGGAAGTCTGACAACCAGTCTTATCAAGGGATACCCCTTGATAAGACTAGGGGTACCCAGTACTAACTGGGTTGTGGAGGTAAGATAGACAGTCGCTCCATGTAAAATACTGGTATTCAGCTGCATCCGGTTAGACTGGAAGCCGACCCCAACATAGTTGGGAAAAGGATAGGCAGGTAGGTAAGTAGTGATGACTTCTGAAGAAATCGTTGATATGCTGTCAGCATTAGCAGATATCCCCCGATTATACATACATATCCTCAAGCATTTTTGTCGCATGGGAGTAGGCAGTTCAATTCAAACCCATACATATTCCTTTCGCCTCGTTCACATTCATATCTGCACCCCTAGCCAAGTTACAAACGCGCTAAATTGGTAGCCAAGTTGACACGACTGAGTGGATCGCTCGTTCTCTAATGTCTGTAGAAAAAACGTACACTAGTTTATGGTGAGCGTTCCTACCAAAGAGTTTAGCGATCAACATTGTAGAAACGATAACATTCTATTCTATCATTTTGAACGATGTAAACTTGTCTACGAATTTTCTATTCGTTTGTGTTGATCACGTGATTTAACGTTGAGATGGTGTCATTCCCATTCATTTGAATAGTTTTCTACTAGCGTTAACGATTGTAGATTGTCAACTTGGCTAGGGGTGCTGGGGCCCAATTCTGTAACTTTGTGTTAAGCAACACGCCATTGACACTCTATCGACACACTACAGACATAATTATGTTGCAAATTTGGTATTCTGCAAAAAGTTCAATAGCGTTTCAGTGGTGTCTCAGTAGTGTGTCGATAGTGTAGCGGTACAATATTTTTCAGTGTTTTCGTTGTTCGATGGCTTCACGATGGCCAAAACACTTTTCAAACACGATAGACACAACTTTCAAATACACTTAAAATATTTACGGACTACCGTAACTTTGGCCATCATGGTGACATTGACACATTATAGTGGAGCAGAATACCAATTATTACAATAGTCTTCTATGGCGTTTCAATGGCACTACAGTGGTAAGTCAATGACCATAGATAATTTGTAGAATACCAAATGTCAATGATTAGCCTACTTACACACTACCGACACACTATTGACAAGTTGGTCATTTTACAGAATTAGGCCCCTGGTGATTCATTTTAGATCCAATTGGGTTAAAGCCCAATAAAATAAAAGACAGATGCTGATCTTTATAGCCACGACACACCCACATGTATCCTTGCTGCACTACGTCTGGCATAAACTATAAATATCAGTTTATTCGCTGTACAATCAGATTTACTCGTAAATGGTAAAATTTATATCCACCAGCCAAGGTTGTACTATAAAATTGAACATCTGCGAAAAGCGGCAGCTGGTTTTATTTATTATTTTATTTAATACTAGCGGACGTCCCGCGGTTTCACCCGCGTAGTTCCCGTTCCCGTGGGAGTACGGGAATAAAATATAGCCTATGTCACTCAGGGTGAATGTAGCTTTCTAATGGTGAAAGAATTTTTGAAATCGGTTCTTTACTTCCGGCGATTACCCCCTACATACAAGCTTACAAACAAATGTTACCTCTTTATAATATTAGTATAGATATATTATTATAGTATAGACTAGCGGACGTCACGCGGTTTCACCCGCGTAGTTCCCGTTCCCGTGGGATTACGAGGATAAAATATAGCCTATGTTACTTAGGGTGAATGTAGCTTTCTAATGGTGAAAGAATTTTTGAAATCGGTGCAGTAGTTTTTGAGTTTATTCATTACAAACATACACACACACAAAAATAGAAATCATTCCTCTTTATAATATTAGTGTAGAAGTGTAGATAAAAGTGGCATGCTGGACACGATATATCAAGTGTCCCATCATTTGTGAGGCAACACCACATTTAAGCTGAACGCAAACCGGGACGGCATGGCAAGGAATTTAATTTTTACCAATAGATAATCAAACGTATTGATTAGAAATACGACATAAATTGCTATGCTTTAAAATTATCCCATGGCGTCGAAAGGGATTTGCATTGAAAGACGCGCCACGGTCGTATTTCTATATTAATACGTTTGAATGTCCATTGACAAAAATTTAAATCCTTTGCCATGCTGTTCCGGCCTGCGTTCAGCTCTACACTCCAGGGCAGAGTCATCTATGAAATATATATCTCCACCTGAAAAGGTTTTCTTTTCTTCGGCCAAACTATGTCCGAAGTCTATCCAAAGACTTTCAGGGCAGCCATGGCAACTCGTGTCGGAGATTTAGCCGTGTCGCCGGATAAGTAGGAAATAAAGGTCATTAACCCGCATACATTAGTTCAAATACATAATTCCGAAAACAGAAATAATGACATAAACTTGTCCCGAAACTACCTTTATCGTGATCCTTGACTTTTTCTAGTAATAAAAAACGATTCATAATGTATTGTCGAGGTACTATGACAACGAACGAAATCTTGCCACCGATACGGCTCTTTTTGTTTGCAGCATCCGGCCGCTATTGAAGCGCTTATGTACGCTCATTGACCAATAGCATTCCAGCATCTGATCCCTTGTCTTTGTTAATGAAAAAAAGGGTCGAAAGAAAAAAATACAAAACAATACGAGTGGTAAACAGATGTGGTCATCGTGTCCACGGGATTTTGTTAAAAATATGGAAAGATTTCGTTCGAGCTGATGGTACCTACGCAGAGAAATTAAGGAAAGAGCAATGACCTTTATTCCCTACTTAAGGTGAATGCTTCAGGGTAGCCCGCGAAATTCAAATTTTCTTGCGTTTTTTGCAATTTGCAGGCCAGTGCTAGGTTGTATGTTGATAAAAATATTATTCGCGGTTGTAAGACGTCTGTAAGTAGTTACAGAATTATATTCATCAAAATCATCAATACAACCCCCAAAGTTCATAAAGGTGGAAGAATTAATTTTCCAAGGTCAAAATCATTCTTGCACCTTTATGAACTTGGAGGGTTATATGAATGATTTTGATGATTATAATTCTGTAACTGCATACGTCTTACAGTCGCAAATAATATTTTAATCCACATACAACCTAGCACTGGCCTGCAAATTGTAAAAAAACGTAAGAAAATTTGAATCTCGCGGGCTACCCTGAAGCATCAGCCTTAAATGGCACAGACTATAGTGGAACAAATGGGTGGGGTAGGGAAACCCTTTCTAACCTGTCGACTAGTTGATAGAGTTCAGTTCGCCCCCCCTATCACATGGAACTTTAACATAAATGGTAAAATTGGGAATCAAACGAGCTTACCTGTTAAGCGAAGTCTTGATTCTAATTTTATGAGTGGCAATCTGAAAAATAATTATTATAACTTGGTAGTATTTCTAATCTACGTTACTTTCACACCGCGATTTTTAGAGAATTAAAAAAAGAATATTTTTTAATAATTGCAACATTCGTATGCTGTCTGAGTGTCAAGGCTGAATGTCAAGTCGCGAACTGTCACTTATTTTAGAGATCTTATCATTGGAACAATCTCTGTTTTATGTACAGAGTAGTTCCAAATACCCACATTCACTATGTTTTCCTGAAAGGTTAAAATTGAATTAGGTAGACTAATTATTGCAGCTTTGGGGCTGTTAGTGTTAACTATATTATAGCGGTGGGTGGGTAATTATTTTTCAGATTGCCACTCATAAAATTAGAATCAAGACTTCGCTTAACAGGTAAGCTCGTTTGATTCCCAATTTTACTTCGTGGCAATCTTTCAAATAATTATTATAACTTGGTAGATGTTCAGAGTTGGCTGCAATAATTAATTTATTAACTGATTAAAATGCAAGTAATTCTGAGTGTTGATTTGTGATAATTACATTGGACCTTCTTCTGTAAGAATATTAAAGCTTCAAGGATACTTTACAATAAATATATTACATTTTATAAAAATAACTTTGATAACCATGTAATCAACATTGTGTCTGACTTCGTTGATGCCAGCTCTAATTTGAGCTGTTGTTTTGGTTGTATAGTGAGAGTTTAATTCTGGAGTTTAGATACCCCTTTCAATTGAAATCTGACAAACTTACGAATATTAGGGTTTGATGTATTTTAATAACTGTTTTGTTGTTTTAATGGGTTACAGTTAGAGCTAGGAGAACAATCAATGTCTTTGTTTTCAAAATTTTCTCATATTATCAAACTATGACGAAATTAATGATGCTTTTGATAGATTGAGGCAATGATAGCCTCAGATCTCTCAGTAAGTAATTTTATAATTTGAAAGCCAGTTGTAGTGTTAGTATTTAATAGATGTGTCTGCAAATAAAAAAGGCTCATCAACTCCATTATTTAGTGTTGAATTATCTGGAAGTACTATCAAGGAATGCCACTGGCATTATTTTTATTCACTTAGGGCCTTTTGTTAAAATACTTGCAACAGAATAGTGCAACCAAGGCAATGTTTATTCACTTAGGGCCTTTTGTCAAAATACTTGCAACAGAAGAGTGCAACCAAGGCAAGTATAGAGCTCCATAGGTATATCGTCTCAAAAGGTGATTGTATAACTATAAAAAATTTAATGTAATGATTTTATGATCACATACAATGTCTAACTATTGTTCAATAGTAGAAGAGTCAGAGTCCATTCAAAACACTGTTTTTAATTAATATTACAACCAATTAATCAGAATCCAAAAATCTCTTCACTTTATTGTCGTGAGAATTAAACTGAAGTATTTCCTATCAATAAGGCTCAGTCATTTTTTAAGGGTCTAGGTAGATCCTAGATCAAATATTATGGATATTAAAGTATTCACTCTATCATCACCAATTAATATAATTACATACAATTAATCAGAAAAGAAAGATAAACCTCTTTATTACAGTGTGGATTAAACTGTTTTTATTATTAATTAGTACCTAATAGTACATAGTATAAATAAAGCTCAAAATTTTGCTAATGGTCTGATAGTCTTATGACTAAATAGGGATTCACTCCTTACTGGTAAAACAGAATTTGAGATGTAGTCAATTGGCTCGAAAAGGACGATTGAGGTTTTTTCTCAAAACTGTTTGTATTTAAGTCTTAGAAACTGATTTCTGCTTAATACTTTTAGTCTGGTATATTTTGTACATTATGATTTCGTTTATAATTCATTTTTTAACCTATTGTTCCTATAATGATAGAAACAATATAAATAAAAACATTGTTATTATTATGTTTTCCCAGGCACCTTGTAAAGGAGCAATAAGTTTTTGCGGTTTCATAGTAGAAAAAGTATAACACTTAGAGGTCTGGTCTCCACGATAAATATTTGCTATATTAGTGTAATTTCCCAAACTATTTGAAATATTAGGTACTTCTACAAGAATCAGCAGTGTTTTCATGACAATGTCTTTCAAGTGTCTCGAACACTCCTGGTTTAATCATTTATTAGTTCTAAAGAATTGACTAAATGTTGTGCAATTTGGTGGATGTGTGTTGACCATATTCAGTCAACATTGTGTAGGTAATTGGCAACATTGCCGCAATGTACCTACTGTCAATTGTTATGAATTTTAGTTGGATTTTATTAGCTCTATACGAAATGTATGGCATTTTATCTGTTGTTGTATCTGCACTTCCATGCACCCCCCCCCCCCTTTTGTTAGCTAGCTATTAAAGCCAATACTCCAATTGGTAGTGAAAACTGAAAATAAATGAAATTTCTTAGTTAAAATTTCTTTTTATGAGTTTGTATAAATCTCACAATAATGTCTGCCCATCCATCTTTTCGGGTATTTTAATTGTGATTTTAATTTTATGTTATGGTTCAATGTAGGTAGACGACATGCCAAATTATCTGTTGTTATTTGATAGGGATTAATTTGTTTTCAGCATGGTTCATTTTCTAGTAAGCTACAGCTGATTATAGGGGTCAACGCCCGGAACCAGAGGGCAATGAAGTTATGTTTTACTACTGTCTTCATAATAATTTTATTTCATTTCATTAATAGTTTTAAGGTTTATGTCAGCACTAATATGATTAAGAAAGGTGATTAATTATTATGGGTAAGGTTTAAGTGATTTTAAAAAGCAATGCAATGCAGGAAAAAACTATCTGTCATGGGAACCCTTCCAAAAATACTCTTGGACATAAGGGGTACTTAAATGAATTGCATGATTAATATACCTACCCATAATTTAATATTGTATCTATGGATTGCTAGATAAAGCAATGGATTTTACTATTGGACATGTTATTTTAGATTGGGCTTATACATAATGATGATAAGAATATTATCTTTGTTCGAAGATGGGGGTGGGTTTAAATTTGCAATTTGATTTAAAACTAAAACAGGTTTAGTTGTTAATGTCATTTGTACATTGACAGGCTGTTAAGACCTCCAAACTTTGTAAGTCTATAACCCTTTTCCTCTCAATACTAATAGTTTTGAGTATTAGGACATTATGGTGTATAGATTTTGATAACAAATGGTTTCTTGAACCATTGTACTTAAACCAAGTACCCAGATCATTACTTTACAACTGGTATATAATATGGTTAAATCATTCCGGTGTTTGAATTTTATTGTGCTAGGCACAAACAGATTAATTGATTTTCTTGTTGTTGGTGATAAAATCTCTTTGGCTACATTTATTAATTGTTTGGAAATATACATAATAAGCTAAGAATATAACTATTGTCCTTATAGGTTTGGTGTTTCATTTCATTAAAGAAAATATAAATAATATTAATTTAATTTCGAGGTTGACACGGTGCTGATGAACATTTGTAGGTTGTGTTATGCAGTGTCATTCAAGCCATTCATCGGTTGCTTTGCTTATGATAACAGTACAAAAATTCGAAGACATGTGACATCTACCAATCCGCACTGGGCCCGCGTGGTGGATTATAGTCCATTCCCTCTCATAGAGAGGAGGCCGTGTCCCAGCAGTGGGAACATTATAGGCTGATGATGATGATGATGAACATCACATAACCTTGGTTCACCATATGTATAGTAGTGGAACAGAAGTCTGTCATAAGTGTCTGGAACATTTTCCATCAGCTGTTCTCTCATAGTATTAAGTAAACAAAGAATCTTGTTCTATTATTTGAATGAAAAGTGTTATGCTTAAATGTAAATATTACTTCATCACTGAAAGATCAAAATGACAAGTTTATGGCATAGCCACAGGGTGCTTTCGATAATATCATACTTGACGTCGAAGCTTACACACATAGTGTGGATTATAACATGCTGTAAATATCTCGTATTTAGGCATGTAGAATAATAAATATCCTGTATAGTCTGGCATAACTTCCACCAAAATAGCATACATACACTTTTTGGGCTGGTGTTTACATTAGTTAAACGTATGTGTAACATTAATTTATACTTGATGTTCAAGCCAGCAATGATGTCACAATCTGTTTTCTGTTTTATTTTGTTTGTAAATGTATTACTAACATAGTTTGTAAGTATATTGTTACTAACACTGAGTCTTGTTGCTCAAAATAAATATATTATTATTATTAAAAGCACATTATATGGGTTTAACATGCTGTTAGTATCTCGTACTTAAGGATGTGTGGTCCTGACAAATGTATGTCAGCCAGCCAGCAACTTTACTCGCTGATGGGAATCCAGGCAAGGAATGGTTCCACATTCACTGCGAGAGTATAATGCATTTGCAAGGTTATAACACACACGGGATGTGCTAAGTTAAGCAGGGTCGTCTTACGACCTGCATGGTCATGGATATATAGCACAATTTTGTAATTACCTGATCAAGGTCACGAAAATGGGACATACCTGTCCTTTTGCCCGGCAATTTGGCTACGATGTCAATTAGATTTTCAGTGCTAGCATTGTTCAATAAATTTAGCTGGACACCACGTGTCACACTGATAGTTAACCATGCAGCTAGTAACATGAGGTGTTACTGGTCTTGAAAATGGCACTTACCTCTTGCTGGACCTGCCATTAGATTTTCAGTGTTAGCATCGTTCAATGACTCAGCTAAAGGATATCTCGTATCTCCACTGATAGCTTACCATCCAGCTAGTAACCAGTAGTAGTGTTACTGGGGTATCGCGTACCCACTGGAGGAAAAAGGCTTTAACGAGCTTACAACTCCCTTAGTGCTTCAATGAGCACTGTGGATATCGCGTATCCGGGGGTCATTTAAAGTCGGGCATCCAAGTTGTTGTCAGGAATACACTTTTCCTGCTTCATCTCTGATGTCTTCTGATAAATAATGTCCTTCCAATTTACGTCCCGGTAGCGAGCGTTATTTGTGAATGCTCGGATTTCTGTTTCGGGTTTACGATTTTCACTAAAGATGCACTTAGTACACTTCCTGTCACTCGACATTTTGTTATTTTGGTAAAATGTAATGTAAACTTAGTTTTAAATGAATAATTTGACGAGAAAGATTTTTTCTTGCGGTGTCGATAAGGCGCGGAAAAGAAAAGTGACAGTTCGCGACTTGACATTCAGCCTTGACACTCAGACAGCATACGAATGTTGCAATTATTAAAAAATATTCTTTTTTTAATTCTCTAAAAATCGCGGTGTGAAAGTAACGTAGATTAGAAATACTACCAAGTTATAATAATTATTTGAAAGATTGCCACGAAGTAAAATATGGTCATACTATGCATATCTGCCAAACTCTTTGAAGAACAGGTGTGACATATTATATTCTTGCTAAGATCATCTTCGTTGGTGTACACGTGTATCGAGTGTCTTCATAACGATGTCCCACCCCACTATTGTCTATTTGCCAATGCACTATGTATTGGAACGTTATGTAAGTATTGTCAATATGTGTTGTTGCACGGTCGTGACAAGCGTGCTTGATTATGTGGTAAATAGTCATTGTTTTACGCATATATAGCGGTAGGTAGAAATTGTATGGGCCTAAGTATACTCCCTCAAATGGCTTACCATGATCCTCCGTTACGCCTAAAATACTGCAGCATTAATTTTGAAATAAATATATGGTAAAGTTGAGGATTAAAAATCACGATTCCATAAACTTTTCTCGATAGAAAAAAATACCAAAGTTACCTCCAAATCGAACAATAAACCGCTGGTATTCAAAAAGTTCTTCAAATTAAATCATGAAACTTTGCATACTAACTGAACAACTGTAAAGCAGGTCTTATGTGTTTTATTTTTTTAGTCCAATCAATAGATTTTTTGTAAATCTCAAAAAAACACTCATTTCGCACTATTCGGCCGCAGTGACTGACGTAACAACCACTTTGTAGTGCAAGCTGATTAGAACCTTATTCTAACAGTTTTTCAAACGAAGTTTGAACCACCACAAACAGAGTTGCTAATTTTAGGGTTAGAAGGGCTTTAAGGTCGGTTCGCAGATGGGTGACGAATTGACGATCCATTACATACCGCGTTTCCTCCGTGCTACGAAGAGCACATGGAACATTTGGGCCTGGTTGTCATTTGTAGATCTTTGACAGTCGATACATGTAGTCACTGACAAAGTGGTACCCAGTGACTGCGTTGAGAAAGTCAGATAGGCAGTTACTCCATATAAAATACTGGTAGTCAGCTACACCCGGTAAGACTAGAACTGTTGGGGTCGGCCTACATAGTTGGGAAAAGGCTAGACATTACATGTTACATGGATCAATAACGGTCTGGTGAAATGTGGGTGCGGTAGGCAAGGCTACATTTTTTTTTAAAGTTGCCCAACTAAGGAATTTCTACTGTGCCATGTGGGTGCGTTTACAAACATTTAAACCCACATATACAAACAACCAGACCCGGAACAACTACTTGTAGGCCATACATATACTTGTTCCATGCAGGAATGCTGCGACGCGCAGCGTAGCAATCAATGGCTCAGCCGCTGCGCCAATCGTCATGCCCACGTTATCAAGCTTGTTTATGGGGCATTGTTTCGTAGTAAGCTTGAGTCTAGTGCGTGCGTAGAATCCTTTTGAGAAGCAGTATTAGTTAGCTTTAGAAAAAGTTCAAAAAGCATTCCTTAGATACCTACCTTTACAAGCACTTGCACGGGTTTTATCCTTCTTGTATCCCACTAAATTCCTGTTGGGTTGTTTGGGTTTCAATTCTCTAGAAGTAAGACGGTCGCGCGATCAGATGCTTGCAATATTTAAAATTCTTTAGGGGTATTATTGATGTTCCTGATCTGCATAATGATGACATCTGCAAGCTATTTGTCCCAGACAATTACTGTCGTGGCAGAAAACACCGCTTACTGGCTGTTCCAACTTGCCGTACTGTTGCACACTCCAAGTCACCTATTCTCCGTACATTAGCTGCTAATAACGCTCTCCTGAACTCGAACACAGATCTTGATATGATTGCGAATGAATGGAAGGTGATACTGGGGCCCAATTCTGTAACTTTGTGTTAAGCAACACGCCATTGACAGTCTATCGACAGACTACAGACATGTTGCCACTGTTGCAAATTTGGTATTCTGCAAAAACTTCAATGGCGTTTCAGTGGTGTCTCAGTAGTGTGTCGATAGTGTGGCGGTACAATATTTTTCAGTGTTTTCGTTGTTCGATGGCTTCACAATGGCGGTTCGATGGCCAAAACACTTTTCAAACACGATAGACACCACTTTCAAATACACTTAAATTTACAGACTACCGTAACTCTGGCCATCATGATGACATTGACACATTATAGTGGAGCAGAATACCAATTATTACAATAGTCTTCTATGGCGTTTCAATGGCACTACAGTGGTAAGTCAATGACCATAGATAATTTGTAGAATACCAAATGTCGATGATTAGCCTATTGAGACACTACTTACACACTACCGACACACTATTGACAAGTTGGTAATTTTACAGAATTGGACCCTGTCAGAATGTTTGAATTTTTGTGAGAAGAATGCGTGACTGTGCTAAATAAATTATATGTTAATTAAATAGTGTAATTGGCTTCGGCCGTTCTATTTAAATAAACAAATGCCACCAAAACGTCAACATTAAATTAGTTAGCAAAACTTCACAGACTAAATTGTTTTTACTTCAGCCTCTCCTGCACAGAATTTTATCTACGTGTGTGTATGTTTGTTAATATTTCTTGCAAATTCGCTAGTTCGTCCGGATATTTAGCCGAGTTGTTTACAAAATACTGTGCATTCGTGCGAGAGAGCACGGATGTCATTATCATAACTATTTGTGCCTTTGTGGCTCACTGGCTTTACTTGCAGTTGATGGAGTGGAATGCGCAGTGACGGAAGGTGAAAGATTAACGCGTAAAACCGGTTTTATAGATATATCTGTTGGAATGTCGTTGCTTTCGTTTTTTTTTTTTACAGAAACCAGTATTGCGTTGCTCTTTGAAAACCCAACAATGCGCCAACCAATTACTGTGTACCACAAAACTCCCTGGAAAGACAATTTCAGTTTCTTAAGGGGCTCATCATCATCATCATCATTTCAGCCGAAAGACGTCCACTGCTGGACATGGGTCTCCTCCAAATGGGGGTTTTTGCCAAAATCGCCACGCTTGGCAGGCGGGTTGGCGATCGCAGTGCGGTTGTTACAAAAGCACAGAGAACGCTGCTGCCCATTCTCTGGCAATCCCTTAGTCGCCTCTTACGACACCCACGGGAAGATATGGGATGGTGCTATTCTTCACGCCCGACACCATACAGAACAAGGGCATATACTACCTCGAATGGCTTATCATGATACTCCGTTACGCCTAAAATACTGCAGCATAAATTTTGAAATATATATAATTATGGTAAAGTTGAGGATTAATGCTAAGTACTATGTGTGACGAAAACACGATTCCATAAACTTTTCTCGATAGAAAAAATTCCAAAGTTACCTATCGAACAATAAACCGCTGGTATTCAAAAAGTACTTCAAATTAGATCATGAAACTTTGCATACTAACTGAACTAACTATAAAGCAGGTCTTATGTGTTTTATTTTTTTCCAATCAATAGATTTTTTGTAAATCGCAAAAACCACTAATTTCGCACTATTCGCCCGCAGTGACTGACATAACAACCACTTTGTAGTGCAAGCTGATTAGAACTTTATTCTAACAGTTTTCAAACGAAGTTTGAACAACCACAAATAGACCTGCTAATTTAGCTCCTGTAGTCGCCATAATACCCTAACGACTGTCAGAGATCTACAATTTTCCGTGGCACGACGGGGTCTTAATTACAACTGAACTGCCCTTATTATCGCTAATCGTTACATTCAGCTGCAAAATCTTTCCATCATCCTCTGCCTGCCTTTTTCCAACTATTTTGAGGTCGGCTTCCACTCTAACCGTATGCAGCTGAATACCAGTATTTTACTTGGAGCGACTACCTATCTGACCTCCACAACCCAGTTAGTACTGGGTAATACGATACCCCTTGGTAAGACTGGCTGTCAGACTTTCGGGCCACTGACTACCTGGAATGACTGTCAATGAGCTACAAATGACAGCCAAGACCGACGGCTTAACGTGCTTTCCGAGGCACGGAGGATACTCGGTATGTAATGGTCACCCATCCACAGACCAACCTAGGCAAGCGCAGCTTAAACTAAAGATCGACCCGAACGGCTGTTATTATTAGGCAACAAGCTTCCCTCCCTCCCTCCTACAAAATCTTTCCAACATAGATTTATAAACCACAACAGACTTATCTTTATGTATCAAAAGTATACGAGTAAGGTACAAACGTACCAAACGGTAAACAAAAATATTTACAACCAAAACAAAACAATCAGCCAAGCGGTTTACTCAAAACTTTTATCTCATTTCCCATCGACACGACTGCACGCGACGAAGGTTGTAAACAAAATGAATTTTTAAAATCAAATATCGAAGAGCGTTGACTTTGCGGAAACGACTCTTTTTACAAAATTGTGGCGGATATTGGTGTTTTGTTTTTCGGTTGGTTATTTTGGTAGCATGCAGGAATGTTAATTTGTTTCTAAATTAGGCAGTTGTTTTTCTTTTTTAATTGAAACTGCATGTATATTGCGTTCGGTAAAGAGCTCATGCATGAATTCCTTTTTAGGGTTCCGTACCCAAAGGGTAAAAACGGAACCCTATTACTAAGACTTCGCTGTCTGTCCGTCTGTCTGTCACCAGGCTGTATCTCATGAACCGTGACAGCTAGACAGTTGAAGTTTTCACAGATGATGTATTTCTGTTGCCGCTATAACAATATTGAAGGGGGGCTCCCATACAACAAACGTTATTTTCTTTTACGTTTGTCTAATTTTGTATAGATAAGGTACGGAACCCTTCGTGCGCGAGCCCAACTCGCACTTGGCCGGTTTTTTTAATATCTTTTTAGCAACCCGGAGTGTAGATTGCGATATTTTTTTTGTTGTAGAACATACCTGGGGCTGGGAATCTTCTAGTTACGGAGATATTGGGGGTCAAAGTTACAACTTTTTCACAAGTTTCCCAGCAATAATTTTTTCGTTAAGTGCGGCGTCGTAGACCAGTGGTTTTCAACCTTTTTCATGACACGACCCCCCTTAATTTGAAAAAAGTTTTGGCGCCCCCTTCGCTTTTTTTCCATGTATTATTATGTTAAAAATATTAAATCTATACAAAATTTTATATTTATAAATGTTTTTAACACATTTTTTTTTAATTTGGAATTCGATTTAATTCTCAAATTCTCAATGTAGCAAAAACTGATTCACTATGGGAGAAATTATTTAATGACAAACAAGCAAAACCTCAATAAGATGGATGAGTACTAATAGGTTTTTATTATGTTAATTTGTATGAACAACAAACTTAGTTAACATTTTCTTATTCAATCTATTTTTCAAGGTTTCATTGTTTTGTTTATTGAGGTAGTTTTCGGACCCGTTTTCGCGACATCTTGCGACCCCCCCTATAGAGGCTTCGCAACCCCCCAGGGGGTCGCGACCCCCAGTTTAAAATAAAAGTAGTTTCCCAGCAATAATTTTTGCGTAAAGTTACATAGTTTGATGTACAGAATGCTTGGTTGACAGCTTCGTGATGAGGTCTTTTACACCCTGTATAACCGCACGAGCATAGTCGTACGTACGTAAGTAAAGACATACGTTCGATTATGCCCGTGCGGTTATATAGGATAATCGCACGAGCATAATCGAACGTAGGTCTTTATTTATCCTTATGTTTACCCGACTGCGTAAGAGCGGCGTGGTATGTTGTTTACTTAGATAAAATTAAATGATAGTATGTGAAGTGTGACGCGTTCACGAGCTGTCTCAATTATAAATATGTGGTGACACTCTGGTGACTAGATAATATAATCAATTACTGTGTCGCGTCGATTTTGATTGGAGGAATGAGTTATGTGTTCTGTTGTTGTTTAATTTTTTTTTTCTACACTAATATTATGAAGAGGAAAGATTTGTATTATACATACAAATGACAGCCGGGACCAACTGCTTAACGTGCTTTCCGAGACACAGAGGAAACTCGGTATGTAATGAGTGGTCACCCATCCACAGACCAACCTAGGCAAGCACGACTTAACCTAAAGATAGACCCGAGCGGCTGTTATTATTTAGCCACGAGCTCCATCTTGGGAAATACCTACGAGAGCAAAATAAACAAACAAGATACGGCGCAGATCTAAAGTGAAGGTATTGAGGTACATTTCAAGGTTACAATATGCTTGCACTGGCCGGATAGGACCACTCAAATCTGTATGTAGTGTTGCCAGGTGTCCCGATTTGCGCGGGACGTCCCGATTTTCAGGGGTCTAAGGACGCGTCCCGATTTGCACCTGATCGGGACGCTAAATGTCCCGGTAAATCAATAACTTTAATAAAAACATGTATTATTACATCAGTCGCATTCGAATCACCATGTCGAGAGCGACAATGCGTTGAAAATCCTGCGCATCGCATCACTAGCTTGTTCTCTCTCTCGCTCAGAACCGATATCGACACTCGAACATGTCAAAACGGAAATTCAAATTAAAACTATCTTTAGCATGACGTGCACTGAATTTTGTATCTAGGTATTGGTATTTGTATTTACCTACAAGGCAATCCTAAAGGCAAAAAAATGTAACTCTAACAAAAAATGAGTTATTTCAACTTAAAAAATTGGTTGCCTGTAAAGTCGGTATACGGGCGAAAGTTTTACGTGACAACGACTTTGAGTGGTAAAATAAACTTTTTATGTCTGTCTCTCTCGCTCTTAGGCGGGACGCGTGCCTCTCACTCGCTCTCATTGTGAGCGCATAACGTGAGCGGAGCGTAACGCAGTTTCTTGAAGTGTCACCCGGCAAACCAATTTATAAGACGTTGTCACGTCAAAACAGTGTCAATAATAAACCTACGATTTTATATTGTATTGTAATATTTTGTCAATTCTTCTGTCTATTCGTCCAAAAAGCTGTACAATTAAAAATGATTTACTAAATTTATAGTAGAAAAGCTATAATTTTTTTTTGTCCCTATTTGAAACCCTAAATCCCGATTTATTTTAACATCTGCCCCGATTTAAATTCAATCGAACCTGGCAACACTATCTGTATGGTTCTTTCTTCAAAAGACCATCTCAGACACTAATCTGCATGGTCCTCATGTGAATTGAGCAAGATTATGTCTGGACTTTAAAAGAGACTATGACCTCTGAGTTTGTTTCAGCTGTTTCTTCTCAGAGTAGTCAGGTACGAAACACCAGCCCCATCTAGTTTAAAAAACCGGCCAAGAACGAGTCGGACTCGCGCACCGAGGGTTCCGTACAAACTTTTTTAAGGACAAACTTAACTTTGCTGTTCGATATCCATGGAGTTTCTTGCCCGTTCTTCTCCATAGAGATCTACGCTAGGGAACGGGCAACTACAGTACTTTCACAGTTTTTATGTCTTGTGACTGGGACTGTAGCTACATTTAATTTTCATATTTGTTTCGACAATTCAAAGTGCCTGTAACTGGCCTACTTGAAATAAATGCTTAGATACCTACAAACGGCTATTGCACCAACCGCAACTAATAAGTTTGTAATAGTAAAATCGCTTTTTTTTTGTTATTAAACTACATATTTACGGTTTTCAGATTTTTCCTTTTACATGTGCTGTAAGATATTGCTTTTTGCCAAATTTCGTGATTCTCGGTAAACGGGAACTACCTTATAAGTTTTCGACCCAAAACCTGTAGGGTACTTCCGGTTGACCTAGAATTGACAATTTTGGTTAAAAAGCAAGGTCTTATTACAGCACAAGTAAAGGGAAAAGTCCGAAAAATAAAAAAAGTTAAAAATCAAGTGCCGGGGAACAGTCGCAAGGGACTGTTCGAAAGAGATACCGTGGCCCCGGAACACAAAAGGCGATGAAGGAACATGGATGGGTTTTAGTCAGTAAAAGTCTGACACTCCCTCCTGCTCCGCCCAGAGCAGGAGGAGTCATTTGATGAAAAAAAAAAGGTATATTTTGGTACTTACAAGTTTTCGTCAAAATCTACAATTTGACCATATCTTTTCATCATGTTCACTAATAGGGACTATAGACCTCAGTGTCTGGTATCATTTTCTTGCTAGGTCCACCTGTTCCTGAGAAAATCGGTGGTGATAGATGGATGGACAGACGGACAAGAGAGTGACCATATAAGGGTTCCTTTTTTACCTTCGGAGATACGGAACCCTAAAAAATATCGCAATGACGGGGAGAATCCTTTTCAGCTTCCGTTATGGGCCCATTAGTAAATGAGTTTATTTATTTACTAGCTGACGTCCCGCGGTTTCACCCGCGTAGTTCCCGTTCCCGTGGGAGTACGGGAATAAAATATAGCCTATAGCACTCACGAATAATGTAGCTTTCTACCAGTGAAACAATTTTTAAAATTGGTTCATTACTTCCGGAGATTACCCCCTACAAACAAACTTACAAACAAATGTTACCTCTTTATAATATTAGTATTAGTATAGATCAGTTCTATATCTAACTAACATCCAAACAAACAACATAGATTTAGAAAATCAAACTGTTATTCAACTGCAAATCTAGGAAAAACTTATCTAAACAAACATGCTACTACGCAGATCTATTGCGCAGGTCCTGATAGCACATTTCACGGTGAGATACGTATGATTATATACGTAGGTGTGTTGCGAAATATATCTTAATTGGCGATAATGGCGGGGAAATGACCTTGTTGTGTTTAAGCAAAACACGTGGAGTCGTGGACTGATTCATTGATACGTATTTGATTTTTAAACAGATAACTGGATGTTTTAGTTCTTACTCACGGACGTGACGCAGTTTCACCCGCGTAGTTTCCGTTCCCGTGAGAGTACGGGGATAAAATATAACCTATGTTACTCGCTGATAATGTAGCTATCTATTTCGGGAAGAATTTTGAAAATCGGTCGGGCAGTTTTAGAGTTAAATCGTAACAAACTAACAAACAAAAAATCGAATCTTTCCTTTTTACAATATTAATATAAGAATTCAATTCTTCCATGCAGTTAAATTTCATGAAAATATCTAGTAAATCTATTGAACGCCAAAGCTTTCGTGCCATTCAGTGGTTTAGCATCATGTTTTACAAGCGATTTAAAATACTTAAACCGGCCAAGAGTGTGTCGGGCCACGCTCAGTGTAGGGTTCCGTAGTTTGCCGTCCGTCACAATAAGTGTTCCCACTTATGAGTTTAAAGGTGGGTATCCATTATGTAAAAATGCTTGCATATACGAATATACTACAAACTTAGTCCAGAAATTATTTTGTACAACTTTTTTTCTTTTTTGGACAAAAACTGTTGTTTCCATCAAGTTCAAAATGATAGTCCTTATAAAGTTCGACTTTTCAGATTTTTTTCAAATTTTCTAAACTTATGGTTCAAAAGTTAGAGGGGGGACACATTGTTTTTAGGGTTCCGTACCCAAAGGGTAAAAACGGAACCCTATTACTAAGACTTCGCTGTCTGTCCGTCTGTCTGTCACCAGGCTGTATCTCATGAACCGTGACAGCTAGACAGTTGAAATTTTCACAGATGATGTATTTCTGTTGCCGCTATAACAACAAATACTAAAAACAGAATAAAATTAATATTAAAGGGGGCTCCCATACAACAAACGTGATTTTTTTGCCGTTTTGTCTAATGTATAGATAATGGTACGGAACCCTTCGTGCGCGAGTCCGACTCGCACTTGGCCGGTTTTTTTACTTTTGGAGCGACTATTTCCGAAATTGTTGACATTATCATAAAATGATTTTAGGAAACCCCTATTCATTTTTAAATACCTTTCCAACAATATAATTATCACACGTTAGGGTTGAAATTACAAAAAAAAAAAATCACTTCCCACTTTACATATAGGGGGGCTACCCTAATAAAACATTTTTTTCCAATTTTTATTTTACCACTTTGTCGGCGTGATTGATATACATCCTATTGGTACCAAATTTCAGCTTTCTAGTGCTAACGGTCACAGAGATTAAGCGAGGACGGACAGACGGACGGACGGACGGACGGACAGACATGGCAAAACTATAAGGGTTCCTAGTTGACTACGGAACCCTAACTAGCAAAACACACCACTTTCAGTAGAGTATAGACCGGTAAAATCAAAACCCTTTCTTTTGGTCGCCGTAGTCGGGTAAACACCAACCTAGCGAACGAATTACCCCTCCCAAACCTAACAAAAGAATCTATCCACCACAAAATTACTCACACTCCCAAATTCATCATACAAACTAGACGTACCTTCTACCCTTGCAAAATCTCCTTTGTCATGTACTCTGGAGCCGAAAGGTCACTCGCCAGGTCACGCAGTACAATGACCTTAGGGGCAGACGTCTGGGAGGCGACCTTGAGTGACCTTCGATAGGTAGATGATATGTAGGTACTTTAGAAAGTTCATTAAACAGATGACGTTGGAGATATTTAGAGTCTTTGTGTTTTCTCTCGTATCAGTAATTCAGTAGGTTTAAGAGTCCTATTACATTTTTTAGGCAAATTTTTGATTTTTACTTCCTGGATCAAATTATTTCGGTCGGCGTACACGAGTCGATAATAATAGCGATATTTGGATGATTGTCGATTGATATTGACGAATATTAGAGACGAGACTGACATGAGACTGAGGAGCGAGCTGAGTTGAGAATTGTAGTACTTACGTGCTTTAATTTTATTTATTGTATTTTTGCCTTATTATATTGACAAACGAAAACTAATGAAACTTATTCATTGTAGATCGAAGTTTTATATCATATTAATTTGTTTAATAAAATTGAGTTTATTTGGAATATAATGGACGCCGAATTAAGACATTTATGGCTTAAATTACTATTTCTTTACGATTTTTTCCGTGAAAACTCAAGCAATTTAAAGAAATTCTAAAACTCCAATAAACAAGTAAAACATTCAACTTATCTTTTAGTAATTTTAGCTTTTATAAGAATTGAATGTAACTATGTGAATTTGAGCGTTAAAGTTCCATCGTCGACGGTTTTTCTTGCAAGCTGAGTTCGTAAAATATTTATAGTAAATTACACGAAAAGAAAAATGGAAATGTGTAACTCCAACTTACAAGAACGAGAATGGCACTATCGTTATTCTTAAGCAAATAATTATAATATCTTACTGCTGCTGAGAATTACTGCGTCAAAAACCATGAATTTACGTAAAAAATGTAATAGGACTCTTAAGATAAGATTATGCTCTAGTGGGCACGCCTCCCTCGTGAAGTAATGAGAGGTTTTCCTTTTGAGGTTTAAAAAAAAAAACTTAGTTTCCAAGAACTCTATAGATGGCGTTGAAGTTACTATGATTGTTGGTGCCAAAGCCAAAACGCTTGAAAAAAAAAACATTGTGTCACGTCACATACTCTCGTTGACTGACACTTTCATTTGCTTAACCTTCCGAATATAACCTACATTTCTCGCGCTTTGTTAAAATCAGTTTTTTTAGGTTCCGTTCCTTGCATTATCATACTTACTCCTAGCGCCATCTATCCAGCGACTAGGGAAGAGCTAAAAAGAAAATCCCTCATTGTAAAAATATCACCTCACTACTGCAGTAGGCGCGGGTAAAACAAATGAAAATTTCGTGGCGAGCATGGCGATTGAACCCGGCCCGAACAATCCCGAATATTACCGACCTGTTGAAGCAGCATATGATCTACATATTCGCCACAATTTACAAAAAGACAGCTGGTCTCGGGGCACAGAGCGCTGGGTTGCAATCCCGTGACTTCGAGTACGATTTTCCAACACAAAGATTTTCTTTTTGTGAATCGAGTCATTTTGTTTTTATTTTGTTTGTTTTTATACAGACTTTTTTTAAGCATATTACTTGTCTACACTAATATTATAGATAAGAAAGATTTGTATTTTTGTGTGTGTGTATGTTTGTAGTGAATAAACTCAAAAACTACTGCGCCGATTTCAAACATTCTTTCACCTTAGAAAGCTACATTCAGCCTGAGTAACATAGGCATATTTTATCCCCGTACTCCCACGGGAACGGGAACTACGCGGGTGAAACCGCATGATGTCCACTAGTACAAAATAATTTCAATGTTTCACATCTGCCAGGCGGCCCGCGACGGTACACTTTTTTAAATTTATTATAATGTAAGCACCACTGGATAGTCCGTAATCACAGCTTGACGGGGATTATGGAAACTATTCACCACTTTTCTGATTATTCAAACGGAGCAAAATCACCTGACCATCACTTCATCATTTGATTTGCAAATAATATTTGCAAGTCAGATGATGATCTTCTGTTAGACGCCTTGCACTAATCCTCTCCACATGCCCAAACCATCTTACCAAGAAGTAATGGAAGTATTTATGTACGGTGGAGGTGTGCCCCGCGTGGGCGGAGCACCGCCGTGTCCTCGGACTCGGAGCAGCGATCGGCGGCGGCGACCTCTCGCGTCCGGCCCTGGTGCAAGCCATGGTCCGGAGCGAGACGGAATGGGACCCCGTCACCTCCTTCTGAGAAGCAGTAATGCTAGAGAAGGAGGTGGCGGAAAGTGAGAGGGAGAGATCCTCTCAACGTCCCGGCCGCCGCGGGAGACGCCCCGGGCGTCGGGGGCCACCACCACGTGGCCCCCGGCCACCGTAGGCGCGGGCCTGTGGACGGTGGACTTTGGGCTAGCTCGCCGTCCGTCTGTCTCATGACGACAGGCCGTGTCGACGGCGCGTTCGTGTTCCACGCGCGCCTCAAAGAGAGTCAGCAAAAAGGAAGGGGTCCGTAAGAACCGATGCCTGCCGGGGTTGCGGGACAGTTCGAAAGAGATACCGTGGCCCCGGAACACAAAGGGCGATGAAGGAACATGGACGGGTTTTAGTCAGTAAAAGTCTGACACTCGGACTCGGAGGGGTTATTTGATGATTTCCCATCCGAAAAAAAAAAGTATTTATGTACTTAAGTAAACAAAGTATTGCACGCAAATAGGTCAACAGTCTCCTATCAGCTCATGTTTTCCGCATGTATTAGATCACGTAGTCGGTTATCGACTAGTTTGATAACTTGTACTTATTTAGTGTAACGTTTTGTGTTAACTACTGATTAGTTAGTACTACTTGTTGGAGGAGCTCGTGGCTAAATAATATCAGCCGCTCAGGTAGGTTAAGCAGCGTTTGTCAGGGTTTTTCTGTGGATGGGTGGTCAGATCATTTATTACATCCATCTCTCTTCTTTATGGTGCTGTTAGTGCCTAATCTGGTGTCAGAGTTTTTTGTTTTGGGTCTCTGACTTCTTAACGAATCCGAAAGGCACTTGTTTTCTCGTCATTGCGATTATTTTTTTGTTCTACACCATACCTGCCCGCGTAGCATGGCGACGTAGAAACGGGGAAAGACTCGACAAATCTTTTGTTCATCTGTCATTTTGTCTATTTAATATCGACAAAATGACAGATGAACAAAAGATTTGTCGAGTCTTTCCCCGTTTCTACGTCGCCATACTACGCGGGCTGGGAAGGGGAACCTGTTACGGAGATATTGGGGGTCAAAGTTCCAACTTTTTTTTTTTTAAATGCAAGTTACGACTCCCGTACTTTTCAATCCATCCATCAAAACAATGTTTTGAGTGCGTTACATTGAGTTCTACCACAAAACATGATTTTTCACCCCCAAAAAAAGTGGTTTCCCAGCAATAATTTTTTCGTAAAGTTACATAGTTTGATGTACAGAATGCTTGGTTGACGGCTTCGTGATGAGGTCTTTTACACTCTGTATAGTTGGAAAAAGGCTAAACATTACATATTACATGGATCAATAACGGTCTGGTGAAATGTGGGTGCGATATACAAGGTTACATTTGTTTTTAAAACGTTGCCCAACCTAGGAATTAATTCGGTACCGGGTGGGTGCGTTTAAAAACATTTAAACCCGCACACACAAACAGCAAGACCCGGACCGGCTTCGTGATGAGGTCTTTTACACCCCGTATATGCCAAGAAAAAAAACAAAAGAAAGATTACATCCAGTTTCTTTCGTGCCTCAGAAAGCTGTCAAATTTTGGAGACCTTCGGCTAGGTAGTCAGTTGCCCAAAAGTCTGACAACCAGTCTCACTAAGGTGTATCGTAATTACCCAGTACTGACTTGGTTGTGGAGGCAGTCGCTCCATGTAAAATACTGGTATTCAGCTGCATCCGATTAGACTGGAAGCCGACCCTAACATAGTTTTTGGAAAAGCTAGGCAGATGATGATAGTACAGGGAATGCAATCTCGAGACGAGATCGCCGATTCGAGATCTCGAGGTATTAGAAATTCGATCTCTGCGAGATATCGGCATTTTCGAAATCTCGAATGGTTTTTAAAAAGTATTGTTTTACTTAGATAAGTGAAACATAATTGAGGAGCTCGTGGCTAAATAATAACAGCCGCTCGGGTCGATCGTTAGGTTAAGCCGTGCTTGCCTAGGTTGGTCTGTGGATGGGTGACCACCCATTACATACCGAGTTTCCGCCGTGCCTCGGAAAGCACGTTACGCCGTTGGTCCCGGCTGTCATTTGAAGATCTTTGACAGTCGTTAGGCCCGAAAAGTCTGACAACCAGTCTTCCAAGGCCAAAGGGTACCAAGGGGTATCGTATTACCCAGTACTAACTGGGTTGTGGAGGTCAGATAGGCAGTCGCTCCATGTAAAATACTGATATTGCATCATATCAGCTGCATCCGGTAAAACTGGAAGCCGACCCCAACATAGTTGGGAAAAGGCGACGCAGATGATTAAGTGAAACATAATTGAAACTGCTTAGTATTGATTATGATGTAAGATACAACATTAATTATTGAAAAAGTCTTTATTTTTATAATTATTTACGTATGTTTATGAACACACAAATCACAATTCAGACCCGTAAAAGAAACTCATTAAGAAAGTACGTATTTAAACAAAAATAATGAAAGTGAAAAAGAATAGAAACAATAAACAAATGATTTTGGGAGTGATTTTGGAAATAGCCCCTTAAAATACCGCAAAATTCAAATTTTCTTACGTTTTTTGCAATTTACAGGCCAGTGCTAGGTTGTATGTTGATTTAAATATTGTTTGCGACTGTAAGACGTATGTAGTAACACAATTATAATCATCAAAATCATCAATACAACCCTCCAAGTTCATAAAGGTGCAAGAATCATTTTGACCTTTGAAAAGTAATTTTTCCACCTTTATGAACTTTGAGGGTTGTATTGATGATTTTGATGAATATAATTCTGTAAGTACATACGTCTTACAGTCGCAAACAATATTTTAATCAACATACAACCTACCACTGGCCTGCAAATTGCAAAAAAACGTAAGAAAATTTGAATTTCGCGGGCTACCCTGAAACATTCACCTTACAAGTGCTGTCGGATAAACGGCATCATATTATGTCAGTCGCTATGTAGCCAGCGCCTGAAAACGCCCTCTCAGATTCAACACTAGTTGGTACCAGCGTGAGCAAGTTGTTGCAAGTAGAGATGCAACGAATAGTGATTTGGCCGAATACCGAACATTCGGCGGCTCTCAGCCGAATACCGAATATTCGGCCGCCGAATATTCGGCGGGTGATCCAGTACAATTGACGTCGACGCTAACAAGTAACGACACGTTTTGATGCGGTGCGTGCGGCGGTGACGGGGCGGGCGGGAAGTATTTGGCTCAGTAGCCGGCAAATCGTGTTACATACAACGTGCAGTGTTTTAAATGTACTTTGTCTAAAATGACTTTAGTTGTGAATAAAAAGTCTCCACGCACGTCTTTATTTGTCACGCATGTTTGACAAATAAATTATCTTTCTTTCCTATTTGGAAATATTTTGAAGTTTTCAGTGAAGATTCCAGGTTAGCTGTGTTTGCTATGTAAAGTCAAGATCACGCGTGGCGGAGAAGGAAAAAAAAGCGAGTGCTTTTGTGCGAGTGCGAGCTTTTATAAGATATTTGCTACTTTTTTATGTATTCGGTATTCGGCCGAATACTACTTACTATTCGGCCGAATACCCAATACTGAAAAAACTGGCCGAATACCGAATTGTTGCCGAATATTTGTTGCATCTCTAGTTGTAAGCAAATTTGAAAAAAATACCCCTCGATCCTCCACACTCATAGAGATCTATTTTTTTAATCATGGACTGCCTACGTGATGCGTCGCTGACTACTGCCGCTCGGTCTCGTCAATCTCGGCCGAGGTCATTTTATGCTTCGAGATTGATCTCGAAAAATGAGGCGAAATCTCCCGAGATCGGAATTACATTCCCTTAGGATGAGTTATTGCCTTTTGGCTTTTATAAGTTTGGTGTTCTAGTTCAAAATTTTTCGTGATTGTACTAATTACGCCAAACGTTAATTATCACGATTCACGGAGTATCGCATGAGCACGGAAATCGGCAGTTCAACGGCTTGCATTGTTTATATCTATTTGCATATAATTTCGACCTGGCATCGTTCCAGTGTTGGTTGTTTGATGTACAGACGCGAGAACATCAAGCTACTTCAATCCGTCAAATATCTTTAATCGATTTTCAACTTTAATGCTAAAACATTAGGTTCAAGGTTGATTGGGAGTATTTGTCAGTTTTGGGCGAGATTGAAGTACTGTCGTCTGTACGTGAGGACTTAAGGCCCTTCTAACCCCAAAATTAGCAACTCTATTTGTGGTGGTTCAAACTTCGTTTGTAATACTGTTAGAATAAAGTTCTAATCAGCTTGCACTACAAAGCGGTTGTTACGTTAGTCACTGCGGCCGAATAGTGCGAAATGAGTGGTTTTTTGCGATTTACAAAAAATCTATTGATTGGACTAAAAAATAAAACACATATGACCTGCTTTATAGTTAGTTCAGTTAGTATGCAAAGTTTCATGATCTAATTTGAAGTACTTTTTGAATACCAGCGGTTTATTGTTCGATTTGGAGGTAACTTTGTTTTTTTTTTCTATCGAGAAAAGTTTATGGAATCGTGTATTCGTCACACATAGTACTTAGCTTTACCATATATTTATTTCAAAATTAATGCTGCAGTATTTTAGGCGTAACGGAGAATCATGCTAAGCCATTTAAGGGGGTATAGGCCCTTAAAGATTTGTTTGTTTGTAAAGTATTTTGCCGAAACTGAAAGTGAACATGTAAGTGGTATTTACGCTATTTACTTACGTCTCCGTAGACCAGAGAATGGGCAGCAGCGTTTTCTGTTAGTCTGTCATCACTGCGATCTCCAATCTGCCTGCCAAGCGTGGAGATTACGGCAAACTCCTCCCATCATGGGAGAGGCTTATGTCCAGCAGTGGACGTTATGGGTTGTTGTAGTGTAGTGTAGTTAGTGATATTTTAGCGGTTTTGACGAATTGATACAGTTTGATAGAGAATAGGAAGACGCGTTATTTCAGCCAATCAAAAACAAGCAACGTTTTATCTTATTTGAAGTGAACACAAATTAGATAATATTCTGTATTGTAACCTAGACATAATCTATACTAATATTATAAAGAGGTAACATTTGTTTGTAAGTTTGTATGTAGGGGGTAATCTCCGAAAGTAACGAACCAATTTTAAAAATTGTTTCACTGGTAGAAAGCTACATTATTCGTGAGTGCTATAGGCTATATTTAATTCCCGTACTCCCACAGGAACGGGAACTACGCGGGTGAAACCGCGGGACGTCAGCTAGTAGGGTATATGCATGCATTTTTTATCACTCTTAACAAAGCGTATTAACATAACAATTCTGGGTTAAGCTCGCCGTTGTACATAAGCTATATATTTTAATTTGTGTGTATACTTTTTTAATTTTGTGTGCAATAAAGAATAAGAATAAGAATAACATCAGAGTGAAATTATTTTTTTAATATCTATATAAAATACTAAGTTATAAGCATTTAAAACTGCTGATTAGACAGAGAGATCCGATACAGCGAATGACGTCATTCGCTGCATCGACGTACAAAATCCATACTAAATTCCGTTTAGATAAACGGAATTAGGTGTAGAATAGTACATTGTTCACCGAGAGGAGAAAGTGACCGATTACCGTCGAGGGCTTTAAAACACCCGAGATCGGGAATCGCACTTTCTCTCGAGTGATACATAGTGCTTTATACTACACCTACGAGGACTTTCTATGAAAACTGAATCCTCAAACAACACACAAATTGGAAATGGCGCCAATGGCGTCTGCAATTTTCACATGTTCTTTTTTCAAATTGTTTATCCTGCCGCCGCAGGGTCGGAAAAAAAAAAGAAATTAAAAAAGAAAAACCACGTAAGAAGTGGATTTTCATACACTTTTCTCTCCCGCTCAGATTCGTTTTCTCCCCGCATATTTGTTCGATATGCAATGACGTACTTTCTACCGTAAATTTGATAAAGTATCAAGGTACTTTCCAAGCAGGTGTAGTATAAATGACGTTTTCCGTTTTTTTTGGTTCCTACACCTTCATGAACTTGGAGGGTTGTATTGGATTTTGATGATTATAATTCTGTAACTACATTGTCTTACAGTCGCAAACAATATTTTAATCAACATACAACCTAGCACTGGCCTGCAAATAGCAAAAAACGTAAGAAAATTTGAATTTCGCGGGCTACCCTGGAGCATTCACCTTAAAAAAAAGAACACTTTATTTTGGGCCTGAAAACCCGATTTATTTTCAATTAATTGACAAATTCGTTTTTTAGTTGCTTTGAAATCAATAAATAGTTGAGTCATTGAGTTGAATAAACAGTGACGTCACAGTTTGCTATTGCCATACAAAATCTATGAGAGAACCGCGTTTTAACAGCTCTTAAAAAGTATCTCAATTGATTGGTGTGTCATCTACACCGTTCTTGCATGCAAGTCATCCTTTAATATTGATATTATTGCACACGAATCAAAATAGGTAAATACGATTGCCAAAAACGCAGTAAAATACATGTTATGTTCAGTTCACTAATTAATACATCAATTAGTATTTATTTACAACCCGGTCACATCATCTCGAGACCACGCTGGAATGCGAACCTCTCATCATTTTAATCATATCATTATAATAATATTACCTACATTAAATTAATTAACACAATATTTGTTTTGTTGGAAATCTTGTTGTATAAAATAATATCCTACTAGAGGATATTTGTTTTGCGCACCATATCAGAGCGCCGACGCGACGTGACGTCATCGACGCCAGGTCTCGAGATAATGTGACCGGGTTGTAGATGTTATTTCTGCTACGAGACGTTACAGGTAGGTGCGTATTGTATAATTATCACTTGCTTCGGTGAAGGAAAACATCGGCGGCGTAATAACTCTGACACCAGTAGGTCTATTACGTATCTTTTTGATCTCCAGTGACTATCAAGCTTCAGTTGTAAGTACACCGAACTTTGATGACAACTGAGAATGTCAAAATATTGGTAGGTATTACATAGCACACTGAGTAGATATCACTCTACGGTGACTAACAGCCCGGGTACGGTGTAACGTCTTTCACGAAAGCTACTTCAAACTTAGTTGTCATCAATTTGATGTCTACTCATCATCTGCATCATCTGCCTAGCCTTTTCCCAACTACGTTGGGATCGGCTTCCAGTTTTACCGGATGCAGCTGATATGATGCAATACCAGTATTTTACATGGAGCGACTGCCTATCTGACCTCCACAACCCAGTTAGTACCAGGTAATACGATACCCCTTGGTAACTGGTTGTCAGACTTTTTTGGCCTCTGACTACCTAACGACTGTCAAAGATTTACAAATGACAGCCGGGACCAACGGCTTAGCGTGCTTTCCGAGGCACGGAGGAAACTCGGTATGTAATGAGTGGTCACCCATGTACAGACCAACCTAGGTAAGCACGGCTTAACCTAACGATCGACCCGAGCGCCTGTTATTATTTAGCCACGAGCTCCTCAATTTGATGTCTACTATGCTTACATAATCGCAATATTAGAAGAATCGATACGAAAGCGTCTGTCAAAATGAGTTACGGTGACTATCAGCCACGATGGGCACCGATGACGTCATATTTGATCGCGACTGGTCATACATAATACGAAATTAACAATTTGACAGTTATTGACAGTCGCTCTATGTAAAATAAGGCATACAGATTTAGCAAAACGTAACGGCAAAAAAAATCATCGCGGCGATATTATCGTCCTTGCCACGTTTTTCTATACTCGTACACTCTCTTTTGGGCCGTCGTCGCAGAGAATGGCGGCGATATTTTCATATAGAAATACGTTGAATCACCGCGATTCGCTCGCTCATGGAGGCGGCCCCGGCTCCGTTTCCACCAGACGCAACGTTGTTGCAACGTCTATCAAAGAAACGACAGGCTGGGATCAAAGGTTTGAACGTCCCATCAACCTTCCTTCATCATCAGCCTATACTGTTCCCACTGCTGGGACACGACCTCCTCTCTATGAGAGGGAATGTGCTATAATCCACCACGCTGGCCCAGTGCGGCTTGGTGGATGTCATATGTCTTCGAATTTTTGGTTCTAGGACATGCCGGTTTCCTCACGATGTTTTCCTTCACCGTTTTGAGAGCAGGGGGGTTTGGCGCCTGTCTGGGTTGTTCGAACCCACGACTTAATGTTCGTAAGTCGGGGCCACCACCACTGGGCCACCGATGCTCTCCTCAACCTTCAATACGACATTATAATTAGTGCACCAAATATTACAAATGCTCATCTATTTCCACATTATATGGTCAACCACCTCTTTGTGATAGCACATTTGGCAGTAAATGCACTTACGTCATCAACCGGTAAATATTTCTGAGTAAACACAGCTGGTGGTGCTATGTATAGTCATTTTGAGAACATTACACATCGTTCTCGAGTATAGTCATAGGTAAAGATAAAGTAAGACATTAGTTTAAAAGAGGAAGTTTGAAAGTGGCGCCGGTGACTGAAAAGTTGTGTGGTAATCGGTTGTCGTGGTATGGGCATGTGATGCGGAGGGATGAGGAAAATGTTGTGAGGAACGTTCTGAGTATGAATGTGGATGGGTATAAGAGTAGAGGAAGAGCAAAGAAACGATGGATGGACTGTGAAGGATGATATGGCTATATTTTATTTCAACAACGACCAGCCCCGGCTTAGCCCGGGTGCAATGTAGATATAAATAATCCTTCCTCTTGAATCCCTCTATCTATTAAAAAAACCCGATTTTTTTATCACTATGTATGCTTAGATCTTTAAAGATCTAAGCATACATAGTGACAGACAGACAGCGCGGCAGCGGGAAGCGACTTTGTTTTATAGTATGTAGTGATGAGAAAAACAATTCTCACTAGATCCATCTAGCCAATGGATCTTCTAAGAATGATCCTTCTCAGTAGATCCATATCTTCAAATCAGGATCCAATGAGAAAAACAATTCTCACTAGATCCATCATGGATCTGGCCAATGAATCTTCTGAGAATGATCCTTCTCAGTAGATCCATATCTTGCAATCAGGATCCAATGAGAAAAACAATCCTCAACAGATTCATCATTCATTTGGTCAATGGATCTTCTGAGAATTATCCTTCTCAGTAGATCCATTTTTTGAAATCAGGATCCAATGAGAAAAACAATTATCACTAGATCCATTATGGATCTGGCCAATGGATCTTCTGAGAATGATCGGGATCTTCTGAGAATGATCGGGAAATTCTCAGTAGAAGCCACGGAATCTGAATATATTTCCTGATTGATGGCAATAGGCGCGCTCCCTATTACATGGGAATTAAAAAGTACTGGCGAAATGGAGCTGTACTAGCTGTGCGAGCCTGTGGACGGTGGGCTATGGGCTAGCTCGCCGTCCGTCCGTCCCATGACGACAGGCCGTGTCGATGGCGCGCTCGTGTTCCACGCGCGCCTCAAAGAGAGTCAGCAAAAAGGAAGGGGTCCGTAAGGGCAGATGCCTGCCGGGGTTGCGGGACTGTTCGAATGAGATACCGTGGCCCCAGAACACAAAGGGCGATGAAGGAACATGGATGGGTTTTAGTCAGTAAAAGTCTGACACTCCCTCCTGCTCCGCCCAGAGCGGGAGGAGTTATTTGATGATTTCCCATCCAAAAAAAAAAGAAAAAAAAAGCTGTACTAGCTGTCATTAGGTAGGTACACTTCTGCCTAAACATTCGGGGATTATAGGTGTGATGTTTTGTTACCTCAAGGTAATAAAATTACCCACGATGTTTTCCTCCGCCGTAACTCGAGGTCTTAGTACTAGGTAAGTAACAGAACATGTGTTGAGAAATCAGCTGATTCTTTGTTTTTATTTTGTGTCTGATAAGATAAAGTCTACGTCACAAAGCATTGATCAAATATTATTTCTAACCAAAACTATTATAATTGGCTTACAAGATAAGGAAATACTCTAAGAAAGCCGTAAAAGCTTCGTGAGACACACGATTTCCTCAAAAGACAATGCGTCAAATGAAAGATGCGAATTGTGGAGGAACAGTCATCCCACCCCTCTTCACTTCATCAAACCAGCGGAACATATTCCTCTTGGAGAGGAACTGCAGTGGCAACAATAGCCGTCTGGAAATCTCTTAACCGTTTGCGGCCCAGGTTGGCCGCTGTAGAAGTAATCTGTCCAAATGGGGTATCATCGACCTGTCCCAAAGACAATGTCAGTGTGGAGCCCCTCTGCAGGATATGCCCCAACTCCTTGCCCATCCTGCACAGCCACCTGCACCTTGCAGGATTTAAACGAAGCCAACGACAGCTGTGCAGGTGGTAACATACCGGTCATATTATTTGAGTCTATCGACACGCAAAGAAGGAGACTCTAAAGGGGCCGCCTCCATAAGCGAGCGAATCGCGGCGATTCAATGTATTTCTATACGAAAATATCGCCGCGATTCTCTCGCTCGTGGAGGCGGCCCAAAAGAGAGTGTATAGAAAAACGTGGCAAGGACGATAATATCGCCGCGATTCTCTCGCTCGTGGAGACGGCCCAAAAGAGAGAGTACCTATAGAAAAACGTGGCAAGGACGATAATATCGCCGCGATTCTCTCGCTCGTGGAGACGGCCCAAAAGAGTGTGTATAGAAAAAAGTGGCAAGGACGATAATATCGCCGCGATTCTCTCGCTCGTGGAGACGGCCTAAAAGAGAGTGTGTAGAAAAACGTGGCAAGGACGATAATATCGCCGCGATTCTCTCGCTCGTGGAGACGGCCCAAAAGAGAGAGTACCTATAGAAAAACGTGGCAAGGAAGATAATATCGCCGTGATTCTCTCGCTCATGGAGACGGCCCAAAAGAGAGAGTACCTATAGAAAAACGTGGCAAGGACGATAATATCGCCGCGATTCTCTCGCTCGTGGAGACGGCCCAAAAGAGAGAGTACCTATAGAAAAACGTGGCAAGGACGATAATATCGCCGCGATTCTCTCGCTCGTGGAGACGGCCCAAAAGAGAGTGTATAGAAAAACGTGGCAAGGACGATAACATCGCCGCGATTCTCTCGCTCGTGGAGACGGCCCAAAAGAGAGTGTATAGAAAAACGTGGCAAGGACGATAACATCGCCGCGATTCTCTCGCTCGTGGAGACGGCCCAAAAGAGAGTGTATAGAAAAACGTGGCAAGGACGATAACATCGCCGCGATTCTTTCGCTCGTGGAGACGGCCCAAAAGAGAGTGTATAGAAAAACGTGGCAAGGACGATAACATCGCCGCGATTCTCTCGCTCGTGGAGACGGCCCAAAAGAGAGTGTATAGAAAAACGTGGCAAGGACGATAACATCGCCGCGATTCTCTCGCTCGTGGAGACGGCCCAAAAGAGAGTGTATAGAAAAACGTGGCAAGGACGATAACATCGCCGCGATTCTCTCGCTCGTGGAGACGGCCCAAAAGAGAGTGTATAGAAAAACGTGGCAAGGACGATAACATCGCCGCGATTCTCTCGCTCGTGAAGGCGGCCCACTACTAGGGTAAAAGAATCTAACTGGTAGAGGAGAAACTGTCTCGTAGGTAGAGTGGTCGCAAGCGTGACTGCTTGTCATGAGGTCTATGGTTTGATTTCCGGGTCGGGCAAGGTGTTATTGGGTTTTTAAAGAAAGAAAAGAAAGAAAGAAAAAGCATTTATTAGCCCGAACAGGACAAAACACAAATAAAAATGGTTAAATTAACAGTACTTACAAATAGTAAAAATAAAAAAAAAAGAGAAAAATAAAAATAAAACATGAAATGAAATTGGTTGGTTTGGTTGGTTGGTTTGGTTGGGTTGGTTGGGGTTGGGTTGGTTGGTGGTGGTGGTTTTTCCAGCAGGAATCTCAGTAGCAGCCAGGGTGTCTGGATTTTTGCCCGATTGATGCCAAAAGGCTCGCTCCCTAACACATGGGACTTGACTATGTGCATCTCCTTTTTCTCTTTGGTGGAGTCCGAGCATTAGGCTGTGCGTTACTCTACCTGATGCTTCTCGTGGATTTAATTGAATGCAACACATACTATTTGATTGCACCTAACAAACCAGGAAACAGTCTAAAAAGTTAAAAACCCACAAACATTTGAACTGTGCGTTATCAGTAATGTTGTACGACCTTGCAATTGTAACTAATGCTTATCGCACGATTATGTAACTGAAGTTGTTCCACGCGTTAGAAATTCAGTTCGTTTCCTCTGTAAACAACAGTGAACGAAAATCTTTTCTCGCGATGTTTTCCTTCACCGAAGCAAGTGATAATTATACAATACGCACATGAATCCGAAAAATCGGAGATTCGTGTCTTGGGTTCGAACTTGAGACCTATGACTTGTCAGTTCGACGGTCACACCACTAGACTATCACTGCTTAGGGCCCTTCTAACCCTAAAATTAGCAACTCTATTTGTGTTGGTTCAAACTTCGTTTGAAAACTGTTAGAATAAAGTTCTAATCAGCTTGCACTACAAAGTGGTTGTTACGTCAGTCACTGCGGCCGAATAGTGCGAAATGAGTGTTTATTTGCGATTTACAAAAAATCTATTGATTGGACTAAAAAAATAAAACACATAGGACCTGCTTTATAGTTAGTTCAGTTAGTATGCAAAGGTTTCATAATCTAATTTGAAGTAAGTACTTTTTGAATACCAGCGGTTTATTGTTCGATTTGGAGGTAACTTTGGATTTTTTTTCTATCGAGAAAAGTTTATGGAATCGTGTTTTCGTCACACACAGTACCTAGCATTAATCCTCAACTTTACCATATATTTAATTCAAAATTAATGCTGCAGTATTTTAGGCGTAACGGAGGATCATGCTAAGCCCATTGAGGGATATATACCCCTTAAGAGTCCTATTACATTTTTTAGGCAAATTTTTGATTTTTACTTCCTGGATCAAATGATTTCGGTCGGCGTCCACGAGTCGATAATAATAGCGATATTTGGACGATTGTCGATTGATATTGACGAATATTAGAGACGAGACTGACATGAGACTGAGGAGCGAGCTGAATTGAGAATTATAGTAGGTACTTTAATTTTATTTATTGTATTTTTGTCTTATTATATTGACAAACGAAAACTAATGAAACTTATTCATTGTAAATTGAAGTTTTATATCATATTAATTTGTTTGAAAAAATTGAGTTTATTTGGAATATAATGGACGCTGAATTAAGACATTTATGGCTTAAATTACTATTTCTTTACGATATTTTCCGTGAAAACTCAAGGAATTTAAAGAAATTCTAAAACTCCAATAAACAAGTAAAACATTCAACTTATCTTTTAGTAATTTTAGCTTTTATAAGAATTGAATGGAACTATGTGAATTTGAGCGTTAAAGTTCCATCGTCGACGGTTTTTCTTGCAAACTGAGTTCGTAAAATATTTATAGTAAATTACACGAAAAGAAAAATGAAAATGTGGACTCCAACTTACAAGAAAAAGAATGGCACTATCGTTATTCATAAGCAAATAATTAAAATATCTTACTGCTGCTGAGAATTACTGCGTCAAAAATCATGAATTTACCAAAAAAATGTAATAGGACTCTTAATGCTTTTCTCTAATAATCTTTTAGTAATCTCGAAATTTACTGACAACCGGAGCTGCCTCAAGCTCATTTGTGGTGACATTTGAAATGAATGTCCACTCTTCCTAAAGAATTTATTATCATTTAATTGCCCATAATAAACTCTGACACCAGGTTAGACACTAACCACACGAATCACGATAAAGAAGAAGAATTGCCCATATCCCAATCAATTTGGGGGTCGACGCAGCATGCGTTCTTCTTCCATACTTCTCTATAAATGCCTACGCAGACCGGGACGGCATCATGGCAAAGGATTTATTTTTTTACCAATGGACATTCAAAAGTATTGATATAGAAATACGACATAAATTGCTATGCTTTAAATTTAAATGATCCCGTGGCATCGAAAGGAATTTGCATTAAAAGACGCGCCACGGTCGTATTTCTATAACAATACATTTGAATGAATGTCGTTAGCCGTGTGGTATCCGGCAGAGTAGAATAGAACCAACCCATTACAGTCACGGGTGTCGTATAAGGCGACTAATGTCTGAGGCAGAACAGCTTGCGCCTCCGTAGACTAGAAAATGGGCAGCAGCGTTTTCTTCTTTAGTCTTTCATCACTGCGATCTCCCATCCGCCTGCCAAGATTGCCAATTCCTCCCATCATGGGAGAGGCTTATGTCCAGCAGTGGACGTTATGGGCTGTTGTAGTATGGCCCTGGCCCTTAATGCTTTTCTCTATTAATCTTTTAGTAATCTCGATATTTACTGACAAACGGAGCTGCCTCAGAGCTCATTGTGGTGACATTTAAAATGAATGTCTACGCATCGTACTCGTCATCTCATTAGACACGTTTCTTACCATATCATCCTTCAAAAGTTCAAACAGTCCATCCATCGTTTCTTTGGTCTTCCTCTACTCTTATACCCATCCACATTCATGCTCAGAACTTTCCTCACGACATTTTGCCCTCAAGAATTTATCAAAAAAATTTTATCGGGAGACACTCACCAGTATCAAGAATGTGCATACAATACAACGAACTAAATTCAAAATTGCCTGACTTGGATGTGTTCTTTGGTTCCCTACCCAAGTTCAAAACCCTGTTGCGCTCCCATTTGAACCGACATTTCAACAGTCCTAAGTAATATTTCTTTGTTTAGTTTTTAGGGTTCCGTACCCAAAGGGTAAAAACGGAACCCTATTACTAAGACTTCGCTGTCTGTCCGTCTGTCTGTCACCAGGCTGTATCTCATGAACCGTGACAGCTAGACAGGTGAAATTTTCACAGATGATGTATTTCTGTTGCCGCTATAACAACAAATACTAAATATAGTCAATGGTACGGAACCCTTCGTGTGCGAGTCCGACTCGCACTTGGCCGGTTTTTATATTTATATTTTATTATGTTATTTTGTCTATTCCACATTATTATTGTAAGTCTGTTATTGTATAAGTCTGTTATCTGATCTCTTTTTAGCAAAGTAGCTTTAATATACTAAAAATGTTGTGTACACCTATAATTGGTACGTACATTAGAACCATAGCAAGTGTACTTTTATCAATAATGTTATATGTATGTACTGTTGGTGCACCTATTTTAAATAAATAAATAAATAAAAAAACAATATTCAATTTTGTTATCCCACAAATTGAATGAGTATACGACCGTCACAAGTCCCAATCAACATACCATCATTGACTTCTCATCGACCACCTCCAAACTATATGACATCACCCCACAACGGCCCCATCTTTCAATCAGAGCATTTATACCAATTGTCCATCTGCGTTCATGGACCCTGGAGACAAGTTGGACTAAATATAGCTGATGCGGGTAGATGAAAAAATTGCGGGCTATTTTAGTATCAAGATGATCAAAGACCAGTTTAAATTGGAACTCCTTGCGCAGATTACGTAAGAATGGCTCATGGGGATAATCAGCCTGGAAACAGGCCTTCTTCTGTGACTAGGTAGTAGGCCATGGGAAGAATTTTCCGGACATGTTTGGAATTTTAGCTTAATGTCCGGAATGCGAGGGGAAAATATATTGCCAAAAATTAGAATAAACTTTTAACTCCGGTAAACTTTTTTATAGATCTAGAGCAGTGGATCCCAACCTGTGGTCCGTACGCAAGAGTTTCGAATATGGTCCGCGAAAGGTTAAACGGTTATTCGTACTTTTTAACTTGCACAGAAGATGCAGGCGCAACCCAACCTAATTGAAAAGCTATCAAGCGAGGTGCTAAAATTCTTTGAGCTTGCTGCGCTCGCTTTTGCAAGATTCATACGCATTTCGACGATTCGTCGAATCCGACTCGGCTGGGCAGCGTTCAGGAAGTTGCGCGGTATCTTCTCGTCCAACCTACCGCAGTGTCTCAAGACGAAAGTCTATGACCAGTGTGTGTTGCCAGTGATTACATACGGGACCGAAACGTGGTCGCTTACAATGGGCCTCATCAGAAGGCTTAAAGTCACCCAAAGGGCAATGGAGAGGGCTATGCTCGGAGTTTCCTTGCGCGATCGAATCGGAAATGAAGACATCCGCAAGAGAACCAAGGTTACCGACGTAGCCCGAAGAATTGCCAAACTTAAGTGGCAGTGGGCAGGGCACATTGCTCGCAGAACGGATGGCCGATGGGGCCGAAAAGTTCTGGAGTGGCGACCGCGAACCGGAAGACGTTGCGTTGGAAGGCCTCCCACTAGGTGGACCGATGACCTGGTGAAGGTTGCGGGAATCCGCTGGATGCGAGTCGCACGGGACCGGTCAATGTGGCGACACTTGGGGGAGGCCTATGTCCAGCAGTGGACGTCTTTCGGCTGAAATGATGATGATGATGATGATACGCATTTCTACAAAAACCTACTAACTTATTCCTATTTCTGTATGAATAGTGGCTAAATTTTGAGTTCCCTTCGATTGCTCTTATGTTTCTTTCACTTTCTGAAAGTTCTCATCACGTTTTTCAATTTTTGCATTGTGTGAGTTAATGTTTCACCCTCCTAGACATAATCCTGTCGATGTCCATGTTTATCTAGGAACTTATGGTCCCTGCTAACAATAAGACACCAAAGTGGTCCCTGGTCCGAGAAAGGTTGGGAACCACTTATCTAGAGGAACCCTGGCCATGATTCAACATGCGGACCTAGCGCGAATTTTGAATGAGAACAGTTCTTTTCGCTGTAAAATTTAGACATGTGAGATCCATCAACCCTCACTGGGCGCCTGGGCGGGCACGCTTTGTGGATTGTGAAGCACTCCCTCTTACACCAGTGACCAGTGGAAGCCTGTGTCCCAGCAGTGGGAACGTTATAGGCTGATTCTAGGCGCGACTGTCTATAGTGTACTCCACATATGAGTTAATGTTGCTCGAAATAAATGTATTTTATTTTATTTTATAGAGTCAATTGTTGTCATGTCAGGCGAAGTGTTTTTGGGCTTTATGTTAATTACTATTTCATAAAAAGTCATTAAATAGGATTAAATGCACGTAGAGGTTTGAATTGATGTTTTTAATTATTATAAATCAGTGAAGCCTTATTTGTAACGGTCGCGAATCACAATTTAATCACATACAGCCTGCAAAAAACGTAAGAAAAAAATTATTTCCGATGGTTAGTGTGGCGTAAAATTTCACCCCGTAGATGATTTCTTCCTGTTCAAAAAATTTACCTGTGGGACTTTACGAAAATAGGACTACTAAACAGCGTCTACCTACATCTTCATAGAAATACAAGGCGTAAAATAACGAAGTAGAACTCGTTCAAGATATACTAGTCGAGCCAAGACATAAAGACAATGGTCTACAAGTGGGCAATCGAACAATAGGCGTCTGGTTGCTTCGTCGCTATGTAGCTCACGGTCATACCAAGAACAGGTTCCAACATCTATCCAGGAGCTTGTATAACTGTCAATGCGACATATCTATTAATAATATGGTGTGTATTAGTGAGACTAAAAAATAGCCTACGACCAATACTCAGACCTACCATATAAAGGGTGTAAAGCCGAAAGGCACTTGTTCTCCTCATCATTGCGATCATTTTTTGTTCTACACCATACCTGGGAACCTTCTAGTTACGGAGATATTGGGGGTCAAAGTTACAACTTTTTTTCTAAATACAAGTTTTTAGTGTAAGATTTTTACTTTAAAGTCCGGTGTAAAACACCTCTTAACGAAACCGAAAGGCACTTGTTCTCCTCGTCATCGCGATCAATTTTTGTTCTACACCATACCTGGGAACCTTCTAGTTACGGAGATATTGGGGGTCAAAGTTACAACTTTTTTTCTAAATACAAGTTTTTAGTGTAAGATTTTTACTTTAAAGTCCGGTGTAAAACACGAAAGGCACTTGTTCTCCTCGTCATCGCGATCATTTTTTGTTCTACACCATACCTGGGAACCTTCTAGTTACAGAGATATTGGGGGTCAAAGTTACAACTTTTTTTCTAAATACAAGTTTTTAGTGTAAGATTTTTACTTTAAAGTCCTCCACGACCCCCGTACTATTCAATTCATCCATCAGCACAATGTTTTGAGTGCGTTACATTGAGTTCTTCTACCAGAAAACGTGATTTTCCACCCCAAAAAAAAAGTCGTTTCCCAGCAATATTTTTTGCGTAAAGTTACTTAGTTTGATGTATAGAATGCTTGGTTGACGGCTTCGTGATGAGGTCTTTTACACCCTGGTTCTATTCTAATAATATGTGTATGTGTGAGGCTAAAAAATAGCCTACGACCAATACTGAGACCTACCATATATACACAAAAAATTCATAAAATCGGTCAAGCCGTTTCGGAGGAGTTTGATAACAAACTTGGTTGACAAGAACGCGCTAATCTCTGGAACTACTGGTTCGAATTGAAAAAATCTTTTAGTGTTGGATATCCCATTTATCGAGGAAGGCTATAGGCTATATTATTATAACATCACGCTACGACCAATAGGAGCGGAGCATGTATGAAAAATGTCGACCCAGTCCTCTCTCTTATGTGACGCAAACGAAGTTGCGCGGACAGCTAGTTCATAATATTACAGACTTGATTTGCTCTTCGCCCGCGTTACGGTCGAAAATTATCCCATAAAGTCGTCTTGTATACAGGGTGTAAAAGACCTCATCACGAAGCCGTCAACCAAGTATTCTGTACATCAAACTTAGTAACTTTATGCAAAAATCTTGGATTTTTTTTTTGGGGTGAAAAATCATGCTTTGTGGTAGAACTCAATGTAACGCACTCAAAAGTTTATAATGTACAAATCTTACATTAAAAACTTGTATTTAAAAAAAAACTTGTCAAAAAGTTGGAATTTTGACCCCCAATATCTCCGTAACTGAAGGTTCCCAGGTATGGTGTAGAACAAAAAAATGATCGCAATGACGAGGAGAACAAGTGCCTTTCGGCTTCGTTAAGAGGTGTTTTACACCCTTTATAGCCCTAGGTTTGCTCTGTGGCCTCTCTCGCGTTAGGCTGTGATTGCAAAAGATATGAGCGAGGATGCGTAGCGGAGGACGTGTGCGAAACTGGCTGGCAGTCGGGATCCAAGGATAAGCAGCGTTTGCCTAGGTTAGCCCATAAATGGGTGACCACCTATTACATACCTACATACCAACCAAGTTTCCTCCGTGCCTCGGAAAGCACGTTAGGCAGTTGGTCCCAGTTTTCATTTGTAGATCTTTGACAGTCGTTACAGGTAGTCATGCATTTGGTTATACACGCATTTCTCATCGGCTCGAACTAGTGAACAACACCACAAGCTATGGCTAGACCACAGCGACTGTAGGCAGGCCAAGGAAGCACTTCCTACTATCACGGCCGCCATTACTGGACACGGCTCTTTTAATAAACACCTCTTTGTCTTAGGAGTCACATACAGCCCCCTGTGCCGTGCCTGCATGAAGGAAGACGAGACAGCAGCCCACGTGCTTCTGCACTGCCCAGTGGTTGCAACATACAGGGCAAAGTGCTTCGGTAACCCAGGTCCTCTCCGCGAGATTGTCAGCAACACCAAGGCGCTGCTGGCCTTTCTCGGGGAGTTAGGGTGGATCAATAAATTCCCACCCGTACGCAAAATACGCGCTTTGACGTGGAGTTGCGGACACCAGCCCGCTATACAATGCAATACAATACAATTCGCATCGGCTCAACTTAACGATAGAATTGCATTATCGCTTAAAACGATGTCAATAACATTGCAAATAAGGAAATGGTCTCTTATCTTCAAAATATCCGATAAGGAGACTATAATAATACCTTTGTATTATATTGGTCCTTCATGATTGGCAGATAAGATAAAACGATTATTTATTTTCGCACTTCTTTGCAGGAGATCACGCTTTTGCCTTTTAAAATACGTCGGAAAAATGTAGGTTCAACAAAAACACACTTGACACGCAATCGTCATCTAGCTTAGCCTTTGCTATGTTGTGGTCGGCTTCCAGTCTAACCGGATGCAGCTGAATACCAGTATTCCACATGGAGCGACTGCCTATCTTACCTCCACAACCCAGTCAGTACCTACTTGGTTATACGATATCCCTTGGTAAGACTGGCTATCAAGACTTTCGGACCACTGACTACCTGTAACGACTGTCAAAGAGCTACAATTGGCAGCCGGGACCAACGGTTTAATGTTTTTGCGAGGCTCAGAGGAAACTCGGTATGTTATGGGTGGTAACCCATCTATAGACCAACCTAGGCAAGCGTGGTTTAACCTAAGGATTGACCCGAGCGGCGAGCGGCTGTTATTATTTAGCCACGAGCTCCTTATTTATTCGTATAGAAAAAAAATACTGATTGGAAAACTTTAAAAATCGTACTATACTCGTATACATTATAGGAATACCTCGCTACCCCCCGGTTAATTACGGCGATTTTCAATAACTTACTCGCCGGTTTCGGTAGGTTGCTATCTCTGTCTATTTGACATTTTGCTTACTGACCGGTTAGAAACAAAATGTCACAGAGCTTTCATTGATTTTTCTATGAATCAAGTGACAGGTATAGGTTCCTATATATCTGTCTATTTGACATTTTGCTTACTGACCGGTTACAAACAAAACGTCACAGAGCTTTCATTGATTTTTCTATGAATCAAGTGACAGGTATAGGTTCCTATATCTGTCTATTTGACATTTTGCTTACTGACCGGTTACAAACAAAACGTCACAGAGCTTTCATTGATTTTTCTATGAATCAAGTGACAGGTATAGGTTCCTATATCTGTCTATTTGACATTTTGCTTACTGACCGGTTACAAACAAAACGTCACAGACCTTTCATTGATTTTTCTATGAATCAAGTGACAGGTATAGGTTCCTATATCTGTCTATTTGACATTTTGCTTACTGACCGGTTACAAACAAAACGTCACAGACCTTTCATTGATTTTTCTATGGATCAAGTGACAGGTAGGTAGATGACACGGATAGGATATTCTTTGTAAGGGTGTAAAACACCTCTTAACGAAGCCGAAAGGCACTTGTTCTCCTCGTCATAGCGATCATTTTTTTGTTCTACACCATACCTGGGAACTTTCTAGTTACGGAGATATTGGAGGTCAAAGTTCGAACTTTTGGACAAGCATTTTTTAAATACAAGTTTTTAATGTAAGATTTTTACTTTAAACACCTCCACGACCCCCGTACTATTCAATCCATCCATCAGCACAATGTTTTGAGTGCGTTGCATTGAGTTCTACCACAAAACATGATTTTTCACCCCCAAAAAAAAGTAGTTTCCCAGCAATATTTTTTGCGTAAAGTTACTTAGTTTGATGTACAGAATGATTGAGGTCTTTTACACCCTGTACTGAAACACCGCGGGCTACGGAAGAAGGCACATTTACCGACAGTTATACGTAAGTAAGTTAGAGGAAACGGCCGTTAGAGGCATATAGACCGCCCAGTTAATCTTCTATTTATTTATTTAAATTAGGTAGGTACCTATGTAAAATTTAACTTTCTATAGTAATCGTCATCAAGCGTGCATCGTCGTCAAGACGTGTTGCTCTTTTAGTTTTTTTACCCACGTGGTCAAAAGGCAAGACATTTTGCATATTTATGTAAACAAGCCGCCATTTTACTTTCTAAAATTACAAGAAACGTGGCGATTTAAAAAAAAACAGTGCATAATAACATCGTACGATACCTACTCAAAGATTACAATTCATAAACAAACGCGTGGATGATGCGTAGGTACTTATGTACGTACTTACTGCGAAGAAACGACTGTGAGTCATACATAGCAGTGTTTTTGTTTTTAAAAACGAGAAGACGACTGTTTACAAGTTTACGTAAAGATAGTCGTATCCGCTTGGTGAAGAAATGTAAAATAACTGCACCCCTAGCCAAGTTGACAATCTACAATCGTTAACGCTAGTAGAAAACTATTCAAATGAATGGGAATGACATCATCTCAACGTTAAATCACGTGATCAACACAAACGAATAGAAATTCGTAGACAAGTTTACATCGTTCAAAAAGATAGAATAGAATGTTATCGTTTCTACAATGTTGATCGCTAAACTCTTTGGGAGGAACGCTCACTAAAGAATAAAGTGTAGGTTTTTTCTACAGACATTAGAGAACGAGCGATCGACTCAGTCGTGTCAACTTGGCTACCAATTTAGCGCTTTCTACAATCGCTTACGCCGCGCCGAGGCGTTTACGACTGTAGAAAGAGAATCGATACGAAACGTTTGTAACTTGGCTAGGGGTGCTGATTCCTTAAAAACTCTTACTTATCTGAAATCAATTTACCAGATTTTTTTTTTTCGGATGGGAAATCATCAAATGACTCCTCCCACTCTGGGCGGAGCAGGAGGGAGTGTCAGACTTCTTCTCTTCTTCTGTCAGACTTTACTGACTAAAACCCATCCATGTTCCTTCATCGCCCTTTGTGTTCCGGGGCCACGGTATCTCTTTCGAACAGTCCCGCAACCCCGGCAGACATCGGCCCTTGCGGACCCCTTCCTATTGCTGACTCTCTTACCAAGGGGGTCAGCAATCAGTTTTATTTATCCTACGCCTATGTTTGCCCCATTGCTTTGCCTAGCGAGTCAATGACAATTTTTGGAGTTTGCAGTAGCATCCGTCAGCTCTTGTGATGTGCAAGCATCAGGATATACAGTACACGATATCAAAATGTCCCATCGTTTGAGTCATCCAATGTTTCGTTCAGAATCATCTATGAATCTCCACTTGAACAGGATTTCCTGGCACTCCCAGTGCTTGCCAAAGGAGTCGTCTTACGTTTAAAAAAGCAAGATATAGCTAGCTATAGTTGGTGCCAGTCAAGATGAGAATAGCGGTCATTGCCCTTTATCTAATATACTAGCTGAGCCCCGCGGTTTCACCCGCGTAGTTCCCGTTCCCGTGGGAGTAGGGGAATAAAATATAGCCTATAGCACTCACGAATAATGTAGCTTTCTACCAGTGAAACAATTTTTTAAATCGGTTCATTACTTCCGGAGATTACCCCCTACATACAAACTTACAAACAAATGTTACATCTTTATAATATTAGTATAGATCTCTTCGTACGAACCAAAACAAAAATAAACAATGGTGTCGATTCTGTTATGCACAAACTTAATTTAAGCTATTGCTATCTTTTACTAAAAAGCAGTGCGAGAAAAGGACGGCTATAGCTATGAACTAAATTAGAGATGTCAAACTGGTTTATGCCTTGCGCTTCACTGTGTTTTTAGTCGACATGTTTTTACGTGCACCCTTCATTTGTATGGAAATATTAGTTCCAACTAAATTTGACAGCTCTAAATTACGTCCGTCCTTTCTCGTTTTATTATAGAGAAAAAATTAGCAATAGCCTAAATTAAGTTTAGTTTGTGCACAACGAATCGACACCAATTTATCGTTTTTCATTAGAATAAATGTTGAAGATCACGATAGATGACGATTCCAGACTCGAATAGGCTTATTTTTTGTTTTTAAGAAGTTTAATAAATGTAGGTGGGTCAATGACCGCTATTCTCATTTTTACTGGCACCAACTATAGCTGAAGTGGTAGTGGGGGGGGCTATATCTGTGAGCCTTCCAGCTTGATGAATGAATGGGTCAGACTGTTTGCAGAAGGCAGAAAACCGGGTATCGTAGCGCAATTTGGGGGAGGCCTATGTTTAGCAGCGGACTGCTAGGGGCTGTTGTAAATATCCTAGATAGACTTCTCATCATTCTATCGTCCTTATGCCAATTTATTTACAGTCGGCGCAACATTTCTTCTTCCATTACATCTCTATTAGGCCTATGTCCAGCAGTGGACGTCTTTCGGTTGAAATGATGATGATGACATCTCTAGTAATAGGCCTTCATCTTACGCCCTTTCAAACGTTCATCTTTCGGACAAAGAGACAGTAGTACCTATTCATCTTCTACTCACTTTTACTAGATTGTTTTCTTATGTCGGGATATTGAGCAATAATTGCATGATTTATTTTGCATTTTGTCTTGCAGTAGGCAGCTCTTTGTGCTTTCCTTAAGTCCCTGAGAACCTACGCTTAATATTAAGATGCGAATCAATACTGCACCTACTTTGTTCTATACGAAATGGGTAGGCAAGAAGACTAGGGTCGCCCACATCTATTTAATTATCTATACTAATATTATACAGAGGTAACATTTGTTTTTAAGTTTGTATGTAGGGGGTAATCTCCGGAAGTAATGAACCAATTTTAAAAATTGTTTCACTGGTACAAAGCTACATTATTCGTGAGTGCTATAGCCTATATTTTATTCCCGTACTCCCACGAGAACGGGAACTACGCGGGTGAAACCGCAGGACGTCAGCTAGTTAATGATAAACAAAGACATGGTTGGGTACATTCCTTATCTATTATCGCTGTCTACGACACCAAAAGATAGCGTAAACATAAACAAATAAGGTTGAAAATAAACAAAATCAGTGTGCAGTCAATAGGTAAAAGTACCAGGCGGCAATAATATCGAGGAGATTGCTTCGAACGGTTGAACCCACAGGTATAACGCGACCAAGTCGGGAAGTCGTGACTTTTAACAGCTTCCGTTCAAGACGCCGAGACTATTTATAACGCTGGTTAATCACAGCTCGTATCACGTACGCGTTATTATTTTATGACGCAAATTAAATTATTGACCTCGGGAGTTCAACTCCTGACGCCATATTGGATATTCAGAATCGTATTTTTACAACGTAAACATTGATGGTAAATTTGCATTGTGCGTCTTACTTAAATAGGTAATCTGGTTTTGTTTATATTTATCAATAAATAAAAGTGTTTTCGTGGCCATAAAAGAAAATTTAGCTAAGTATTAGGAACACGTAAATAGTGTTTCGTCACGCACCAAACAAGTTTTGTTGACATAAAGTTCTTTATTTACGTGTGTGCAGAATGTACTCACCGCTCAGATCTTCGATGGTATTCAGCTTTCGAGTCGTCATTTTCACGTTTAACGAATTCACTACACGATAAAACTGTTATCACGACGAAATATCGCACTTTTAACGGAAAATAATCGAGATATTTTCAAGTTTTCACAAAGAGTACAACCTTTCTCGACTGCCTTTGTTTTCTTTTTGTGTTGTGTTTTGATTTTGTTCCGCTATGACAGAAGGCGTGCAAATCGCAATCTTTGCTGATTGGTTATTCTTGATTACATTCACCCAATCCAGAAGGAGTACGTCACTACAGCAGTTCTGGATTGGTTTAGATTTGTAAACAAAAAAGAATGCTGCCAGTATAAAAAACGGAATAAAAATCTTTCAAGGACGGCACTTTCACTGGTTTAATTTGTTTCGAGTTTGAATGTCAATATCCGTCAAAATTGGTCAAAATGCATTCAAATTTTACAAAAACAACAATCTACCTATGTAGAAAAAAAGTGTTTGTTTTATCAAACTTTTTAATGTGTCTATGGTACATTGGGAACCAAGCCAAGATTGTGCAAACTTACAATTTTTTTACTGTTTTATTTATACATAATTATTTTATAATTTTTTACTATTAATTAGGGTGGTGGATTACTTAATTCAACGTATCAATACCTGAACTGCTAACTGCTGACATTACAAAAAAATGAGGTTATTGATTATTTTATGGCAACATTGATTGCCAGTTTATTGTCTATTACTTTTCCTGATTCATTCCATCAATCATATAGGTAATGAAAAATTACTCAAGAAAAATGCTAACTAATGACTAGGCAGCATGGTCTCAGACCTTAGCCTGTTCCGTCAGGAACAAATGGAAAAAAAAAAAAAAAGGTAATGAAAAAAGTTCATTCTGTTTCTGTCTGCTGTCATTCAGTCATTCAACTTCGACTTGTCAAGTTCGTTCGTGTAATGAAAAGAACCGCTTATTTACAATTGATTATTAATTAAAAATACATTATGAGTGTTTTCACATCTGATGAGGAGAGCCCCTCTTTACCTAGTAACTTCGATGAAGTTGAATGTGCCCGGTAAACACTGATTTCTACATAAAAATCTGTGCGATTCCAATGTTGTAGTCTGACAGCTGATTGTGCCGGCGGGAAAGTCAAAAGGCGCGAAACGATTAGGGTGTGAAAAGTGATATTTTTAAGTAAATTCTGTTCAGTTTACTACAATTAGTCCATATTTCACAGGAAAAAGATGCGTACGGATAGTTCGAGCCGTAAAAGCTGGAGTTTAATGGACAGGAAGACGGATCATGAGGTGAGTCTTCGTTGAATTCCCGCTTTTTTTCGTGTACTTTTTTTGGTTATGATTTACATTCCGAGGTAGGAATACTACGTGTCAATTCCTCAAATAGATACTCAATAACCCGGTAATGTGCTATAAATAGCTTTTCCTGCAGTAATTTGGCGGTAAACACCGATAAGTAACCGTAATCTTCAAGTTCTTACTAGCAAGTTATCTACGATTAAAAAAGGATACCTTCTGACCGCTAAACGCATTGGTTATCTCTTACCTACTGTTTTATCGAATGCCTTTTATATTTGACCGAAAGCTGGCCTTAATTTGTGTTAAAAGTCGACGTACTTGTAATGGTATATGCACTCGGTTCGTTGACCTTACTTTTTGGGTTGTCTGCAAGATAGCCACATTTTAACTGTCATACAACCACATGTAGGGGTTGTAACTCTCCTCTGCCTGTAACTCCACCCCTCTGACTGATATTCTGGTCTTAGCGTGTCGATGGCAATCTAAATTGTGTCGGCTCAGAACTGAGCTACTAGCTTGGCGCTTTCGGTAGAGTCCATCAGTTACTGTAGTGAACAAACAACAGGACACGGAGGACACGATATTAAGTGCCCCATCGTTTGTGGAACAGCACCACATTTACACTCCAGGGCAGTCATTAATGAATCTTCACTCCACCTGAGCAGGTTTTCCTTGCTGCGGCCAACCTGGTTCCGGAGCCTATTTAAAGACTTCCAGGTCAGCCATGGCACCTCATGATATTCTGGTATCAGTGGAAGATACAAGAGATGGATTATGAGAGGCATTATCTACCCTTGCACCCCTTGAGCAGGCTGTGGGTACAACCTCGTGTATCAAGCCTCTTTTGTCCTACTCATCTGCTGTCCTGCCCTCAGCCGCTGTACACCAGTACAGCGGCTGAGGGCAGGTTCCACCAACAGTCCAATAACACTTTACCAGGGGTTAACATCATTTGCAGTCAAACTAGTCACCTATTAGATCTAAATCTACACGCACAATGGTCCACTTCAAGGACTAAGTGTGGAAACCTAACCTAAACCCCATGATAGATAGATCTAAATCTCTATCCTCGGCCTAAAATTATCGCAGATTTTCTTTAATGTGAAAATAACAAAAGTAGTTGTAAATTTCAGCCCTGTCTTGTATGAATTTAATCTAATGGCAATAGATATGCCCCCTGTTACACAGATTTTAAATGTTTATGTTTAAGTCCCATGGTAAAGGGGCCGAATCGATTGCCATCAATCGGGCACAAATCCAGTCTCCATGGCTACTACAGAGAAATTTTTGAAGAACAACCCCAATATCGCTTAAAAATATCAACTACTATTATTATTTTGATAAGTGTAAATCAGGCCATGATGTCCATATCCTGCCTACATGTCAAGATTCTATAATTATATTTATCCTCAAATAGCATTTTGGGTTGTACACCTACTTCCTGTTATGATATTTGAATACAAATCAAAATCAAGGTATAACATGTAATATTTAGCTAGATACTCATTTTTACCCAACTACGGCAAAGCCAAAAAGAAGGCTTATGATTTTAGTAATCTATGTATGTATGTATTTACATATGTTCCTACGTAGTCCCTAGACTATTCATCTGATTTTGATGAATTAGGTGTCATCATTTCAGCCGAAAGACGTCCACAGCTGGACATAGGCCTCCCCCAAGTATCGCCACATTAACCGGTCCCGTGCGACTCGCATCCAGCTGATTCCCGCAACCTTCACCAGGTCACCGCTCCACCTAGTGGGAGGCCTTCCAACGCAACGTCTTCCGTTTCGCGGTCGCCACTCCAGAACCTTTTCGGCCCCATCGGCCATCCGTTCTGCGAGCAATGTGCCCTGCCCACTGTCACTTAAGTTTGGCAATTCTTCGGGCTACGTCGGTAACCTAGGTGTAATCGATTTGTTATTCTGGCCCAGGTAACATTATGGGCTACATTTTAATCAACTTCAATAATAAGAGGAGTTGATTTTACCCCTAATTAAAGTAAACCCGTAATTTAATTAAAGCATGATTTTTCAGTAGTTGGGTTTTTTGTGGTTATTTACTATGGGGGAAAATATAATGACCACCAAAAATAACTTTATGACCACTAAAATCTATCACCTAAAATATCAATAAAATTGATCACCAAGTTTAGTAAATTGAACACCAAATTTTAATGATGTGGTTGATGACAAACTAGTTTTGCGTAGGAGCCCCGGTCCGTCGACCGGGTTTCCCTCGACTCGGATGCAAGAGCATAACAGTTTAATTTCTGGTGATCATAAATCATAATATTTTTGGTTCTAATTTTACGATAAAATGGGGATTAATTTTGGTGATCAAGTGTTTTTTTTGCCGTTACATTTTGATAAATCTGGTGGTTCGTTAATTGTATGCCGTTTACTACACCACACACATCTAAATTTATAACTATTAATTTGTTTACAGGTGCTACAAGAAATGGGTGTCAGTCTGCTTGAGCCAGATGACTCTGAAAACGTATGTGACCCTGGTGTCTCCGGAACGGTGAGCTGTTTATCTTCTTTAATTAAAAAGTCAACTCAGTTGGTTGAGGGTTGACAAGAGAATGGAAGAAAATTATAGGGATTATGCATGTAATTTTTTTTTTTCACTGAAATCAGTAAAAAGCAGTGCTATCAACCCAAGAAAAGTATTAAAAGTAAAGCTCAACTAGTGCTTGTCGCACAAAAACAATATTAAACTCCTGCAGTTTTCTATGACAGTTCAAACGTCCGTTACTGTCGCGGCCATGATGTGACATCATTTACCTCAATCTGCCTTGTTTACATCTAAATTTTTGGCCTTATTATAGTAACTTTACTAATAAAATTGTTTGTGCTTTATTCAAGCAAAAATTGCGATAACGATATTACAATAAAATCTTAGTGAAACTTTAACTACCTACTTTTCAAATTAAAGTGTTTTTTTTTACACATAGACTTTGACGTCACTACCGGCGTTATTGAGGACGACGCGTTTTAAGAATGCGTTCCGTTTCACCAAAAACATGCTACATAAAACAATGCATTGTAAAATAAGTGATGTTTTAGTAACTTAAACAAGCTTACTACAATGTTTTATGCGCAAATACTAGGCATTTTTAATAAATAATAAGAGTTTTGTATTTCTTGCATATTCCCTATAGTACACAAGGGCTGGGGAGATGATTAGATGATTATTTTATGAAAGTCAAATGGCTCTTAGGCTTAGGTGCGTTCACTGAACTGTGTAAAAGACTCACTTCTTCATATTTTGTTTCCTCTGTGCCTCGGAAAACACGTTAAGCCGTTGGTCCCGGTTATCGTATTACCCAGTACTAGCTGGGTTGAGGAGGTCAGATTGACAGTCGCTCCATGTAAAATACTGGTATTCAGCTGCATCCGGTTCTTAGAGGCAGGCAGGCCCTCGCCATTTACCTCTTTTTATTGATTGCAACACATCTTCTTGGTTTCTGGAGAGATGGGCAACCATCGTCACTCACTGGACGCCTGGAGGAAATCGCCGTCGAGGTAGACTGCGAAGGTAGTGTGACGATCTGCAGCCTTATTCAGAACCATTCGACTCGATTCCGTACCGAATCGAAGGTCTAAGATATCGAAGATGTCCTCCAAACGCAATTCAAAAATCCGAAACCGAATAATTTTGACAGTTCAAATTCGATTTGAAAACTCGAATCTTTCCGACAGCTGGTTGCTATCGGGAGTCATATCGAACAAAATGAAAACGAAGAAATAAACCATATTTCCAGCTTATTTCAGAGAAATAATAAGACTGTAAACTTTTTAAACACTGCCTAAAGTAAGTAAATGAAGTTTTATTATTGTATTGACAATATTTCATTGATATATCCGCATTTACATAAATTTACAGAAATGTGATATTCGTTCTAGATTTTAGTTAACATTATTTGATACTTTGGTAGATGGAGTATGTGATTGTGCGAGCCAGAGACCGTCGGCGTGCAGGACAACAGAGGCAGGAGACGTTATCTCTTCATAAAGGATATGACGAATACTTTTGCCGACCCGCGGTTTCAGTTGGTTTATAGACTAACACCCAACATGGCCCTTAGCCTCATTGAAGAAATAAGGCCCTATTTCCCTGACACGCAATCATCTGCCGTAATCCCCAAAGAAATTTAATTATTGTTTGACAATGAGCAAATAGCAAGAATTGTATAATACTGATATCAAATACTTGCAGTATTTTTTCCTTTTTTAAACAAAGTTATATAAAGTTATAGACGAATTATGAAAACTAGTTTTATTAAAAAAAAAAAAAAACACTTTTCCCGCTTTGCCAGTTTGACAGACGGCTGTTTACAAAGCAGGTTTATTCGAAATGAAATAAAGTTTATTTTGGTTACTAATAAAATCATTTTATATCGTTTGCTGTCTATTAAGTTTCTAGCTGTATATTCCTTATTTAAACGGAACTAAATATTCAAATAAACCTATTTTATTTACTATTTTAAATTTTCTACCACGGTCATCTATTTACTACCATTTTGTAGCGTTCCCCATAAACACAATGGTCAATGGGATAGAAAAAAACGTATCCGTTCGGATCTGTGAATAGCGTTTTGACAGTTCTTCGGTTCGGAAATGAGATTGTCGAATACGGTTCCTTACCGACACGGAAACTTATCGAATTGTTTAGAATACCCCTGCTGATCTTGTTTGCGGGGCGGACACGGCCAGATATTGTACAGGACAGAGAGGTTTGGAAGGAGAAAGTGGAGGCTTTTGCCCAACAGTGGGACACTCAAATAGTATCATCATTCTCTTCCCCTTATCTCAATCTATTTGTGGTCGGCGCAGCATATCTTCTTCCATATTTATCTATCACTCGTCATCACATCAGACACCTCCTCTCTCACCATATCATCCTTCACACAGTCCATCCATCGTTTCTTTGCCCTTCCTCTACTCTTATACCCATCCACATTCACACTCAGAACTTTCCTCACGACATTTTCCTCATTACTCCGCAAATACGACGACCCGAATGGCGCAGCGGTAGTGAGGCTGCCTTACGTTATTTGGGTCCCGGGTTCAAATCCCGGTAGGAGCAAATGTTTGCGTAATGAGCATGGACATTTGTTTCCGAGTCATAGATATATCTACACTAATATTATAAAGAGGAAAGATTTGTATTCTTGTGTGTGTGTATGTTTGTAATGAATAAACTCAAAAACTACTGCGCCGATTTCAAAAAACTCTTTCATCATTAGAAAGCCACGTCTTTACTGAGTAACATAGGCTATATTTTATCCCCGTGCTCCCACGGGAACGGGAACTACGTGGGTGAAACCGCGTGATGTCCCCTAGTGTATAATAAGTATGTATATTTACAAACAAAAAGTATCCATATCAACTATCTGGTGTCCACGACACAAGCCTTGTAGCTTAGTGTGCCACTAGATGGCGCTGTGTGTAATGTCCGGCGGTATTTATATTTATTTATCTATAAAATAAAAATTTATAAGTTGTTTGATTTTACTACACAATTATACATAGTTCTATTTTTTTCATGTGAGCTAGCACATACCATTGCTCTTGTTGTTTTACGCTTGTCAGCAGAATTATCGAGGTAATTGTGCCACACATGTTCGGTGTTGCAGTAATCCTATGCATAATTATTTTAATAAAAAAATGCTGATGTAGAGGCTAGCAGCTTCATTTTAAAATTAATTATTTCTTGTAATATCTCTATGATGACAAGAAGGCTAAAAACACACAACCCTCCTTTTGGGCTTCGCCGCAGTCGGATCAAGATAAGTAATACTCAAGTAGTATCTATAGCTATCGACCCCAAGCCAGTGCTGCCGTTTGGGGGCGGCGCTTTTTGGGGGCGCCGGGGTCTAGGGCTGAGGGTCTAAAATGGCCGCTTTAGCAGAATCCACGCTGAATCTTAGTATGACTCACGTTAAAAAAATGAAATTCTTAAAATGGACTTTATGCCCAAGAACATTAAGTCCATTTTAAGAATTTTAAATATTAAACGTGATTCATATTACGATTCTGCTAAAGCGGCCATTTTAGACCCCCTGATACGGCAAACGATACGTTACAAGTTCACATTAGTTCACTGTTCAGCTTAAAAAAAACGGCCAAGTGCGACTCGGACTCGCCCATGAGGTTCCGTAGCAGCAAGCAACATAATATTATCGTTCTTGTAGTTCGTTGTAACTTTGATCGATGTTTATGACGTATTAAAAACAAACTACTTACTAGATTTCGTTCAAACAATTTTCGGTGGAAGTTTACATGGTAATGTACAGTAACAGTCAGAAGTCGACTGCCAATCTCGCAACACAATGGCAAAGCAATATTGGTGGTACTTATGACCTTCTTCTTAAATATGCGTATGTGTGTATAGGCGCCGCCGCCCGTATAGCGCAAACGATAATGTGCATTGCGGTGGAAGTGGAATTTTGACCTTTGACTGTACATCATATATTTTTTTTAGTTTTATCATTCTCTTATTTTAGAAGTTACAGGGGGGGACACATTTTACCACTTTGCAAGTGTTTCTCGTGCAAACTATTCAGTTTAGAAAAAAAAAATATTAGAAACCTCAATATCATTTTTGAAGACCTATCCATAGATACCCCAGACAGGGTTTGATGATTATGGGTTCCGTACCCAAAAGGTAAAAACGGAACCCTATTACTAAGACTTCGCTGTCTGTCCGTCTGTCCGTCCGTCTGTCCGTCCGTCTGTCACCAGGCTGTATCTCATGAACCGTGACAGCTAGACAGTTGAAATTTTCACAGATGATGTATTTCTGTTGCCGCTATAACAACAAATACTAAAAACAGATTAAAATTAATATTTAAGGGGGCTCCCAAACAACAAACGTGTTTTTTTTTTTTGCCCTTTTTTTTGATAATAATGGTACGGAACCCTTCGTGCGCGAGTCCGACTCGCACTTGGCCGGTTTTTTTTTTCTATTTTTGTGTGAAAATCTTAATGCGGTTCACAGAATATATCTATCTTACCAAGTTTCAACAGCATAGTTCTTATAGTTTCGGAAAAAAGTAGCTGTGACATGCGGACGGACGGACAGACGTGACGAATCCATAAGGGTGCCGTTTTTGCCATTTGGCTACGGATCCCTAAAAATCGTTCCTCGCAAACTTTCCACGTTATGGCTTAGCATGATCCTACGTCACGCCTAAAATTCTGCAGCATTAATTTTGAAATAAATATATTGTAAAGTTGAGGATTAATGTTAGGTCTTATGTTTGGCGAAAACACGATTTCTTAAAATTTTCTCGATGGAAAAAAATCCCAAAGTTACCTCCAAATCGAACAATAAACCGCTGGTATTCAAAAAGTACTTCAAATTAGTTCATGAAACTTTGCATACTAATTGAACTAACTTTATAGCAGGTCTTATGTTTTTTATTTTTTCCAAAACACGAATATTTTATTTTATAAAGAATAAAAACCACTAATTTCGCACTATTCGGCCGCAGTGACTGACGTAACAACCGCTTTGTAGTGCAAGCTGATTAGAACTTTATTCAAACAGTATTACAAACGAAGTTTGAACCACCACAAATAGAGTTGCTAATCTGAGGTAGTATAGGCTCTTAATAACTTCTACCATTTCTTTCCAGGCCCAGAAAACATTGAAACGCAAACACATGGACATAGAGAACGTGAATCCCAACGTGAACCTGGTGACGTCACCGAGATCCATCACCTCACCGCGGTCTAAGTACAGTCCGAAGAGTCCCCGGGTGAAGCCCTGTACCAGCAGCCCTAATGCTGGACCTTCTAGACTTAAGAGTGCTGAGAAACGTAAGTTGAAATAGTCATATACTAGCTGATGCCCGCGGCTTCGCCCGCCCGCAAATTATACAGGGTGTAAAAGACCTCATCACGAAGCCGTCAACCAAGCATTCTGTACATCAAACTAAGTCACTTTAAGCAAAAATTATTGCTGGGAAACGACATGTCATGTTTTGTGGTAGAACTTAATGTAACGGACTCAAAACATTGTGCTGATGGATGGATTGAATAGTACGGGGGTCGTGGAGGTGTTTAAAGTAAAAATATTACATTAAAAACTTGTATTAAAAAAAAAACTTGCCAAAAACTTGAAACTTTGACCCCCAATATCTCCGTAACTAGAAGGTTCCCAGGTATGGTGTAGAACAAAAAAATGGTCGCAATGATGAGGAGAACAAGTGCCTTTCGGCTTCGTTAAGAGGTGTTTTACACCATTTATACTAAAACCTTCCTCTTGAATCACTCTATCTATTAAAAAAACCCGCATCAAAATCCGTTGCGTAGTTTTAAAGATCTAAGCATACATAGGGACAGACGCGGCGGGCGACTTTGTTTTATAATATGTAGTGATAGTAAAGCTAGCGTGCTAACGTGCTTGTGATGCAGATAATACACATATTACATATAGCTGACCCACGCCACTTCGTCTGCGTCACATAAGAGAGAAAAAAAAGCTAACAAAAGGAATACATTTTCCCCGTTTTTGCAAAATCTTTCATTTATGCTCCGCTCCTTTTGGTCGTAGCGTGATGTTATATAGCCTATAACCTTCCTCAATAAATGGTCTATCCAACACAAAAATAATTTTTCAATTCCAACCAGTAGTTCCTGAGATTAGCGCGTTCAAATAAACAAACAAACAAACAAACTCTTCAGCTTTATAATATTAGTATTGTTACGAGCTGGGTATGGGATAAATTAATTACTACCGATGAAACAACTGAATAACTTTAATAATTACAAAACACTTCAAACTCAATCACAAGTACACCACTGATCACTATTCACTTAGATATCGCACTTACTAGATCACCTCGATTCGCTCCGTACTGTAGCCAAAATAATACTGCCGCTCCCGCGAACAGGTCCGCTATTTATACTGGTGACCAATCCTTCCAGAAACATCCAAGAGTTACTCGAATTTCTAGACAATTACAGTCGGTCATTGGCCTTTGTACAAAATAAAGAAGTAGGAACTTTATGCCCTCGGCGTACGGTCGAAATTACAATGACCATTCCTATACCTACATCTTCGAGACTCGTCGTAGGTACCTACCTACTAGTATCTACCTACCTACTTTTGATTGTAGGTACGAGTACGACGTAACACTGCCCCCTCCTTAGACATGCTCGTCCCGAGCATCATTAGCCCCGTAGTATCGCGCTAATCGGTCTACATGGACAATCTTAGGCGCACCTCGTGGACCCTTCTGTATTCGGTAGGTGACATCGTTGATCCTAGTCACGACTCGGTATGGTCCATCCCAGTTTGCTTGCAATTTCGGAGACTTCCCTTTGCTCCGTACTGGGTTATGCAACCACACCAGTGAACTCTCGTCGAAACCTCTACTATTTGCCTTCCGGTCATAACGGGTCTTCATCTTCTCAGACATCTGTTGGCCGGATTGTCTGATATGCTCATAAACATCATTCAACTTGTTACGCAAATCATTCGCATAATCTGTTACACTACGTGGGGCATCGGGGGGAGTTCCAGTGATTAAATCTGCAGGCAACCGTAATTCCCTTCCAAAGTTCGCGAAGGCTGGCGTCACTGTCGTACTTTCGTGGACTGCGCTGCGGTAGGACAGAAGAAATGGCTGTATGTGCTTGTCCCAATCCCTTTGTCTGCTTTCCACTACTTTTGCCAGATATCTTTCCAAAGTTTGGTTGAATCGTTCCACCATTTCATCAGATTGTGGGTGGTACGAGGTGGTTCTGGTTTTGTGGGTACCCATTAATCGACAAGTCTCCTGAAATACTTGCGATTCAAAATTTCTTCCTTGATCGCTGTGTATTTCTAAGGGTACTCCAAAACGACAGAAGACTTCCTGAACTAATTTATCTGCGACAGTTGTGGCTTCTTGGTTAGGAATGGCGAAGACTTCTGGCCACTTTGTGAAGTAATCCATGACCACCAGGAAGTACTTGTTTCCGCTCTCACTTTCTGGAAATGGTCCCGCAACGTCTAGTGCTATCCGTTCCCAAGGGGCTCCAACGTTGTACACTTTTAATACACCTCTACTGCGTGTTTGGGTTCCTTTCACGGCCGCACAACTGGTACATTTGCGACACCAGTCCTCCACATCATCTCGACAGTGGATCCAGTAAAAGCGTTCTCGAATTTTTAGTAAAGTCCTTTTTACCCCCATATGTCCTCCCGAACATCCATCATGGTAGAGCCGTAAAACATCCGGTACCTTAGCTTTAGGGACAACCATTTGTAGAAGACAGCTGTCCCCTCGAGCGTTTTCCCATTTACGGCACAAGACTCCATCCTGGATCACCAAGCTGTTCCATTGCGCCCAATAACTCTTCGTGATGGAACTCATCGCAGCCACATCACTCCACTTGGGTTTAGGAGCACCAGCTTTGATCCACTTGAAGATCGGTTTGATATCCGAGTCATTTTGCTGAGCCTGCTGAAGGGTTTCCTTCCATTCATCGCTGAGATCCGTTCTAAGCATCCTCACGGGCACTACTTCCTTAGTTTCTTGCCTGGCACAGTACTTACAGTCTTCAGGACAAGGCCTTCTCGACAAGGCATCTGCGTTACCGTGAGTTCTTCCACTGCGATGTTCAGTTACGAAGTCAAACTCTTGCAGTAGCTCAATCCATCTCGCCACTTGCCCCTCTGGATTCTTGAACTGTAATAGCCACTTCAATGCAGCATGGTCAGTTCTTAATTGGAATTTACGTCCCAACAAATATTTACTGAAGTGCTGCAATGTCTTTACTACGGCGAGTAGCTCCCGTCTTGTAACGCAGTAATTTCTTTCTGGTTTGGATAAAGACTTGCTGAAGTAAGCTATCACAACCTCTTGGTTTCCTTTCCGTTGAGACAGCACGCCCCCAATCCCAGTATTACTTGCATCTGTGTCAACTATGAAGTCATTTTCAGTGTCAGGATATCCCAAAATAGGCGTATTGCACAGACGTTTCTTTAATTCTTGAAATGCAACGTAGCAGTTCTCGTCCCAACAGAATTGCCGCTTTTCCTCAGTGAGTTTGTGCAGAGGTTTTGCAATGTCGGCAAAATTCTTGACAAACCTTCGATAGTAGGAGCACAAACCCAGAAATGCTCTGACCTGTGTCTTGTCTTTCGGAACTGGCCAATCCTTGACGGCGACCACTTTTTCTGGGTCCGTTTGAACACCATCCCCCGAAACTATGTGTCCTAAGAAGTTCACTTGTCTTCTGAAAAACGAGCACTTCTTCGGACTTAACTTGAGATTTGCTGTTTGAATTTTCGACAGCACTTGGTCGAGGTTTTTAAGGTGATCTTCAAATGTACGGCCCACGATGATTATGTCGTCTAGATAAACGAGACATGCGTCTCCAATCAATCCAGCGAGTACTTGCTCCATCAGCCTTTCAAACGTCGCAGGAGCATTGCATAAACCGAATGGCATAACTTTAAACTGCCACAGCCCTTTTCCTGTTGAAAATGCAGTTTTCTCCTTATCCTTGGGGTCTATTTCTACTTGCCAGTAGCCACTTTTCAGATCAAGTGTGGTAAACCACTTCATACCAGTCAGCGTATCCAGTGTGTCATCGATCCTAGGCAGCGGATAGCTGTCCTTTTTCGTGACATCGTTCAGTCGTCGATAGTCCACACAGAAGCGCATACTGCCATCCTTTTTCTTTACCAGGACCACAGGAGAACACCATGGACTTGATGAAGGCTCTATAACACCGTCCTTCATCATTCCCTCCATCATGGTTTCCACCTCTTTTTCTCGTGCAACTGGCAGTCTTCTTGGTCGTTGACGGATTGGTAACTCGTTACCCGTATTAATCTTATGCTGAACTAGTCCAGTTCTCCCTATGTCAGCATCATTTAAAGAGAATGTGTCGGCGTACTGAAGTAACATCTTCTTAGCCTTGTCCATTTCTCCTTTAGTTAAATCGCAGTTTTCCAAAAGCGTTGACACGTCAAACTTTGAACAACTAATTTTATTTCCGGTAGGCAGATTTTGCAATTGACGCATCCAAGCTACTTCCTCGCAAGTGCCGATTAAGGTGCCCTTCTTAATCACTTGCTCCTTGTCACTTGGATTCAGTATTCGTACTGCTGAGACGTTGGTGGCCTTGACCAGAGTCCGTGCCATCTTCCATGGAAAGTCATTGTTCACCCTTTCTATCAGAACACTTCGATCTTTTTGTCCAGAATTCCGTGGTAAACTAATTGGCACAATCGTTTCTGATCTGCGAGGAAGAACAATCTCCTTCAAGCAGTACACTTTCCCTGATGGTGCACCTTCCATGAAGACTTCCTCTGAACCACATTTCAATACTCCTTGATCAACGTCGATCTCACAACGATATTTCCGCATAAAATCCAAGCCCAAGATGCAATCGTCCACTATGTCGGCCACGATGACATTGTGCTTGTAAAATCTGTCACCCAATTTTAACTCCACCTCCTTCTTGCCTCGGACGGTTATGTGCTGACCGGTCGCTGTTAGCAATCGTATACGGTCGTGGTTATCGAAATAGTCCCCAAGAAACCGACTTGCTAGGTGAGAATTGACGACCGTGTGAGAAGCTCCAGTATCCAACGTCAGTTTGCATGGTGTTCCATTGACTTCGCCTCTGATGGTCAGGCTGTTCCCGTCATGTGCTTGCGAGATCAAGATTCTCGGGGCTCTTTCAATACCAGCCAGCACCCGCCCCCCAGTCCTGGCATTTACTCGTTTCCCTGCTGTGGCTGGGCAGTCACTTCAGCCACCCTTCCTTGCTGATCTTCTCGCGGGGTGCTACGCTTAGGACAGCTTGACCGAAGGTGACCCCTTTCTCCGCAAGTGTAGCACCTAGGACTGTACCCTTGTGGGCGGTCGCGTACCGGTGATGCTACAACCTCCCTGACGCGGTGTGTTCGGTGGTCCTGCCTCACTGCCTCTACTTCTAAGGCATGGGCCAAGGCGTCTTTCAGCGTCTCATGGTGCCCAAGTCTCACAGCGGCTCTAACTTCCAAGTCACGTATTCCATCAACGAACGCTTGTACCAGATTCCCATCGATAAGTGCAGGGGCAGACTGGTATGCTTTCCGAACCAGCTTCTCAACTTCCAGGGCCCACTGCTGTAGGTTCTCGGCACTACGTTGAACACGATCCTTCAACTTAGCACGAAATACGTGCTCCAGGTGCGCGTCGCCGTATCTGGACTCTAACGCCTCCAGCAGCTGCTCGTAGGTTACATCCTTACCGAGCGCCTCAAGAATGTTTAGGGCCTGGTCTCGGAGGCCCAAGGTGAGCGCGGTCATAGCTTGCGATTTTGTCCATCCATTCGCCTTCACAACGGCCTCAAATTGAATTTTATAAGCCGACCACGAAGATGTTCCGTCGAATGGAGGCACCTTAAAGCCCCGCGCTGAAGGTGCAGCAACTACTGAAGCCACAGTCACGTCTCCAGACTTCAGTTCTCCCAAAGCCTTCTTCACTCCAGCGATCTGAACTTCGGCCTCTGAGATGCGATTCTCGTGCTGGTGAACCTGGTCCTTCATAATCTTGAGCTCTTTGCCGAAAGTTGCATGAAGATCCTTTATGAGGATCATCTGTTCTTCTTGACGGCGAGCCTGCTCCACTTTATCTCGTTGCAACTGCTCTTGTAACTGGCGAGCCTGGTCTTCTTGACGGCGAGCCTGCTCCTCTTGACGGCGAGCCTGCTCCTCCTTATCTCGTTGCAACTGCTCCTGTAACTGGCGAGCCTGCTCCTCTTGACGGCGAGCCTGCTCCTCCTTATCTCGTTGCAACTGCTCCTGTATCTGGCGAGCCTGCTCCTCTTGACGGCGAGCCTGCTCCTCCTTATCTCGTTGCAACTGCTCCTGTAACTGGCGAGCCTGCTCCTCTTGACGGCGAGCCTGCTCCTCTTTATCTCGTTGCAACTGCTCCTGTAACTGGCGAGCCTGGTCTTCTTGACGGCGAGCCTGCTCCTGCAGCAGCGCCATTAAAGCTGACAAGTCTGGCGCTACTGATGCTGGAGAAACTCCGGATGGACCAGCGACTGGCACTGACGTAGGCTGGACACCACCCGGTGTCTGTGTCGGAGAATCTCCAAACCGCCTTTGGTCCATGTCCTGCTGTCGCTGACTCCTGGTACGGATACCGTCCGTGTTGTCCTTTGGTAGAACTGGCATAATTTATCCCTCACTTCTGACACCAAATTGTTACGAGCTGGGTATGGGATAAATTAATTACTACCGATGAAACAACTGAATAACTTTAATAATTACAAAACACTTCAAACTCAATCACAAGTACACCACTGATCACTATTCACTTAGATATCGCACTTACTAGATCACCTCGATTCGCTCCGTACTGTAGCCAAAAGAATACTGCCGCTCCCGCGAACAGGTCCGCTATTTATACTGGTGACCAATCCTTCCAGAAACATCCAAGAGTTACTCGAATTTCTAGACAATTACAGTCGGTCATTGGCCTTTGTACAAAATAAAGAAGTAGGAACTTTATGCCCTCGGCGTACGGTCGAAATTACAATGACCATTCCTATACCTACATCTTCGAGACTCGTCGTAGGTACCTACCTACTAGTATCTACCTACCTACTTTTGATTGTAGGTACGAGTACGACGTAACAGTATAGATTAGTATAGATTTGACGACCGGAATGGCGCAGCGGTAGTGAGATTGCCTTATGTTCCGAGTGTCCCAGCTTCGAATCACGGTAGGAGCAAATGTTTGTGTGATGAGCATGGACATTTGTTTCCGAGTCATGGATGTTTATATGAATAATAAAGTATGTATTTACAAACAAAAAGTATCTATGTCGTATATCAACTATCTGGTGTTCACGACACAAGCCTCGTTGCTTAGTGTGGCATGGCGGTGTATGTAATGTCGGACGATATTTATTTATGTGTTAAGAGTCCTATTACATTTTTTTCGCAATATTTTGATTTTTACTCCCTGGATCATTTTTTTTCGATCGGCGTACACGAGTCGATAATAATAGCGATCTCCGGATGATTGTCGATTGTTATTGACGAAAATTAGAGACGAGACTGACATGAGACTGAGGAGCGACCTGAATTGACGCAGAATTATAGTACTTCAATTTTATTTATTGTAATTTTGTCTTATTATATTGACAAACGAAAACTAATGAAACTTATTCATTGTAGATTGAAGTTTTGTATCATATTAATTTATTTGATAAAATTTAGTTTATTTGGAATATAATGGACGCTGAATCAAGACATTTATGGCTTAAATTACGCTTTCTTTACGATTTTTTCCGTGAAAATTAAAGGAATTTAAAGAAATTCTAAAACTCCAATAAACAAGTAAAACATTCAGCTTATTTTTCAGTAATTTTAGCTTTTATAAGAATTGCATGTAACAATGTGAATTTGAGCGTCAAAATTCCATCGCCGACGGTTTTTCTTGCAAACTGAGTTCGTAAAATATTTATATTAAATTACATGAAAAGAAAAATGAAAATGTGTAACTCCAACTTACAAGAAAGAGAATGGACTATTGTTATTCATAAGCAAATAATTAAAATATCTAACTGATGCTGAAAATTACTGCGTCAAAAATCATGAATTTGCTTAAAAAATGTAATAGGACTCTTAATACAATAAACTATAGCGTCTTTATCTCTGGCTAGCTGGCCAGCTTCTGCTCGCAGCTTCGCTTCCATTACCTATTGAAACTACCCCCTAGCCCTCGGGAACGTTTTAAATGTACATAAGACACTCTGAGATATTGTAGCTTCCCGTTAGTGAAAGAATTTTCGGATTCGAATCAGTAGTTTAAAAGATTACCCCCTACAGACATACTTACAAACAAATTTTACTTCTTTATAATAGACTAGCGGACGTCACGCGTGGTTCCCGTTCCCGTGGGAGTACGGGAATAAAATATAGCCTATAGCACTCACAAATAATGTAACTTTCTACCAGTGAAACAATTTTTAAAATAGGTTCATTACTTCCGGAGATTACTCCCTACATACAAACTTACAAACAAATGTTACCTCTTTATAATATTACTATAGATAGATTATATAGTATAGACTAGCGGACGTCACGCGGTTTCACTCGCGTAGTTCCCGTTCCCGTAGGAGTACTGGGATAAATTATAGCCTATGTTACTCAGGGTGAATGTAGCTTTCTAATGGTGAAAGTATTTTTGAAATCGGCGCAGTAGTTTTTGAGCTTATTCATTACAACCATACCCACACACAAAAATACGAATCTTTCCTCTTTATGATATTAGTGTAGATAATACTAATGACCATCTCTCATTTTATCTCTTACAGACAAACCCCTGCAGCCTACAGACCAACAGATCCTAGAAACTACCCTGTTGGAAGAGTACCTGATAGACGAAGAGACCCCATTAGCTCAGTCAGTTAGCGCGGGGTACCTCCCCACCCCAGCGGCGCAGTACAGTGGGGCGACCAGTGACAGCAGTGGAGGAAAACATCGGTACACACGTAAGTAGCTTATCATCATAATAGTGATAGGAGCTGGGTATGGGATACATTAATTACTACCGGTTAAACACTTGAATAACTTTATTAATCACAAAACACTTAAAACTCAATCACAAATACACTACTGATCACTATTCGCTTAGATATCGCACTTACTAGTTCACTTCGATTCGCTTCGTTGTGTAGCCAAAATCAGACTAACTCTCTTGCAAACATGTCGGCTATTTATATGGTGACCAATCCTTCGAGAAAGATCCACGACTTACTCGAATTGTTCTAGACAACTACATAGTAGGTCATTGTCCTTCCACAACTTGTACAAAAGAAAGAAGTAGGTACTTTATGCACTCGGCGTAAGGTCGAAATTACAATGACAATTTCTATACCTACATCATTCGAGACTCGTCCTACGTACCTACCTACTACTATCTACCTACCTACTTGTAGGTACGAGTACGACGTAACAATAGGCTAGTTTCCACCATCAATAACTTGCAAATCTGTTTAGTCCGTCAGTTAAGAGTATTGGAAAATAATGGACACGTATTTTTTGTTTTTGTAAATCAATGAATATGGACAGAGATAAAACGCTTCAAACTCGGGAGTGGGGGCTCGCGACGTCAGAACGCACTAAAAATTATAGCACCGCGTGACGTAATGAGAATTTAAAAGGCGTCGAATGTTCGTCAATTTTAGTTTACGTAACAAAAGAATTAATACGGGGCAAATATTTTTTGATAATCTAACTGACGGACTAATTAGATTTTTTTTGTAATCTAAGCTATTATAGTGGCAGTGATAGACTATAGTCTGCGCCAGATAAGTAGGAAATAAAGGTCATTAACCCGCATACATTTATTCAAATACATAATTCCAATAACAGAAATAATGACATAAACTTGTCCCGAAACGACCTTTATCGTGGTCCTTGACTTTTTCCAGTAATAAAAACGATTCATAATGTATTGTTGGGGTACCTCCGCAGAGAAATTAAGGAAAGAGCAATGACCTTTACTTCCTACTTATCTGGCGCAGACCATAGTGGTGTAGTGTAACCGTCGGACTGCCAAGTTCCGACGAGCCATTAATTGAATAATAATAATACTTTACACAAATCCTCACAATATGCTTAAGAGTCCTATTACATTTTTTACGTAAATTCATGATTTTTGACGCAGTAATTCTCAGCAGCAGTAAGATATTTTAATTATTTGCTTAAGAATAACGATAGTGCCATTCTCTTTCTTGTAAGTTGGAGTTACACATTTTCGTTTTTCATTTCGTGTAATTTACTATAAATATTTTATGAACTCAGTTTGCAAGAAAAACCGTCGACGATGGAACTTTAACGCTCAAATTCACATAGTTACATTCAATTCTTATAAAAGCTAAAATTACTACAAGATAAGTTGAATGTTTTACTTGTTTATTGGAGTTTTTAATTCCTTGAGTTTTCACGGAAAAAATCGTAAAGAAATAGTAATTTAAGCAATAAATGTCTTAATTCAGCGTCCATTATAATCTTAATAAACTCAATTTTATCAAACAAATTAATATGATATAAAACTTCGATCTACAATGAATAAGTTTCATTAGTTTTCGTTTGTCAAAATAATAAGACAAAAATACAATAAATAAAATTAAAGTACTTACTATAATTCTCAATTCAGCTTGCTCCTCAGTCTCGTGTCAGTCTCGTCTCTAATATTCGTCAATATCAATCGACAATCGTCCAAATATCGCTATTATTATCGACTCGTGTACGCCGACAGAAATAATTTGATCCAGGAAGTAAAAATCAAAAATTTGCCTAAAAAATGTAATAGGACTCTTAATATCTAGCAAAGTTCAGAATAGTTAAGGCGTACAAAAGCTAATATTATTAATGGGAAAACTAACCCAACTTTGTTTCATATGTATAAAGTTTAACTTTATTATTTTGTTACAGCTTTAGGCCTAGAAGATGAACTAATAATAAGCCGGAGACACAAATCCGAGCCCGTTGGAGCGGTGTCCTTCAACATCCTGTCCGATGAAATGATACTCAGTGTGTTCCGGTGGCTGCCCAAACGTACCCTCGCGCATTGTATGATGGTCTGTAAGAGGTAAGACTCACCGTCATCATCATCTGCCTAGCCTTCTCTATCATGGAGTTTAGGTTTCTGCACTTAGTCCTTGAAGTGGACCATTGTGCGTGAGCCATGGTGGCCGATTACTCTACCCAGCCCACCGGGATCCAGAAGCAGATTAAACTTCCCGGTCTCCTCAGGGCATCCGCGAGGGATCTTGGTGTTCCCAGGGTCTCCTCGCGAATCTTGGTAACGCCTGTGCACAGGAGCACATGCACCACCGTTTCCTCCGCCTCCATACATGCTCTGTCACAGGGGACTGTCAGTGACTCCTAGGGTGTGGAAGTGTTTATTCAGTGACTCCTAGGGTGTGGAAGTGTTTATTCAGTGACTCCTAGGGTGTGGAAGTGTTTATTCAGTGACTCCTAGGGTGTGGATGTGTTTATTCAGTGACTCCTAGGGTGTGGAAGTGTTTATTCAGTGACTCCTAGGGTGTGGAAGGGTTTATTCAGTGACTCCTAGGGTGTGGAAGTGTTTATTCAGTGACTCCTAGGGTGTGGAAGGGTTTATTGAGTGACTCCTAGGGTGTGGAAGTGTTTATTCAGTGACTCCTAGGGTGTGGAAGTGTTTATTCAGTGACTCCTAGGGTGTGGATGTGTTTATTCAGTGACTCCTAGGGTGTGGAAGGGTTTATTCAGTGACTCCTAGGGTGTGGATGTGTTTATTCAGTGACTCCTAGGGTGTGGAAGTGTTTATTCAGTGACTCCTAGGGTGTGGAAGTGTTTATTCAGTGACTCCTAGGGTGTGGAAGTGTTTATTCAGTGACTCCTAGGGTGTGGAAGTGTTTATTCAGTGACTCCTAGGGTGTGGAAGTGTTTATTCAGTGACTCCTAGGGTGTGGAAGTGTTTATTCAGTGACTCCTAGGGTGTAGATGTGTTTATTCAGTGACTCCTAGGGTGTGGATGTGTTTATCCAGTGACTCCTAGGGTGTGGATGTGTTTATTCAGTGACTCCTAGGGTGTGGAAGTGTTTATTCAGTGACTCCTAGGGTGTGGATGTGTTTATTCAGTGACTCCTAGGGTGTGGAAGGGTTTATTCAGTGATTCCTAGGGTGTGGATGTGTTTATTCAGTGACTCCTAGGGTGTGGAAGTGTTTATTCAGTGACTCCTAGGATGTGGATGTGTTTATTCAGTGACTCCTAGGGTGTGGAAGGGTTTATTCAGTGACTCCTAGGGTGTGGATGTGTTTATTCAGTGACTCCTAGGGTGTGGAAGTGTTTATTCAGTGACTCCTAGGGTGTGGAAGTGTTTATTCAGTGACTCCTAGGGTGTGGAAGTGTTTATTCAGTGAACAGTGTCCAGTGATGTCCCCGCCACCAGACGCAGGCTATCTCAGCGTCAGCTTTGTGTCCAGGGATGGCATAGCTTCCTTGGATTGCCTACACCCTGGTGTCGAGGTCCACCATTTCTTCGCTTGTATTCGAGTGTTCTGCCTAGCCTTTTACAAACCATGTTGGGGTCGGCTTCAAGTCTGAGCGACGCCTATCTGACCCATTAGATAGGGCGCCAGACGTTTCATAACGACTGTCAAAGAGCTATCAAGAGAAACGCTAGCGCATGTACTCCACGAGTGCAAAAGCGTCACCCAGACCACCAAAAATAACTTTCTGACCACTAACATCTATCACGGTTGTCATCGGTTGAGTTGAATGGCGCCGGTACATGCGTCATGTCTGTGAACGGGCGCTGTCAGTTGGGACTGGTCATCTCTTAGCTGCCAAGGTTAATTTTAATTACTTTATTCATAAATTGTTGATCTAATCTTTTACTCTGGATGCTCTTAGTGTGCACGTCTTTCTACATCGTTCTCACATATATGTACAAAAATCAAAATTAATGATGTAACCAAGATTTTGTAACAATATTTTGATTTTAAAAGAGTGTCCATGGAGTTTCTTGCCCGTTCTTCTCCATAGAGGTCTACGCTAGGGAATGGGTAACTACAGTACTTTCTCAAGTTATTATGCCTTGTGACTGGGACTGTAGCTTTCATTTTCTTTTTTGTATTTTTGACTTTCAAAAGCGCCGTAATGGTCTAATTGAAATAAATGCTTTGAGTTTTGAGTTTGAGTTCACCTAAATATCAATTGATCCCCAAATATTTTAATGAGGTGGTTGATGACAAACTAGTTTTTTTTATAGACCATTCTGAAGTAGGAGCCCCGCTGGTCTCCCTCGACTCGGATGCAAGAGCATAACAGTTCAATTTCTGGTGGTCATTAACTAAAAAAATAAATTTTTGGTTCTAATTTCACGATTAAATGAGGATTAATTTTGGTGATCATTTACTAATGTTGGCAAATCATACGTGATTTTTTCAGTCAGTTAGATTATCAAAAAATATTGGACACATATTTTTTCTTTTGTTACGTAAACCAAAATTGAAGAAGATACGACGCTTTTAAAATTCTCAATACGTCACGCCGTGCTATAATTTTTAGAGCGTTCTGACGTCACGAGCCCCCACTCTCGAGTTTTGATCCGTTTAATCTTTGTCAATATTCATTGATTTACAAAAACAAAAAATACGCGTCCATTATTTTCCAATACTCTAACTGACGGACTAAATAGATTTGCAATTTTTTGATACTGTCGTCATGCCCTGAATATCATAAACCCCAATGATACTATTCCCATTCTAAGTTATTTTGTCATTTGTTCTAGATGGCACAGGGTGGCTTGTGATGAAACGTTATGGCAGAGGTTGGACCTAGGCAACAAGACGCTTTCGAGAGACGCCATTGGAAGAATACTTGCCAGGAAACCTATTATTGTCAGATTGGCGAGTTCTGAGGTAAGACATCATCATATTATTAGAATAGGGAATATGCATGAAATACAAAACTCTTTTTATTTATTAAAAATGCCTTGTATTGGCCCTTTAAAACACTGTGGTACACTAGTTCAAGTTGCTAATACATCACTTATTTTACAATGTACTGTTATAAGTTTCGTTGAGCTCCTTGAGTTATAAGTCGAGCTACACGTTAACTGACAAATGCTTGCACTGACTGGACAGGTCCACTCATATCTGTGTGGTTCTTTCTTCAAAAGACCATCTCAGACACTAATCTGCATAGTCCTCATGTGAATTGAGCAAGATTATGTCTGGACTTCAAAAGACACTATGACCTCTGAGTTTGTTTCGGCTGTTTTTTCTCAGAGTAGTCAGGTACGAAACACCGGCCCCGTCTAGTTTAAAAAAATGACGTGTAAAAGTGTTTGTAAAAACCTACTTGCAAAATAAACATCATTTATCATTAAGTAGCTTGTTTTTTGTGACACGGAACACACTCTCAAAACGCGTCGTCTTCGATAACGCCGGTAGTGACGTCAAAATCTATGTGTCAAAAAACATTTTAATTTGAAAAGTGCTTATAGTTTCACAAAGATTTTATTATAATATTAAAATTATGTATTTGAATTAATGTATGCGGGTTAGTGACCTTTATTCCTTACTAAAATGGCGCAGACTATAGTCAAAATATCTAAAAATCTAGAGAGGGTTATTGGTGTCGATTCTGTCGTGCACAAACTAAACTTAATTTAGTTGCTATCTTTTACTAAAAGGCAATGCGAGAAAAGGACAGCTATAGCTATGAACTAAGTTATAGAGATGTCAAACTAGTTTATGCCTTGCGCTTCACCGTGTATTTAGTCGACATGTTTTTACGTGCACCCTTGTATCGACATATTAGTTCCAATTAAATTTGACAGCTCTTAATTACGTCCGTCTCTTTGTCGTTTTATTAGAGAGAAAAAGATAGCAATATCCTAAATTAAGTTTAGTTTGTGTTTTGTGTCTTCATTTAAAGGGTGTAAAAACAACAACAAACATACCTGGGAAGTGGGAACCTTCTAGTTACGGAGATATTGATGGTCAAAGTGTTTTGTGTCTTCATTTAAAGGGTGTAAAAACAACAACAAACATACCTGGGAAGTGGGAACCTTCTAGTTACGGAGATATTGATGGTCAAAGTGTTTTGTGTCTTCATTTAAAGGGTGTAAAAACAACAACAAACATACCTGGGAAGTGGGAACCTTCTAGTTACGGAGATATTGATGGTCAAAGTGTTTTGTGTCTTCATTTAAAGGGTGTAAAAACAACAACAAACATACCTGGGAAGTGGGAACCTTCTAGTTACGGAGATATTGATGGTCAAAGTGTTTTGTGTCTTCATTTAAAGGGTGTAAAAACAACAACAAACCTACCTGGGAAGTGGGAACCTTCTAGTTACGGAGATATTGATGGTCAAAGTGTTTTGTGTCTTCATTTAAAGGGTGTAAAAACAACAACAAACATACCTGGGAAGTGGGAACCTTCTAGTTACGGAGATATTGATGGTCAAAGTGTTTTGTGTCTTCATTTAAAGGGTGTAAAAACAACAACAAACATACCTGGGAAGTGGGAACCTTCTAGTTACGGAGATATTGATGGTCAAAGTTCCAACTTTTTGTCAAGCTTTTTTCTACTTCTTTTAATAGTTTTTAAGGTTATAACTTTATTTTGATTAGCTCCATGACCCGTTTACTAATCAAAGTATCCAACAGCACAATGTTTTGAGTGCGTTACATTGAGTTTTATAGAAAACTAGCTGACGTCCCGCGGTTTCACACGCGTAGTTCCCGTTCCCGTGGGAGTACGGGAATAAAATATAGCCTATAGCACTCACGAATAATGTAGCTTTCTACCAGTGAAACAATTTTTAAAATTGGTTCATTACTTCCGGAGATTACCCCCTACATACAAACTTACAAACAAATGTTACCTCTTTATAATATTATTATAGTATAGACTGTGGTATAGATTTGATTAATCACCCCAAAATCGTTTCTCAGCAATAATTTTTGCGTAAAGTTACTTAATTTGATGTAGTAAATAAAATAAATAATAAATATTGCTGGACATTACACACAGCTCCATCTAGTGCCACACTAAGCAACGAGGCTTGTGTCGTGGACACTAGATAGTTGATATACTACATAGATACTTTTGTTTGTAAATACATACTTATTATACATATAAACATCCATGACTTGGAAACAAGTGTCCATGCTCATTACACAATTATTTGCTCCTACCGGGATTCGAACCCGGGACCCTAAGAACGTAAGGCAGCCTCACTACCGCTGCGCCATCCATGCTTGGTTGACGGCTTCGTCAAAATTCAAAGTTTAAATTTAAAATTTAAAGCAAGAATTTCAATAAACCTCCTTTATCCTTACAATATTATGTTAGTTTCAAATGGGCCACCCCTAAGGCAAAGTAAATCTCTGATGGCGCCACCATAGTTGGTCTCAATCTGAAAATTTTTGAAATATACTACCTCAAATGGCTTAGCATGATCCTCCGTTACGCCTAAAATACTGCAGCATTAATTTTGAAATAAATATATGGTAAAGTTGAGGGTTAATGTTAGGTCTTATGTTTGACGAAAACACGATTTCATAAAATTTTCTCGATAGAAAAAAATCCCAAAGTTACCTCCAAATCGAACAATAAACCGCTGGTATTCAAAAAGTACTTCATATTAGATCATGAAACTTTTCATACTAACTGAACTAACTATAAAGCAGGTCTCATGTTTTTTATTTTTTCCAAAAGACGAAAAATTGATTTTATAAAGAAAAAACCGGCCAAGTGCGAGTCGGACTCGCGCACGAAGGGTTCCGTACCATTATCTATACATTAGACAAAACGGCAAAAAAATGAGCCCCCCTTTTTTTTTTTTTTTTTTTTTTTTTTTTTTTTTTCGGATGGGATATCATCAAATAACCCCTCCCGCTCTGGGCGGAGCAGGAGGGAGTGTCAGACTTTTACTGACTAAAACCCATCCATGTTCCTTCATCGCCCTTTGTGTTCCGGGGCCGCGGTATCTCTTTCGAACAGTCCCGCAACCCCGGCAGGCATCGGTCCTTACGGACCCCTTCCCTTTTGCTGACTCTCTTTGAGGCGCGCGTGGAACACGAACGCGCCGTCGACACGGCCTGTCGTCATGAGACGGACGGACGGCGAGCTAGCCCATAGCTCACCTTCCACAGGCCCGCGCCTACGGTGGCCGGGGGCCACGTGGTGGTGGCCCCCGACGCCCGGGGCGTCTCCCGCGGCGGCCGGGACGTTGAGAGGTTCTCTCCCTCTCACGTTCCGCCACCTCCTTCTCTAGCATTACTGCTTCGCAGAAGGAGGTGACGGCGTCCCATTCCGTCTCGCTCCGGACCATGGCTTGCACCAGGGCCGGACGCGAGAGGTCGCCGCCGCCGATCGCCGCTTCGAGGACACGGCGGTGCTCCGCCCACGCGGGGCACACCTCCACCGTGTGTTCCACCGTGTCCTCCGGTCGATCCTCACAATGGAAGCACCCGGGCGTTTCCTCCCGCCCGATTCGGTGCAGGAACCTCCCGAACACTCCGTGTCCGGTGAGGACCTGCGTCAGGCGGAAGGTGAGGACGCCGTGGCGTCTCTCAAGCCACTCCTCAAAGAGGGGACTTATCGCCACTATTGTGGCGTGCCCTGCACGGGGTTGCGACAGTCGCTCTCTCCATGTCGCCATGAGATCCCGCCGGAAGTCTGTCTGCTGAGCGACAATTTGTCGCTGCAGCGGAGTTTCCCCCCGGCGTAGCGCCTCCGCGCGCCATTCATGCAGGCGCGCGAGGACTATCGCCTCCAGATCCCATGGCGGCAATCCGGCAAGGAGGCTCGCCGCCTCGCGGGCAATCGTGCGGTAGCCTCGGGCCAGCCTTACGGCTACTACCTTTTGGGGCGCGTTCAGGTAGTGGGCGGCACGCCGCCTCAAAGAACGCGCCCACACCGGGGCCCCGTAAAGGGCCATGGACCGCACGACTCCCGCGTAGAGCCTCCGGCAGGAGGCGTTTGGCCCCCCCAGATTAGGCAGGAGCCGCCTGAAGGCAGCCCCAGTCCGCTCCAGTTTGGGGGCCAAACGTCGGAAATGTTCCACGAAGTTCCACCAGCTGTCAAGGACAAGTCCCAGGTACTTCAACGTCGACTCGACGCCGATGGATACCCCTCCTACCGTCAGTAGGGATCCCGTTGGTGGCGCATTCCGAGGCCCATGAAAGCACATGGCCTCGGACTTGTGCAATGCCACCTCGAGACCCAGTTGCCGGATCCTCTCAACGACTGTCGCAACCCCGCGTGTCATCGCTTCGGCCGCCGCCTCGTGCGACCTCCCCTGTGCCAGCACCAGCGTGTCGTCAGCGTAGCACACTACACTGACACCGCTAGGGAGGTCGGCGCGCAGCACCCAGTCGTAACCGATGTTCCACAAGGACGGCCCTAGGACCGATCCCTGTGGAACACCGCACGACATCTCTCGCCGGTTCCATTCTCCGCTGCGACCGGGGTAGATGACGGCTCTGTCCGTCAGATAATCCCCGACTACTCGACGGAGGTAGGTCGGCACCCGGTGATACCGGAGTGCCTCCCTAATGCAGCTCCAGGGCATGGAGTTGAAGGCGTTGGCGATGTCGAGAGACACCGCCAAGACGACCCCACCCCTGGACACCGCATCCCCCGTCGTGAGGGCTCTCACGCGCATGATGGCGTCCACCGTAGAGCGCCCCTTGCGGAAACCAAACTGGTGTTCCGCAAGGTCCGGCCCAGTCCCCGCAAGGTGCTCGGCGAGGCGGTTTGCAATTACTCTTTCAAAGAGCTTGCCCACCTCGTCGAGCAGCACCACGGGCCGGTATGCGGACGGAGAGTCCGCAGGGCGCCCCGGCTTCCGGATGAGGACCAGCTTTCCCGTCTTCCAACGAAGCGGGAACTGGCCTCTCTCCAAGCATGCGCTTAGGAGCCCCTCCAGTCGGGGCCCAAGAGCCTCCGAGGCCAGGACCCAGGCTTTGCCAGGCAAGCCGTCGGGTCCCGGGGCGGTATTTTTGGCACTGAGCCTGCGTACCGCCACTCTCAGGTCTACCCCAGTCACTTCTGGAGCGTTGTCGTCGTCGTCCTGTTGGTCCGCTTCCAGCACCGCAGGTGGCGGAGCCATAGGCGGGGGTGGATGTTCCCCTCGCGAAGGGAACAGAGTGCTCACCACGTCCTCCACGAGCTCAGGCCGTAGACTCTGCGTCAGTAGGGGGGCCCAGGGGCGGAGTTTATCCCGCACTAATTTGTAAGGGCGCCCCCACGGATCTCTGTCGAGAGTCCCCAGCAACTCCTCGCGGGCCAGGTCCCTGGCCCGCAGGACAGCCTCGCGGAGGGCGGTCTTTGCCGCTCTGTATCCCTCATAAAGCTCCGCCTCAATGGTTGCCGCATCGGGTGGGCGGATGCGGAGCCTGCGATGCCTGGCGTACAGGTGTCGCGCAGCCACACACGCCTCGCGCAGAGACGTCAGCTCACGCGACCACCAGTACACTTGACGCCGGGCGCTTCCTGGCCGGACTCGGGGCATTGCCACGTCACATATATCGGACATGGCCTCCTGGAACCATCCTGCCTCATTGTTGACGTCGGCAGGCCTGTCCGGTGATGTCACCCAGGCCTGCACGATCGAGGCTTCCAGGAAGAGCTCCCGGTCCAGCTGCTTCAGCGCCCAACGCGGACCACTCGGGGCCTGTTGGACCGGCGCGCTTGTGGTCTGGGTGGAGACGTCGAACCGGATGTACCGGTGGTCGGAATAGGTCTCCACCCCCTCCATAACACGCCAGTCAATGACACGCGGCGACAGAGCGGGGCTAGCGAACGAGATGTCCACTACCGACTCGCCCCGCATCCGCACACACGTAGGGACAGAACCCCGATTTAGGACGACCAGGCCCTTCTCCAGGGCCCAGTCTTCCACCATCCTTCCCCGCACGTCTGTGCAACGAGAACCCCAAGCCAAGTTTTTGGCATTGAAGTCCCCGAGGACAAGCACGGGGAGGGAATGGTTTCCGACGACAACACTCAACTCTGCGAGAGAGTTGTGGAACTCGGCGAGAGTTCGGCTCGGGGAGAAGTAGACACCCACCACTACGATCTCCCCGAACCGGGCTGCTACGCACCCCCGACCCCTCCTGACATTTTCAAGGGTCGGAGTACCGGCGGCGGCCGACGACACTATGGTCACTGAGCCGCTAAGGTCCGCCACCCAGTCTTCCCTGGGCAGGACGAAATACGGCTCAGCGACCACAGCAATGTTGATCAACCACTGCGCCATGCTCTGGAGCAACAGATCCTGAGCGCAGGCGCAGTGGTTGATGTTCGCTTGGAGGAAGCGTAGTGGGGCCGTTATTGGCACTCCATTACCGCTTCCACCCTGGCCCCCTGCGAGGGCCCCTCTGCAGCGGCGACAGCGGCAGCGGCGGCAGCGGTGGCAGTTGCGGCTGCGGCGGTGGCGACGGTGGTGGTGGCGGTGGAGGGCCTTCCCTTGCCTCTGGTGGCCTTGGTGGGCGGAGCGCAGGCCTTGCTCCCAGAAATGAGCCCCCCTTAAATATTAATTTTATTCTGTTTTTAGTATTTGTTGTTATAGCGGCAACAGAAATACATCATCTGTGAAAATTTCAACTGTCTAGCTGTCACGGTTCATGAGATACAGCCTGGTGACAGACAGACGGACAGACAGCGAAGTATTAGTAATAGGGTTCCGTTTTTACCCTTTGGGTACGGAACCCTAAAAATGACTTTTTAAAGCTCAAAGTCATTCCTGTACCTTTATGGACTTGGAGGGTTGTATTGATTATTTTAATGGTAATAATTAAACACACATCAAAATAAGTTTGTGAAAAAATATTTGTTGTGTTTCCTTTATATAGAAATACCCTGTTTGAAATTAAAAAATAAAACTATTTTTTCATAATATAATCTACCGTAACAAAAAAGGTTTAGATTTTTCAAAGTGATCGCATACTTTTTTTTATGTGTGTACTTACATACAACCTAGCACTGGCCTGCAAATTACAAAAAAACGTAATAAAAAAAGAATTTCGCGGGCTGGTTGGAGCACGCCAAATTGTAACAAATCTACTTGCTCCTATTAAAAAAAATAGATAAGCAGACTTGTTCAATTAAATTAAAATTAGGGCAGTAATTTACAGGTGTAAAAAAATACAATAACCTACGAATGCTCGAACCAGCCCGAGAAATTCAATTTTTATTAAAAAGTAGTCCTATTTTAACGCTAAAAGTAACCATAGCTCGTTATTTCCCAGATAGGCTCGTGGCACCCGGCGTCTCTGCCGGGCCCGTCCCGCGTGCACTACCTGGACCTCAGCATGGCCGCCATCGACCGCGCCACGCTCGACAACCTGCTGCGGACGTGTCCCACTCTCAAGAAGTTGAGCCTCGAGAGCGTACAGCTACAGGATACTAGCTGTCGACTCATTGGTGAGCTTTCTACTGTGTTTATGTGGTGTTACTCTGAATTAGCCGTGTGGGAGTAGAATAGAACCAACCCGGTGTCGTATAAGGCTCGTAATGTCTGAGGCAGAACACCTTGCGCCTCCGTAGACCAGAGAATGGGCAGCAGCGTTTTCTGTTAGTCTTGCATCACTGCGATCTCCAATCCGCCTGCCAAGCGTGGAGATTACGGCAAATTGTTCCCATCATGGGAGAGGCTTATGTCCAGCAGTGGACGTTATGGGCTGTTGTTGTAGTGTAGTAGTAGTACTCTGAATTATAAATTGAGGAATGAAGAATGAACGAGAATGCTGTGGTCCAAAAATGTAGTGACAAAAATTAAAAAAACGTATGCTTAGATGGTTGAGTTATGTGTAGAGAATGAGTGAAAGGCATAGATATATAGATAATTAAATATTTTATAGATTAGGTAAATGAATGGAAATATAAAATACTTAAGGCCCTTCTAACCTTAAAATTAGCAACTATTTGTGGTGATTCAAACTTGGTTTGAAATACTGTTAGAATAAAGTTCTAATCAGCTTGCACCACAAAGCGGTTGTAACGTCAGTCACTGCGACCGAATAGATGTTGACCGAGACTACGCACAAAGCCGGTTTTATAAGTGGTATGGTGGTTCAGTAGATACGTCACTCGGGGAGGCTCCTTTCATGCACCCCCAGTCAAGTCAAGTAAAGTCTCGAAAGAAAGACAACAAAGAAATATTGCTACAGTCCCAGTCACAAGGCATCACAAGTTATCTTCAAGTTAACACGCGCTTCCCTAGATTGTTCCGTGGATGGGTGACCACCCATTCATTATCATCAGCCTATTAATGTTCCCACTGCTGGGACACACGGCCTCCTGTCTATGAGAGGGAATGGTCTATAATCCACCACGCGGGCCCAGTGCGGGTTGGTAGATGTCACATGTCTTCGAATTGGTTCTACGACATGCCGGTTTCCTCACGATGTTTTCCTTCATCGTTTGTGTGACCACTCATTAAATACGTTAAAATGTTGGTCCCGGCTGTCATTTGTAAGATCTTTGACAGTCGTTCAGAGGCCGGAATGTTGGACAACCAGTCTTACCAAGGGGTATCGTATTACCCAGTACTAACTGGGTTGTGGAGATCAGATAGAAAGTCGCTCAATGTAACATACTGGTATTCAGCTGCAACCGGTTAGACTGGAAGCCGACCCCAAAAAAATCGAAGACATCCACCAGGATACCCATTACGTCTGTAGTTCTCTAGCTAATTTAATCATAACGACATATTATAAAACAAAGTCGCCCGCCGCGTCTGTCCCTATGTATGCTTAGATCTTTAAAACTACGCAACAGATATTGGTGTCGACTCTGTTGTGCACGAACTAAACTTAATTTAGGCTATTGCTATCTTTTACTTAAAGACAGTGCGAGAAAAGGACGGCTATAGCTATGAACTAAGTTAAAGATGTCAAACTAGTTTATGCCTTGCGCTTCACCGTGTTTTTAGTCGACATGTTTTTACGTGCACCTTTGATTTGTATAGAAATATTAGTTTCCAACTAAATTTGACAGGTCTAAATTACGTCCGTCTCTTTCTCGTTATATTAGAGAGAAAAAGATAGCAATAGCCTAAATTAAGTTTAGTTTGTGTACAACAGAATCGACAACATTGATGCGGGTGTTTTTAATAGATAGAGCGATTCAAGACGAAGGTTTCAGTATATAATTTTCGGGTGGGCGAAGCCGCGGGTATCAGCTAGTGTAAAAATAAAGCTTGGTAATCATACTATTATTATTTGTTTCAGGTAAATGTAGTAATCTAGAAACATTAAATGTAACGATGGCACAAGGTGTCACCGCGGAAGGACTGCAGTCAATATTAGAAGGATGTAGTAGGTAAGTTTGTCAAATAGTCTAGTGCAGGGTTACTCAAAGTGGGGTTCGCGAACCTCTTGGGGGTTTGCCATGCGACGGTAGGGGGTCCGCGACAAAATTTACGTATGGCGGCGGTGAGTGGCAGGCACGAGCGGAAAGCATGAAGGCGCAATTAAGGCATAAATTGTCCAATATTATTCTAAAAATTGAATTGACTCAAACTGTGACAAGAAACAAGCCCATCCATCGCATTAATTTATTTATTTACTAGCTTCTGCCCGCGACTTCGTACGCGGATCCTGTTGCTTATGCCAGCGACAACGGGGTCGTCAAAATCGAAGATCTGAAACGTCTGATGTCGAATTTTAAGAGCCCGGGGACGGGAATACAACGGGATGCGCGAGACGATTCGAGACGTTCCAGATCTTTCATTTTTGTAAGTCAACAGGAAATGCCCATCAGACTAAACATTTTTATAAGTCAACAGGAAATGCCCATCAGACCAAACAACACTTGCTTAGACGTCATTCCTATGTGTTATGGTGTAGCTGGGCTCTTGGAGTTCCACAACAGGTGTTCCAGATCTTCGAGGTGTTCCAGATCTTCAAATTTATTCTCACAGCAGAAAATGCTCATCACGTAGAACAATTTTTGCTATGGTACCATTTTTGTATCTCTTATAGTTCAGCCGGTCTGTTGCGGTTCTGCATCAGGTGTTTGTTTCCAAGATAAAAGTCAACAGGGAATGCCCATCAGACCAAACAACACTTGCTAAGACGTCATTCCTATGTGTTATGGTGTAGCTGGGCTCTTGGAGTTCCACAACAGGTGTTCCAGATCTTCAAATTTATTCTCTCAGCAGAAAATGCCCATCACGTGGAACAATTTTTGCTATGGTACCATTTTTGTATCTCTTATAGTTTACCTGGTCTGTTGCGGTTCTGCATCAGGTGTTTATGTTTTTTCCAACATAAAACTCAATAGGAAATGCCCATCAGACCGAACAACTTTTTCTAAGACGTCATTCCAATATGTGTTATGGTGTAGCTGGGCTCTCGGAGTTCCACAACAGGTGTTCCAGATCTTCGATTTTTATAAGTCAACAGAGTGTGCTCATCAGATTGAACAACTTTTGCTAAAACGTCATTCCTATATATGTAAGTGTAGCTGGGCTCTTGGAGTTCCACATCAGGTGTTCCAGATCTTCAAATTTATTCTCTCAGCAGAAAATGCCCATCACGTGGAACAATTTTTGCTATGGTACCATTTTTGTATCTCTTATAGTTCAGCTGGTCTGTTGTGGTTCTGCATCAGGTGTTCAAGTTTCCAAGATAAATTATAGCCTATATCTTGCCCAGACTTAATACCTATACAACAACAAAAAAATCATTCAAATCCGTCCAGTAGTTCCGAAGATTAGCGTGTACAAACAAACAGACAAACAGACAGAACTTTTTTTTTGGATTCGTGCTCTATTACTGTTTCTAAACCCCCCTCAATTTTTTTTTTTTATTATATTCAATGTACAGACACAGTTTTTTTACTGTTTTATTATATGTATAGATTGACACACCAACGACTTATTCATTAAATCATTTACGTTAATCAGATTCTATTTCAACAGCTTTGCGGTGAATTCGTCACTTAAAGGTGTGCACAGCACTTGTATAATCTATATATCTATATCTATATACATATAATAAAACAGTAGAAAAACTGTGTCTGTACATTGAATATATTAAAAAAGAAATAATTGAGGGGGGTTAAGAAACAGTAATAGATCACGAATCCAAAAAAAAAAATCTGTCTGTTTGTCTGTGTGTCTGTTTGTCTGTGGGTCTGTTTGTTTGTACACGCTAATCTTCGGAACTACTGGACGGATTTGAATGATTTTTTTGTTGTTGTATAGGTTTTAAGTCTGGGGAAGATATAGGCCATAATTCATCTTGGAAACTTGAACACCTGATGCAGAACCACAACAGACCAGCTGAACTATAAGAGATACAAAAATGGTACCATAGCAAAAATTGTTCCACGTGATGGGCATTTTCTGCTGAGAGAATAAATTTGAAGATCTGGAACACCTGATGTGGAACTCCGAGAGCCCAGCTACACTATAACACATTTAGGAATGACGTCTTAGCAAAAGTTGTTCAATCTGATGAGCACTCTCTGTTGACTTATAAAAATCGAAGATCTGGAACACCTGTTGTGGAACTCCAAAAGCCCAGCTACACTATAACATACATATAGGAATGAAGTTTTAGCAAAAGTTGTTCAATCTGATGAGCACTCTCTCATCATCTGCCTAGCCTTTTCCCAACTATGTTGGGGTCGGCTTCCAGTTTTACCGGATGCAGCTGAATACCAGTATTTTACATGGAGCGACTGCCTATCTGACCTCCACAACCCAGTTAGTACCGGGTAATACGATACCCCTTGGTAAGACTGGTTGTCAGACTTTTTGGGCCTCTGACTACCTAACGACTTTCAAAGATCTACAAATGACAGCCGGGACCAACGGCTTAACGTGCTTTCCGAGGCACGGAGAAAACTCGGTATGTAATGGGCGGTCACCCATCCACAGACCAACCTAGGCAAGCACGGCTTAACCTAACGATCGACCCGAGCGGCTGTTATTATTTAGCCACGAGCTCCTCAATGATGAGCACTCTCTGTTGACTTATAAAAATCAAAGATCTGCACACCTCGATATTGAATAGACAAAATGACAGATGAACAAAAGATTTGTCGAGTCTTTCCCTGTTTCTACGTCGCCATGCTACGCGGGCTGTTGTGGAACTCCGAGAGCCCAGCTACACCATAACACATATAGGAATGACGTCTTAGCAAAAGTTGTTCGGTCTGATGGGCATTTCCTGTTGACTTTTATCTTGGAAACAAACACCTGATGCAGAACCGCAACAGACCAGCTGAACTATAAGAGATACAAAAATGGTACCATAGCAAAAATTGTTCCGTAATGGGGATTTTCTGCTGAGAGAATAAATTTGAAGATCTGGAACACCTGATGTGGAACTCCAAGAGCCCAGCTACACTATAACATATATATAGGAATGAAGTTTTAGCAAAAGTTGTTCAATCTGATGAGCACTCTCTGTTGACATATAAAAATCGAAGATCTGGAACACCTGTTGTGGAACTCCAAGAGCCCAGCTACACCATAACACATAGGAATGACGTCTCAGCAAGTGTTGTTTGGTCTGATGGGCATTTCCTGTTGACTTATAAAAATGTTTAGTCTGATGGGCATTTCCTGTTGACTTACAAAAATGAAAGATCAGGAACGTCTCGAATCGTCTCGCGCATCCCGTTGTATTCCCGTCCACGGGCTCTTAAAATTCCACATCAGACGTTTTGAGGTCTTCGATTTTGACGACCCCGTTGTCGCTGGCATAAGCAACAGGATCCGCGTACGAAGTCGCGGGCAGAAGCTAGTCAATAATAAAAAATGAAATGGAAATAATGATAGTAACAAAATTAAAATTTACAAAGTTTACATTGAATTTAAAATGTCAAGTAGTAACATTAGATTTCAGTATAACAAAAAAAATAAAAAATAAAACATCAATGAAATTAGAATAGAAAATCTATACTTTCTATACTAATATTATAAAGCTAAAGAGTTTGTTTGTTTGAACGCGCTAATCTCAGGAACCACTAGTTGGAATTGAAAAAATATTTTTGTGTTGGATAGCCCAATTATTGAGGAAGGTTATAGGCTATATAACATCACGCTACGACCAAAAGGAGCGGAGCATAAATGAAAGATGTTGCAAAAACGGGGAAAATGTATTCCTTTTGTTAGCTTTTTCTCTCTTATGTGACGCAGACGAAGTTGCGTGGGTCAGCTATCAATTATAAATTACTAGCGGACGTCACGCGGTTTCACCCGTGTAGTTACCGTTCCCGTGGGAGTACGGGGATAAAATATAGCCTGTGTTACTCAGGGTGAATGTAGCTTTCTAATGGTGAAAAAAATTTTGAAATCGGTTCATTACTTCCGGACATTACCCCATACATACAAACTTACAACTTACTTACTTTCTTTATAATATTAGTATAGAAAACTATAAAAATAACAAATAAATTAGGACATAATTATTACATTAATTAAAATTATTAAAAGAATAGAATAAAATTTGAGTTCAATAAAATTAAATTAAATTGTACAGTATTATCATAACACACAAATTAACATTTTGTCGATCAAGAACTTAGGACGTATCGTCTGAATTCAATCAGACTGTTCGAAAATATATCCAAGTTGTTAGTACGCGTACTCAGCTTATTGTAGAGACATAAACCGGTATAAAGGAGCGGTATAATATTAACATGATGACCTGCATAGCTATTCACAACGCTTCGATTCGGTTTTCGATTCGGAAAGTCGTATGTCTATCTCGCTCGATTTCATAATGTCAAAAAAAAGATAGACATATGACTTTCCGAATCGAAAATCGAATCGAAGCGTTGTGAATAAGGGGCCTGATGAAGGTTGCGGGAATCCGCTGGATGCGTGGCGTACGGTAGTGTTGCAGCAAAACTCTGCTTCCGCTTCCGCTTCTGCAGAAGTTCCGCAAGCTTTTTCACTTCTGTTTCCGTTTCTGGTTCCGCAACTTTATAACAGAACTCTAAACGGAGAATACAGCGAGGAGCGCGGGGGTGGGGGCGCGTGAACGACTGGACGTGACGGAATCGGTGCGTGCGGGGGGCCGTTGACGGGGGCGGTACACAAACGTGTCGCGAGTTTGTTTATCATTCTATTTTCTGTTTCATTCTGTGCATCACCGCGCCTCGTGCGTGACGTTTAACGTAAGCTCGTAAATCTTCTGTTGATTTTTTCTTATGTTTGTTTTGTTACTTGTTACTTAGGTACCTATTAGTTTTGTGTCTAGTGTAATTATGAAACCAAAAACCAGTCCCATTTGGAACTATTTTGTTGAGATTAATGACTCAAGTGCCCGATGCAAACTCTGTGAAAAAGTGTATTAGCGAAAAGGTCGCACGACTACAGCTTTAAAGAGTCACCTAAAATCAATTTCTTCATTTCTATTAAACAAATCTGAATAAAAAAAAAAAGTGTTTTTTCTTCATAGTATTAACACTTCCGCTTCCGCATCCGCTAAGATTTACTTTTGACATCTGTTTCCGTTTCTGCTTCCGTTAAGACACTTCCGTTGCATCACTATCGTACGGGACCGGTCAATGTGGCGACACTTGGTGGTCTATGTCCAGCAGTGGACGTCTTTCGGCTGAAATAATGATGATGATGATAATATTAACAATGTTATTCTTTTCTTGTTGGGGGGGGGGGGGGGGTGCGTGGAGCCAGAAGTTTGAGAAACCCTGGTCTAGTGGTACTGCCTCGATAGTTCAGTGCTCGCGAGCTTGTCTGCTAAGTAAGCATGAAGTCCTGAGTTTGATTTCACTTACTATTCCACTCCACTGATTATTCTGTTTTTCCATCAGGAATTTCTCAGTAGCAGCCACAGAGTAGTATGTGTGGTGTTCACTAGAAACACTATAATTAGGCTTTAGAATAAAACCATCAAATTATCAGTAAGTAGGTGAACTCTAAGGATACGTGTGCTCGCTGCCCGGGATAAGTGTGGACTACTCAATCGACGCGACCTTAAAGCTCACGCTACGTTTATTAGTATATCACAGTATGTACTATCGAGGACACTCCCGCCTGACCACCACTAAGCTCATTTTTGCTTGCACTCGCAACATAAAAACGCTCTCTAGCCCCGCCCCGCTGACTTAGTGTAGAAAAAATGAATGAAAAGATACCGAATCGGCCGAGCGCATTGACGGCGCACGCCAAACGAGAGTTATTGTTATTTTGCGCGCCAAAGTTGACGCTTTCCTAATAGGCCCAAACTTTAAGGGGGCGTGGCTCGGCGCCTCCGCAAGATTTAAGCGAAAAAAAATTAAAATTGTCAGTCGGAAAAGACCCCGATAGTATGTCTGTATCAGGGATGTTACGAAGCTTCGACTCCGACTCCGATACGTCGGAACTTCCGATTGATTTTACACGTCCGGTTCCGACTTCGGTTCCGATACTTTTAAATCGGAGGTCGAAGCATAGCAGATAGCGGCGGGCGGCGGCTGTGGTCAACGTGTACGAACAGGTGTATGCATGTCGCCCGGGGAACACAGCACACGTTCTGTCATCGATTCATAATTCACTATTTTATTTTATCTACACCCATGCTATAAATCCTCTATAAAAGTACCTGAAACAGTTAGCTTATTGCCAACATTAAAACAGCGTGTGTGTCATAATAACCATTATAACACCCAAACGGCTGTTATAATGTTGTACTGAATTTCATTATGCAACTCGTTTTAAAAAAAGAACATCGAATGTGGTAGTGAATCGAACGTCTAGCACGTGCGATACACTACCACAGCGCCGTAATTAAAAAAAAAAACTTACAGGTTAATTCGAATTCACGACGTATCCCGCCATTTTTGTTTCAAATTAGTATTGCATTATGTACTTTGTTGTTTACAAAAATGAGTGATACAAGCTTTGTGCATTTTAATAATTGTACAATCCAAAATGTAAATAATTATATTATTACCTAAGCATGGTTTGTATGTATTTAAATACTCGGCAATTAAACTTTCTATTAATTTACATAGACTTCTTACAACACCCTATGGTTTCAGAAACTTTTATATGGAGGATTCATATCATGGATGTGGATAAAGTCTTGTATGCAACTGTACATAATTAGGTATTAAAACACTCATGTGATACTATTATCACACTCGGCTTCGCCTCGTGTGATAAACCCACATTCGTGTTTTAATACCTCTCATTATACAACAGTTGCATAAATAACTATTATTGCCTGCCCTTTACATATTTTTCTTCTGCCACCATTTCCGACTCCGACTCTGACAAACCAAATTTAAAAACTCCGAATCTGATTCCGGTTCCGATAAAACCACCTCCGTAACATCCCTGGTCTGTATTAGTGCCTGGTTGATGGCAATAGGGCCGCCTTAATAGAGAATATTATGCATAAATTATATTTTTTTTATTTCGATACGGAATGTTAAAGTACTATAAATATCTCCCTATTGTTTATCTTGACGGGGCGGGGTGTCTCAGCACAGGGGTTTTTTATTTATGTGTTTTACATGTTTTTATTATGATGAGTGTTGTCCTTTGTAATTGTATTTAAGTACTAACAATAGTTTCTAAGTTTTTGTTTACTAACCCTTGGATCTAGTTGTCCCAAAATAAAAATATTTGAATTTGAATTTGATTTGAATAAAAATAATGACAAAAAACGAAAACAAGACATAAATCGGCCAAACAACACAAAAGTTAAAACCATTTAAAGTTTTGTTTCTATCCCTTTCCAGATAAACGGAATTTAGTATGGATTTCTACAGATTTATTATATGTATAGATTTTGTACGTCAATGCAGCGAATGACGTCATTCGCTTTATCGGATCTCTCTGTCTAATCAGCAGTTTCAAATGCTTCTATCTTACTATTTTTATAGACATTAAAAAAATAATTTCACTTTGCTATTTCTGATGTTAATATGCTTTGTTTAGAGTGATAAAAAAAAATCATGCATATACCCTATTGGCGAAATGTGGGTGTACTATGAGGTACACCACTGCATAACCGTTCGTGTGTCTGTCTGTCACATCCAATTTTCTCCGAATCTACTCGACCAGTTTTGGTCCACCACGGTGTAATCCTATGACCCAAACATAGATGTACAAAGTAAATAAATATATCTATTTTAAAAAAAGGTCATTTCGGGGGAAATGAAAAAAAAATGTTTTGCAAACCTGTGTCATATATCAAATGAAAGGGCTCCTTATGAGGATCTTAAATATATTTTTGTTATTATTGTAAAATAAATAGTTTTGATTTTATTCATGGAAGAAGACGAAAATTGACCATTCCTCCCCCCGTGATCTCCCGAAACTAATGAGCTAAGAATTACAAAATATATTTCATTGCTTGTAGATTGCAGGAAAACCTATAAGAATTCTATCAATTGAAAATAAAGTTGTAAACTCAATAGAAGACTGGCATTGTACGGAAACCTCTCCACGCGAGTTCAACTCTCACTTGGCCGGTTTTTTAATTTATTTTATTACTAGCGTGGTTCGATAATAGGCTTGTCTACTGAAAAAATCTAATTAGTCCATCAGTTAGATTATCAAAAAGTATTTGACCCGTATTTTTTCTTTTGTTATGTAAACCAAAATTGACGAAGATACGACGCTTTTAAAATTCTCAATACGTCACGCCGTGGTATAATTTTTAGTGCGCTCTGACGTCACGAGCCCCCACTCCTGAGTTTTGTTGCGTTTTATCTCTGTCAATATTCATTGATTTACAAAAACAAAAAATACGTGTCCATTATTTTCCAATACTCTTAACTGACGGACTAAATAGATTTGCAATTTATTGGTGGTGGTAACTAGCCTATTGTCCCACGAGATTGTACTACGGGGATCAAAAGTAGCCTATGTGTTAATCCAGAATATAAGCTATCTTGATACTAAATTTCATCCAAATATGTAAAGCCATTTGAGCGTGAAGGAGTAAAAACTTTCACCTTTTTAATATTAGTTTCATTTGTTGTTATAGCGTATACAGAAATACACATTCTATGAAAATTTCAACTGTCTACCTATTACTTAATTTGTAAGAAGACTAATACCCTAGCATTCTGTTGTCCTACTTACTATCATGGCTAGTTACTATGGGTGGTCCTCTTACTAATCTAACTTGTGTTTAGTTAAGTTACTAACATTAGTGTTTAAGTGCAAACCTGTTACTAACAATTTATGGATCTCTTAGTTGTCCGAAATAAAATGATTTTATTATGTCGTTGTATTCGTTTACGTCAATTTCTTATCTATAATTACATTTTTAAGTATGTCTTAAAAAAACGAAACAAAAAAGAAAAGACCCGCTGACAGACAGACAAACGAACGGAGTGGAGGTTTAGTAATACCGTCCCGTTGGTTACCCTTCGATTAAGGAGCCTTAAAAAAAGAAATATAAAAAACCGGCCAATTGCGAGTCGGACTCGCGCACGAAGGGTTCCGTACCAATTATTATTAAAAAAAACCGGCCAAGTACGAGTCGGACTCGCGCACGAAGGGTTCCGTACCATTATTTAAAAACATTAGACAAAACTGCAAAAAAATCACGTTTTTTGTATGGGAGCCCCCCTTAAATATTGATTTAATTCTGTTTTTAGTATTTTTTGTTATAGCGGCAACAGAAATACATCATCTGTGAAAATTTCAACTGTCTAGCTGTCACGGTTCATGAGATACAGCCTGGTGGCAGACAGACGGACAGACAGCGAAGTCTTAGTAATAGGGTTCCGTTTTTACCCTTTGGGTACGGAACCCTAAAAAACAAAAAAAAAGGACAAAAAATAAATGACTGACTTAGAGGTAATCTGATAATGATCGTCTTTGTTTCAGCTTAGTGTCTCTAAACATATCGTGGTGCAATCTATCCGAGGCAGCACTAGAAGTGTTAGTGACGAAGGCACCTTCAAGATTGCAGCGGCTGAATATGGGAGGAGCGAGGATCATGACTGATGACAGTAAGTGATTCTCTTTAGACAAACACATTAGAAAGTTAATGTGAAGAAAGTACTTTGTTGAGAGCTACCAATGAGCCTCATCAGAAGGTTTAAAGTCACCCAAACGGCAATGAGAGGTTTTCCTTTTGAGGTATTAAAAAAAAAAACTTAGTTTCCAAGAACTCTATAGATGGCGTTGAACTGACTATGATAGTTGGTGCCAAAGCCAAAACGCTTGAAAAAAAAAAACATTGTGTCACGTCACATACGCTCGTTGACTGACACTTTCGTTTGCTTAACCTTCCGAATATAACCTAGTTTTCTGGCGCTTTGTTAAAATCATTTTTTTTAAGTCTGTTCCTTGCATTATCATACTAAGTTCAGCGCCATCTATCCAGCGACTAGGGAAGAGCTAAAAAGAAAATCCCTCATTGAGACGGCTATGCTCGGTGTTCAAAAGAACCAAGGTTACCGACGTAGCCCGAAGAATTACCCAACTGAAGTGGCAGTGGGCACATTGCTCGCAGAACGGATGATCGGCCCGAACAGTTCTGGAGTGACGACCGCGAACCGGAAGACGTTGCGTTGGAAGGCCTCCCACTAGGTGGAGCGGTGACCTGGTGAAGGTGGAGGGGATCCCCTGGATGCGAGTCGCACGGGACCAGGACATGTGGCGACACGTAGGGGAGGCCTATGTCCAGCAGTGGACGTCTGATCCGCTGGATGCGAGTCGCACGGGACCGGGACATGTGGCGACACGTAGGGGAGGCCATGTCCAGCAGTGGACGTCTGATCCGCAGGATGCGAGTCGCACGGGACCGGGACATGTGGCGACGCTAGATGGCGCTGATGACGTAAACATCCGAAGTGTAGTTCTCTGATATATTATTAACTTTAAAATTATAAAACAGATAAAATCGTACATTAAAGTGTGTGTAATATGTCCGCTACGAAGTGAATTATGTGCACAAATGTTATCTAAATAAACTATGTGATATTCTTTCGATTATGTGAAGACAATGATGTGGAGTGACGGAACAGAGAATAACGTTAATAAACATTAAATAGTACCGTGATAAACAATTACTTACGTGAAATACATCACAAGTTATGTGACAAGTGGATATTAATCAGAAAAACTTATGTAGATGGTTAAAATTGAACTTGGTGTTGTGTGGAAAAAATTCCTTAGCGATGAATCATTTTTAACGACTACTTAACTGTTTGAATTATATTCCCACAATCACTTGCAAATTTGGACAGCTTAAGTAATGTTCAAATAGCCGATAAAATTTACATCGGACTGCAGAGACTCGGAGTGCCGGTTCGAATCCCACATACTGTTAAACTTTTTGTGTTACATATAATCTCAAATTTAAATCAATATGAATTTCTTTGGAAACATCACACAACGTCGCAATCGAAGAGGCTCCGAAACAAAAAGTGAAGATTTAAATTTGACAAATAGTGAACTAGATGGCACTACTAGTAACAGCCTACCGAACATATCAGATGACGAAGACTGCGAAGAAATTCTTCAACTAAAAAACAAAATAAAAGAATTGACGCTGCAACTAGAGACAGCACACCGTGAAGTTGAATCCCTTAATATAGACAACACAAATCTCAAACAGACCATCGAAAATCTTACAAAAAAGGAAAACATTTACAAAAAGCTTACAACGGACATTGTAAATACTCCAAAAAAGAAAAAATCTTCTCAAACAGTTCCTACAATAGATCTCAACATTACCCCCAATCCCAAGTCGACGAAGAAAGTTATGAAGTTTACTCCCGAAATGGCTAATAGATCAACACCGTTACTTAGACCCCAGATGGTGGATAAAACAACTCAATGTGACACCTATGGAATAAAACAATCAATGGGTGAGAAAACAAACGACAAACGACACCTGACCCAAGAAAAAATTAAAAGGAAACTAAGTATAATAAGCGCTAACAACAGAAATGGACTTAGCAGCATTATCGAAGATTCTTTTGCGACTAATTATGACTTCTGCCACTACTCGTATCCTAATGGTGGCATTGAACAACTCCTACTAGGGATAGAAAATAAGATCAAACAGTACACTAAAACTGACTATTGTGTCATATTAATAGGAGAAAGAGACTTCTTAAGAACTAAAAACTATCACGATTTAATCTACCATATTAAAGATACCATTGAAAAACTGAGCCATACCAATATAGTTATATGTCTCCCAACCTATAGACAATGTGGGGATTACACAACAATATACAACTCACGGGTTGAAATGTTTAATAATCTTTTGTATCTGCATAACACAACATATGAATATGCTTATTTACTGGACTCAAACGCTGATTTAAGTTATGATAACATAATGTTTTCGGGCCGTCAAGGTCTTCTAAACGACACGGGTATGAAAAACGTATTTATGAATCTGAAAAAGACCATTAGTGAGATTCAAATGGAAAATAGTAGTAATACTAACACGAAGGACACATTTGAAGACATATCCAACCAGTTTTTTCTATAATTATCTAACAATAATGCATCAAAACATCGCAGGATTAATAAATAAGGCAGACCAATTACTCTTGCACCTACATGATCTTCAAAACCGCATAGACGTTATCTGTGTGACCGAACACTTCATGGAAACTGGATATGAAGACTTTCTCACTATACCTAATTATAAATTGGCAGCGTGCTACTCCAGAGATACAAAAAGAGGAGGAGCATGCATATTAATAAAAAACGACCATCAATACAGAGAGCTTGAAGATATCAGGAAACTTTCAATTCAGGGAATTTTTGAGTGCTGCGCAATCGAATTGACACAGCACAGCATCATCGTTGTATGTATTTACAGAATACCTAAATCAAATAATCTTGATACCTTTTACTCAAAATTGAATATTCTTTTACCCAAGATTTGTTACAAAGCGCGCAGGAATGTCATTATATGTGGTGACTTTAACATTAATATATTGAAAAAAAATAGAACTTCCCTTGATTTTACCAACTACCTATTAAGCTATAATCTAAAATTGCAAATTGACCAGCCTACCAGATTAAAGGGCAACACATGTATAGATAATTTTGCGCACAATTTTACGCAAAAGTGTGTCCACCAAGTGATTGACCTTAACTTGTCAGATCACACAGCCCAACTCTTGAAGGTCCCTGTAAAAAAGACTTGTACAATAAATAGTTGGAATATTACAGCGCGTGATTACAATTACAATAACCTTATGAAATTTAGATCATGTTTATATCCTTTATCATTTTGTGATGTTTATCAAGCTGATAATCCTAATGTAGCGTACAATAATTTTATAGACGTATTCCGGCTGTTTTATGATTTATGTTTCCCCTTGATCAATAAAAAAATTAAGTTAAAAAGGAATCCGAATTGGTTAACGCCCGGTATAAGGCGCTGTAGCAAAAATAAAAGACAACTTCTTTGGCAACTACGAGCAAAACCTAATAGCAAAAACTTAACTAAACTTAAAAATTACTCACAAAGACTTAAGAAAATAATAAAATTAACACAAAAGGTAAAAAATAACCATAAGATAATGACTTCAACAAATAAATCAAAAGATACATGGAAGATCATAAACGAAAATAAAAATTGCCCTCCCTATGAACATATAACAGAAATACAAAATAACGGGGTTAAAATAACAAACCCTAGTGAAATAGCGAACGCATTTAACGATCACTTTGTGAATCAAGCAGAATTACTTTCGAAGGCCTCAAGATCCCCGAGCTATGACACCCCGAATACATGTTGTGATTCAATGTTCTTGACCCCGACTACACCTCATGAAGTATATCGCATAATACAGGATTTAAAAAATAAAGTTAGCGTAGGGTATGATGATATTTTAACAAAAGTATTAAAATTTGTTTCTGATGTGATATCTGGCCCCATTTGCCACATCATTAATGTTAGTATCTGCTCTGGAATTTATCCTGATAAACTAAAACCAACTATAATTAAGCCCTTATTTAAAAAACATGACAAGACTGATATGAATAACTACAGACCCGTTGCCCTAATACCAGTAATATCAAAAATATTTGAGAAGGCTATTTATCACCGTATGTTTTCATTTTTCACGAAACACAACATCTTGGTAAAGGAACAGAAGGGCTTCAGAAAAAACAAATCCATAAATATGGCTGTCTATGATTTTCTTAACATTATTATGACAGATATTAATGAAAGAACTCCTATTAGCGCTGTATTTATGGACATGACGAAAGCATTCGATCTAGTCGATCATAATATTCTACTGCAGAAACTTAATGCATGTGGAATAAGGGGCAATGCACTTTCCCTTATACAGTCTTATTTAGACAATAGAACGCAGTGTACGGAAATTAAACGGATTTCTAAAAAGCATAAACAAGAAATAAAATATATTTCAGGAAAACGTAAAGTCACTTTTGGCGTACCACAAGGCAGCGTATTGGGTCCCCCGTTGTTTTTAGCTTACATAAATGACTTTCCAAAACACGTCGCTTTTCCTATGGTCCTTTTTGCTGATGACAGCACAATAATTGTAAGGAATAATAAAAATAGAAACCATGAATCGGACATTAAAGACGCATTACAACAATCAATTAACTGGCTTGAACATAATAATTTAAAATTAAATTTGAATAAAACTAAAATTATGCAATTTCGACAAAGATTGACCACTCCTGACTTAAATATAAATTTTGAAGATAACAGAATTGAAGAAGTAGAACATATAAAATTTCTAGGTTTGACAATTGACTCTAAACTGACTTGGAAACAACATGCATCAAATCTTATAGCAAAATTAAGTAAGTTCTCTTTTGCTCTTTATAAACTGAAGAAAATAGTTAACCAGGCAGCTGTTGTAGCTGCGTATTATGGTTATGTAGACTCCATATTACGTTACGGAGTAATTTTTTGGGCAAATTCCTGTGAGAAAATTAACATTTTTAAAGCACAAAAGAGGTGTATTCGATCAATATGCAGTCTTAAACCAACGGAAAGTTGCAAACCGCATTTTAAATCTCTTAAAATACTATCATTGCCCTGTCTTTACATATACGAGACCGCATTGTTCGTCAAGAAAAATAGTGAATTGTTTAAAAAAGCTTCAGAGCAACGCTATAGATCGACCAGACAAGAATATCGTCACGAACTATGTCTAAGAGCCTCAAAGACCGCCCTTATGCACAAAAGCATCCTCTGCATGGCTCCGAAAATATTCAATAAAATACCAAATGATATTAAAGATTTAAACTTGACACAATTTAAACGGAAACTAAATAAATTTTTAATTGAAAAATGTTACTATACCATTGACGAATTCCTTCTTGACAAAATTTAATAAGCTAGGCTGATTTGTTCTAGGTAAAATATTGTTATTAGATATAGATTTCTTAATTACCTATTTTGACATTATACTCTAACATCACTTATCAATCTGAATAGGATTTTATCTCTTATTTATGACATTGTATTTTTATAAAGTATTCATTTTAATTTATGACATTGTATAATGTGTATTCTAAAAGTATTTTCATTTTTTGTATTTTAGATTTGGAATTTTTTGTTAATTTTATGTAATATCTAATTTTAATTCTTATAATGTTAAATAGTGTATGCCCTAATGGGTAGTTTTTTGAGTTACTATAACTTAACTGTAACACCAACTATCACCAAAAAGCACACTAATAAATACTTTGACTTTGACTTTGACTTTGACACCTAGAGGAGGCCTATGTCCAGCAGTGGACGTCTGATCCACTGGATGCGAGTCGCACGGGACCGGGACATGTGGCGAAACGTAGAGGAGGCATATGTCCAGCAGTGGACGTCTGATCCGCAGGATGCGAGTCGCACGGGACCGGGACATGTGGCGACACGTAGGGGAGGCCATGTCCAGCAGTGGACGTCTGATCCGCAGGATGCGAGTCGCACGGGACCGGGACATGTGGCGACACCTAGAGGAGGCCTATGTCCAGCAGTGGACTTCTGATCCGCTGGATGCGAGTCGCACGGGACCGGGACATGTGGCGACACGTAGGGGAGGCCATGTCCAGCAGTGGACGTCTGATCCGCAGGATGCGAGTCGCACGGGACCGGGACATGTGGCGACACCTAGAGGAGGCCTATGTCCAGCAGTGGACTTCTGATCCGCTGGATGCGAGTCGCACGGGACCGGGCACTCATTGAGACGGCTATGCTCGGTGTTCAAAAGAACCAAGGTTACCGACGTAGCCCGAAGAATTACCCAACTGAAGTGGCAGTGGGCACATTGCTCGCAGAACGGATGATCGGCCCGAACAGTTCTGGAGTGACGACCGCGAACCGGAAGACGTTGCGTGTGAAAGCCTCCCACTAGGTGGAGCGGTGACCTGGTGAAGGTGGAGGGGATCCCCTGGATGCGAGTCGCACGGGACCGGGACATGTGGCGACACGTAGGGGAGGCCTATGTCCAGCAGTGGACGTCTGATCCGCTGGATGCGAGTCGCACGGGACCGGGACATGTGGCGCGAGTCGCGACACGTAGGGGAGGCCTATGTTCAGCAGTGGACGTCTGATCCGCTGGATGCGAGTCGCACGGGACCGGGACATGTGGCGCGACACGTAGGGGAGGCCTGTGTCCAGCAGTGGATGACCATCTGCTGAAATGATTTCTGTCGTTTTAGACCAGAACATGTATGTCAATTCTAATTCTAACCGTGTTTTCTCATTCCCACAGTAGTAGACCGGCTAGTGTGTCGCTGCCCTCGTCTGCTGGAGCTGGATATATCGGACTGCGGCCGCCTGACCGCGCGCTGTGCGGTCGCACTGACCACACTACAGCGGCTAGAACATCTTGCGTTAAGTCGCTGTTACCTGCTGCCGGCACATGCTCTCACGTGAGTACCGTTCTATATAAAAACAGCCAGATCTATCGAAGTGTAAGCTACATCTGCCGAGGTCGGTCCGTGGATAGGTGACCTTCTACAGAGTGTACAGCACAGCCCTCCGCAAACTGACTGGGTGCTCCTTATTTTGAATCATATTCACCAGAATTTTTCTTAGGAAAATTAACATTTTTGTATGGTTTTTAAAGCTACTATTCCTTTATTTCAATGTAAAAATTACATTCTCTGTAAGCTGCATACCATTTATACTAATAATGGATGTTGAAATACTCTAACAAAACGACGTGAAATCAGTTGTTCATTTTCTGCCTAGCTACTGAGTTCATCGCATTTGTCGTCGCGCTTGCCGTTCGCAACATTCAGTTTTGTCTATGGTCCTTTTTTGGACCCATAAGGTTTCAGAAATAATATTCTTGTACCGGTCATCTTAGTATGATACTGAATTCACCTCATCAGTCTGCGGGGGATTGTCCTTTATATACCCAGTATTGTATATGAACGGAGTTCCCTCCGTGCCTCGGAAAGCACGTTAGCTGTTGGTCCCGGCTGTCATTTGTAGATCTTTGACAGTCGTTACAGGTAGTCAGTGGCCTGAAAGTCTGACAACCAGTCTTATCAAGGGGTATCGTATTACCCAGTACTAACTGGGTTGTGGAGGTCATATAGGCAGTCGCTCCATGTAACATACTGGTATTCAGCTGGATCCGGTTATAAAGTTAATGTGGTAAATTAAAGATGTTTTTACTTTGTTGCAGAAAACTAGGCAGCATGCCGTCACTACAGTACGTGGACGTATGGGGCATGCTACACACGCACTCTCTCACCGCGCTGCGGGCCGCTCTGCCGCATGTGCAGATCAACAGCTTCATGTTCAGGTGAACTACTGTTACTATACTGGGCAGCATGCAGCATGCCGTCACTACAGTACGTGGACGTATGGGGCATGCTACACACGCACTCTCTCACCGCGCTGCGGGCCGCTCTGCCGCATGTGCAGATCAACAGCTTCATGTTCAGGTGAACTACTGTTACTATACTGGGCAGCATGCAGCATGCCGTCACTACAGTACGTGGACGTATGGGGCATGCTACACACGCACTCTCTCACCGCGCTGCGGGCCGCTCTGCCGCATGTGCAGATCAACAGCTTCATGTTCAGGTGAACTACTGTTACTATACTAGGCAGCATGCAGCATGCCGTCACTACAGTACGTGGACGTATGGGGCATGCTACACACGCACTCTCTCACCGCGCTGCGGGCCGCTCTGCCGCATGTGCAGATCAACAGCTTCATGTTCAGGTGAACTACTGTTACTATACTGGGCAGCATGCAGCATGCCGTCACTACAGTACGTGGACGTATGGGGCATGCTACACACGCACTCTCTCACCGCGCTGCGGGCCGCTCTGCCGCATGTGCAGATCAACAGCTTCATGTTCAGGTGAACTACTGTTACTATACTGGGCAGCATGCAGCATGCCGTCACTACAGTACGTGGACGTATGGGGCATGCTACACACGCACTCTCTCACCGCGCTGCGGGCCGCTCTGCCGCATGTGCAGATCAACAGCTTCATGTTCAGGTGAACTACTGTTACTATACTAGGCAGCATGCAGCATGCCGTCACTACAGTACGTGGACGTATGGGGCATGCTACACACGCACTCTCTCACCGCGCTGCGGGCCGCTCTGCCGCATGTGCAGATCAACAGCTTCATGTTCAGGTGAACTACTGTTACTATACTAGGCAGCATGCAGCATGCCGTCACTACAGTACGTGGACGTATGGGGCATGCTACACACGCACTCTCTCACCGCGCTGCGGGCCGCTCTGCCGCATGTGCAGATCAACAGCTTCATGTTCAGGTGAACTACTGTTACTATACTGGGCAGCATGCAGCATGCCGTCACTACAGTACGTGGACGTATGGGGCATGCTACACACGCACTCTCTCACCGCGCTGCGGGCCGCTCTGCCGCATGTGCAGATCAACAGCTTCATGTTCAGGTGAACTACTGTTACTATACTGGGCAGCATGCAGCATGCCGTCACTACAGTACGTGGACGTATGGGGCATGCTACACACGCACTCTCTCACCGCGCTGCGGGCCGCTCTGCCGCATGTGCAGATCAACAGCTTCATGTTCAGGTGAACTACTGTTACTATACTAGGCAGCATGCAGCATGCCGTCACTACAGTACGTGGACGTATGGGGCATGCTACACACGCACTCTCTCACCGCGCTGCAGGCCGCTCTGCCGCATGTGCAGATCAACAGCTTCATGTTCAGGTGAACTACTGTTACTATACTAGGCAGCATGCAGCATGCCGTCACTACAGTACGTGGACGTATGGGGCATGCTACACACGCACTCTCTCACCGCGCTGCGGGCCGCTCTGCCGCATGTGCAGATCAACAGCTTCATGTTCAGGTGAACTACTGTTACTATACTAGGCAGCATGCAGCATGCCGTCACTACAGTACGTGGACGTATGGGGCATGCTACACACGCACTCTCTCACCGCGCTGCGGGCCGCTCTGCCGCATGTGCAGATCAACAGCTTCATGTTCAGGTGAACTACTGTTACTATACTAGGCAGCATGCAGCATGCCGTCACTACAGTACGTGGACGTATGGGGCATGCTACACACGCACTCTCTCACCGCGCTGCGGGCCGCTCTGCCGCATGTGCAGATCAACAGCTTCATGTTCAGGTGAACTACTGTTACTATACTAGGCAGCATGCAGCATGCCGTCACTACAGTACGTGGACGTATGGGGCATGCTACACACGCACTCTCTCACCGCGCTGCGGGCCGCTCTGCCGCATGTGCAGATCAACAGCTTCATGTTCAGGTGAACTACTGTTACTATACTAGGCAGCATGCAGCATGCCGTCACTACAGTACGTGGACGTATGGGGCATGCTACACACGCACTCTCTCACCGCGCTGCGGGCCGCTCTGCCGCATGTGCAGATCAACAGCTTCATGTTCAGGTGAACTACTGTTACTATACTAGGCAGCATGCAGCATGCCGTCACTACAGTACGTGGACGTATGGGGCATGCTACACACGCACTCTCTCACCGCGCTGCGGGCCGCTCTGCCGCATGTGCAGATCAACAGCTTCATGTTCAGGTGAACTACTGTTACTATACTAGGCAGCATGCAGCATGCCGTCACTACAGTACGTGGACGTATGGGGCATGCTACACACGCACTCTCTCACCGCGCTGCGGGCCGCTCTGCCGCATGTGCAGATCAACAGCTTCATGTTCAGGTGAACTACTGTTACTATACTAGGCAGCATGCAGCATGCCGTCACTACAGTACGTGGACGTATGGGGCATGCTACACACGCACTCTCTCACCGCGCTGCGGGCCGCTCTGCCGCATGTGCAGATCAACAGCTTCATGTTCAGGTGAACTACTGTTACTATACTAGGCAGCATGCAGCATGCCGTCACTACAGTACGTGGACGTATGGGGCATGCTACACACGCACTCTCTCACCGCGCTGCGGGCCGCTCTGCCGCATGTGCAGATCAACAGCTTCATGTTCAGGTGAACTACTGTTACTATACTAGGCAGCATGCAGCATGCCGTCACTACAGTACGTGGACGTATGGGGCATGCTACACACGCACTCTCTCACCGCGCTGCGGGCCGCTCTGCCGCATGTGCAGATCAACAGCTTCATGTTCAGGTGAACTACTGTTACTATACTGGGCAGCATGCAGCATGCCGTCACTACAGTACGTGGACGTATGGGGCATGCTACACACGCACTCTCTCACCGCGCTGCGGGCCGCTCTGCCGCATGTGCAGATCAACAGCTTCATGTTCAGGTGAACTACTGTTACTATACTGGGCAGCATGCAGCATGCCGTCACTACAGTACGTGGACGTATGGGGCATGCTACACACGCACTCTCTCACCGCGCTGCGGGCCGCTCTGCCGCATGTGCAGATCAACAGCTTCATGTTCAGGTGAACTACTGTTACTATACTGGGCAGCATGCAGCATGCCGTCACTACAGTACGTGGACGTATGGGGCATGCTACACACGCACTCTCTCACCGCGCTGCGGGCCGCTCTGCCGCATGTGCAGATCAACAGCTTCATGTTCAGGTGAACTACTGTTACTATACTGGGCAGCATGCAGCATGCCGTCACTACAGTACGTGGACGTATGGGGCATGCTACACACGCACTCTCTCACTGCGCTGCGGGCCGCTCTGCCGCATGTGCAGATCAACAGCTTCATGTTCAGGTGAACTACTGTTACTATACTAGGCAGCATGCAGCATGCCGTCCGTCTCTTTCTCGTTTTATTAGAGAGAAAAAGATAGCAATAGCCTAAATTAAGTTTAGTTTATGCACAACATAATCGACACCAATAACTAATATTTTAACTAAGATATTTTGTTGCAGTGCTATCGCCCGTCCCACCGTCGGTGCGCGCCGAACTTCAATATGGGGACTACGCACAAGAGACTGATTTTATTAATAATAAACATAATACCGCAACTGTAATTCTCGAAAAGCTAGGCAGACGTGTGCAGTACATGAGCACTAATATATTAAAAAAAAACGTTTATTTATAAAAAGGGGCACACTTATAATTAAGTATCTTATCTAATAAAATAGAGCACTGTTGCTTATTGCCTGAACTAGGTAGAACTTGTGTTTCAGGCTAGAAGGTGCGTAAATACCTACTTAAAATAAATAAATTAACAAATAAAGAAAAGTAAATTACAACTTACATAAAAGATAAACAAACAATGTATGTACGCTAAGCAAACTTAAAAAGAAATGGAAAATTTGATCCACATGGTCCTCACATTCACAATAATCAAATAAAATTAATAATAAGTAGGTACTTTTTAAAATGAATGTTAATAAAAATCATTAAATGTCACAATGATAATAAAAGTAAAATACTTAGTAAAATAAAATAAGTACTATATACAGGATGTTAAAGTAGTCGCGTGCCATAGCTTAGGGGTAGGCTCAGTATCGAAAAAGGAACCCAGGAAAAATAAAAAAAATCCAAAAAATAAAAAACAATTAATCATAAAAAAAAATATTGCAAGATCAACCTAATTTAGTACCCACTAACTTAAAATAGCAATCGTTTAGAATTAACATTATTTTATTTGTTTAAATGCTTTAATTACTTACCTACCTATTTGTGCTAAATTAGGTTGAACTTGCAATATTTATTTTTTGTTTTATTTTTTGGTTTTTATTTTTATTTTTCCTGGGTTCCTTTATCGATACTCAACCTACCCCTAAGCTATGGCACGTGACTACTTTAACACCTGTATATATACATACTTTCTTATTATGCAGAATTCAGTAAAAAGCCGTTATTTGGAAATTACAAACGGACACTTAATTATTTCAATAAGGTGTTCAGAGTAAGTATAGTTTATTTGTCCAAACTTCAATGAAATAAGTAACATTTATGTGATTTTTAAGTTCAGAAATAAAGCTGTCAAATTAGAGGAAGAGGCATTTATTCTTATCTCAGGTAATAAATTGACAAGCTATCAAGAATTACAGGTGTCGTGTACATTTGTGTTTAAAAGTATAATTTATTGTCGTATACAAGGTGCAACTTATTAACCTTTTGAACGCCATGTCACATATATGTGACAAGCAAGCGCGTGCCCTGTACGCCAAACGAGTGTGACTAACACTGGCTTGGCCACCAACAGGGATTTTAATATTGATAACACAAAAAAATTGTCGCTAATTAATCGAAATGAACTCATTATATCTTCTAAACTAAGGCCCTATCAAATCTGTGACTTGGAGACAAATTGCGACTAATTAGCGACAAAATATGGGAGAAAACAGATATTCGCTAGGAGCCCTAGTTATTCTATACTAATATTATAAAGAGGTAACATTTGTTTGTATGTAGGGGGTAATCTCCTTAAGTAATGAACCGATTTCCGATATCTTTTGAACCAATGGCCGACAAATTCTGATATTTAGCGACAAATTTCGACTAATTAGCGACAATTTTTTTTTGTTATCAAAATGAAAATCCCTAATGGTGGCCAAGCCAGTGTCAATGACAAGCCAAACGACACAAATATGTGACAAAATGGTAGGTGGAATTGTGGCTTTGTGTGGAGGGCACGCGCGTGCCTTTATGCTGTGGTGGTCAAAAGGTTAAACGCAAGACCTCGTGTAGTGTCTCAGATCATGATACTAAACATTTTATTTGTAAATGATTGTGTGTTTATAGTATGTGTGTACTTCAACGGTAAGTACTATAAACAATGATTTGTAAATACATCGAAAGTGCATTTATTATTAGTTATAATGCCATAATGTGGCTTCAAAAAAGTTTATATAGATTTTGTAAATGTTTTAAAATTATATTTGATGAAAATGTGTGTTTATAATGTACCTACACACATCAAAAAAAGTTTGTGATCACTAGCATTAGCTGATATAATTATTTAAATTGAACTTTATCAAGAAAAAAACTTTTTTGTGTGTTTTCTTTAAATAGAAATACCCTGTTTGAAATTAAAAATAAAACTATTTTTATCTACACTTCTACACTAATATTATAAAGAGGAAAGATTTGTATTTTTGTGTGTCTGTTTGTAATGAATAAACTCAAAAACTACTGCGCCGATTTAAAAAATTCTTTCATCATTAGAAAGCTACATTCACTCTGAGTAACATAGGCTATATTTTATCCCCGTACTACCACGGAAACGGGAATTACGCGGGTGAAACCGCGTGACGTCCGCTAGTTTTTTTTTATAAAAACGTAACAAAAAGATTTCGAATTTTCAAAGTGATCACAAACTTTTTTTGATGTGTGTATGTAGTTAAAAATATGACTGCCAAGTCATTCAGTTAACTTTTGATTGCTAATTACTAACGAATAAATTCTGTTGCAATAATGATGCTTGCGATTAACTGTTAGAGGTTCCCTGTTACTTGAGGTTTCTCTAATAACTGTAGATCGTGATTATCAAAGCATAATGAAACGGTTAAAATAAAATACATTGAAAAAATCATTGACAACCGAAAAACCATTTTATTCAGAAGTGACATATCTCAGACAACAATATTAAAAACATAAAATTATAACCTGCCTGAGATTATTTCAGCAAAACCTCTTTGCTTCAACATTAACGCAAGTCTCTACATCCAAGATAAGTTTTTGGCAAGCATCATATCCATTATAGCAAGCGAAAGTTAGCGATTTTGTCGTTATCTATTTTGAGACCCTTAGGGAACTACATACATACATTCGGGATAAAATATTATTAGTAAATAGTCATTCAATGGAATCAAATATGATTGAGCAGTGGTGGCCCAATAGTGGCGGCTCCGACTTACGAACAGTAAGTAGTGAATTCGAACCCAGACAGGCGCATTACTTTGTGTAATTTATTTCATCACCACTGCTCTCAAAACGGTGAAGGAAAACATCGTGAGGAAACCGGCATGTCCTAGAACCAAAAAATTCGAAGACATATGAAATCTACCAATCCGCACTGGGACAGCGTGGTGGATTCCCCATTCCCACACGTAGAGAGGAGGCCTGTGTCCCAGCAGTGGGGATATTATAGGCTCATGATGATGATTTATGAATCATATTTTAATCAACATAACACTACCCTAGCGTTTCCACCTTAAGGGCCTATACTACCTCAAATGGCTTAGCATGATCCTCCGTTACGCCTAAAATACTGCAGCATTAATTTTGAATTAAATATATGGTAAAGTTGAGGATTAATGTTAGGTCTTGTGTTTGGCGAAAACACGATTTCACAAAATTTTCTCGATGGAAAAAAATTACAAAGTTACCTCCAAATCGAACAATAAACCGCTGGTATTCAAAAAGTACTTCAAATTAGATCATGAAACTTTGCATACTAACTGAACTAAACATAAAGCAGGTCTATGTTTTTTAATTTTTTCCAAAAGACGAAAATTTGATTTTATAAAGAATAAAAACCACTCATTTCGCACTATTCGGCCGCAGTGACTGACGTAACAACCGCTTTGTAGTGCAAGCTGATTAGAACGTTATTCTAACAGTTTTACAAACGAAGTTTGAACCACCACAAATAGAGTTGCTAATCTGAGGTAGTATAGGCTCTTGAGAACACTAAGTAGGAAGATTGTTTACGACCTGTACACATATATGTCAAAACAAGTATTTCGTTACACAATCAAATCGTATAAAAGTGGTGTGCCAGATCTCATCTTTCGTGGCACGGATTGTAGGTACATGGGTAAATTTTTTAACCTTTTGAACGCCAGTGCATATAGGCACGTACGTGCCCTCCACGCCAAGCCACAATTTAACCTACCATTTTGTCACATATTTGTGTCATTTCGCGTACAGGGCACGCGCTTGCTTGTCACGAATATGTGACAATGGCGTTCAAAGGTTAATTAATATATTTTTAATGAAGTTTCATGGCCTACTAAAATGGGACAAAAAAGGGAATAGGTACACTACCTATAATATACTAAAGTAGATAATTTATTTTCAAATTGTATTTTTTTTAGTTGATTTTTTTACTAGAAATCCTGATAAACTTTGTTTTTTTTTACATAAGAAATCGACATAAATAAGTACCTAGTTCTATAGAGTTATAATTATTATAAATGATAGTACCATTTAAAGTTCTTAGTTACTAAGTGTTAGTAATTGTAAAAAGTATCAAAAATTAGTTTTTTTTTTAAATAAATAAATTTTAAAAATATTATGTATTTTATTTAAACCTTCCTTTTAACATAGAAAATTAAGTGTGTTGATCTACACTAATATTATAAAGAGGAAAGATTTGTATTTTTGTATGTTTGTCTATACTAGTCATCGATCACTAATAATGATCGATGATACTAGTATTATAAAGTAATAAAGTAGTAATCTCCGGAAGTAATGTACCAATTTTAAAAATTCTTTCACTGGTTGAAATCTACATTATTCGTGAGTGCTATAGGCTACATTTTATTCCCGTACTCCCACGGGAACGGGAACTACGCGGATGAAACCGCGGGACGTCAGCTATTAATGAATAAACTCAAAAACTACGCAGCGCAGATATCAAAAATTCTTTCACTACTAGAAAGCTACATTCACCCTGAATAACATAGGCTATATTTTATCTTCGTACTTCCACGGGAACGGAAACTACGCGGGTGAAACCGCGTGACGTCCGCTAGTCATAAATACTTATTGCTGAAACAGAAAATTTGTTATACTTATTGAGAAACAGCAAGAATGCTATCGCACGTGGCAGTATGGACGATGCATTTACAGCTCGCTCAAGGCCCATTTCTCGGTAACTGCGTGTCCGCACTATCGCTACATAGCGCCCCCTAGCTTACACTCCAACCGTAGTGTCTTACGGCCATTTTCAAAAATTTACTAGCCGGTTTCGGTAAGTTGCTATCTCTGTTAGACATTTTGCTTACTGACCGGTTAGAAAACGAAACGTCACAGAAAATGTCTCTTTGATTTTTCTATGCATATTGAATCAAGTGACAGGTAGGTTACGCTGATAGGATATTCTTTGTTTGTTTATACACTGATAGCTACGGCTAGGCATATACTCCTATAACTGTTGGTTAACAGTTATAGGAGTCGGATAGGTAGTCGCTCCATGTAAACTACTGATGCTCTGCTACATCCGGTTGGCCTAGGCTAACCGAAGAATAACAGATGTTGTATCATGGAAAATTATTAAATTACCGTAATGTCAACTTGCAATTACTTAGATAGGTAGTAAAACAAAAAAAAACAACAACATTCCTAAGCCAATACAATTTTATTATTAAATATCATAATTTCTACAATAATTCTTCTCTATTTATTGGTAAAAGTCCTCTTCGCCTTCTGTTCGGCGGCGTCACTGGCCTGAACGAATGTTCTCTTCAGTTTGTTCTTTCTGCTCTCTCTATATTTGGCTGATACCTTCTCTGAGAGTGTGGCTATACGCTTCATAGTTGCGGCTGGGTATCTGTGGAAAAATAAATGGTTATTTTATTTAAGGGGCCATTGCATAACCTTATAACTGTCAGAACATAAACGCACGCGCGTGCCCACCACGCCAAACCACACTTTCACCTACAACTTTGTCAATTATTGTGTCGTTTGGCGTACAGGGCACGCGCTTGCTTGTCACGTATATGTGACTATGGCAGTCCACAGGTTAATCACGTGGGGTCTTTGAGGCCACTTTTAAAGCCACCGACCTTGGTGAGGTGAGGTTTCAGGCTAGCCCTTCTCTCCCCTCCAGCATCATGTGTATTTTGTATTATTAAAAAGATCAAATAGTTTTAGAATCTGTTTTAATAAAAATTCGGTTGCATGGTTTATTAGACAAAAAATCGCTTGCTGAAGTTTTTAATTCATTTCTGGTAAAAATTATTTAACACGCCACAAATTATCTAATCTCCCCCAATATGATTAACCATGATTTTTTTCAGACCCCTTCCCCTCTGTTCAAATCTCATGTGATTAAAGAACGACCCATAATAGGAATGGGAAAAGGCAGTCCGTTGTGTTTCTGGCTACTCCCATGGCATGGGAAAAATCGTGAGTTTACGCCACATTCTTGTGACTTATAAGTTTAAAATTTAATAGGTTACGTGACGTTTTACTAGGAGGAGGGGGGGTACAGAAAAACGTTACGGCGCCTTACATGGGGGGAAAGGGCGGGTCAAAAATCTAAAAATTGCGTTACGTAATACTTGAATGCTCCCAAAGACCAAAGAAGCTTTGCAAAGCAGAGGTTAATACACAGGGGAGTAGGTGGGATACCACTGCTATTGTTTACCCAATTAAGCCTACCTTCATGGATGTAATCTGCAGCTAAATCTAGCCCAACTCATGAGGAGTTATAAATCAGTAACCAGACTTCATCTGGCTAGATGCAGAGATGGCCGATGGAGCAAGGCTTTGACCGAGTTTGGCCAAAGAAACCAGAGCCGTCCCAGAGCTTGTTGGATCGACAATATCATCAGTCGTGGGAAACACCTGGATAAGGGACGCACAGGACTGGGAAGTGTGGCAGAAGAAAGGGGAGGCCTATATCAAGCAGTGGTCGACTCTTGGCTCATGATGATGAACCAGCACTTACAGTTCTGTCTCTGAAACTTATCTACCAAATCCTTAGACCGTCTAACGACCCATATCTCAAACTGCAGAGTGCGAAGATGTGTGTTGATGATAGTATTATTGTTAGTGTCAAGCAGTGATATCGTAGTGGTGTGACCGTCAGATTGCCAAGTCTTAGGTCTCAAGTTCAAATCCAGGACACGCACCTCTGATTTTTCGGATTCATGTGCGTTTTGTATAATTATTATCACATGCTTCGGTGCAGGAAAAACATCTTGAGGAACCTAGCATGTTTGCAAGATATTTATTTCTCGACAGCATGTAACGCCAGACGCCCGCCGTGTGGTATCCGGCAGAGTAGAATAGAATCAACCCATTACACTCACGGGTGTCGTATAAGGCGACTAATGTCTGAGGCAGAACACCTTGCGCCTCCGTTGACCAGAGAATGGGCAGCAGCGTTTTCTGTTAGTCTTTCATCACTGCGATCACCAATCCGCCTGCCAAGCGTGGAGATTACGGCAAATTCCTCCCATCATGGGAGAGGCTTATGTCCAGCAGTGGACGTTATGGGCTGTTGTTGTTGTTGTTGTATGTAACGCCAAAACAGAAGCCCATGGGCGGATTACAAACTTTGACACCAGGGCAATAAGCACACGATAAAAAGAAGTGTCATCTTGTCAGAGCCACTTTGATGGCAGTTCACATCTTCCTACAAAGGACCTTCTTTAATAAAATAATCTTGATTCTGATCTAGCTAAAGCTTACGTACCGACATCCTAAAAACTCGATGTTAGTAAACAGTTGCGCCAGAGTTATGAGTTCACCCTCCTCAAAATCATCTATAAGTTCCTCCATGAAGTTGCGTCTCACTTCCCATTGCTCGTCAGATTCGTGTTCCGTGCGTAGCGAGTCTATGTCTAGTGTAGGTTTCATTGTTTATTTATCGCGATTTTTTAACAAATTACGAAGCGTGGGAACTGGGAATGCAAAAACAGATGATTTTGTTGTTTTGACAGATTTAATCAGATTTTACGTTTCGTTTTAAGTGAATTTTCATTTCTACAAAGTTCAGATTGTGACAAGAGTGTTTGCTAGGATTATGAAACAAAAAACTTTTTTGCAGAATTAAAATTTGATTTTATCACGGTTTACGTGCGTGAGACAAACAAAGCTTTTGTGTAAAAATGTATTTTGTTGTTTATTTTCCAACATAGAAAAATAAAAAGAAACGTTACCTTGTGTTGCAATTAAAAAAATAAAAGAATAGTACATTACGGAATTTCAGCCCGAGCCGAAGGCGAGGGCGTAATTGAGCCGAGCATGTTATAACCAATATGCACGTATATCGTACGACGTTTTTTAACACATTTGCGAGGAAACATAAAAAAAAAACATTTCACAATACAAGTTCAAAGAAAATAAATTTGAGAAAAATGGCGCGAGGATTATTTTCTGCCGTGGCTACGTGAAACTGTTGGCAAAGACGCTAGAGCATGCAGCCAAGTTTTTAAATTACCGAATTTACAAACTGTTTTTTATTTTTATTTTAAATAAACTAAATTTGTGAATGCACACTGTTGCTTTCCCGCCATTTTAACAGCGCGCTAGCGCAGCCTATTGACTGACGCCGCGCGGCGATTAGTTCGAAATTTGAATAGCAACAGGGCGCTGCTCACTAGCTGGAGTCGTGCGGCGGCGATCAGTTCCTTATTTGAAATTAATGGCAAATAATACTGTTATGGAATTTGTATGGACTTTAACTTAACTATTTGCTTTGGTAACACACGCGTTTTTTATGACCCGCTTTACATACATATTTAAAACCGGTGGAATTACATCAGCTTTACGAGCAAGGGTGTTATATGGGCGGATTTTTTTAAAAGTGTACCTTAGGTTTTCATGATGTCCCTTATGTTTAATGTTTTTTTTTATTTACTTTATTGCAATAAACTATGATTTTTCAAACGTGTCTTGATTGAGCATAAGTTTGGTAGCATTTCTGTATTTCTTTTTTTTATTGTTTCTGGTCTAATTATAACTTTTCAGTACAATTAAATGACTAATAAGTAGGTTTTTGTCATGTCCCCTCGTCAAATAGTAACTTAAAAAGTAGAATAACAGTTTAATTATCAGTATGTAGATTAATGTAATTACATTATTTTAAGGCTTAAATAATATTATTTCTGATAAACCTAGATACAACAATTCCATAATAACAAATTGATTTTAAATTATTTTTTAAATCATAGTCTGGAAATTTGACCGGGTGGAACTTTCCCGTGAGTAACACGAATTTAAGTGGTTTTAAAAAAATATTACTAAATTATAAATATATTTTTTCGTTGGCAATATTACAAAGCTGTCTGATTGACTGCCGCCATCTTGACAACAAATTTTCTGTCATCGTGCACAACCGCTACAAGGAGGACGCGTACAGTGTGTGCATAAAATATATCCAGTGACTAGCGGCACTTTTTAAGCTAATTGAACAATTTTTTACACGTTTCCTACTTAATTTACGAACTGTTAGTTAATAGTTTTATAAATTGTTGTATAATTTCCTTGATATAACGGCAAATCATGGAAATTAAAATGCAAACATATTTTTTGTCGGACTTTCGTTACATTCCACTGACTAATTCTGACGGAAACGTTACTCAATGGAGAAAATTGTTAGTCAGTGGAACGCTAAAGCTGTATTCACGACGAACAGCGTTCCGTCAGTACACATAATATTTTATTGCGTTATTAAAATAGACGCAAAATCATGAAAACTAGCAACTGTTTTGAATTGTTTTTGGATATTTATTTGTTTTTGTTGTGCAACGTCAACACGTACAACGTCTTAAAACCAGGCTTGTGCCAGTGAGTGAACGAGATGGCGCTAGAAGACTTGTATAGCTCTGTCACTTTCACTCGCCGGAACAAGCCTGGTTATAAGACGTTGTAATACGGCCGCGATTAAGACTCATTAAAACAAAGTCAGTTTTAATGATAATTTTAAGGTTTTTTAAATATTGTTTTTCATTACGAAGTTTATTCAGTTTTCTAGTAGGTATATTGTAACAAAGCAAAATAATTTCAATAAGTTGGTAAAACAATCAAAATTGGCAAAAAATCCTTCATTGTAACCAGAGCCCTTTCTTTTCCACTGACAAATTTCAACGTTCCAATGAGTAACTGTCCCTCTTAGAATAATTCAAAATTAAGGGTTTATTATTACTTTTGTGTTCAGTTTTTGATATTTTAATATTGTTATAAAGACAAAATATTTGTTTTACTTTCAAATTATATAACAAAATAGTAATCAATGTTGATTTGGATCTCAGAATGTCAGAGGATATAAACATACAATTATTTTATTGTAAAATTTCTCTGTCCGAACTAAATGTTGATTATTTTAATTAAATAATACCTACCTGATTTAATAAAGTATGATTTCCATTGTACCAGTTTTATTTAACTTACTGAGTAAGATAATAAATCGTTATTCAGTGGAACCCAAAATCCTTTATAATAGAATTTGAATAACAATTATGAATAATTTGTAGCAGCTATTTAAATATTCTATACATTTTCTTAAAGTTCAATTAATAGACAATAAGAATTCAATTATACATATTGAAAACAAAACAAAAAAAATGAGGACCTTCATTTTAACATAGGTACACTTTTAAAAAAATCCGCCCATATACCACATTTACTAAACTTTGACCATTTTATTTAAACCAGTTGATCTGACATCGACTTATTAGAAACTAATAAGTAACCTTTTGCACCAGGCTGTTATTAAGATCCCTAAGTACATCATAAATGACTAAAATAACTAGCGCAAGAAAAAAAAACTACCTGTTCTTCCGTGCCAAATGTTTAATAGTAGTTTTAGTTACTATGAAACTGGCAACATAAATATTGACGTATTACCGTATCAAACACAGAAGTTCTGTATCAAGGTGTAATTTTGCACAATGCCTTTAATTTTCAAGACAACTAGCGCCAAAATAAGGTGATACCAGAAACCAATGTATCGTTTAACTCGATCGGGTTATAATAGGTAAAGTAGTTCTTACAATTTGTCAAATAAGTTTTTGTTTTGCCAAAATATTTATAATTCTGATCGTTATCTGAGGGTAATCGTTGTTAAAAATGATTTGGTATTCTCCAAATATGACATGAAGCATCAAAAATTGTGTTATACCAGCCGCACAGACATCACAGAAGGTAAATTATTCAATTATATAATTAAGAATACATTCTCTTTGTTACCAAAATATTAAGTTAGATTTTTATCGTTTAACAGGTCGATAAGAGTAACTGTAAACTGGAGAAACGTTGTAATTGCCGTCGAAAAGTAAAATTACGCTACCAAAATGGCGTTTTCTATACGAAAAATGTTTTCAAACATTTCGTATTTTTCAAAATCTGGAGACCAACACAGTCCAGAGGGGTATCATGCCCGTGAAACTACAAGTCGACGTTATACGTTGGATGAAACGTCGCAGAGCATGGAATTTCAGTCCATAGAGCCTGATTCTACATCAAATTATTACACTGCAAGTTTGAATTTACCTGAATCAGTGAAAAAGTTTGCAGCTAAAAAAGGTTCTCTATCTGACACTGACCTCCTTCATATCAACGAAGTTGGCACCAAGAATCAAAAAGGAAAAAATAAATTAAAACTGGATATCAGAAAAGCCAGTCAGTCTATGAATGAATCTCTTTCTAAAACAGACAATCCGTACATTGAAAATACTCCTACACATATCTCTTTAGATTGCCAGAGTGCTGACTTATTCAGTCAAAAGTTCAAACAGTTAAACTTCAGCCGCTCGTTCGAGTTTGACATCTCATCGGATTCAGAAGAGGAGCTGGATATAGAATCATTGTCTGAATGTTCTGATACCGACATTTCTGTAAAAGAAGAAGAAAAGTGTGAAGTAAAAATGTGCCGGAAAGTTGAATCGAGTTGTGAAAATCAGTTGGTGCCTTCAGCTACTCCTGAATCATTTGGTGATGTTGAAATAGACCGTAATGAGGAACAACGGGTCTCCTTACTTCTCAACTATCAAATGAAGTTTGAGAAAATCGAGTGTGTCTTGAAGAAGCTGCTTTCCGAGTTCCAATTCCATATAGAAGTCTCCAAGATCTTCAACGGCAGGTCATTCGTAACTGCTCTACCTGGGACTGATGTTTCAAACATACCAAAGATGTTGGGACAAGTAACGTACATGGATAACGTCAAACGTGACAGTCCAACAGAATCCTGGAACATAATTATGGAGAAAGAAGACGTTGCTACGAAATACAAGTTTCGAAAGCAACTTCAGTCTTTAAAACACTGCTTGGATCATTTCACCAACACTTATTTACAGACGCAAGAGCCTAAGACAAGAGTTAGGCCTGTTATCAAACGCAGCATCACCTTTGATCTTCACAAAGGCAAACGGATGCATAAACACATGAAAATCTCAAACAAGAAGCGCATAAAGCACTTTGATTTTCCCGACTACAGAGATGCCCTTCTCAACTTGTTTAAAGAGCCAAATTTCGAAGAGACGGACATTCAACTAGACCGTACTGAAGATGAATCAGGTCATCAATGTGCCTGTAATTGCCACAATCATTCCTTAAGTCAGTCAGATTCTGGTTTGACAACAAAAGAGAATCTCTCAAATCAGTCGATCACTTCTTCGATCGGAAACTTCAGTTTGGATTCTACTACTCTCTCCGCATATTCTGAGTCCCTTGAACAGGTTATAAGCTATAATAGCTTTGAAGATTCCACTCTTTTCAATTCACTGCAGCAGAAGCCAGCTGTTGAACGCATTACCTTCTATGTTCAGGCTCACAGCATACAGATACGTTGTGATACAATAGATAAGGATGAATCAAAGAACATAATTTCTTTCTATTGTCCGGCCTGCGACATAACAGAGCATGAAGAAGATGGCCTACTCAAACACATACTCTGCCAAAAACATTGCGAGAAAATTCACTTCTTATACAAAAGCGTTTACATAAAAAAGTGTGTTGCACAAGGAAAAGAAATTCAACCGAGTACAGTCCTTAATCCCATGAAATTGTACCGAGATGACAACAAAATCGTTTGCTTCGGTGATGCTGTGTATGCTTGCTCGCTGTGCTTTGAAAATAATATTGTGGGGGAGTCAATCTTAATGGCACATTGCGCTGAAGAAATTCATGCAGACCGAAAGGAAAAGATGTATGAGATGTTTGAATAAACATGGAGAACAATGATTGATCAAAAATGCTGGTAACTATGGTATGACTTTCTATTTTCTTCTCTATGATAGGTCAGTATTTCTCATTCTCAATACTTCTCTTACCCTAAATTTGGACGATATTATGTTTGCATGTTCTTTTTTTTAAAGAAATAAGCGACAGAGCTGGCTATTGTTTTGATTATGAGCTTTTATAATACATATTTTTATAAATGTTGTAATTTAAATATGTGTAAAGACGCTGGCGCCATCTTTGAAAAGATACTTAATTTTGTTTTAGTTCGATAGGGTTTTTTACTTTGTAACTTGCTAACCCTACAAATGAAAATAAGAAACTATTATTATTAGTTAGAATGTTGAAAAAATTAAAAACAATAATCGGCTCTTTTGCAAAACAATCCTAACTATTCCTAACCAATGACATTTTAAATCTATTTCTTTTACATTTACTTCTTTTTTTACAAAAAAAAAAAGAAATCTCAACATATTTTTATACTTATTCCTTGTCTTTTTGTGTTTACAAAAATCGACGATTAGTAATTATTATTATAAATTAGTAGAAATAAAAAAAATATAAGGTGCTCGAGGACTCTTTATTGCAGATTGTGTTCAAATAATTCTGTCTGTCCATTGTTACAATTTTAGCGAAATAAAAAAACCGTTTGTTTTCTGTAGTTGTCGCTTTTTCGTAAAAAAAAAGTATGCTAAAAAAAAAGTTTTTTATTAAAAAAAGTACTAACCTATCTTTAAAAAATACTGTCAATCAGAAAATACTCTGCTTTGGTGCTTTATTAATTTATTACCAAAATATATTAATAATAAATGATTATAAAACCAGCCGTCCCCCACAGCAATAAAAAGGCACACACACGGACACAGACACATACACACACAAAGAGATTAGGGTTGATCAATGCCATTCCAGTGCATTAAAATTATAATACTTAGACAGATTTTTGAAAAATCTGCAAAATGATGTCATAACATTAAACAATCTCATTTTAAAGTAGGTACATAGCTCTACATTTTTTTTTGTCAAAGCAGTTTATATTGTGTTAAGTAAGTGAAAGTTTTGGATTATTCCGATCTGTCACCCCGCTTTGTCCCCTTAGGGTGACAGATAGGAAAAAAAAAGTTCGATCTGTCCCCCTGTTAGCAATGAGGGGACAGTTCGAACTTTATTCACACCTTAACGGTTTCATCTGTCCCCCTATCAATGATAGGGGGACAGACAAAACTTTTTATTCCTGTTTGTCCCCCATAGAATTTAAATTAATTCTTAAAAGTAATTCTACACGTTATAAGTGATGAATTGTTATGAATTAAAAATTAACATTTGTAATACTCGTATGAAGTCATATTAGGACTGATTGTTATTATACTTATTATACCTGGAATATCTACTACGTGATTTATGGGACTGTGACTGATCGATACAGAAACAAGAGAAATATTTATAATTTATTTAAATACAGGTCGTTATAATATCCAAACCACTAATCTTTTATTTAATTCTTGAAAGTAAGCTTATAACGTGTAGAATTACTTTTGAGAATTAATTTAAATTCTATGGGGGACAAACAGGAATAAAAAGTTTTATCTGTCCCCTTATCAATGATAGGGGGACAGATGAAACCGTTAAGGAGTGAATAAAGTTCGAACTGTCCCCTCATTGCTAACAGGGGGACAGATCGAACTTTTTTTTCCTATCTGTCACCCTAAGGGGACAAAGCGGGGTGACAGATCGGAATAATCCAAAGTTTTTTTGTAATTAGGCCGAGTAAAAGACCTGAACAACTGAATGACTTGATTTACCGATTGTTATTTGCAACGAAAAAGCGACATCTCCTAATAAACCATTTCTCAAAAACAGGGTGTTACTAGAAGACTTTTTACATCTTTTTGTTTATAACTTAGAGTAACTTAGCTCTTTTTGTGTAATAACTAGTGTATTAATTAAGCACATTTATTAACTAACGCCTCTATAATCGTTAACTATAAGAAAAAATAGCAAATCCTATGCAAATTATTACAGACTGATTTTATTTTTCTTATCTAAAAACTTCAAACAAACTCTTTCTATATATTTATTTAAAACATTTTTTGTTGATTCGATTTTTTAAATTGTTATTTTTGTCTACTTGTTTTTACCCGACCGTTCAAAGGAGGGTTCTATTTTTATTAATGAACAATAGTGCAATACCCATTGAAGTTGTATCGAAATTATGTAAGTAGTATCTAAGATAATATATGTTTGTGTAGGGCTCCATATTTAATAAGAAATTAGAGAAAACTCGTTGCATTTTGTCTCCTAAATAATTCAAGCTTATCTTTGTCTATATTTTTCTGTTTGAGACCGACCCTTTACTTGCATAACCGAATGTAAATTAACCTAATGCAATACTCTAAATTTGAATTGATAAAAATGATTCAATGCTTACATAATGGTGCATGCCTTGAATACTGTTACGCAGTGCTCTATAAAAACACTAGTTTTCTTTAATTCCTTCATAAGGTAATGGAGCAACGTCGTATTTAGTCAATAGCAATCATTGTTGATCTCAAATTGCCTCAATTTAGAAAGAAATAAAAAAAAAACAAAAGACTGATTTTTGATGCCATTTAATCCAAATGAAATGTTGTTATCCAGAAAACGTAATAAAAATTTGGTAAAAATAAGAAAAATTGCCCTCCGATCTTTTTTCTTTTACTGAGAAAACGTAAAAAAGAATACAAAACTGTGATAACATTTTAGTTTAATTTCAAGGAAACTGAATCTGGACACTCGATTTGTTTTTTCTTATTTTTACTCAATTATTTTCGCGTTTTTCGCCATTTCGCAACCGCCTATGCTAAGCTAGATTATGGTTAGTTCTTTTAATTAAATATAATCATGTAATACTTACGATATTATAGTTAGCTTCGTAGAAGACATGAAAATTATACACAAATTGAATAAAAAAGACGCTACACAAAATAACTCCAGAGTTAAAAAATCTGCACATACAAAAACAAAATTAAAACAGAAACATAAAACTGTTGTGAAAATTTTAAGATTAAAAGATACACATATTCCATTGCAATTAATTTTTAACTTTAAAAGATAAACTCATTTATGCTAACTTAGATTAAGATAAACGAAAAAAAAAAACAATAAAAATACTAATTGTAAGGCATATCTTTCTAGATGTGTAGTTTAAGTAAGCCATTATGTTATGTGTAGTGTACAAGTTAAAAGTAACTTTAAAAAATTTAGTGAACCGCATTGTTAAATGGCGCCGATTCTCTTGCGTTAACTAAACTGAAATGCAGAGCTTAATTAAGTTTAGTGTTGTCAAATGTACTAGAGACTCAGATAAACACAGACATTTGAAGATTTCACTCAACTCAATGTTTAACAGTTCACTGCTGGACATAAGTTTCTCACAAGCTGGGCTACAGCACCCGATTTTCCGCGATGTCAGTTAATCTACCTGAAGTGCGTCCTACAATACAATTGCCGATACATGGTCTCCACTCCAGGAATCGCTTGCTTTATCGACCATCGGTCCTTCGAACATGGCCAGCCCATTTCCACTTCAGCTTGCTTACTCGTTTTTGACTTACGACCTAAATTGGTAGCTATCCATCCATCTCTTTCCGTTTTAATCTTCTATTCAAAAAGGCCATAGTTTCGGTCAGCTTGCAGAAGATTCGGCGCCATGATATTTATAACAAACTTACTTCAGTATATTGTACTCAAATTCACCTCAAATATTATTTATCTGAAGCTAAATCTAAAATTTCAAAGTCTTGCAATATTTTCTTACTCTTGTCAATTACCTATTTCTAGAAGTGAGCATTATATCTTTAATAAACCTTTTTTATTTCGGTTCAAATGAATAAATAGCTCATCCTAGTGTGTAGTATAAGACTAGCAACTACTTGAGCATAATACATGAAATATGTCACACTGTAACCATTAATCTTGGTAGTATCAGTGCGTTGGCTAACGACTGGCAAAGATCAACTTGCGATGACATGAGAATCAGTTTGGTAACCTCGATAATGTATGTTAGACTGTAATAGAGCCAAGCTGTGAGATCAGTGGTGATGAAATAAATCACACAGAGTAACACGGTATTTAAACCCAGGACCCAGTTACCAACGGTCCTACGACTAAATAATTCTAAAAAAGCTGACCCAGGCGATGTTACAGCTCTTGTCTAGCATATAAATCGTCTCCCAGTCATCTCATCTTAAAAAGTCGACCACTGTTGCTACTCTCACATGATCATATTGATTAAAATCATGATGTAAAAATGTAAATCATTCAAAAAATAAACCCTTTGCAAATTAGGCAAAAATGTGTTCTATAGAGCGTTAGTGAAAACTAAACTAAATTGTCTTTGAAGGCACTACTGTGATTAAAACTGTTATTAGGAAAAAAAAAACATTGTTAAAAAATAGTTGTTGGAATTAATTTTGCGATGGCTTTTAGAAAACAAGAAAAAAGTTTTTGTTATTAAGTTTTTTTTTAGAAAAACTGGTGTTGGGTGCATAAATCATTGTTTTATTTTAATTAATTAATTGTAATAAAAAAAACTAACAAGCCAATCCTGACACTTACCTCTGAATTTCCAAAAAAATAGGGTTAGAATTTTTTTTGTAAATAAAAACTTGTTTTTTAAAAGTCATGGCATGCAATGGCCTTTTGAGTGTAATCTGTGATCCCAAAAACGTGTTCATATCATTGTACAGCAGCCGTAGATTATGGGAATTATAAAAAAATGCTTATTTTTCCATTTTTACTAGATTTAATTTAAAAAAAAATGTTTTTAATTATATTTTTTACAACAAAATATTAATTTGTGTAGTTTTTCTGTGTAAATAAATCGCCAAAATATTTAGTTTTGGAACGGAATCATATTTTTATAAAAAGATTTTACTCTTTTACATTTTGTGCTATATTTTACCTTACCTACTACCTCAAAGTTATCTTTTAAACTGAGTAACTATTCTTGTTCATAGTTTTATCAAGCTCCATGATTGTGGAGTAGTAAATGGTAATTACTGAGCTTTCTACTTTGTTATCTAAACTATTGGTTATTTATATATTACTAGCTGTCGCCCGCTACATAGTTCATGTGAAAATTTTAATGTGCATGGTGAGAAAAAAAGTACGCTATGTGCTATTACAGACTATAATCTAATCTATCTCTGTGCCAAATTTCATCCAGATACGTTCAGCCGTTTTAGCGTGATTGAATTATAAACATCCATCCAAACTTTTGCACGTTTATTAGTAGATATCAACGTTATATGCACTTTTTTAAACATATTTATTATTCGACTTCTTACCCAAGTGGCGAAGCCCAAAAGGAGAATATAGTTTTAATTTTCAGTAAAAGGTATTTTTCAAGAACTCCCACATTATGTTTGGGTACACAAAATGTATTTACAAATTAACAAAACAATTTGATGTAACTACTTACATGCATTTTTTTTTGTCAATAACTTTTGTACAGTCTGCATAATATTTAATGTGCAGTTTCTTAAATATTGTCTACATTTTATTTACGAATATTTACTATCAGGAAGAAAAAAAATACAATTTTTTTCACCTGTAGCCACTATTTTTTACCTAATTCAACTGACTTCAAACAAAAGAGGTTCTCAATGTTTTTTTTTTTTTTGTAATATTTTTTCTTCCACATCCAGAGCTTATGAAATAAATTCCTATAATCTACTTAAGCTGTATGCCCTGTTGTATTCTTGATGACTGTTAGCTTTATCATTTCGAGTATTAAAAATAAACCATTTTCGACTGATTAAAATATACCGTTTTGGAAATATTTTCTTTGTTTTATTTCTTATACAATATCATTAGTCGAGTGCAATTAGATAATAAGGTGGAACGACGTTTATAGTGGTCGGATTTTCATGGGACTTTTTTGAGTTCCTAGAAGAGTGGAGAATAAAGTTAAAAAAAAAAATTTCGACGCTCGTGACTTTTTTATTTCCTTTGAATTTTTTTTTTCTTCTATGAATGACTTCAAATTCAATGAATTCATATTGTAGCGTAATAGTGTGACCTGCGTGCATCCATTAAACGCTAATTTGGTCTGTTTCTTTGTTCATTGTTGTCGATGTAATGTAAATTTAAAGTATTTTTGAAAATATCCTATTTTCTGCTATTATTTCAAAAATATCGAATTTTATGACTAAGATTTCTTTTGAAATTGGTAACTGATGCTTTTTCACAGATAACTGGACCAGAAAGCATTAATGAAGACCACTTCCATGAGTGTAGTGACTTAAAATTCATTTGGAAATGTTAGAAAATCGTCTATGTTAATGAAGGCATTTTTTTCCAAATACTGCTATGAAACTCAATGTATAAATTATCGTCTTAATCCTCATTTTATTAGCTATCTAACGAGGTACAATAAGAAGAAAAAATTTAAGGATACTTGTTAAATATTGTTTTTTGCTGAAAAAGTAAAACATGACAAAATGCCTCTATCGCTAAGAAGTGGGAGTGGTATCGGTATCGGTATTGATATTAAATTTCGCGCAAAGACCCAAGCTTGCAACTTATCTTAGATAGAAATCGTGAGAAATGGTTACGTTATAATTACGATAATTTTTGTAAATTTACCAGCGGCCCATTCCACCTTCATCAGCAATAATCAATATTTATCGAGTACCACCAATTTTTGTTTTTAGTTTTTGTTATCTGTGGATAGCAGATATAATACGGATATTTTCGAGTCCGTTACCCCAGCCAGATGTTGTCGAAAATGGTCATTTGAATCTTATAGATAATTAGTTATGCGGCTTCTGTAATTGTTGCGCACATTTTTAAATTTGTTGCGCTTATAGTTTTTTAATTATTTCACAAAAACATTTCCTGCTGGGGTAACGTTACCCCAGCCAGACCTTTTTCTTTCTAATGGGAATATTTAAATAAATACTAGCTTTAAAATTAGTTGTCTAGTTGAAGTAAATGTTGTGCCTTATTTTGTGTTTGTTCTTTCATCGGTTGCGAAGTTATTCGAGATTTTGCTGGGGTAACGTTTTTGGTTTTGCTAGATCTTTGAAATGGTTGAGCGGATTCTTATCATATTTTGTACATGACTTCTTAGGAATTAGTTTAAATTAGTTCTGCAATAAAAAAAAAAAAAAAAAAAACAAAATAATGCATAGCTTAAAGGTTATTTCATTAAATAGAAAAACACTTCAATTGGTCCCAGCACTCTCAATAAGAGGTCTAAAGACCTACTTTAAACATTATTTTGAAGCTTGTAACTGCCTTCAAATGTATGTGAAGTTTCATTAGTATCCTGTAAGTATTTAACAAGTTATGATGATATTCAGTTCTTCACGAGCACGGTCTTGATGCGCGCGGTGTTATTTGGCTACTGGATTGGATATATGAACTGAATGTTATGTCAATTATTAGTTTTTTAGTTCAGTTGTATATCAGTAAAATTTCAGCGTAGTACATTGGATAATTAATGAGATAATACGATTAAAGTCATTAGGAAGTGAATGACCATGGTAACCCGACCAAGTTTAGGTGGTTACGAAAAAGCGAAAACGCAGAACATTATACTATCTTTTGAAATGTTTAGTATAATACACCTTACAGTTTCGGTACAGACGCGTACACTGTTAAATATGCATAATAATATAATAATATCTGTACTATGAAAATATTATTATCTTCCAGTTGCACAAACTTAATCAAAAATCACCGATATAACATGTCGTTCGGTGGGACGCGGGAGGGGTGGGGTGAAGGGGTAATACATTGTTTGCATAACGCACTAAACATGCTCCATTATCACATAATTCATCTTGTAGAGTGCGCGTGCGCTTCGGCAGTTCCGTTTCCTGTTTTTGCAAATATTTATCGAGTGCGTGAGAGCTATTATATAATAATAAGTGTGGCGAATTACTGCTAATGTGGAGTGATTCCATTGATGATCATTTATTATGGTGCGGGTTGCTTGATGAATTCACGAACAAGGTAAGCTTGCATAATGTAACTACAGAGATAGTAGCAAAATTATTATTAATATGTACATGTTGTTAGGTACTTATCTAAAACTGTATTTTTTTAAGGCTTAAATATTTGAATTTAGGAACTTACTCATTATTTTCTTTTTTTAGCAAAATTATTATCTGTAATTTTAATCTGTGATTGTTTTTAAGTATAAGTTTATTAATACTTTAAAAGTTCAATTGAAATGATTATTTTACCTGTCAATAAAAATTCTTTAATAATCATGTAGTTTTTTTAAAACTTGTGTACATGTCTGTACTAAATTTGTAACACTATCCTACATATTTTAGAAGGTACCATAATGTTCTGCGTTTTCGCTTTTTCGTAACCACCTAAACTTGGTCGGGTTACCACGGTCATTCACTTCCTAATGACTTTAATCGTATTATCTCATTAATTATCCAATGTACTGAGCTGAAATTTTACTGATATACAACTGAACTAAAAAACTAATAATTGACATAACATTCAGTTCATATATCCAATTCAGTGGCCAAATAACACCGCGCGCATCAAGACCGTGCTCGTGAAGAACTGAATATCATCATAACTTGTTAAATACTTACAGGATACTAATGAAACTTCACATACATTTGAAGGCAGTTACAAGCTTCAAAATAATGTTTAAAGTAAGTCTTTAGACCTCTTATTGAGAGTGCTGGGACCAATTGAAGTGTTTTTCTATTTAAGTAATGAAATAACCTTTAGGCAATGTATTATTTTGGTTTTTTTTATTGCAGAACTAATTTAAACTAATTCCTAAGAAGTCATGTACAAAATATGATAAGAATCCGCTTAACCATTTCAAAGATCTAGCAAAACCAAAAACGTTACCCCAGCAAAATCTCGAATAACTTCGCAACCGATGAAAGAACAAATACAAAATAAGGCACAACATTTACTTCATCTAGACAACTAATTTTATAGCTAGTAATTATTTAAATATTCCCATTAGAAAGAAAAAGGTCTGGCTGGGGTAACGTTACCCCAGCAGGAAATGTTTTTGTGAAATAATTAAAAAACTATAAGCGCAACAAATTTAAAAATGTGCGCATCAATTACAGAAGCCGCATAACTAATTATCTATAAGATTCAAATGACCATTTTCGACAACATCTGGCTGGGGTAACGGACTCGATATTTTCAGGAAAATATTTACGTTGACCGTCATAGAAATATTTTGAGGAAAATGGACTTCTTTAACTTATAGATAGACGATTTCCTGATAATTGTGAATACATTTTTAGTCACTTCACTCGTAAACAAGGTTTTCTTGAATATTTTTACATTCAATTATCTGTGAAAAAGTATCAGTAACTGATTTCAAAAGAAATCTTGGTCTTAAAATTCAAATTTTAAAAATAATTGCAGAAAATAGGAAATTTTCAAAAAATACTTGAAATATTGCATTACATCGACAACAATGAACAAAGAAACAGACCAAATTAGCATTTAACCCGGCGGGAGTGTGGTGACAAAATATTAGGTACATCAATGTGGCGGGGTATGATATACCCCAAAACAAAACTGCCAGTATAGCATTGTTGTTATTAAAATTATGTCAAATTATTGTATTCTTTATTTATTTAGGTACATCAATATTGTTTTAATAAAAAATAGATATTATTAATACATTTTAATCATTTTAATTAAAAATTTATTAAGGCACAAATTCTTGGTTACAGAATCATAACGGTCATTCTAAAATCGCAACAAACTAAACAAATTTTCCTTAACGGAAATGAAGTGTGCGGGAGCGGGGAATTGATAATCAAATACGGGTGTACGCCACGAGTGATTTATTTCGACTGACCTAAACTAATACATGAGCAAATATGTATACTACTTACATACCTATCACACTACACCACAGGGGTACAAGAAGGAAAAAAAAAAAATGTCATATTATAGAAAACATTTTTTTTTTTTAAACTAACAAACACTTGTTAATATATGTGTCGGCGCCACTGACGTATAAATCCTATGGACTTGGCATACCTACAAGAAAAACGTGGACATACCTACATTAAAGAGGGAAAATAAAATGGCGGCTAATAGGGTAGCCCATATCGATATTTCTCTACAATCGATGTTAGATAAAAGATTGTGAGAATGTTTTCACGTTGTCACGGTCCAATATCAACGGGTAAGTATTTTTATCACACTTTTCTTAGCTTCACTTGTTTAGAACTAACAAAATAACTATGTAAGCAAATCTTAAAAGTTATTTTTCACCGACTTCCCGGTTTTTGATTAAGCTAACATTTTGCATGTTTAGTTTGGATGATATTACTGCCGATTCTCTGGTTCAGTAACTAATCTAAAATTAGAGAATCGACATTTTTTACTAAAAGCGCAGTGTATGTGTTTATGCCTTGCGCTTCATCGTGTTTTTAGTCGACATCGACAATATTAGTTCAATTAAATGTGACAGCTCTAATTTACGTCCGTCTCTTTCCCGTTTTATTAGAGAGAAAAAGATAGCAATAGCCAAACAGCGGGAAAATAAAATGGCGGCCTGGCCGCAAATAGGTATTTCAAAGACGCTAGGAATGAAGGTTTGCTATTATAGTAACTGTCAAAAACACTGTTATCCTTTTTCACTTATGCAAAATTCTAAAAGTTAAAAAGAGATAACAGTATTTTTATGATTTCGGTGTCGATATGCCTCATATTTGTATAACTGTATTTTCTATAGTCAAACATTTCAAGTCCATATGATTTATACGTCAGTGGTCGGCGCACATTAGCATTTGTCATTGTCAAGAGTGACAGGTTGTCAACGTCACTCTAGCGTAGCGTCGAGTCTGTGGTAGCGGGGCGGCCATCTTAGAATTCAGTTCTTTGAGAGCGGTCGCCAGCGCACCAAGTTTTCGACGAATCGCTATCCATCGCCTTAATCATGGTGTATTTTATAGTGATTAGTGTTGTTCTGAATATTAGTGATTTTCATTTACGCAGTTGTAGAATTATTTTAATGTTATAAGAAAATCGTTTAATTTAAATTAATCTGATTGGACTACCCACATAGCCCCGTTGCAAGATGGATTCTGTAGAAGGCCGTCCTGAGCTTTCATCAGAAGTGGGATGCAACTCAAACGCCCCACATGGTCTAAGTGACAGTGCTAACCAGGAAAAGTGTAAAGACAATGCGCGCTCGTGGTGTGTCATCGCGGACTTGTTTCTTGTTGTGAATGCAGTGGAAGGAATCCAGTTTAAAGAATTGATCAAGGCTAGATTTGTGAACGCGATACGTCAGAAGTTTTCATCACTGCCACCAATCAAACAAGGACACGAACAGGCGGATTTTCGGACAAAGACGTCCGCCGTCAGGAAGTTGTTGCCTGTGCCGGCTGCAACAGGCGTTGGGCAGTGACAACAAGCCAGCAGCAGCTCACTGGTGTGCTTCAAGTATGTCTACATTGCCAGTCGCTGCTCATCAGGCAGGTCCAGTGCTGCTGTGTTGGTGGAAAAGCGGGTGGACCTTTCGTCGAGCCAGGATATGAAAGTACTTTGGTGAGTCGTTTTCATTTTGTTACGACTCTGGAGCAGAGTGCTAATTCTGTTTTATTTATCATTAAAAATTAAAAACTAAAAGCTTTGAATTATAACGGTGCCTACAGGGCAAAGGGTAGGCTAAGAAAGATGCCAGTGGGTCACGTACCAGTCAATGTTGATAAGGATTTTAATGATGATGAGCAAGCTTAAGTGGTAGCAGCCTGTGTGGCACCTGGAGGCCTATGTGGCACCTGTAGGGCGGGGAGCTTTAATGGTGTGCATACGTAGTGTGAACGTAGTGCATACGTAATGTAAACGTAGTGCATACGTAGTGTAAACGGAGTGCATACGTAGTGCGTGCGTAGTGGATGCGTAGTGTAGACGTAGTGCATACGTAGTGCGTGCGTAGTGGATGCGTAGTGTATGAGGTACATACGTAGTCCATGCGTAGCTTGCGTAGTGTGTGCGTTGCATACGTAGTCCGTGCGTAGCTTGCGTAGTGTGTGCGTTACATGCGTAGTGTGTGCGTTGCATACGTTGTGTACCACTGTTTTAGTACCCTTTCGGTTATAGTAGTGTGTTTGACCGTACCAGTAGTTATTACGTAGTCGTGGTCCGTGGGACGCGATGCGTGTTTAGCTCTGGCGGAGGTCGGGGTCTGGAAAGACCGTAGTGTGTAGTCACTGGGTGATGCACATGGCAGATCCATTTGATGGATGTGAGAGCAATGCGATTGCCGGTCGGCTGGAGAGCCGTGGCATTAGAGGTTTTACTCGAGGGTTTCTGTAAGCTTCGTAGTTTTTGTTGCAATAGAGTTAAAGGTTGATTCGAACGACTATGGTTCACGGCCCAAGGGTTAACCTATTTTCGATTATTCCCAAACCATGTTTGATTTAGTCAACTGCCTCGTTGGTTTTGTAATGGCAAGCGTGACTGCTGAGCATGAGGTCCTGGGTTCGATTCCCAGGTTGGGTAAAGTGTTGTTCGGTTTTCCATCAGGAATTTCTCAGGGGCCGACACGGAATCTGGGTCTGCGCCGGTTGATGGCAATAGGCTCGCCCCCTATTGCATAAGACTTGGGCATAGCTGGCGGAGTGTGAGTGTACTATTGGGTGCACCTTAGTTTAACCCTTCGGGGATTACAGGTGTGATGTTAGATTTTATTAGAGTAGGATTTGGTTAAAACAGAACAGTGGAGTTCTTTACTTTCACCGACCCGATGAATTTAGAGTTTGGTCTGGAGTGACCGACCGAGTGGAACAAATTTCTGTCGTGGACTATTTGTTTGCAGGGTAACCATCACACGAGACATACCAGGAGGTTCGAGTAAGGACATCAGGCTACCCGAATTTGAATAGCGGTAGTAGCAGCGGTGGTGCAGCGGGCGCAGCTCCTGAGCAACGTCGCGTGGACATGTGTGTGATTAGCGCATGCGCACCTACCTGAGATCGCAACTGCAGAACATTGTTCAGATAAGTTCGAAGCTTTTCCTAGTTCTACTCCTGCAAAGAAAACTGTTAAGTTCGTAAAGTTGCTTGCAGGTTGGTTGTCTGTCGAGCAAAAGTGTGACTCTGAAATTCAGGACATAAAGAAATGTACGAACGGTCATTTACCGGAGAATGTTACACAAACTTATGACGTTAGGAAAGGTATCCTTAGAAAAATCGTTTGTAATAAAACAGTTTCTTGGTTGCCGGTAGTTCCCCGGTCTTTAATTTGGACGCTATTAAATCACGTTCATAATAAGTTACAACATTGAAAGGATAAAGCTTTAGATAAACGCTATGAGCAGTATTGGTTCCCCGAAATGTCAAAATGCGTGCGGAAAATTATCGGCTTGTGCATTATTTGCAAAGCATCAAAAGGTGCGGTCGGTACGAATTAAAAAAGGTTAGATAGTTCTCATGGAATTTATAAGTATGCCTACGAGAATTTATGCTCAGTACCTCACGGATATGAAGGTTTGCTTGAAATCGCTTCGCGCTTTTGAATTATGGTGAGGCCGAGTCGGCGCCAGAAGATGTAGAAAATGCTAGGAATGACTTGTTATCCACAAACGATAGTGACACCTTGACTGCATGCTCTTCTATTACCGTCAATTCCGACAGTGTCAGTGCGCACTCTGATCCTGTGACATGGGATGTAGATAACGAAATTGAAATATGGGACGAACTGGATATTCCGCAATCATAGGTATGTCGTCAGTATGTTTTACGTCTTGAATGAGTCTGTTGGTTACTGTAAGCACTGTGTAATCCAGAATTGCCTGGCCGAAAGGAGAGTGTCGTCCGGGCCACACCCAGTGAGGTTGGTTGAAGGGATGCACTCGTCCGATCTAGAATATCCTTATAGTCTATCCTGGTCGAAGGGACAGTGTCGTCCGGGCCACACCCAATAGGGTTGGTTGAAGGGATGCACTCGTCCGGTCCAGATGTGTTGCTGTTGATTGATAAGTTGCTGGGGGCAGTGTCATCCGGGCCACACCCAGTGGGGTTGGTTGAAGGGATGCACTCGTCCGATCCAGAAGTAATATCCTTATAGTCTATCCTGGTCGAAGGGACAGTGTCGTCTGGGCCACACCCAATAGGGTTGGTTGAAGGGATGCACTCGTCCGGTCCAGATGTGTTGCTGTTGATTGATAAGTTGCTGGGGGCAGTGACGTCCGGGCCACACCCAGTGGGGTTGGTTGAAGGGATGCACTCGTCCGATCCAGAAGTAATATCCTTATAGTCTATCCTGGTCGGAGGGACAGTGTCGTCCGGGCCACACCCAATAGGGTTGGTTGAAGGGATGCACTCGTCCGGTCCAGATGTGTTGCTGTTGATTGACAAGTTGATGGGGGCAGTGTCGTCCGGGCCAGATCCATTACGGGCTGGTTGAAGGGATACACTTGTTCATTTCAATGTCTTAATATGATCGACTCTGTGTTTGACGCTACAATCGAAAATCCATGTAAAGTCCTGTATGTAGCAGGACGGACGAGCAGATGTCTTGGTGATTAGACATTGTTTGTTCCAGGAATACAATAACGCCCGAGGACGGTCGTATGTCAGTCTGGCCGTGTCGGCGCACATTAGCATTTGTCATTGTCAAGAGTGACAGGTTGTCAACGTCACTCTAGCGTAGCGTCGAGTCTGTGGTAGCGGGGCGTCCATCTTAGAATTCAGTTCTTTGAGAGCGGTCGCCAGCGCACCAAGTTTTCGACGAATCGCTATCCATCGCCTTAATCATAGTGTATTTTATAGTGATTAGTGTGGATCAGAATATTAGTGATTATCATTTACGCGATTGTAGAATTATTTTATGTTATAAGAAAATCGTTTATTTTAAATTAATCTGATTGGACTACCCACATACCCCCGTTGCAAGATGGATTCTGATGAAGGCCGTTCTGGGGATTTAAAATGGCCACTTTATCAGAATCGTAATATGGATCAAGTTAAAAATTGCAAATTGTTAAAATGGGCTTTATGATTATGAACATAAAGTCTATTTTAAGAATTTAAACATTTTAACGTGATTCATATTATTATCCTATTATGATTCTACTAAAGCGGCCATTTTAGACCCCCTGAGCTTTCAAATATGAAATACGTCAACGTCAAATTTTTTTGACGTTTGCAGAGATGTCCAACATCACAAAACGCATTTCATTTTGAGTCCATGGATTAAAATGAATATTAGACAAAACGTGTACAGATTCATAAAACTATGAAATAACGTCATTAGAATCTTCAATTAGAAATTCTTAGAACTCTTTTGTAGTATAAACAAAAGAAAATTTTCAAAGCAAAAATAATATTGCTAGGAGGATTACCACTCCTTTGTTTTTATAGAATTTGTGATATTATTCAAACAAACAACAGATGTTTTACTATTCATTAAAATTATATTAGCAGGCAGTTACACTTAAGCTTATTCTAGTTAAAAGTAATATTTTTCATAGAAAAACATTATTGTTTTAAATACAACGTTACTAGCTAAAATGTTTTAAGTTTATCGTTCTAATAACTTTACACAAGATTGTAATTAGACAAGAAAATGGTCTGTTGGTATGTGATGCCGTCTCTGGAGTTTAAATCTCTAGTTTTATTTGTTAACAAACTAAAATCACAATCATGTTGGTACCTACTTAAGTTAATTTAAATTAGGCCCGGTTTTTGTAACAAAAAAAAAAAAAATATCTAACAAATTGCAACTTGCAAGCATTTGTCAACAGCTTGGTTGATAGAATTCTCAATAGCCAATCGGATCACTTGACAAACATTTTTCATCTTTGACATATAATTGGCGTTTATTACACAAACAACTACAAGTGTTAAAGTTGTTGCTTTTACTACACAAACAAGTACAAGGGTAATGTAATTAAAATAACGTATTTTACAACTGGAAATGTTCTACTGGTCTCGGAATAACAATTCGTGGTCCTTCAAAAACATTTAATTGCAAAGCTATTAATTCCAACACGTATTTCTCCAATGTGGCCATACAAGGGTGTTTGAAAGACGTGCAGTGGTTTTCTATAATTCTCTTTACAACTCTTATTCTAACGCTGAACCCTTCTAAACTTTGTATGAAACATAATAAAAGTCTTCCGTTATTTTTGTTGTAAGCACAATATAGGTTATACAATTCTAAATTAGACTGTATGTATTGGAAATTTTTTGAAAATTACATAAAACACTGGTAAATTATGATTGAATAGTTCTGGCGTCAACTGTAATTCTGTTACAATTTTCATTAACTTCGTGGTGTCTTTTTCATTCAAAGTCTCCACATAATCTAGTAAAATATTATTTGCACAATTAGTGTCCATAAACATTGCTTTGATAGTCGTATTAAAATGAACGGGGTAAGCTTTACTGGCCTTTATCAGCAAATGCAGTGAGGACCACGAATAAAATCTTTTGAAGTAGATTCGAAGGAAATACTGGTAAAAGAGCTCAACAAATTGTTCATCAATACCTTTTCTTGTAAAAATTTTGTCGCAGAGTTTTTGGATTGTTTTTGCTGATAAGTAAAGAGCCATTCTTGGAATGAGGATCAGAGTTTTGATTGATTCCCTTTCTATATAGTTGTAGCTTCTTATTGGATCTTCTTCTACGATATCGTATAAGCTCCTCTCTAATGCTTGAGGGGCCGGACATATGAATGATCTACGATAACCATGGTTCTGTTCCAACATTCTTCTGTTTTTAGTTTTGAGATAGTTGAGGTTTATTAATCTGTGGCCTATTCTGACCAGCCCAAGGAACTTATATACTAACTGGAATGAGTACGAACAAAATGCTAAAAAAATAAAAGAAACTCTATCTCAAAAGTTTAGAGTTCAAATTTGTTTAATGGATTCAATAGATAAAAAACGTTCCGAGCGAGAAACCGACATTGGTGGATGGTGTCTCTGTCTTGCCTTGTCACCGATGTAAACAACATGGCCGATACACGTTCGCGTTGAAGTCATATTTTTGCGTTCTAAGTTCTTTTCATTGTATTTAAGTGAAATCATCCGCTCTAAATATGGTAAAATTGTGTTGTGTGAAGGGGTGTAGTAGTAAGGGGTATGCTGGATGTGGAATTTCGTTTTTCAGGTAAGTTTTTTAACTTTGTTTGTATACTACGACTAGGGTTACCAATGTTTTAGATTGACAAACGGGAAATATCCAAAAAAAATATTAAAACAGCTAAGTTCGAAGTTTCGAACATCGTTGTCGTACATAATAATCAAAAGTTTATTTTCATTTTATAAATTAAAAACATCGGACATCGCACATGGCGTCGGTAGTAGTTTGCTTATTAAATACAAATATTGTTTTGTTTCCAAACAGATTCCCTAATAATGAAAATCTGCAGCAACGGTGGCTGAAGCTATCTCGCCTAGAATGCTATGGAGTTGCAGGTCATCATCATTAAATAATAACATAACAGTAGTCTGTAACTGTCTCAAGAGTTAGTGTGATTATTGGACACCCTATTAGAAAGAGACAACATCCACTCTTGAAGCTTTCTCGCTCGGAACGTTTTTGGGTTGCGCGTCCTCATTCCAGTTAGTATAAAAGTTCCTTGGACCAGCCAATCATCTCGTGGGGCTATGGTTTCGATGCAGCAGTGTTTTGATTCATCATTTGAATGGTTCATGTTCCGATTTGCTGTTCCACTCTTTTAAATAGAAGTTTTGTTTACAATCACTGTTTCACTTTATTTTTCTTTGAGGCTTTAAATTTACTAGACATCAACTTCAATACAGGAAAAAACTTTAGTTCTACGGCACAGAATTAAGTAAATACAAATTCTCATAAGACCAAGATTACCACACCAAATCCAACCAGGTATTTTTAGAACAACCTTTCACAATGATGGTTCGTAATATACTAAATGTAGCACCCTGCACTTAGTTGTTAACAGTATCCAGGTTCTTAACTAATAAATAAATCTCTTTACCTGCTCCTTTTGTTTTTAACACCTATTGTCTAGTCGTGGTGTTTTTTCAATTAACTAATCGACAAAGAGTTCAAATTATTTCATGTTGCATTTATGAAATATTAGTTAATTAAAAACAATTAGATTATTACCGGGCAATAAGCCCACCCTTGTTGTTAATTTAATATAAATAATATATAATATATAATTATATAATAATATAATTTAATATAATTTAATGTTACGTCGTACCCATACCTACAATACAAGTTGCTTCCAATAGTAGGTACCTACAAATAAGTAGGTAGGTAGTAGTAGGTATGTATCGAATGATGTAGGTACAAATTCGCAAACTACCTATAAAATACATCAGGAAGTTGTCATGTACGCCCAGGGCATAAAGTACCTATTTCTTTCCTTTGTACAAAATTTGTGGAAGTTTCTCGAAGGACAATGACCTAGTATGAATTGTCTAGAAGATTCTAGGAAGTGATGGGTCTTTCTCAAACGTTCGGTCGTCATATAAATAGTCGACGTGTTTGCAGGAGCAGGCAGAATTATTTTGGCTACAGTACGGGACGAATCGAAGTGAACTAGTGAGTGCGATATTTAAGCGAATAGTGATCAGTAGTGTACTTGTGATTGAGTTTGAAGTGTTTTGTGATTATTAAAGTTATTCAGTTGTTTCATCGGTAGTAATTAATTTATCCCATACCCAGCTCGTAACAATTTGGTGTCGGAAGTGGGATAAATTATGCCAGTTCTACCTAAGAACAACACGGAAGGTATCCGTACCAGGAGTCAGCGACAGCAGGACATGGACCGAAGGCGGTTTGGAGATTCTCCGACACAGACACCGGGTGGTGTCCAGCCTACGGCAGAGCTGGTCGCTGGCCCATCCGGAGTTTATCCCGCCAGACTTGTCAGCTTTAATGGCGCTGCTGCAGGAGCAGGCTCGCCGTCAAGAGGAGCAGGCTCGCCGTCAAGAGGAGCAGGCTCGCCGTCAAGAGGAGCATGCTCGCCGTCAAGAGGAGCAGGCTCGCCGGTTGGAAGAGCAGTTGCAACGAGATAAGGAGGAGCAGGCTCGCCGTCAAGAGGAGCAGGCTCGCCGGTTGGAAGAGCAGTTGCAACGAGAAAAGGAGGAGCAGGCTTACCGTCAAGAGGAGCAGGCTCGCCGTCAAGAGGAGCAGGCTCGCCGTCAAGAGGAGCAGGCTCGCCGGTTGGAAGAGCAGTTGCAACGAGACAAGGAGGAGCAGGCTCGTCGTCAAGAAGAACAGATGATCCTCATAAAGGATCTTCATTCAACTTTCGGCAAAGAGCTGAAGTTAATGAAGGATCAGGTTCACCAGCATGAGAATCGCATCTCAGAAGCCGAAGTTCAGATCGCTGGGGTGAAGAAGGCTTTGGGGGAACTGAAGACTGGAGACGTGACTGTGGCTTCAGTGGTTGCTGCACCTTCAGCGCGGGGCTTTAAGGTGCCTCCATTCGATGGAACATCTTCGTGGTCGGCTTATAAAATTCAATTTGAGGCCGTTATGAAGGCGAATGGATGGACAAAACCGCATGCCATGACCGCGCTCACCTTGGGTCTCCGAGACCAGGCCCTCAACATTCTTGAGGCGCTTGGCAAGGATGTAACCTACGAGCAGCTGCTGGAGGCGTTAGAGTCCAGATACGGCGACGCGCACCTGGAGCACGTATTTCGTGCTAAGTTGAAGGATCGTGTTCAACGTAGTGCCGAGAACCTGCAGCAGTGGGCCCTGGAAGTTGAAAAGCTGGTTCGGAAAGCATACCAGTCTGCCCCTGCACTTATCGATGGGAATCTGGTACAAGCGTTCGTTGATGGAATACGCGACTTGGAAGTTAGAGCCGCTGTGAGACTTGGCCACCATGAGACGCTGAAAGACGCCTTGGCCCATGCCTTAGAAGTAGAGGCAGTGAGGCAGGACCACCGAACGCACCGCGTCAGGGAGGTTGTAGCATCACCTGTACGCGACCGCCCGCAAGGGTATAGTCCTAGGTGCTACACTTGTGGAGAAAGGGGTCATCTTCGGTCAAGCTGTCCTAAGCGCAACACCCCGAGAGAAGATCAGCAGGGAAGGGTGGCTGAAGTGACTGCCGAGCCACAGCAGGGAAACGAATAAATGCCAGGACTGGGGGGCGGGTGCTGGCTGGTATTAAAAAAGCCCCAAGAATTTTGATCTCGCAAGCACAAGACGGGAACAGCCTGACCATCAAGGGCGAAGTCAACGGAACACCATGCAAATTTACGTTGGATACTGGAGCTTCTCACACAGTCGTCAATTCTAACCTAGAAAATCGGTTTCTTGGGGACTACTTCGATAACCACGACCGTATACGATTACTAACAGCTACCGGTCAGCACATAATCGTCCGAGGCAAGAAGGAGGTGGAGTTAAAATTAGGTGACAGATTTTACAAGCACAATGTCATCGTGGCCGACATAGTGGACGATTGCATCTTGGGCTTGGATTTTATGAGGAAATATCGTTGTGAGATCGACGTTTATCAAGGAGTATTGAAATGTGGTTCAGAGGAAGTCTTCATGGAAGGTGCACCATCAGGGAAAGTGTACTGCTTGAAGGAGGTTGTTCTTCCTCGCAGATCAGAAACGATAGTGCCAATTAGTCTACCACGGAATTCTGCACAAAAAGATCGAAGTGTTCTGATAGAAAGGGTGGAGAATGACTTTCCATGGAAGATGGCACGGACTCTGGTCAAGGCCACCAATGTCTCAGCAGTACGCAATGCGTACTACGCATACTGAATCCAAGTGACAAGGAGCAAATGATTAAGAAGGGCACCTTGATCGGCACTTCGAGGAAGTAGCTTGGATGCGTCAATTACAAAATTTGCCTACCGGAAATAAAATTCGTAGTCCAAAGTTTGACGTGTCAACGCTTTTGGAAAACTGCGATTTAACTAAAGGAGAAATGGACAAGGCTAAGAAGATGTTACTTCAGTACGCCGAAACTTTCTCTTCAAATGATGCTGACATAGGGAGAACTGGACTTGTTCAGCATAAGATTAATACAGGTAACGAGTTACCAGTCCGTCAGCGACCAAGAAGACTGCCAGTTGCACGTGAAAAAGAGGTGGAAACCATGATTGAGGGAATGGTAAAGGACGGTGTTATAGAGCCTTCATCCAGTCCATGGTGTTCTCCTGTAGTCCTGGTAAAGAAAAAGGACGGCAGTATGCTCTTCTGTGTGGACTATCGACGACTGAACGATGTCACTAAGAAGGACAGCTACCCGCTGCCTAGGATCGATGACACATTGGATACGCTGACTGGTATGAAGTGGTTTACCACACCTGACCTGAAAAGTGGCTACTGGCAAGTAGAAATAAACCCCAAAGACAAAGAGAAAACTGCATTCTCAACAGGAAAGGGGTTGTGGCAGTTTAAAGTTATGCCATTCGGTTTGTGCAATGCTCCTGCGACGTTTGAAAGGCTGATGGAGCAAGTACTCGCCGGATTGATTGGAGACGCATGTCTTGTCTATCTAGACGACATAATCATCGTGGGCCGTACATTTGAAGATCACCTTAAAAACCTCAACCAAGTGCTGTCGAAAATCCAAACAGCAAATCTCAAGTTAAGTCCGAAAAAGTGCTCGTTTTTCAGAAAACAAGTGAACTTCTTAGGACACATAGTTTCGGGGGAAGGTGTTCAAACAGACCCAGAAAAAGTAGTCGCCGTCAAGGATTGGCCAGTTCCGAAAGACAAGACACAGGTAAGAGCATTTTTGGGTTTGTGCTCCTACTATCGAAGGTTTGTCAAGAGTTTTGCCGATATTGCAAGACCTCTGCATAAACTCGCTGAGGAAAAGCGGCAATTCTGTTGGGACGAGAACTGCGACGTCGCATTTCAGGAATTAAAGAAACGTCTGTGCAATACGCCTATTTTGGGATATCCTGACACTGAAAACGACTTCATAGTTGACACAGATGCAAGTAATACTGGAATTGGGGGCGTGCTGTCCCAACGGAAAGGAAACCAAGAGGTTGTAATAGCTTACTTCAGCATGTCTTTATCCAAACCAGAAAGAAATGACTGCGTTACAAGACGGGAGCTACTCGCCGTAGTAAAGACATTGCAGCACTTCAGTAAATATTTGTTGGGACGTAAATTTCAATTAAGAACTGACCATGCTGCATTGAAATGGCTATTACAGTTCAGGAATCCAGAGGGGCAAGTGGCGAGATGGATTGAACTACTACAAGAGTTTGACTTCGTAACTGAACATCGCAGTGGGAGAACTCACGGAAACGCAGACGCCTTGTCAAGAAGACCTTGTCCTGAAGACTGTAAGCACTGCGCCAGGCAAGAGACTAAGGAAGTATAGTGCCCGTGAGGATGCTTAGAATGGATCTCAGCGATGAATGGAAAGAAACCCTACAGCAGGCTCAGCAAAATGGACATCAAACCGATCTTCGAATGGATCAAAGCTGGTGCTCCTAAACCCAAGTGGAGTGATGTGGCTGCGATGAGTTCCATCACGAAGAGTTATTGGGCGCAATGGAACAGCTTGGTGATCCAGGATAGAGTCTTGTGCCGTAAATGGGAAAACGCTCGAGGGGACAGCTGTCATCTACAAATGGTTGGCCCTAAAGCTAAGGTACGAGATGTTTTACGGCTGTATCATGATGGATGTTCGGGAGGACATATGGGGGTAAAAAGGACGTTACTAAAAATTCGAGAACGCTTTTACTGGATCCACTGTCGAGATGATGTGGAGGACTGGTGTCGCAAATGTACCAGTTGTGCGGCCGTGAAAGGACCCCAAACACGCAGCAGAGGAGCATTAAAAGTGTACAACGTTGGAGCCCCTTGGGAACGGATAGCACTAGACGTTGCGGGACCATTTCCAGAAAGTGAGAGCGGAAACAAGTACTTCTTGGTGGTCATGGATTACTTTACTAAGTGGCCAGAAGTCTTCGCCATTCCTAATCAAGAAGCTACAACTGTCGCAGATAAATTGGTTCAGGAAGTCTTCTGTCGTTTTGGAGTACCCTTAGAAATACACAGCGATCAAGGAAGGAATTTCGAATCGCAAGTATTTCAGGAGACTTGTTAATTACTGGGTACCCACAAAACCAGAACCACCTCTTACCACCCACAATCTGATGGAATGGTGGAACGATTCAACCAAACGTTGGAAAGATATCTGGCAAAAGTCGTGGAAAGCAGACAAAGGGATTGGGACAAGTACATACAGCCGTTTCTTCTGTCCTACCGCAGCGCAGTCCACGAAAGTACGACTGTGACGCCCGCCTTCGCGAACTTTGGAAGGGAATTACGGTTGCCTGCAGATTTAATCACTGGAACTCCCCCTGATGCTCCATGCAGTGTAACAGATTACGCAAATGACTTGCGTAACAAGTTGAATGATGTTTATGAACATATAAGACAATCCGGCCAGCAGATGTCTGAGAAGATGAAGACCCGTTATGACCGGAAGGCAAATAGTAAGGGTTTCGACGAGAGTTCACTGGTGTGGTTGCATAACTCAGTACGGAGCAAAGGGAAGTCTCCGAAATTGCAAGCAAACTGGGATGGACCATACCGAGTCGTGACTAGGATCAACGATGTCACCTACCGAATACAGAAGGGTCCACGAGGTGCGCCTAAGATTGTCCATGTAGACCGATTGGCGCGATACTACGGGCCTAATGATGCTCGGGACGAGCATGTCTAAGGAGGGGGCAGTGTTACGTCGTACCCATACCTACAATACAAGTAGCTTCCAATAGTAGGTACCTACAAATAAGTAGGTAGGTAGTAGTAGGTATGTATCGAATGATGTAGGTACAAATTCGCAAACTACCTATAAAATACATCAGGAAGTTGTCATTATAATTTCGACCGTACGCCCAGGGCATAAAGTACCTATTTCTTTCCTTTGTACAAAATTTGTGGAAGTTTCTCGAAGGACAATGACCTAGTATGAATTGTCTAGAAGATTCTAGGAAGTGATGGGTCTTTCTCAAACGTTCGGTCGTCATATAAATAGTCGACGTGTTTGCAGGAGCAGGCAGTATTATTTTGGCTACAGTACGGGACGAATCGAAGTGAAGTAGTGAGTGCGATATTTAAGCGAATAGTAATCAGTAGTGTAGGTACTTGTGATTGAGTTTGAAGTGTTTTGTGATTATTAAAGTTATTCAGTTGTTTCATCGGTAGTAATTAATTTATCCCATACCCAGCTCGTAACATTAAATTAAAAGCGAATTTTTTACTATATAGTATATATGGGTACGGTTTAAGAGACATTTGAAGAAAAACTTTTATCAAAGTTTAGTTTAATTCAAAAGTGGTGCCGATTCTCTTGTACACCGAACTAACCTAAACTAAAACTAAAATTTCTTATTTTTAGTTAGTTGGTTTTGCTAAGTTATTCTGAAAACAAGATTCTCTAAACTTAAATAAAGTTTTGGCACACTTAAATTCGAGTTTGACAGTCACCAAGTTGAGTAAACCATAGACTAAGATTGCACTAGAGCTTAAACGAAAATGAATGAAAGTGAACCAAAATGATCTGAATTGCAAAAAAAAACCTGAGTAATGACACTAATGACTGACACTTTCAGTCAATATCTGACAGTGACATTGTCAAGTTACTTTTTTCGGTGTGTTCGCTTTTTAACCATGATGTTTGGAAAAGGTTTGTTCGTTTTAACTAGTAATAAGTGTAAATTCACACATAAATAAAAAACGACTTTTCTCAAAATTGGAGGTCTTTAAAAATGTATTTTATAATTAGTACAGTTCGTTTTTGTCGACCATACCTTGTTACTTTGAATTATGAGCTGTCAAATCGTATGGATTTCTTCAATCGTTTTTGTTTAATTGCGGCTTAATGTAGCGAGTTAAATTGTAAAAATAGGGGAGTTCATTAGTATCCTAAGGAAAGCAAACTCAAAAAACAATGGGAGTCTGCCAAACGCAATAAAAAAATTCAAGTAAAGTTTTTACCGCACGTTTGTGTGGAGTGTATTTCATAGTATACAGGTGAGTTAATACAGTAACATAGCATACTTTGCATTACTTACTAATTTGTGTCATTCTTGGTAGGTAAGTAACAATAATTAACCTAAGTGGTTTCTTAATCATTTCAGAAAGACAGCGGTACCATCGGTATTCTGTTTCACTGAAGCTAAACCAGAAAATCCACGACAGCATCGTTATTAGAAAAGAAGGCAGAAAAAACTATTTCAGGAAAGTTTTGAAATAGAACCGCAACCTTCAACCAGTAGTTTTACTTCCATGTATACAACAGCATTAGAAAAGGTGTTGAAGAAGAAGTTAACACATTAAACAACAGTGAAGACGAATGTATACAGTGCACCTAAGTGTTTATCTAAAAGTATTCAAATTGACCACGAGTATGTCTACGGGTCTATTACTAGATACAAAGAGGATGATAAATCCATAAAGTTTTACACAGGTTTCGAATCCTATAAAAAAATCAGTTAGTTTAAGTGTAATGAAGAATCTAATTGTGGAGAGTGTATTATGAAAAATATTAAATAAAAGAGTACTTTTAATTCTGCTTTTTTACTATTTTCAAATAGTGTTTATACATATATTTATTTAGAATTGCAGGTTCTAAATGATGTACATAAAAGTTAATTAAATGAGTTAACATTTCATTAAAATATGAATCATCTCGCCTTCATGTCCTTTTGTAATTTTTCCTATATGTTCTTTCCTTAGAAGCGCAAATGACAAAATTACAGTATTGTTAGCGGGAGTAATATAGCTGTCCTTGATTGATTGCTTTACACTGGTCTCGTAAATAAGTGTAAATGCCATCAGAGGTAAAGCGGGTGGTCAAAAGATGGCGATATTCATATAAATGCTGTCCTTTACGCTGAGTGTTACAGCTGAAAACAAATAACAAAAAATTATATTCAGAAGCTTTATTTAATATACTGTGATCAGATGAAATAGTATTTTCTTTATAATCACTGTTAGTATGGAGAGCTTTCTAAAAATTTGACCAACAAATGTATTCATTCACCTATGAACATATTCTTGGATTGCCTGTCTGGTGATGGGAAGTGGAGAATCCGCATTTATATCACTGAATGTATCACAGGGTGGACACTGGTATACGATGTCGTCTTGGCCCATGCAGTCGGCACCAAAGTTCTGGTTTCGATCATACGCTTCTAATCTATAAATTAAAACAAGATAATTAGCCAAAGAACACAAAATAATCTAACCTAAAATATTTTTATTCTTTCTTGAAAGTTTCTAAAAAATAGTTATTTCATATTACACAGAACCTGGAAGTGGCTTTGAGTATGAGAAATGAATTTACTAGGTACTTCTTTTCCAACTAATAACAAGTGCAATACATGTTCAGTACAAAAATCCCTTGGTAAATTTTCATAAATTTTGTTTGTATCTTAGATAATAAAATAACACTACATTTACCTTTCTACCGAATCGACAACAACTGCAATCACGTTATGCTTCCTTATTGACCTCAAAAATTATCCAAACTCTCAAGAAATACGAGAGAAATGTACTTTGAAAATTTTAGTTCTTGACAACTAATTTTATTCCACACCTTTTTAATCGCGATTAAAAATAGTCTGATTTAGTTTGACAATCTTAATTTTAGGTGAAAAACGTCAATTTCAGAATAGCAAAATAGCCATTTACACCAAATTGAATAACTTAGTGCTGTCAAACTATAATCTGTTTAAGTCATGTCACTTTAATCAATTTCAGAATGGCAAACGTCGTTTGACAGGAACAAACTAAATTTTAGTGATTTTTAGTCTAGTTTAGAGATATTTGTGACAAGAGAATCGGCACCAGTGTTTCTAGAATCTAAACCCACTAGGTTCTAAATAATATTACGTTTTTTATTAAATAAATTCACCCGTAAACTGTTTCATACAAAAGTGTAACACGGTCAAAATGCATGCAGCAGCAGAATTTTTGAAAGTGAACTGCATCTAGGGTAAAAGCTGATGTCCATTAGGTACCTTACACCGTGCAAGAGGGTATTCATTTTTATTTAAATTTCAAATACATATCTTTAATTACAATCAAATGTCAAAAAAAAAATGCTAGGGGGTATTTAACGCTTTCTGGGAATAGAAGTGGAATAATAATGATAACAACGTTCAGTAATTAAGTAATTGCATTGGATAACCAATGCAATTCCTTACTAGATACTGGTGCCGATTCTCTTGTACCCCGAACTAACCTAAACTATAACTAAAATTTCTTATTTTTAGTTAGTTGGTTTTCTTAAGTTATTCTGAAAACAAGATTCTCTAAACTTAGATAAAGTTTTGACACATTTAAAATTGAGTTTGACATACACCAAGTTGAGTAAACCATAGACTAAGATTGCAGTAGACCACATACAAAAGCTGAATGAAAGTGAACGAAAATGATCTGAATTGCAAAAAATAACCCGAGTAATGACACTAATGACTGACACTGTCAGTCAATATCTGACAGTGACATTTTCAAGTTAAGGTTTACTTTTTTTCCGGTGTGTTCGTTTTATTATCCTTGATGTTTGGAAAAGGTTTGTTCGTTTTAACTAGTATTAGGTGTAAATTCACACATAAATAAAAAACGACTTTTCTCAAAATTGGAGGTCTTTAAAAATGTACTTTATAATTAGTACAGTTCGTTTTTGCGATGTCTATCCACCGACATTAACTAGTCAGAATTTTTGATGATAAAAAACAAAAAATGTCCTTTCGATTAAATTTTTGTTAGCTTGAAACCTCAAACAAACAAAAGATTAACCCAAATTTATAATTAATTAATCAATCAACCAATAGGTTTAGAAAAAGAATAAAAATTTAACTGCTTAGCCATGGGCACTTACTACGACCATACCGATACCTTGCTTTGACATACCTATGGATTGTTGGATTTCTTCAATCGTTTTTGTTTATAGTCAATAATTACCGCAATTATTGTAATAATGCATCAATGTAGCGCGTTAAATTGTAAAAATAGGGGAGTTCATTAGTTTCATAAGGAAAAAAACTCAAAAAACAATGGGAGTCTGCCTTACGCATTATAGAATTCAAGGCGTGTTATCGCACGGCATTTCAAAGTTTAAAGGTGAGCTAACACAGTAACATTACATAGTTTTGAGCATTACTTACTAATTTGTGTATTGTGTCGTTCTTGGTAGATAACAAAAAAGTTAAGTGATTTCGTTATCATTTCAGAAGCTCAAGCAAAGTTCCATAAAAATATAGCTGTACCACTTCATACATTCTGTTTCACTGAAGCTAAACCAGAAAACCCAGCAGTCGTCGAACGACAGCATCGTTATGAGAAAAGAAGGCAGAAAAAACTATTTCAGTAAAGTTTTGAAGTAGAACCGCAACCTTCAACCAGTAGTGTTACTTCCATGTATACAACAGCAAACAACATTAGAAATAGGTCTCAAAGAAGAAGTAAACACATTAAACAACAGTGAAGAAACAGTGCATCTAAGTTTTTATCTAAAAGTACTCAAATTGACCAAGAGTATGTCTACGGGTATATTCAAGATACAAAGAGGATGATATGATAAATCCATAAAGTTTTACACAGGTTTTGAATCCTATAAAAAAAATCAGTTTACTCAACAATAAGTCTAGTGGTGTGTCTAATTTTGGAGATTGTACTATGAAGAGTATTAAATAAAAGAGTGCTTTTAATTTTGCCTTTTTATTATTTTCAGTTAGTTAATTAAATGAGTTAACAAAAGTGGAAATGACAAAATAACAGTATTGTTTGCAGGAGCAATATAGCTGTCCTTGAATTTGAGCATATTTCTTTACACTGGTCTCGTAAATAGGTGTAAATGCCATTGGAGGTAAAGTGGGTGGTCAAAAGATGGCGATATTCATATAAATGCTGTCCTTTAGGCCGAGTGTTACAGCTGCAAACAAATAACAATAAATTATATTCAGATACTGTGATCAAATGAAACAGTATTTTCTATATTTACTCACTGATAGTATGGAGAGCTTTCTAAAAATTTGACCAACAAATGTATTCACGTACTTAGCAAAATATTCCTGGATTGCCCGTCTGGTTATGATGGGAAGTGGAGAATCCGCATTTATATCACTGAATGTATCACAGGGTGGACACTGGTATATGATGTCGTCTTGGACGTCGCAGTCGGCACCAAAGTTCTGGTTTCGATCATACGCTTCTAATCTATAAATTAAAAAAAAGATAAATAACAAAGAACACAAAAAAAAAAACTATTTTAATTATTTCTTGAAAGTTTCAAAAAAATTGTTATATCGCACAGAACCTGGAAGTGGCTTTGACTATGAGAAATGAATTCGTCTACTTCTTTTCCAACTAATAACAAGTGCAATACATGTTCAGTACAAAAATCCCTTGGTAAATTTTCATAAATTTTGTATGTATCCTATAACACTACATTTACCTTTCTACCGAATCGACAACAACTGCAATCACGTTGTGCTTCCTTATTGACCTCAAAATTATCCAAACTCTCAAGAAATACGAGAGAAATGTACTTTGAAAATTTTAGTTCATGACAACTAATTTTATTCCACACCTTTTTAATCGCGATTAAAAATAGTCTGATTTAGTTTGACAATCTTAATTTTAGGTGAAAAACGTCAATTTCAGAATAGCAAAATAGCCATTTGCACCAAATTGAGTAACTTAGTGCTGCCAAACTATAATCTGTTTAAGTCATGTCACTTTAATCAATTACAGAATGGGAAACGTCGTTTGACAGGAACAAACTAAATTTTAGTGATTTTTAGTCTAGTTTAGAGATATTTGTGACAAGAGAATCGGCACCACTATGAGAATAAAAAGACTTACTTATAGACTGTGATTAATAAATTATTTGTTTAATTAATTAATCACATATTCTCATCTAACATCTCAGAGATATTTTCTAATGGCCTTTACTGCGCTAACTAGTAAAGCATCGGCAATAAATACGATGCTACAAAGGCATGTTTATTGCATGTCCACCTCTTGTTTACATTAAACAACAAAAATAGGTAAGACTGTCATCGACTATATTTCAACACAATCGATCGACTATGTTATACATAACTTCTCGTCTACCAACACTAACAGATTCATTCCCGTTGTCATTTTCTTATGATTCTGGCGGGAACTTTAAAAAAGAGCGCTCAGAAATTTTCTTTAATTTTCATTTTTATTAAATATTTGCTAGTTTCTTGTTAAAAGTTAATAAAAAACAATTGTGCTAGGTGTAAAAACCTGAAATATGGTGGGAAATGAAGGGGGCGGGGATAACCCGCCCACTTCACATAAACGTCCTCGGCCTGAGGCCGGAGACGGAGGGACTGGGATGGACTGTGGTGATGGCGGCGGCGGTGAGCAATCTGACTATTCACCTTATATAAAACCTGAATAAAAAAGACTATATCCAGGAAATGCCACTTATGTAGACTTTAAAGTGTTCATTGAAGCTTCCAATAATAAGTATAGAATAGGCAATAAGAGCCCTATCTATCTCAACCATATATTCTCCAGCGAAATAAAAGGGGTGACGGCTATGCAACGAATAAACGCAAAAATAGCAGTCATATTTAAACAGTATAATACGGCCAATAACTTTATTAACAACAGCGCTTTTCTTAACAAACATGGCTTGAAAGCATTTATTCCGGCTGCGCAAATAGAAAAAACAGGTATAATTAGATTTGTAAACAGGTATAATTAGATTTGTACCAGCAAACATTTCAAACAAAGAATTATACACCAAACTATCATCAATTTATGAAATAATAGCTGTAAGAAGGTTCACAAAGAAGGTAGGACAGGAGCGAGTACCACTACAAACAGTTAGCATTACTTTTCTATCGAATATTCTTCCGGACAATGTACAATATGATTTGTTTTCATACAGAGTTTTTGAGTATGTACCCCCATTACAGCAATGTTTCCGTTGCTTTAAATTTAACCACTCTGCTAGAATATGCAATGGCAAACAAAGATGTTCCATTTGTGGAGGTGAGCATTTATACAAAGAATGTGATAGACCAACAGAGATCTGCTGTTGCAATTGCAGCGGGCCTCATCTTGCAATTTCTAGATTATGTCCAATTAAGTTAAATAAAATTTTAGAAAAGAAAAATAAGATTACCTACGCAAGTGCTACATTGACGAAACAACACGTGAGTGACAATACTGAATTTCCACCTCTGCTACCTCCAAAAATGAAACCAACTGACACTGTAAATAAATCTGTACATACATCTGTAAATAAGTCTACATCTGTAAATAATATTGTACATAGTGTAAATAAATCTAAAGATGTCCCGAAAGTAGACATCAAAGCCCAAATAGTTGCCAACAACGATGTACTTATGGCCCTGGTACAGACGTTGGTGGAACTGGGTAATAAGGGAGATAATACGCCTACCACCGTAAATAGTATTAAAGAAACACTACTTAAAAATCACAAGTAATGGATCCAAGTCATACACTGTCTAAGCTACTTATTGCTCAGTATAACATTCAAAGTGCTAATAGTAAAAAACCCTTATTGATTCATTCTTCCAAAAACAAAAAATTGACATTTGCTTACTTAACGAAACATGGTTTAAAGATAATAGTTTTAGAATACCTGGATATAATATTTATAATAAAATTTCCAAAAATACTCATAATGGTGTAGCAATACTCATTAAACCATATTTAAAGTATGTACAAGGTTTTAAACACTAGATTTTATGAAGACATTCAAACTGTTGCTTTGTCCTTATCTACTGTACATGGTAACTTGACTATTCTCTGTGTATACTGTCCTCCTACTAGTGGACATATACGGATCAATAGATTAGGTACGTAATATTATTAATGATCTTCCAAAGCCCATATTTGTCAGTGGTGACTTTAATGCACACCACATTGCATTTGGTTGTTTATCCACTAAAGGCAGAGGTCATGATTTATTTAATATCATTGATGACTTGGATTTACGTATTTTAAATGATGGTAGTTTTACAACTGTTGACAACCCGAGACGGAACCCGTCTGCAATTGATGTTAGCTTTACTAGTGCTAACCTCGCATCAATATGCGAGTGGTCTGTACATGATGATGCCATGGGCAGCTATCACTACCCAACAATAACAGAGATTTCACTGCATATAGATAAATATATCATATTAATCCCCCTGTTGATAGGTTTATATATAAAAAAGCAGATTGGGAAAAGTATAAAACTATCTCTAAAACAATATTCAATGATTTAGTCCTAAAACTGTATGATCCTATTTCAACCTATAATGATTTTTGTTCTCGATTGGGTACTTTAAAAGATATGACAATTCCTAAACTTTATAAACCAAATAATTTTAAAAGCAGACCTCCAGCTCCATGGTGGAATGACATTTGTGAAAAAAGTGTAATTGCCTCCTACAATGCATTGAAACTATATAGAAGTGAACCTAATATGGAGAACTATTTAGATTATAAAAGAAAAGATGCACTTAAAAAAAGAACCATATCGGAACAAAAAGGAATAGGTTGGGATAACTTATGTAACACATTTAATAGAACTACTCCTATAAGTAAGATTTGGAATCTTCTAAAAATGTTTAAAGGTATAAGAGCTGGCAATAAATCATATAAAGATGAGTTTATTTCCCAATTTCTAGATAAATTATCCGACAACAGCAATCTAAATAATATTAATAGTTTAGGCAATATTTTCGAATTAAAATAATGATAATCTAAATTCCAAATTTTTGCTAGATCCTTTTACATGGTCTGAATTTAAAATGAGTTTGTTATCTCGGAAAGACACTACACCTGGTTTAGATGATCTCTGATACAGTACTATTAAAAATTTAGATGAATTAGCACAAAAAATATTTCTTAATATTCTTAATTTACTTTGGCATTGTAAATGTATTCCACAATCATGGAAAACACAATGTGTCATTCCGATACTCAAACCAGATAAACCTTCAGATCTTGCCAGCTCTTATAGACCAATATCACTGTCTTCATGTCTAGGTAAATTATTTGAAAACATGATTAAAAATCGTTTGGATTGGTATATGGAATCTAACGGCTTCATTCCACATGTACAATATGGATTTCGTCGAGGACGAAGTTGTGCAGACAGCTTCACTTCCTTCATTTCAGACCTGAAACATGCAAAGGATAGAAAGTTACACACTGTTTGTGTATTTCTAGATGTTCAAGGTGCTTTTGACAGTCTGGATCCGGCTATACTTGTACAAGTTATGTCTAGGTTAGGTGTGCCTGGCCAACTATGTAAATGGATATATAATTTTTTAAATAATAGAACACTCTATGTAAGACATAATAATACATTGCATGGTCCAAAATGTGCATCTAGGGGCACAATGCAGGGTGCTACACTATCTCCTTTGTTATACAATATTTACACAAGTGAAATCTGTAAATTTGTTAATAGTAATGTAGATATTCTGCAGTTTGCTGATGATATTGTTTAGTACAGTAGTAATTATAATGTAGAAATTGCAATTGACAATATTAACAGAGCCTTGTCCCAACTATTTCATTATTACAATGATGTGCTACATTTAAAAATTAATCCCTCCAAAAGCAGTATTATGATATTTGGAAATGAGAACACAAATTCAAAAGTAGTTTATAACGGAGAATCTATAAATCCAGTAAATTCAAATAAATTTTTAGGCATAGTAATAGATAGGAAATTAACCTTTGAGGAACATATTAACCCGTATGCTCCCGGCCGTGCCTCCAGAGGCACGGTGCATTGTTATTTTAATTGTGTCTGTAATTGCGGGTATTGAAGTGTTAAATACATATCAAAGAATGCTCTAAAAGGTTTAAATGTAATTAAATGTCTTGCAGGTGTCTCATGGGGAGCAGACCCGAAAATATTGTCAATTTTGTATAAAAGTATAGTTAGAAGTAATTTTGATTATAGTTCACTAGTGTATATAAATAGTACTCATGTAAATAAACTAGATCTATTGCAGAACAGGGCTTTGAGAACAATTTCTGGTGCAATGTGCTCTACTCCCATAAGGGCCATGGAAGTGGAGACTAAAACTATGCCTTTAATTTTGAGACGCATTCTACTTGCAGAGAGATTCTGTCTTAAATTAATTGCTGCAGATAACAGGAAAATAATAAACAAAATTATACCTTCTGTAAGTAGAACTCTTGGGCCTCTAACAACAGGAGAGGATCTCTTGAATGGTAAATCCCCAACATTGTCCAAAATATTGCTGGAAACAGAAAACAGTTTTACTGGTATTAGAAAACAGTGTCCATGGCCATGTTACTCCTTCTCTTATCAGTGTATTTCACATCCCGTTAAAGAATTACAAAATCCCATTAATAATAATTCAGATATGTTAGTGTGGCTGACTCTGGCAGAGCCACCAACAGGGATTTTAATTTTGATAACACAAAAATTTAGTCGCTATTTAGTCGAAATTAGTCGCCAAATATCAGATTTGGTCGGTCACTGGTTCAAAAGATATAAGGGCTTATTGTTGGCCCTGCTGGAGAGAGCCTACCCCAGCAGAGCCACATTAATAACTCAAAAACTAGGGCACCTAGCGAAGATCTGTTTTCTCCCATATTTACTCGCTAATTAGTCGAAATTAGTCGCCAAATATCAGAACTGGTCGGTCACTGGTTCAAAAGATATAAGGGCTTATTGTTGGCCCTGCTGGAGACAGCCTACCCCAGCAGAGCCACATTAATAACTCAAAAACTAGGGCACCTAGCGAAGATCTGTTTTCTCCCATATTTACTCGCTAATAGTCAAAATTAGTCGCCAAGTTACAGATTTAATCGGGTCCTAGTTCAGAAGATATAATGAGTTCAATTATTAAGGTATAGTCCAAGAGCTAGATCGAAGAGTTCACGAAAAATTGCCAAGAAAATATATTTCTATTAATATGTGTTATATGTGTAATATACTTCTAGTTTTATCGGTCTAAAGTCCTTAGAAATGACCGAGAGAGATAAATTCTCTATTAAATACATGTTAAATGTTTTTAATTATTAAGTTAGAGTGGCTTAAATTTCTTTGAAACCATTAAACCTTGCTCTTGGTCTATTTAGTGTCAAGATGTACAGTCGCATGCAACTGTTTTACTAATTTACAATGTTGAGCTCTAATTTACTTTAGAATAATAAATACGTTAAAATTATCGTACCTATCTTTAGTAAAATGTAATACTTAAACGTTGAAAACGTATTGTAAGTATGTAGGTAAGTATCAACCCATTGCTTGAAATACATTACAAAAAAATACATACTTAAATCAAAGATGTAAATACTTACTGTTACTATACCTAATATGAGCATTAATTTACCTATTTTTTTTTAATACTTTGAGCGGCGCGAACACCGCCGACGCGCCGGTGCTCGCTCTGGGGGTCTAAAATGGCCGCTTTAGCAGAATCGTAATATGAATCATGTTAAAAATTAAAATTATTAAAATGGCCTTTATAATCGTAGTCATAAAGTCCATTGTAAGAATTTTAATTTTTTAACGTGATTCATGCTAAGATTCTGCGTGGATTCTGCTATAGCGGCCATTTTAGACCCGCTGTTCCCCGTTTTTGTATTTGCGGAATAGGTACCTAAAGATAACAAAATTCGAGTTCCTAACTATTCTTTAAGTTCCACTTTAAACTGGCCGACTTTAACTTAGGTACGTCACGGACAACTCGTTCTAAGTAGCTCGTTTGTACACGCGCATCTATCTCTTTCTTACTTACCGTGTAAATGTAACGGAGCGCAGCGATCTATCTGCCAGCGACTAAATGCAAACATTTTGTTCAATACCTAAATAATTACATATATTTATTGCAGATCTTGTTTTTAGGTAATGAATACTGCTTTCCTTTGGTGGGTTGAAGTTATAGAATTCCTCAAGACGTCGTATAGATACACCTGTCTAAAAACTACTTTAAGTATTTTGTACTTGGTTGTACCACTGTATGGAGAAATTGAATTCTTTAATATCTTTTTAATGACACACCGACTGAATCTGTAACTTGGCGACTAATTTCGACTAATTAGCGAGTAAATATGGGAGAAAACAGATCTTCGCTAGGTGCCCTAGTTTTTGAGTTATTAATGTGGCTCTGCTGGGGTAGGCTGTCTCCAGCAGGGCCAACAATAAGCCCTTATATCTTTTGAACCAGTGACCGACCAGTTCTGATATTTGGCGACTAATTTCGACTAATTAGCTAGTAAATATGGGAGAAAACAGATCTTCGCTAGTTGCCCTAGTTTTTGAGTTATTAATGTGGCTCTGCTGGGGTAGGCTGTCTCCAGCAGGGCCAACAATAAGCCCTTATATCTTTTGAACCAGTGACCGACCAAATCTGATATTTGGCGACTAATTTCGACTAAATTTTTGTGTTATCAAAATTAAAATCCCTGTTGGTGGCTCTGCCAGAGTCAGCCACACGATATGTTACAGTTTTTGGCAGATAATAAGAATTATCATGTTATTTACACTGGTGGTAGTAAGGGGAGTGATTATGTACGTGCTGCTATATATGATCCACATGCTAAATTCTCTCAAAGCTTTGTTCTGTACAATACATGTACTATATTCACTGCAGAGGCATAATTATGCGGTTTATCAGGCATTAATACATATTCGCCAAATTAGTAATTGTAAATACTTTTTGATTGTTTCTGATTCACTGAGTTTGATAAAAGCCCTAACTAACCTTACAGTTTCGTTTAAGTCAAACTATATTCTGTATTTCATTAAAGAAATAACTCATCAATATTATCTTAACCCTAGAACCGTACCCATAATAAACTTTAAATAACAGTACCCAGGGGTGATTGTGTACCCCGTTAAAGAAAACAATTTTTTACATAAGAATAGACATTTATTAATAATCAACATACATAGACTTTTATGGCACTTATTTCAGTCTCACGTTACATAATTAAACAAAAAAATAACAAACTTAAATTATCAATTTTGGCAAATCTTTTTTTGGTGCTCTAAACATATAAAACTTTTACATTTTTCACATTGAGTGCGTGATTTACGGTCTTTTGACCTGGGACAAAATGAACAACTACCAGATTTTGAATCTGAAGAGGATGGAGCACTAGAAGGTCGTGTTTTTTCTAAAATACCGCCAATACTTATTTGTAGATGCATAGGCAAAGTTTTGTATAAAAATCGGTCCTCCAGCTAAGGCAATAATAATTTCATCCAGTTCATCTTCTAATTCATCCCCAAGAAACACTTCATCTTCATCACGAACGTCCAGAAGGAGGTTTTGAATTTCATTTTCTGAAAGGTTTTTACTTGACGCCATCTAAAAAGAAGAATTACAAAAAATTCGTTACTAAACAAAATATCGTAAATAAAAATGTATAAATATGGTGAATAAATATTCAGTACAAACACATTGTATTCAGACAAAGTTACTTCTAAGGTAATATTGCAATTTGCAATGTTAAAATGAAAATCATGAATCGAACAAAACAATAGCATAGATTATTTCATAAAAAACATCCACTAATTAGTAACTAATATAATTACCTGAACTGTACCCAGGGGTGCTGGAGTACCCCACACACGCGTTGCCACGACCACACGCTAACAGGACTCGCGCCCGACTGATGCTTCGACACGACCCCCCGTCCCCCGTAAATACGCGCCGGTGCGAAAAGATCCGTTTTATAACAAAAAAGTTACCTATAGTCAATTTTAAATATATTTTTTCAGTTGTACCCCAGGGTACGGTTCTAGGGTTAAGCACATAAAAATTGTATTCATGTGGGTACCTTCTCACCGAGGTATCTCTGGCAATGAAGTAGTTGATAAAATCGCATATGAAGGTAATAATGCTATTGATGTTAGAAATGCAATGGACATTCCTATGACTGACTTCCTGCAATGCATTAATGAAAATATATGTAAGTTATGGTTAGAAATGTGGAAGAAAGACCAAGTCATCAAAGGAAAGTGGTATGGAAGTATTCAAGAAAGATTACCTGTTAGACCCTGGTACAATAGATTGGAGGAAGCCAGCCGAGACTTTATCACTACGATAAATAGATTGCGCTTTGGCCATAATACTGCTCCGTCACACCTTGCTAGACTTGGAATTATTACAAGCGATACATGCCCACATTGTGAATCCCAAGAAGGAACCATGGAACCATGGAACATCTTATTTTTGACTGTCAAAACTTCTTGCTTGACAGATTAGACCAGTGTTGCCACCTTCAATTTGGACAGGTCACTAGAAGTACCATCGAATCTCGCTAGATTATGAGAATGGGGAGGAAAACTAACTTTTTATCACGCTAGGTGGCGCATGATCGACTGTCCGGCTGTCATTGATTTGACATAACGAACGATTGTCAAATTGTATGGATTTGTTTGTTTACTTTTCACATGTTATTTATTTTAGATTAAAATGCCTAAATGTTCTGCATTAGACTGCAAAAATAAAGGGATTCATCTGTTCCTTAAGGATGCTACACGAAGAAAACAATGGGAATCTGCTTTACGGATCCAAAACTTTAAAGCAAGCCATACTGCACGATTGTGTGCAACACATTTCAAACAAGAAGATTATTTTGGAAAAAGCAATTATACAGGTAAGCTAGCACTGCTAGGGATTTACTATTATATTGAGCCCTATTTTCTGATTCGTCTAAAAGGAAGATACTTAAATTTGTGACCTAAACCTATTTCCTGTACTGTAAGTTTGGATAGTACATATTAGCTAAAAAGTGCCTGTTTGCTATTTCAGCTTATGAACCACTAGCAAAATTTCTTAGGAAGTCAGCTGTACCATCTATATTTTGTTTTACTGAGGTGAAACCTGAAAATCCAGCTGCTCTCGAACGACAGCATCGTCTAGAGAAAAGAAGTCAGAGGAAACTTTTTCACAAGTAAAGAAATGGTGCAGTATTATATGCCAGAAAGCTTTAAACATTATGACAACAATGTCAGAGTGATTTTGGATGGCACTGAAATCAATGTTCAAAAACCAAAGAACCCAAAATCACAACAAGCTTCATGGAGCAGTTATAAACATGCAAATACGCTGAAAATATTAGTTGGTGCTACACCTGGCAGACTGCTATCATACTGTTCTGAGGCATATGCAGGATCAGTAAGTGATAGACAAGTAGTTGAACGAAGTGACCTTATGACCAAATGCCAAAGTGGTGACAGCATCCTTGCCGACAGAGGATTCACAATTCAAGACATGTTTGCAGACAGAAATGTGACAGTCAAAATACCAACTTTTTTAAAAGGGAAATCTCAGTTACCTGGTCTCACCCTAATCAAAGACAGGGAGCTTGCTAATAAGAGGGTCCATATTGAACGGATAATAGGATTAACAAAAACTTGTAAAATATTAAAGAATGACCTAGACCATAGCTACATTCCTATTGCAACTAAGATATTCTTCATATGTTTTATGTGTTGTAATTTTAGGGAATGTATTATGAAAAAGTGAAATAAAACAAATTTTTACATCATTATTGTTTTTTAATCAAGTGTAAATAGTTTTTATAAACATATTTCTTAAGAATTGCAGGCTCCAAATGATGAAGGTTGAAATTTATTAAATTAATTAACATTTCACTTATGTAAACATCATCTTTATTCATAAAAATTACCTTCATGTCTTTAAATGTATAGACAATAAAATTGCAGTACTTTCTCTCAGTACAAAACAGCTGTCCTTGAACCTGAGCATAGTATGGATGGGTTTTCCTTAAAAAAAGCTGTCCATTACATTTTTCTAGGTATGGTACAGTCACTTCATTAATAAGGCTGTTTCTTGATGCATATGGGCATTTTACCTCCACTAATGTTTCTTGTTCTATTAATCCATCCGGAGAAGCTGCTAAAAAAGGATATTTACTTGATATAAATAAACCACATTTCTCAACCATTATTCCAAAATTTTCTTCATATTGGGATATCGCTATAGGTTCATGAACTTTTCCATGTACTACTGCTCTGGTATGGACAGCTTTAGGTGCTAAAATTCTTTGTATCAAGGAGTCACTGTATGTTTTACTGTGACACACTGTATAAAACATGCTGGCTGTGATTCTGCATGATCTACTTTCATGCCACTCCGGAGAATCAGCCTGCGCTCTAGTGTTTTTTTCAACTTGTTCAGTTTTTGCAGAGGTCACATTTCTTAAAAGTAAATTCTCTAAAAGTACATCATGTGGAGTCTCTTTCAAACATGGGTAATGGTCCCATTCAATACCATGAGGATTAGCGGGTTGTAGGGTCTGTAAAATAGGCATAGAAGTTTCCCCATAACCTATGGCTAAATTACTTACATAATCTGTGTAATTATTCATTATATCTTCCTCTCGTAAAGGATTATAATTACACGATTTTATTCTCTTGTGGGGTAAATTTTGAGCAGCAATCGGAGAGTTATAAAATAATTTCTTAGGTCTATTAAACATCATCAGCTTTTGTGTACTTGATTGATGTAATTTAATAATTTTGTTCTGCACTATATCATGCACACCACACAAAAGGACAGCTACATGTTTACAACATGCATGAATACCACTCCCTGCTGCACATTCACAATGGCTTTCTTCCACACCATCACAGCTCAATTTCACATCAACCACATATGCCACTTTTTTCATAGGTACTAGCTTTGCATTCTCCTTTTAAAAATGTGTGCACACTCCGAGCAAAAACGGGCAGTTATAAGATGGCGAGATTCATATAAAAGCTCTCCGTTTGGCTTGGCATTGTATCTTTCAAAATATTCTTGTATTTCTTGCTTGGTAATACTTGGAAGTGACGAATCCGCATTTATGTCTTTGAATTGATCCGAGGCTGGAGACTGATATATACTATCATCCTGGATGTCGCAATCCGTACCAAAGTTTTGGTTCCGCTCATACGCCTCTAGTCTGTAAAGATATCATTATATTTAGTCTACAAATCATATTAAATAAGCTTGAAGAAGGAAAATAACCTCAAATATTTAAAATGCTTACCTTTCAATCAAATCAGCCTTTTTTCCGGCAATTGACGCATTCCTTCTTCGAAGCTCATCTTTAAGTTGAGATACAGTCATCAGAGAGAACATTTTGTATTAATTTACCAGTATTTTGTTAAAAAATCACAACGCCAGATTATGAGATCTAACATAAACAAAGTACAGTCGTTCAGAGCGCCATCTACAAACAGCTTTGCGTGTGCCTCCCAATTCAGGATGTCAAAAATTCTTTAGAATTCCCTAGATCCTATTCAGTCATGATTACTGATGACTCTTCGCAGTTTTTCATGAAGTGCTAATAAACATGAAATTAAAACACAAAGACCGTTAATGTTTCATAAATTTTTAATATTTTTTAAGCTTATACATTCATGTTCTTATTATGAAGTAATTTTTTATTTTATTTTTAGTTTTTAAATTTTAGAATGCGTTTAAAAATACACAGCCATCAAGAATTAAGAACAACTCGTCGTCCATCACGTCCGCCCCGTCCACCGAACCTTCTGCTACCGATGCCTATATGGTCTGTGCTACCGATGATGTTGATGTTGACGGCATCGGCAATATGGCAGTAGTGCCATCACCTTCTTTTTTAGAATTTTTAATGGGGAAGAAATCGCAAAGCTACGAACAGGTGGCGCTGATATCGCTTGACTCATAACATCGCACTGTCATTTTCTATCTCCAAATATTTTTCGGCTTTTAGTTTTTTATATCAGGAACTAGCGTGTTTTTTGTTATTCTAACGAACAATGTATTCTACGTGGACTGTACCGCAGTTAAAAACTGAACTGAAGAACCGAGGAGGATCACTAAGAGGCCGTAAAGCGGATCTTGTCAACAGGTATTTACAGCCTATTTTCTTGTTAGTAATAGAAACAAATAACCAAATAACCCAATTTTATTAATAGCAACATGTCGTTCTTTAATTATCGCAGTAATTACTAACTTTTACGTACTCACACAGTAGTTTTATAACAATTTAATAATCAATGTTTCATGAGGTACGACCATAACCTAGAAATTAAATCTGTTACAGAATCGAATCATTTGATCGCAATTTGAACTTTGGGTTACCTCAGCACCATGAGACTGATGATACCAAGATGGATCTTCCACCTCCAGAGAATTATCACGACATTAATAGCAGCACAACGCTTCCTTCTCTAACGAAGCAGCATATTCATCTGTATTACAATGAGTAAGTATGTTCCCATGATGAGATTAATAAACGTGTATCCTTCTAAATGTTCCTACCTATCTATTTGACAATATAAAACATTTTTTAAATTTTATCTCTGATTACAGGTTTGATAAAAAGCCCGATGATGGTCTACGATTATATGAATCAAGATTTTTGGTGGTGATTAGGGCTGTATCAGTTAATGAACACACATTTATCAAGGGTCTTTGCAAAGCTTCTATGAAAAGACTGCAGTATGAGGTAAATGTAAAATTACATGCAAGTGGCCAAATTGAAGAGACTTCATGTGAATGTGTGGCTGGCAGTGGAATAACTGCCCACTGTAAACATGTAGCTATGGTGCTTTATGCTGTCGACCATATGGTACGTGAAAAAATTATAATTAAACACCAAGTACCAACAGAAAAACTGCAAAAGTTTCATGTACCCAAAAAGGTGTTTAGCTCTACACCTTTAAAAACTTCAAAACTACCAATGAAGAGAAATATAGACAATATTATATTTTCCCCATGTGCGTTAAAAATAGATCCATTAGAATACAATAATAGATTCAGGAGTTTGGTAACAAACTATGTATCGTCAAGCATGCCCATCAAGCAGTTATATGAACCAGCAAACCCTCATGCATTAGAATTCGACCACTGCTACAGCAATGTTAGCACTGAAACAAAGTTATTGGAATCATTAAATCTTTTGTCCATAACCCCAGAGCAAGCCGCAGCCATTGAGCTTCAGACTCAAGGTCAGATAAACAATCCCAAGTGGACCAATCATCGTGAGGTGAGGATTACAGCTAGTAAACTTCACACATTATGTCACCTCAGATGCATAAATCAAGAAAAGTTTGCTAGCCAATTATTGAGTCCACATAAGTTTTCTTCAAGAGCTACCAATCATGGCATTATTAATGAAAAAGTTGCTCTTCAAAAGTACATGAAAGATATGGAATTGCAAGTGAATGGATGTGGATTGTTTATTTCAATCGAACGTCCATACCTTGGTGCATCACCCGATGGCCTCCTGGGTGATGAAACAATAATCGAAATTAAGTGTCCATACAGCAGTAGACATCAACAGATAACTCATGTAACTGTGCCATATTTAGTACAAGATGGTAATAATGGTTTAAAATTAAAAAAAGGGTCCCCATGCTACTACCAAGTACAAGGCCAGCTATATTGCACGGGCAGAAATTACTGCAATTTAATAATATTTACTTTTGTAGATATGAAAGTAATTTTTGTGGTACGAGATAACGATTTCATTAATGAAATGTTAACAATTGTAGATGATTTTTATATTCGGTTTTTTAAGAAAGCTATTTTAAATAAATATATTTACAAAAACTATGAACAAATAATAAAGAAAACAACTTAAGATTTATTTTTTTTATTTAACAATTCCTTCTTTAAAATTACACAGCATTACACATATGAAAAATATTCTGGACAGCAATGGCACATAGTAAGCATTCACATCAGATTTCAATATTTTGAAGGTTTTTGTTAATCCAATCAGACGTTCAATATGAATGCGGTTTTTAGCTAATTGGCGATCATGCTTTAATTTTATTCCAGGTAGTTGAGTCAAACCTTTCAAAAATGTTGGTGTGTAAATTGACACATTTTTGTGTTCAAATAAATCTTGAACATTGAATCCTCGATCTGCCATTATTGCATCTTTCTCATCACATAAGGTCAAAAGTGAACTGCGTTCTGTTATTTGACGATCACTTGTAGCACCAGCATAACCCTCTGAGCAAAAAGATATAAGACCTCCAGGTGTGGCACCCACTAGAAACTTTATGGTGTTGTGATGCTTATAACTACTAAATGTAGCTTGCTGAGAGATTGGATTATTGGGTTTTGCAATAAATATCTCTGTGCCATCAACAATTACTCTTGTATTTGGATGATGCTGTTTAAATGATTTTGGCATGTAGTAGTCTACGAGAGCCCGGCTAGGCCAGATATTTATTTGAGACCATAACTCATATACAAAATTTACCCATGTTATAAAAATATTACCAACTTCAGTGGTACTAATGCCAAATATTTTAGAAAGTTCAAAATCTTGTTTGTTTCTTCTTAATTTAATTAACATTAAAAGTAACTGATCTTCAACAGTTACATTAATAACTTGACTGCCTCTATAATGTAAATGATTTGCCATGGGTATTAGTGTAGATAATATTAAGTTAAATTTATTGATGTTTTCTAATCCTGTGTAAAATAATACAGATCTAGCATCAGACAACATATCCTCAAATGAAAATAGTCTGAGTATGTGAGGTGTTTGGGTTGAGGTTGTATTTTGAGCTGAAGTTGGTGCACTAAGATCCACAGTTGTTACTTCTATTTCATGTTGAAAGTCCGGAACTTCAGGTAAATGTTCTGCTTCTTCAGGTATAACTTGAAAAGCATCTTCAAAAGATGGTTGTTGTGAAGTAGAGGGAAACAGTTCTTTTCTAGCAGAACGTTGCAAATATCGCTGAGCCCTAGCAGCTGCAGTAGAAGTAGTTGCTTTGTTCCAAGCAAAAACTGAAGGAATCGCTGTCTTTTTTAAATATCGGTGTACTTGAGGCAGTCCTAAAAGTAAAAAGATTACAGTAGTTAGACTCAAATCTTTATGATAGGTACACAAAATCTATATATTAAATATAGATATAATAATACTTATACCTATTTTATAAACTTAACATCACGCCCTGTATTTCCCAAAGGGTACGGCAGAGGTGTTTTATTACACCCTCGTTTCGCTAGTTATGTTTATGTACCATAGGGAGCGAGCCTATTCCCATTAACCCCAGACTCGGGCTGCAACTTAGAAATTCCTGATGGGAAAACCCAATAACACTGCCCGACCAGTTGCTCTTGCGACCACTAGACCAACCAGGCAGTATATTTTATAACAAGTGAATAAAGGTAGGTATACTAACCTGTAGCATGACTTACTCCTTGAAAGTCTGTTTCTATAAAATGGTTAGAACATATCCTCGAATTTTCGGAAGCTCTAAAATTGCGTATCTTTGTTGCCCTTTCCCATAGTTTTTTTAATCGCAAGTCTTTAGGAAATGAATGATTTCCATTGTTATTACAACCGATTACAACACAACGCGGCATATTTTTGTCAGATGCCGTCCAAAGTATTTTGTAAACAAGTTTTGTATGTAATTTGACAGCTAATGTCATTTTCTGTGAGTCAAGCGTTACCAGCGACACCCACGGGATAAATTGTCAGTTTTCTTCCCCATTGAATATTTTTTATTTTGTCAGTGTTGTCAATAATTTTATTAAAAATACCTTACTCAATTTTATTTAAACAACCAGGGGCAAACAAGCAGACGAGTCACTATCATGATGATTAGTCATCGTCGCCTATGCCGCGCCGTCTTGAGAAACTCGCTAAAAATCACCAAATTTATATCTAGGGACTTAGCAAAGGAAAAAATCGTTGTGCTATAGGGAACGTGCACAACGACGGTGCTGCCAACTGGCGTCGCCAATCCAAATCTTGTGCTCTATTAATGCTTGACATAGACTTTTCTAACAAGTAAACAGAATTAATTTTATAGTGAAAATTAATTAACTAATCATAATGCATTGTTGCATTTCTGGATGTAGGTACCAATACATCCACAAAAATGAAAATAAATCAATTAGTGTAAAATTCTATTAGTTTCCAAAGAGTATCTACTAACATACCATGTTTTGGTGAAAAACGCAAAAAAATGGATAAACGCAGTAAAGAAAAATATTTGAAAACAACTTGTTTTTGTTACACTCTGCATTGAAAAGGCCCTCAAAATCAACCGTCCATGCAAACATACCAGAACCATTTATACTTCACCATACACGTGTTCTACTAGACCGCACTAAAGTTCACACCGAATATCCCTCAACAGTTAATCAAAGACTCCACATGTACTCAGAATATAAACATGGTTATACCCACAATAATGTTTTTAGTCGGCTGCACTCCTTTGGTTTTTTAAGGTTTTGTATCTAAATGCTACGGACTGCATTTTATTGATTGCTTCATCAAATGATTGTGAACTAATTGATTTATTAGAGCCTGGAGATACTGTTCTCGCTGATAAAGGATTCCCTTCCATTATAACATGTGTTGAAAATAAGAAAGCTATCTTAGTTGTGCCAGCCTCCATGTCTTCATACACCACAATTTTCTTCAGAAAGTAAACGAAAGATATAAAATTCATATTATTAAACATTGATATTACGCTGACGATCGTTATTGATAAACCGGAACTCATATTTTATACCTTTTAGCGTATTCAAAAATAATATAATTGAAGAGACAATTTTGTTTCATTCATTTCATTTCATTTATTAATTCATCAAACAATTTACATTGTGTTCGAATTTTACAAAATAATTACATTTCAATCATCACAAAATCAAATACAAGCAAACAAAAAAATATTACTATGTCAGCAATCAGAAACTATAAAAAAGCAAAAAAAATCAAACCATAAGAAGCACAAAGACAACAGTCTATTCCAATGTTGCTGTTGTTTTGTTTTTGTATTGAAAGCACGATGGGAAGTGATAAGTTTCCTTTTCTGTCCGCATAGTGTCTCTTTTGTCGATTAGTGCTGCCACCTATAGTTCCTGCACGTTCCCTATTGCAAAATTCCCTAAATCTAGCGACAAATTCCCCAAAGTGGCAACACTGAGATTAGTGTTGGTTGGCTAGTGAACTCAGTGCACAGTGTGTAATTTCGCCTCAAAAGCGGACATCCTCTTTTTATAGCGGATTCCGATGGATATAACTGTTATACAGTTTAATATAAAATACCAATTTAAATATATTACTTAATTTTAAAGTTACAATAGTTTTTTTGAAAGGTCAATGAACTTTGTCAAAATCTTTTTTTGTAGATATTTCCCAAAATAACAAACGCTCACCTTATTTAAAATTAACCATGAATTGAAAATTGTATATATAATGTCGTGTATAAATTACAAGTCTTTACTTTCCCTGGAACGCGAGTTAAAAAATTATTTTGAAATATTAGAAAATAAATTATATAAAATTTTCTATATGACATTAGCATTTTTTTTACCAACGAAATACACTCTAGTTATGTAGCTTTTTTTTTTTTTTTTTTTTTTTTTCGGATGGGAAATCATCAAATAAGTGCGATTCTTTATCCCGCCCGCCGCCATTTGAAGAGTTATTAATAGACAAAAATACGTACAAACCGATGTATAAATACATTAAAAATACTATTAAAACAATTTAAAAATGAAGTGATAGTGCAGTGTTCGATAATAAAATAAGATTTGACCTAAAGGTCCAGTTACCGACATAAAATTCCAAAAAAAAAAAAAACAAATCAAAATTGGTCACGCTTTATCGAGCTGTCGGCAGTTTAAACTTAAGTCTATGGTATCTATCTATTCTATGGTCATGAATATAGATTATTTAAAAAAAAGGAATACCCACTGCCAGAGTTGCCACCTTGGTGGTTTTCCCACCAGGAACTGGTGCTTTTTCAAGGCTTCTAGTGGTATTTTTTATTCGTTTAGCGTTTTTTTTTTTTTTTGTGATTTTTAGCGGTTTTCTAATATGGAATCTGGCATCACATTTTTTAGAGGGAAATCTCCTACCGTTTCTTTAGTTCACATTTGTTGAACTTGTTTCTCTTGATTCAAATGAACTATAATTTTAACCCTAGATAGATATCTTTAATCAATCAAATCAAATTTTAGACAATCTTTAATCTCTAATTTAATCTTTAATCTAATTTTAGATAATAGAAAATCGATTACTTCGATTCGACGAAGGTTATCTAACCTTCGTCGAATCGACGTAATCGATTTTAAAAAATCTATGTATCTCGTTTGTTTTACACGTCATTAAACTTGCCGTTCCCGCCATCTCAGTCGGCCCTCGGAGCTTGCAGGACACACCCTTATCGCTCCGGTAAGTGCAATTCTTTCGTCAATATTTACCTACCGTACGTCGATGTGACGTATGGTTATCTTTAGTGTCATTATTTTGACTTTGGGGAAAATGTGTTTTTGTGACTTTTTAAGATTAAATGTTCATATTTTTTATTTGTTATATATGAAACGATAAAAAAAACATAATGACGTCTAGTGCCATTATTTTGACTTTGGGGAAAATGTGTTTTTGTGACTTTTTAAGATAAAATGTTCATATTTTTTATTTGTTATTTAGGAAACGATAAAAAAAAACATAATGACGTCACAAATTCGTGCAAACCATGACGAAATCAGTCGCTTGTTGCACAAAACAAGCGACGCCGAGATTCAGGGGTCGGACAGTGAAATCGATAACAATTCATTAGAAAATGAAGTACAGAGTGATGACCTGAGCCAAAAAAAAGAAAATATTGTGCCTTCCTGTCCATCAAAAATTAGAAGAATGACAAAGTCTGTGTGCGACAGCTGCAATAATCCCTTTTGTGGAGAGCACAAGTCCAGCGCCTGTCCTAAGTGCCTTTGAGGCGAAAATTAATAAAAAGTTTCATTTACTTAGGTTTTTTATATTACCTATAGATATTACAAAAAGTTGATTTTATAAAGTTTATATTTTCAATTATAAGACTGACGGAGAGATTCCTAAATGTTTAAGTTTTGTAGAGTAAGAAATATCGTGTTTTGTTTTTTATTTTATTTTTCTAATAAAAAAATAAATTAACCATAAAGCTTTTCACTTACTCACAACATAATTACATACATTAACACATATTACCACATTCATAAGCCTAGTATATACATAATCCAAAATATGCCCACTCAAACATGCGCACGTCGAATCGACGTATGGTTATCTTTAATGTACAGTGAAATATGGTTATCTATCTAGTGTTAAACAGACTCTTCAGGGTCCGAAACGACTTTTTTTTTGGGGTAAAAACAAAACATTATGCTGATGGATATATGGAATAGTACAGGGGTCGTGGAGGTGTATTAAGTAAAAATATGACATTATAAACATACATTTAAAAAAAATAACTTGTGGAAAAGTTGGAACTTTGACCCCCAATATCTCCGAAACTAGAAGGTTCTCGAGTATCATGGTCTAGAACAAAAAAAAATATCGCAAAGACAGGGAGAAGAAGTGCCTTTCGGTTTTGTTAAGAGTCTTTTTACACCCTTTCGAATACTAGGTAATTTTGTCAAGTTTTACTGAATGTAATGTTTATGTTTGGCTAATGAGAGGTTTATCTTTTTGAGGTATTAAAATAAACTTAGTTTCCAAGAACTCTATAGATGGCGTTGATCTTACTACGTTACTTGGTGCCAAAGCCAAAACGCTTGGAAAAAAAACATAGCGTCACGACACATACGCTCGTTGAATGACACTAACTGACACTTTCGTTTGCTTAACCTTCCGAATATAACCTAGTTTTCTCGCGCTTTGATAAAATCAGTTTTTTTAGGTTCCGTTCCTTGTAGTAACTTACCAAGTTCAGCGCCATCTATCCAGGGACTAGGGAAGAGCTAAAAAGAAAATCCCTCAATGTAAGTAGGTAAATAAAATGTAAAAATAATGTAAAAAAATGTAAATAAAAAGTCTTTTCACTGTAGTACGTTTAGACACAAAATTTAAAAAATACTTGAAATTGTATGATTAATAAGAACGACCAACTATTTTTTAGCATCTTATACATAGTCATTCGTTTAAGTAAATAAGGGTTTGTTTTGTCTGAGATTTAAATGCAGTAAATTTAGCGGAATTTGGTGTTTTTTTTTTTAATTCAAGTTTCTGAAATCTGGCGACATTTTACTCTTGATCTAGCGAGTAGCGCCTTTAAAAAATCCAAGGTGGCAACCCTGCACACCAACAGCTGCAGAGCATCCACAGACCACATAGAGTAGAGAATCATGTAATATTACACGGGGAATAACCCGTACATAAGTGCCCGTTAACGAATTTTAACGACTGACTGAACCAGACTTTGGATTTTGGATTGGAAGGAAAGCAAAGCAAACTGCTGATTATTGAATTTGTGTGGCATTTCCTTTACCTTCAATTGCAGTTTTATAAATAGTCCAACCAAAATTCCTCTCAAGAACACACCGGACTGATGCTTGTCAATCCTGTGTAAAAATAACAAACATGGGATTTGAAATCCAAAGATTTCAAGGTGACGTTGATGAAGAATTAATTTGTCCTATTTGTTCAGGAGTTCTAGAGGACCCACTTCAGGTTTGTATTTACTCAAATAGGTACGACAGGGTGTAATAAGTTTGACGAGCCTGTGTGTCTGTCTGTGGAATCGTATTTCCCGAACGGATGAATTGATTTTGTTTTTTTTTGTTTGAAAGGTGAATAAGTCGGAACTTGGACGGGTGTGGTTCTACCGTTCTATGATCTTATCTATGATTAATGAAAATTTGTGCAAGCCGCCGCCACAAAATGGCGGAATACATATTTTTTCACAACGCCCTCATTTAAGTACTTACCTATCAAATGAAAGTGCTTGAGTAGTAGAATAATTACACTATATTGATTAAAATGGATTAAGGAATATTATCTAACGAAATGAAAACTAAAAACTTGAAAACTCTTTTTTTGTCTTATCATTGCCCTAGATTTGAGGAGGAAAGTGGAGTGATGACTGGTACCTAGAGGACTGGACGGGACTGGACCTAAAAAAGAAGGATTTTTTTCCATGCCTAGGACATAATTTTTTTTTTTTGCTTTTTTACATATAAAAACCTGTTTAATCACTAATTTACCTGAATCTTAATACTCAAGAAAATAGAAGAAAAAAAAAAATTAAGTAGTGACTACAAACGTATTGAAATAAAAAATTAGATTGAAAAATGTAGAAAACCCCCGGCAAAAATAAAATAATAAAATAGTCATCGCACAAATAATAAAAAAGGCAATTAAAAATAATAAAATAAAACAATTAAACCTGAAACCCTAGAGAAAAAAATAACCTTGAAATTTTTTTTTTCTTTTTTTTGTTTTACCCGTGTCGGAGGTTTTTAAATTTTTAACTTGTTTTCTGTATTGTTTTTGACGAGGAATTGTGTGTGTTGTTATGAATAGGTGTATTTGTGTACGTAGGTCCCAGAGTGCGAGCACGCGTTCTGCTGCGCTTGTATAACGGAGTGGATCAGTCGCCAGCCCACCTGCCCAGTGGACCAACAACCCGTCACCACCAGCCAGCTCAGACCTGTTCCCAGAGTACTGCGCAACTTTCTATCAAGGTAATCAATTCACAAGAATGTCATGGCAACTTAAAGTTTGTAGATCACACATCAGGATTGTTTTGAAAGAAAGGGCATAAATATAATAAACATGAGTTTAATAGTAATTGTGTTGTAATAATCAGATAATGGATTCCGTGAAGATGATTGGATCATGTGTCGAAGCAGTTTGTGAATCAAAACATTCTTGAATGTCAGTACTTATAGAAATTTCTACATAAATAATAGTTATCATAGTCTAACTGGAACACTTGAGTCATGAAGACAGTTATTATAATGAATGAGGAAGACACTATATAATATGTAATTTCAATGCAATGTTTTACTTTATAGACTTTGTACGAGCTGTGACAACGCACCACATGGATGCAATGCTGTACTGAATCTGGATTCCTTGGCATCCCATTTAGTTGAATGTATGTTAAACATTTATACTAATATTATAAAGCTGAAGATTACTTGTTTGTTTGGTTGAACGTGCTAACCTCAGGAACTGCAAGTTCAGAATTTTTCAATTCCAACCAAATTGATAAATTCTTTTTGTGTTGGATAGTCCATTTATCGAGGAAGGTTGTAGACTGTATAACATCACGCTACGACCAATAGGAGCGGAGCATAAATCAAAAATGTTGCTAAAACGGGGAAAATTTATTCCTTTTGTGAGCTTTTTCTTTCTGTGATGCAGACGAAGTTACATGGGTCAGCTAGTACTTAATAAAATGAAAGAAGTGTTGTGCACATGTTATGACAAACCATTAACTGCTTCATTTTATGCTTTCCTTCTAGTACCTTATCTATTCTTTACTAGTTGACCCGCGCAACTTCGTCTGCGTTACATGATCTATAGGTAGGTACATATAATAAAACAGTAACGAAAGAAAAACTGTACATTGAGAATTTTCGAGAAAAAATAAGTGGCTTTTGTTAGAAAAACGTAACTGATGACAAAAAGTGACTTTTTAGAATTTTCGTCTGTTTGTCTGTGTGTATGGTACGGCTTCACGCCAAAACTACTGGATAGATTGAATTGAAATTCAGAAAAAATGTTCTTTGTAAACCAAGGAATGCTTTAGGCTACATATCATCACGCCGTATGTAATGGGAGGTAAGCAATATTGATTTTAAAAGGTTTTTATTCGTACTTACATACACATCAAAATTGCCACGCGAACGAAGCCGCGAGCAACAGCTAGTATAGCTTATAACATGTCATTTTGTGCATTCAATTATATTGTGCATTCAATTACGAACAAATCCCTTTTAAAATCAATATTGCTTACCTCCCATAACATACGGCGTGATAATATGTAGCCTAAAGCCTTCCTTGGTTTACAAAGAACATTTTTGCTGAATTTCAATTCAATCTATGTAGTAGTTTTGGCGTGAAACCGTACCATACACACAGACAAACAGACGAAAATTCTAAAAAGTCACTTTTTGTCATCAGTTACGTTTTTCTAACAAAAGCCACTTATTATTTCCCGAAAATTCTAAATGTACAATTTTTTCTTTCGTTACTGTTTTAAGTCTATTCTTTATAATAGTCTACACTACATCTACACTAATATTATAAAGAGAGTAGATTTGTATTTCTGTGTGTGTGTATGTTTGTATTGAATAAACTCAAAAACTACTGCGCCGATTTAAAAAATTCCTTCACCATTAGAAAGCTACGTTCACCCTGAGTAACATAGGCTATATTTTATCCCCGTACTCCCACAGGAACGGGAACTACGCGGGTGAAACCGCGTGACGTCCGCTGGTTACGTTATAAGATAGTTACGGATATGATAAACATATAACATATACATATTAACTAATTAACATATAAGTTAATTACTGATTCTACTATGATTGCATTTAATGATGGAATAACATAGTTTTTAGCTTTACTAACTTATTATGTGGACCAAATGTTATGTTAATAAATAATATGTCTTATTACAGGCGAATTTAATCCCAAAAGGCCAATGCCATGTGAAGCGGGTTGTGGACTTGTGATCCTGAAAGATGAACTGGCCGAACACAACTGTGTCCGAGAACTGCGGGCACTCATGGCAACGCAGGCGAATGGTTACGAAAAGGAATTAGCAGAATTTAAAAGAACCCATCAGGAAAAGTTGAAAGATTACGAAAAGGAATTAGCAGAACATAAAAGAGAACTGGCGTTGTTGAAAGTATGTTGTGTATTTGTATGTTTTTATACTAAAGTAAGGTTTATTTTTAATCAGGCTAAAGGCGTATGTCTAGCCTAGAAATTGCGTGGGTCTCACGTTCTCGTGTCTGTATTGAAAAATAGTACTATAGGTATGCAGCGCTGCGTGGCGCGAGCGAATCACGGGTTTTCTTAGTATAATTTAACTGGACGACGTTCGGACTGACCAGCCGGGCTCCTTAGAAGACTTTGGCATACGCCTTACGAGAGCCACACTGAGTTTGTCTTGAAGTCATCCTACTAGGTCGTCTGGCTTAGTGCAATGTGACTGTTACAAAACTGATAATTCGTTTTGTTGATTAAAAGTTGCAGAATTTGTCAGCTGTTAAATGATGTCATTAAATTAATTATAATTGATATGCTTATGCGTTGTATATTTTACTAGATAGTAAAAGCCAATGCCTGCTTTATTAGTTTCACAATTCAATAATTATGCCATAATGCCATTATTGTTTAATTTGCTATTATGACCTCAGCTGTTGCGAATCACAACCGCGCGTCATGTGGCTCTTAAATATATTGTTATAAGGTTTAAATTACCTTCAATGACTAATCATTCCCTTTCATAGAGAGGCTTGTGCCCCAGCAGTGGGAACGTTAAAAGGCTGATGATGATGACTAATCACGCGATCACGAACTGCAGTAAACAGTGTAAAAAGAATTAAAAAAATATAATCCACTAAGTGGAACTGCAGAGGTCCACATTTAGCACTGGATCGAAGAGCTGGAAATTATAGGAAGAGCCCTTTTGCCAGCAGTAGGAAACCAGTAACCACCTTTTAGAAACGAAATTCGACTTAACTTTTATAAAAATACTGGTATTCAGCTGCATCCGGTAAGACTGGAAGCCGACCCCAACATAATAGAGAAAAAGGCAGGCAGATGATGATGAATACCTATTTAATAATATTTTTTCAGGAATCTATGCTAAAGATGCGCGCGCTAGTCGAGCAGAAGGAGCGAGAGGAAGTAGTCCGCTGGGCCAACTCATTGGAGCGCGCGAGATTCACCGGCTGGTACGCCTTGGTACCACCTGGTGTTGATCTACAGGTAAGCATTACTCTGTAAAATCTGCCAGAGGTGGAACTGTTTGGGCCGGTATGTGATGATTGATTGAAGATATTTCCAGAAAGCTTTTCAGCTTCATGAACAGAGATTTGTTAGGTTTTCGTTTGTTGGTGTCGATTCATTTATGGACTAACTTTGTCGACATAAAACAAAAAACATAGAAATCGAGAAAAGTCAGGATTCAAGAGCGAGCGCAGCTTAATAACTTAGCACCCACCTCGAATTTGATAGGTTTTCTTTTGTCTAAAAATACAGAAATTGTGAAAAGCGTTTGAATTTTTAGCACTCTGTGCACTTGTGTACCTACTTACAAATTCGAGATATTCTTGTTTCAGAGGAAGATCAAGGGAATTTTATCAGAATCTGGCTGCCCACCTCACATAATAGATGACCTTATGGAAAATTGCCGCAGAGAACGGTGGCCGCCCGGCCTTAGATCCAACTACAGGCAAGTTGTGATACTAATCCCGTAAACATTAATATTATCTATTCGCGATGGGTGGTTTGAAGAGGCGCACGAAAAGATTCTTGTAAGGATAAAGTGGTCTTTGCTCAGCAGTGAAAAAATAGGATTTATTTTTCCAGAATGTCTGAGTTACAACTAAAACGTTGATGACATGGTATTCGCAATTGCATTGATCCAAAATGGTTTAATTGGAAACAACAATTTGCAATAAACAATCATGTAATTAGTTAATCACTCTCTTATTTAATTATTAATCGAAAGAAATAAAGGTAGGTTTCGTTAAATTCTTGCCAAACTCTACTTCCGAAAATGTCAATACTATACTAAAAACACCTTTATTATTTACAGATTACTTGACAAATACGTGTGTAGAAGAGTGCCCGGCGAGCAAGCGGTCGTCATCCTACATTGTGACAACACGCATATGGACGAGGATATGTTGGTGAAGCCTGGCTTTGTTGTGGTGTACTGTGGCGGCGTCGTATAGCATCAGACTGGAGGCTGTCGGTGTTCAAGTGACAAGCTCTCAGACGTGCGGACATCGTGTGACCTACATGTGGAGGCACTGAGCGCAGTACTATTACAATTTATCAGTTATTAATTGAACCTGGCAAGATATTGATAGGTTAATTCAGTGTGCTTTAGATACGAACAGGGTAAACTAAGTAGATCGGCATCTTTGCGTTATTATAGATTCAAATGCGCGTAAACGCGCGTGAGAAGCGCGTACAAAGAGTCAAAGCCAGCGTTAGCAGTGTTGTCTCAACCGACGCCATTGTACAACTGACGAGGGGTCTCTGACCAAATCGCGGAAGCTACGAGCGACTACAGCGCGTCTGTATCGCTGTATCTGCGCGTATACGCGCGTTTCACGATCGCCCCGTGTGCTTGTTGCAGGTTACAAGGTTGCGTTCAAATCTCGTTTGAAGCGCGTATACGCGCGTCATCTGTGCGTCGTCTGCCCATTTAAAATACGCCATGTGCGTAGGCCCTAAGGTATAAAGGTTCTCTGACAACTGTTCCTATGACACGTGAAGTCTATGTATGTACAATTTATTCGTCTGTCCACTCAGTGCTTCACAAACCACACGTATCGTCAGGGTCGCCACACTCGAAGAACACACGGCGGACGAGACGAATACGTTTTGTTTATTTAATTATTACCAATATGTTTTTTTTTTTTTTAATTAATAAATTAGTGATTGAATGCTGTGTTGTTATAGTGTCATTGCTTTATATAAGGTCAAGTTAAATTGGCTAGCGAGACTCCGCAAACGTGATGGATATCTAAGCACGGTTGGCGCAGTGGCTGAGCGGTTGGCTGCTAGGCCGCGTGTCGCGGGTTCGATCCCTGCACAGAACAAATATTTGTATGACCTACAGGTAGCTGTTCCGGGTCTGTTCGTGTATGTGAGTTTAAATGTTTGTAAACACACTCACGGTACAGGTGTTATTCCTTGCGTGGGGCAAGAACGGTTAAAATAGTATTTCCGAGTGTCGCTTGCTTATTTAATAACGTTAGAGAATACCCTCAGCTTATTCTGGGTACATACTGAGTCATCAAGTAAAGGTTTTACAGCATTGTGCCTCTGGGTAAATAGTTACGGAAATATTACAACTCATCGGTGTCGATTCTGTTGTGCACAATCTAAACTTAATTTATGCTTTTGCTATCTTTTTCTCTCTAATAAAACGAGAAAGAGACGGACGTAATTTAGAGCTGTCAAATTTAGTAACTAAAATTTCCATACAAATCAAGGGTGCACATAAAAATATGTCGACTAAAAACACGGTGAAGCGCAAGGCATAAACTAGTTTGTCATCTCTAACTTAGTTCATAGCTATAGCCGTCCTTTTCTCGCACTGCCTTTTGGTAAGAGATAGCAATAGTCTAAATTAAGTTTAGTTTGTAAGGTAGGTCTGTCGAATTACGCCTAGAGGGTAATTTCGCCCATACTAAATAACTCTGGTTACGTAATATCTAAAATGAAATTGACCACCTACGCATCAAAGCATCCCAAAACAGCCCCGAGTTGCGCCCGCGGCACTCCCCATCCCCTGAGCTAGTAATCGACTGATGTCCGTGGCTAGTCGTCGCTGTGCCGTTTTTAACGCCAGAGACGGGAATTTCGCGGTAAGTTTTTAATTAAAAAAAACAGTTATGTAGTAAACCGTAAGGCCTATTTGATAGTATGATTATTGTACCGTTGATAAACAGTGTTTTTTTTTGTATTAAGACGAAGTTTCTTCAAAACTAATTAAGAAGTGTCCTCGATGCTAATTACGCCTAGGCGTTATTACCCATACTGAAAGCTACCACAGGCGTTAACCATCTCGTGAGCTTGTCATGACAGATATTTATTTTCACATTATGGAACGAATTGATTAATCCAGTAATTAATTGCAGGTATATTATAGTTTTAAAAAGTAATAGTAAAAATATACCATTGTTTTTGTGCAAAAGTAAAATAAGTAAACAATAAGTTCATTGTTTCAGGATATAGATGCTTTATTATAATGCGTTATTATTACATAGTTGAGGTAATTACGCCTATTAAACACTACATTTTTTTTAGAATTTAGTTTTGTTTGATAATCTGTAAACAGAATTATTTGATTATGTATAAAGTGTGTTGAAATGCAAAAAGAGGCTAACCGGCTACTAAAATTAAACTATAATGATACTGAAAATATCCTTATAATGACCTGACCACATAATCAAGCACTCTCACACACCACACACTCACACACATACACTCACACGCCCACACAATCACCCATACTACACATCTACTAACATTAGTCTCGCATACTTATCCTAGTCTTTCTAAGCATAATATTATATAAACTATAAAATGTCGTGTATGATTCCTTACATTCTGTCAGCGCGCCTAGTACATAATTAGTAGAAATGAAAATGTAAAGGGGTGGGATCCTGGTGTCCTGAAACACAGGCCACGAGCCTAGCTTAGGCACCAGTCTCCCACAATATATACTTACCTGAATTGTGTATCATTGTTGAATCTGACCAATGTAAATAATTTATGTATATTGTGGTGAGAAATAAACTTGATTGATTGATTGAAAGAACGTGCCAAAGAAAAAAAAATCTATATGTTTATTAGCTTGTAGTAATTTTAGATATTTTTAATCTGATTGTTTAACTGAAAACATAGGTATCGTAAATCTTAAAATAAATGTTGATTAAAATACTCCTGCTAAGACTAATTATGCTCTTTATTACTGAAAACTATGATAATGCTAAAAACAAAGTACTTAATTTTAATAAAACTGTCGTAGGCGAAATTTTACTTTGGTAGTTTAATAGCGCCAAAACGATTGTGTTTGAATTCTGTTCTCTTTTCATCATTTTAATAAACATATCAATAATATCTTGAGTTTTTTTTGTATATTACTAAACATACATCCCATGAACACATTCGGTTTTTCATCTTCATTTATTATTTTAGAGATATTTACGTTGAACCTTAGGTAGGCGTTATTCGACAGACCTACCTTACACAACACAATCGACACCATTACCTTACTGCCCTTGTTACATTCTACTCGTGGTCGGCGCAACACGTTTACTTCTTCCATTCTCTCCTGTCTGACGTCACGGCATCATTTACTCCTTCCTCTTTCAGATCACTCCTCACACAACACATCCATCTTTTCCTTGGCCCTCCTCTCCCTCTCCATTCATCAACATTCATGTCATCACTCTTTGAGTCACCTGCGTTTCAACATGTCCATACGGCATACCAAGACAAACGACTTCCTTTCAAGTTTTCTGTATTCTTACTTTATCTCATTCCTTACTTTCTCCATTCTTGTCACGCCACACATCCACCTCAACATTCACATCTCCGCTACATACAATCGTTTTTCATCCATCTCAGCGTTGCCAGAATGTTACTTTTGTAACATTTTATGTTACTTTTGACCCTCTCATGTTACCTCCATGTTACACGACTCAATATGTTACTTTTGTGTTACTTTTACGGCAGACAAAAAAAAAAACATGTAACGGAACGCATCCAAGAATGTTTTTGTGTGCAATTTATACGGACGTAGGTAACTCACACACTAAAGCGAAGAATTTGACTGACAAAACTGACTGTTTTTGACTGTTTGACATAAAATCAGTGTTACCAACTCACGTGAGGCATGCATATTAGAACAGGTATGTGGATTAGGTATTTCTCGATGCGAGTCCGTATCTAATCCAAAGCGTCGAGGATTAGGTATGGCATAAAATATTCGTACACAGTCTACACAGAAGATATTCCGTAAATTAAAATGTGGGGGTTAAGTTTCAAGTTTAATTAGCTCTGCCCCGAGCGCCATATATGTAGAATACCACTGGACTAATTAGTGCTCTAGAGATTTAGGTTGTAACAAATTTAAGTCGTCGTTAAATTAACGCTACCGTTATTGATGATACTCTCGAAGAAAAATAAAACTTTTACGTCTTATATTGAAAATAAATGTGTAAAAAGCAGAAACTCGTGTTTTATTATGGGTAAAATGAATGTGAATATAATAATGCTCTGGTTTCTATACTTATTCCAGTTTTTACCTAAACACACATCATTGATTGAATGTTTTTTCTTGTTCAGCATCGTCAGTCGATTATTTGATCAACCATTATTACGATATTTTCGAAGTTTAAGCAATGGGAGGAAGGAAATTTATTTTAATTTTTGTGTAATTAGGTGCCATAATATGGTATTGTGTCGTTTTCCACTTATTAAGGTAATGTTACTTTTCTCGTGAAAATGTTACTTTTTGAGCTGTTTCATGTTATATTTGACTATCTGCCACTGGCAACACTGATCCATCTTCTTCACAGCCCAGCATTCTGATCCATACAGTACGACAGGTCTAATCACATCAACGTAAAAATATTATGTAAATGTTCCTTTGATCGTTCAGTGTGTACCCAGCATTATTTTTATCTATTATTCCTACTCTACTTTTCATAATTCAATTTCGATTATTTTTGTAATTGGTAACCTGTTATGTATTTAGCTTAATCTTTAAATAATATACCTTTTAATCATTAGCTGATACAATTTCGTATTTGATTTACATACACTACACACTTGAAACTCGCGTTTTTAAACCAAACGAAAAAGAGGAGGGACGGAGCAGTGGTGGCCCAGTGGTGGCGGCCCCGACTTACGAACAGTAAGTCGTGGGTTCGAACCCAGACAGGCGCATTACTTTGTGTAATTTATTTCATCACCACTGCTCTCAAAACGGTGAAGAAAAACATCGTGAGGAAACCGGCATGTCCTAGAACCAAAAAATTCGAAGACATATGACATCTACCAATCCGCACTGGGCCCGCGTGGTAGATTATAGCCCATTCCCTCTCATAGAGAGGCCTGTGTCCCAGCAGCAGTAGGAACATTAATAGGCTGATGATGATGATGATTGATTTCGGTCTCCTAGAGTATTTATTGGATAAATGGGTCTACTGGCCCATCAGATGATAGAGGTCTAATGATATGATTGTAATGTATTCTTTACAGCGTCATTGTTGAGCATAGTTTTTTTTTGGCGGAGGGCCAAGAAAACCGCTTTAAATATTAAAGATAGAAAAATGACAGTTCGTCCAATAAAATCCTGATTTAAACCCACAGAGCTCCTTGAGCTGGACTCTTTGTTCGAGGAGGAATAATATTCCATGATTTTGGTTATTGTAACTATCACTGTTCAATGGATAGGGGACGATGAAGGGACGCATAAAATAGGGAAGAAAAGAGGAATAATTTCGGACTGTACTTGAGGTTTACTTATTGTAATTGCAAATGCTGCATCATTGTGAAGTTGGTAGGTACTCACATTAAATCAAGAATCAAAATATTTTATTTCACATACTAAGGCATATAGCTAGGTACACATGGGGTACTTATAAAGAATGCGCAATGCGCGGTCGAGTACGGACGTGTTTGCGCTGCTCGATATGAATAATATGTTCACGAGAGTCGCGCGGCTTTAGACGTTACCGAGTCCGTTACCCCAGCCAGATGTTGTCGAAAACGGTCATTTGAATCTTATAGATAATTAGTTTTACGGCTTCTATAATTGTTGCGCACATTTTTAAATTTGTTGCGCTTATAGTTTTTTAATTATTTCACAAAAACAATTCCTGCTGGGGTAACGTTACCCCAGCCAGACCTTTTTCTTTCCAATGGGAATATTTAAATAATTACTAGCTATAAAATTAGTTGTCTAGTTGAAGTAAATGTTGTGCCTTATTTTGTATTTGTTCTTTCATCGGTTGCGAAGTTATTCGAGATTTTGCTGGGGTAACGTTTTTGGTTTTGCTAGATCTTTGAAATGGTTAAGCAGATTCTTATATTTTGTACAAGACTTCTTAGGAATTAGATTAAATTTGTTCTGCAATAAAAAAACCAAAATAATGCATAGCTTAAAGGTTATTTCATTAAATAGAAAAACACTTCAATTGGTCCCAGCACTCTCAATAAGAAGTCTAAAGACTTACTTTAAACGTTATTTTAAAGCTTGTAACTGCCTTCAAATTTATGTGAAGTTTCATTAGTATCCTGTAAGTATTTAACAAGTTATGATGATATTCAGTTCTTCACGAGCACGGTCTTGATGCGCGCGGTGTTATTTGGTCACTGGATTAGATATATGAACTTCATGTTATGTCAATTATTAGTTTTTTAGTTCAGTTGTATATCAGTAAAATTTCAGCGTAGTACATTGGATAATTAATGAGATAATACGATTAAAGTCATTAGGAAGTGAATGACCGTGGTAACCCGACCAAGTTTAGGTGGTTACGAAAAAGCGAAAACGCAATGTATGACGCAACCCAATGTACTGAGCTGAAATTTTACTGATATACAGCTGAACTAAAAAACTAATAATTGACATAACATTCAGTTCATATATCCAATCCAGTGGCCAAATAACACCGCGCGCATCAAGACCGTGCTCGTGAAGAACTGAATATCATCATAACTTGTTAAATACTTACAGGATACTAATGAAACTTCACATACATTTGAAGGCAGTTACAAGCTTCAAAACAATGTTTAAAGTAAGTCTTTAGACCTTTTATTGAGAGTGCTGGCACCAATTGAAGTGTTTTTCTATTTAATGAAATAACCTTTAAGCTATGCAATATTTTGGTTTTTTTATTGCAGAACAAATTTAAACTAATTCCTAAGAAATCTTGTACAAAATATGATAAGAATCCGCTTAACCATTTCAAAGATCTAGCAAAACCAAAAACGTTACCCCAGCAAAATCTCGAATAACTTCGCAACCAAATTCTTCAAAAAAAACAACAAACAAAAAAAACACAAAAAGAAAAGGACAAAAAAATACACTAAAAGAAAAACAAAAAAAAACACTAAAACAAAACCACAAAAAAGTGAAAAATAACTTTAGCTTCAGAAGCCGGTGAGAAAAACACCAAATCAATCAAAGGTCAAGCTTCAGAAGTCGGTGACCTTGTTTAATTGATTTAGTGTTTTTGTCATATGAATTTTTTTTCCATGGAACGGATGGAAAAAAAAAAAATACATACACACGAACATATAACCTCCGCATTTTTTGAAGTCGGTTAAAAATAAGGCACAACATTTACTTCATCTAGACAACTAATTTTATAGCTAGTATTTATTTAAATATTCCCATTAGAAAGAAAAAGGTCTGGCTGGGGTAACGTTACCCCAGCAGGAAATGTTTTTGTGAAATAATTAAAAAACTATAAGCGCAACAAATTTAAAAATGTGCGCAACAATTATAGAAGCCGTATAACTAATTATCTATAAGATTCAAATGACCATTTTCGACAACATCTGGCTGGGGTAACGGACTCGACGTTACCCGGTTTACGTCGCTACAAAGACATTAAATTATTATGCCGGCTCTACACGCTGGCTGTTTGTCACAAACACCAAACACAACAAACAACGTCCCAAACACCGATCACAATCACCCAACACAAACAAGCATCCTCAAGCTCGGCGAACGTGTTAGTATATTCCGGATCAGCAAACATGGCGGACGACGAGCTTGTTGCAGCTATAACTGAAATAAAAAAAATAATAAATACATAAATAAATATTTTTTTTTATATATTTCTTTTAATTCCACATTTTCTTTTTGATAATGTATTTTGACATTTATTTATTCTGAATTGATTGTGTATTTTTTCTTCTGACTTTTTATTTTTATCAAGTTTAATTCATAAATGTTTCTATTGTAATTCTGACATTTCAATTATTTATGTATTTGTATTTGTGTCTTTCTATTTTTGTTTTTAAATAATGTCTCGAATGTAATCATAATGTAATTTTGCAATTTTAATTATATGTGTTTGTATTTTTGTTTCGGACCTGAAATAAATGATTTTATTTATTTTTATTTATTTATTTTATAACTTTCGGGTTGTCCTATTTTTATTTTAAATTCAAGCAAAATCAAGTTAAAAGAAAAAGAACAAAACGCAGACGATGGTGGATCATCAAAATACACAGAAATCTTCATAAGCAAGAAATAAAAATATATAATAATAATATATATAAATATAATAATTTCATAAGTACGCCGCTTTGCGCGCGAAAAACTGCTGCAAACAAATAAGAAACGTCCGCCGCGTGCAAGCTCGCGCGCCGTACTGATTGCTACCAAGCGTCTGGATACATCGCAAACTGTTTGCCGAACATCCTTTGATTTGTGAAGAAAAACCGACACCGACGCCGAACACAGGCGAACACAAACACAAACAGGCGAACATAACCAAACACCCATCCACATGTTTGTGTTTGTTGATTTGTGTTTGCTGTTCGCCATTGTTCGCCAAGCGTGTGGAGCCGGCATTATATTTAATCTCTTTGCGTCGCTATGAGTTCACAACCGCTCATAGCCAACGAGGTCTTGGCATTTATCAAACATGCCATCGACTACATGGACGAAGTAAGCATCTTGCAGATCTGCAAGTCCAGTTTCAAGGAGATCAGCGGTGCCAAGCTGCTTCTGTTCCAGTCGCTCGGCAAAGTCGAGCATGCATGAAGTCCCGCCGCCGCGCCGGAGGGATTTACTTTTTTTTTAAATTAGTTGCTAGGAAAAACTGTTATTTGTAGATCTTTGTCAATCATAACAGGTGGGTAGTCAGTCACCCGAAAGTCTGAAAACTAGTCTTAGCAAGTATCTGGAAGCCGATCTTTAAAAAAAGCCAGGCAGAGGACCTTTTTTTTCAGTGATGAAACTTTCAAAGGCGACTGGACTTTGGGTGTAAGACTGGGAGTGTGGGATGTCTACCTCACTATAGCACCCTGGTGGTCACCATCCGCACATTGGGGTGGCACCGTTTCGTCGTATGAGACCTTTCCGGAGCCCCCTCTGTGCAACACATGTTAGGGCACATCGCTGGGAAGGCAGATGACCTGAAAAACGTGAATCCTCACGTTTTATTCTTATGAGGTTCTCCTATTTGCATCGATGTTACTTCCATTATACAGTTCGGGCCCATTATGTTGCCACGTTTATTGCAGCGGTAGAGGCGCTGTACAGTCTATCCGGAGCGCTGCAATCGTGTTCGGTGTTGGATTAACCAATAATACCCCATTTTGCAAGATTGTTTGTAGCGGCCTACTTGGGTACTCATAAGAGTATAATAATGTGGATAGGCATGTTGACCGATGACCTGGTGAAGGTTGCAGGGATCCGCTGGATGCGAGTCGCACGGGACCGGTCACAATGTGGGTACACTTGGGGGCCTATGTCCAGCAGTGGACGTCTGTCGGATAAAATGATGATAATGTATGGTGTTTCCTTTCTTGCCGATTTTATTTAGACTAAATGCTAAACTAAAACAGTGGTTGTATAGCTAGAGAAAGAAAATTAAGAATATCATTTCTCTTTTATTTCTTTTAAAACAGATAAACATGGTCTTTTAAACGGTGACAGATGCCTCTCTATAAGTCCTTCTATAACTATACAATCAACATCTCTTTTAATACTATTTTCATATTGCAAAAATGCTAACATTAGTTTGCCATAATTTTTGTCGCTGCAACAAAAATCACAATAATTTTTTAAACAAGAAAATATGTAATTTTGAATGGAATCTGTTTTATTACAAGATTTATATACAGTGTATATGTTAAAAAGATTATGTGAGAATTCCTCAGCAGTAAATTCAATGTCTGAAAGAGTTTCTAGAAATTCCGTTTGGTTGGTAGCGTTTAAATTCAAAATGAAGTCGTTTATTACATTATTTTGTATTTCAAAGTCTTTTAATATAGGTTTTAATGCTATTTTTAAGTACTGCGGGTATTTGTTATAAGTTTGGAGTAGGATATCAATACAAAAACGCGAATTCTCACGTTTTATATAGTTGTGCACGAAATATTTGTAATAAGCTATTAAAAACTCCTTGTTCAAATCTTCAGTGTTCAGAATATGTTCGAATAACTTTTCTGCAGTACTTGTAGGAAGGTTTTTGGCTAGTTTGACTAATAATTTCGGAGTTTTCCTACATTTTTCAACCAAATAACCAAACTTTGGTAGTAAGTCGATTTCGGGATCTAAAAACTCTTCTACCGCGTTTAAAATGGTTTCATCTTGATTGTCTTGTGTTGCTGGGCTTTCGTCGATTTCTGGAGAATCATTCACGGTGATTGTCTCAGTAGTTTTGTTCACTATATCCAAGTTTCGCGGGCCAAACTTTTGCAACCATTTGTTTGACTCGTCTGGCGGCGCGGCGGCACTTAAACAGCGTTGCAATAGCGTTTTATTTTCAGGTGCAAATGTCCAAATATATGACATCTTTTTGAGAGGTAAAGCTGTTTTGTTGAATTATTATATTTTTTTAGAGGTAAATGTTGACTGCACGAAATCAAAATAAATAATCTACAAAATTACAAATATGAAATACGTCAACGTCAAATTTTTTTGACGTTTGCAGAGATGTCCAACATCATAAAACGCATTTCATTTTGAGTCCATGGATTAAAATGAATATTAGACAAAACGTGTACAGATTCTATGAAATAACGTCATTAGAATCTTCAATTAGAAATTCTTAGAACTCTTTTGTAGTATAAACAAAAGAAAATTTTCAAAGCAAAAATAATATTGCTAGGAGGATTACCACTCCTTTGTTTTTATAGAATTTGTGATATTTTTCAAACAAACAACAGATGTTTTACTATTCATTATAATTATATTAGCAGGCAGTTACACTTAAGCTTATTCTAGTTAAAAGTAATATTTTTCATAGAAAAACATTATTGTTTTAAATACAACGTTACTAGCTAAAATGTTTTAAGTTTATCGTTCTTATAACTTTACACAAGATTGTAATTAGACAAGAAAATGGTCTGTTGGTATGTGATGCCGTCTCAGGAGTTTAAATCTCTAGTTTTATTTTTTGTTAACAAACTAAAATCACAATCATGTTGGTACCTACATAGGTTAATTTAAATTAGGCCCGGTCTTTGTAACAAAATAAAATAAAAAAATATCTAACAAATTGCAACTTGCAAGCATATTTTGTCAACAGCTTGGTTGATAGAATTCTCAATAGCCAATCGGATCACTTGACAAACATTTCATCTTTGACATGTATTTGGCGTTTATTACACAAACAACTTCAAGTGTTAAGTTGTTGCTTTTACTACACAAACAAGTACAAGGGTTATTTAATTAAAATAACGTATTTTACAACTGGAAATGTTCTACTGGTCTCGGAATAACAATTCGTGGTCCTTCAAAAACATTTAATTGCAAAGCTATTAATTCCAACACGTATTTCTCCAATGTGGCCATACAAGGGTGTTTGAAAGACGTGCAGTGGTTTTCTATAATTCTCTTTACAACTCTTATTCTAACGCTGAATCCTTCTAAACTTTGTATGAAACATAATAAAAGTCTTCCGTAATTTTTGTTGTAAGCACAATATAGGTTATACAATTCTAAATTAGACTGTATGTATTGGAAAATATTGTCGTTTTTCTGACATTTTTTGAAAATTACATAAAACACTGGTAAATTATGATTGAATAGTTCTGGCGTCAACTGTAATTCTGTTACAATTTTCATTAACTTCGTGGTGTCTTTTTCATTCAAAGTCTCCACATAATCTAGTAAAATATTATTTGCACAATTAGTGTCCATAAACATTGCTTTGATAGTCGTATTAAAATGAACGGGGTAAGCTTTACTGGCCTTTATCAGCAAATGCAGTGAGGACCACGAATAAAATCTTTTGAAGTAGATTCGAAGGAAATACTGGTAAAAGAGCTCAACAAATTGTTCAACAATACCTTTTCTTGTAAAAATGTTGTCGCAGAGTTTTTGGATTGTTTTTGCTGATAAGTAAAGAGCCATTCTTGGAATGAGGATCAGAGTTTTGATTGATTCCCTTTCTATATAGTTGTAGCTTCTTATTGGATCTTCTTCTATGATATCGTATAAGCTCCTCTCTAATGCTTGAGGGGCCGGACATATGAATGATCCACGATAACCGTGGTTCTGTTCCAACATTCTTCTGTCTTCAGTTTTGAGATAGTTGAGGTTTATTAATCTGTGGCCTATTCTGACCACCCAATCATCTCGTGGGGCTATGGTTTCGATGCAGCAGTGTTTTGATTCATCATTTGAATGGTTCATGTTCCGATTTGCTGTTCCACTCTTTTAAATAGAAGTTTTGTTTACAATCACTGTTTCACTTTATTTTTCTTTGAGGCTTTAAATTTACTAGACATCAACTTCAATACAGGCAAAAACTTTAGTTCTACGGCACATAATTAAGTAAATACAAATTCTCATAAGACCAAGATTACCACACCAAATCCAACCAGGTATTTTTAGAACAACCTTTCACAATGATGGTTCGTAATATACTAAATGTAGCACCCTGCACTTAGTTGTTAACAGTATCCAGGTTCTTAACTAATAAATAAATCTCTTTACCTGCTCCTTTTGTTTTGAACGCCTACTGTCTAGTCGTGGTATTTTTTCAATTAACTAATCGACAAAGAGTTCAAATTATTTCATGTTGCATTTATGAAATATTAGTTAATTAAAAAGAATTAGATTATTACCGGGCAATAAGCCCACCCTTTATTAAATATAAGCGAATTTTTCACTCTAAAGTATAAATATAGGTTCGGTATAAGAGACATTTGAAGAAAAACTTTTATCAAAGTTTAGTTTAATTCAAAAGTATTTCTAGAATTTAGACCCACTAGGTTCTAAATAATATTACGTTTTTATTACGTTGTTTTCTGTTTCATACAAAAGTGTAACACATAAACGGTCAAAATGCATTTAGCAGCAGAATTTTTTAAAGTGAACTGCATCCAGGGTAAAAGCTGATGTCCATTAGGTACCTACCTCACACCGTGCCAGAAGGTATTAATTTTTATTTAAATTTCAAATACATATCTCTATTTACAATCAAATGTCAAAAAAAAAATGCTACGTATCTATCGCTTTCTGGGAATAGAAGTGAAATAATAATGATAACAACGTTATATATTTAAGTAATTGCATTGGATAACAAATGCAATTCCTTACTAGATATTATGAGACTTAGAAAGACTTAGAGACTGTGATTAATAAATTATTTGTTTAATTTATTTATTTAATAATCACTTATTTTCATCTAACATCTCAGAGATATTTTCTAATGGCTTTCACTGCGCTAACTAGTAAAGCATCGAATTTATTTCATGAATATCATGTAATAAATAAGATGCTACAAAGGCATGTTTATTGCATGTCCACCTCTTGTTTACATTATACAACAAAAATAGGTAAGACTGTCATCGACTATATTTCAACACAATCGATCGACTATGTTATACATAACTTGTCGTCTACGCAACACTAACAGATTCATTCCCGACGCGACGGGAAAAATGACAACGGGAATTTCCCGTTGTCATTTTTGAAAAAAATAAAAATTTTGTCAGTATTTTTATTCAAAAAATATCATTTTGTGGATTATGTGGCAAATTAATCAAAACGAAGCGGGGAATTTCGGGGAATTTGCAACACTGAGTCGGGGAATCGAGAAAAATACTGGTATTCAGCTGCATCCGGTAAACCTGGAAGCCGACCCCAACATAGTTGGGAAAAGGCTCTGGCTCTAGGCAGATGATGATGAGTCGGGGAATCGAGAAAATTTTATTGGCAGTACTGCAAGCCGTCGACGTCTGGCAAGTGGCAACCCTAATTGTCATTGTCAGTTGTCACTTGTCACTCACTTGTCAGTTTGATTTTGTAAACAGTGTCTTACGGTTGTGTCGAAAATTATCCTAAAATCAATATTCAATTACGTCTGTGTTTTATTAAATTCATGTAGAAGCAAATATAAGATTGTGGTGAGTATTGATTTATTTCAAACTTTAACAATTAATTATCATTCGTGATATTTTTAAAACGCAAACGCAAAGCGGTGGAATAAATTTTATTTGTGCAGCCGGTCAAAATATGATACAATACCTTTATTATCAATGTTGTTGATTATTCGTTAACTAAAACTTTTCCTTGTTTTTTGCTTTATGTATGTTTTTAAACGTTTAAATTGGCATAAAAACGTTTGGTTGAACACGCGTTGAACACACGTTGGTTTATTTTTTCTTTGTATAGACATTTGTGATTATTCACTTGCCACTTTGCAGCGTCGATAGCGCCAAAAGCGTATATTTTTCGCAACGAACCGCTCCCACCGCGCTAACGATTTGCGAATTTTTCGCAAAAATTCGCAATTCTATAAAAACACTTGTCGATCGCAAACTACAAGAGATATAGCTATATAAACTCTACATTGAATAGCTGAATAGATATGGAACCTATTTAACCAAAAATAAAGATAAATAATTATAATTTGATACCCTAAAAATTATGTAGAACTTGATTCACACCGATAAAAACGGACATTTCGCTAATAAATTATTAATTTGTGGTTAAACTATTAACTTTTTTAATATTTTTTAATATTTAAAAATAAACTAGATTATATTACCTTTCCAATAAGACCTTAATCTAATTAATAGCTTATTAGCATCATATCAAAATAATTATATGAAACTAGGTACTCACTGTTTGTTTACATCTGGAACTAAAGTTGTCAGTCGCTGTTTGGACGAAAAAACACACAAAACTACTTGTTTTTTGGTGTAGATAGTTGAGCAATCTAATCACCTCAATAATTAAACACTAGTTTTCCCATTTCACACACGTTTTAATCACTAAATCACGTATTTCTTCACACTAAACAATCACTGTAGGTACATATAACTACTGCATTTTCACAGGCGAAATACTGCAATTTTGCGATTCGGAACCTAATTTGTGTTATCATAATACGATAGCACAACTTCTCACGAACATTTTAAGGTATAACACTGTTTTCCAATAACAAACACATAACTCGTAATTACTTGAAGTGTGACACTAACGCTAAAACGATGACGTAAAAAATGGCGCTCTCCGTTGACGTAAGTTTGTTACTTTCATTGTGACACTTGTTGACGGATGATAGCTATGGTTTTTGGTATAGAGTTGAGGAATATTGTAGAGATGGGAAGTAAAGCAGCCTATTCACGAATAAAGCCCGTTTTTTCGATTAATTGACGGGGTATTTTATAAATGTTAATGGGGAATTAAAGTACCGGGACGCGGTTGGGGGTACGCACCTCCTGGGTATGTAGGGTACCCGGACGCTGTTCAATGGCATAAGTTTTGTACCTATTCGAGCCGGAGAATACACAAACTATTTCCTTTCTTTTATCTAAACAACAATTTGATTTTTTAACCTGTAAGTATGTCTGTAGTATCGTAGATCCTAAACGGATGAATCGATTTTGATTTAAGTACCTACGTAGTTTCTTTTATTATTTTATCGAAAGGTATCGTGAATCGTGATCGAGTGTTCTTAGCTATAATAATTCAATAAGTGAAAAAATTGTGTGTGAAATCTTTCACATTATTAAACTCAAAAGCTCGAAATAAAAAGAATATAGAAACTAAAAAACCCGACTAAAAGGCAAAAAACCCATTGAAATATAAAGTTACTAGCGGACGTCACGCGGTTTTACCCGCGTAGTTCCCGTTCTCGTGAGATGACGGGGATAAAATATAGCCTATGTTACTCAGTGTGAATGTAGCTTTCTAATGGTGAAATAATTTTTGAAATCGGCGCAGTAGTTTTTGAGTTTATTCATTACAAACATACACAAAAATATAAATATTTCCTCTATAAAATATTAGTGTAGATTAAAACTTGGAATGGTTCCCGCCTGCTTCCTAATGCGCTTGTTTTTAGGGTTCCGTACCCAAAGGGTAAAAACGGAACCCTATTACTAAGACTTCGTTGTCTGTCCGTCTGTCCGTCTGTCCGTCTGTCCGTCTGTCTGTCACCAGGCTGTATCTCATGAACCGTGACAGCTAGACACTTGAAATTTTCACAGATGATGTATTTCTGTTGCCGCTATAACAACAAATACTAAAAACAGAATAAAATTAATATTTAAGGGGGGCTCCCATACAACAAACGTGATTTTTTTGCCGTTTTTTCTAATGTATAGATAATGGTACGGAACCCTTCGTGCGCGAGTCCGACTCGCACTTGGCCGGTTTTTTGCTTTGCAGTCGAGATTTTTAGTGTAAGTACCTGTCCTATCAAATCATTCCTCATATAAGGCCCTTCAAACCCTAAAATTAGCAACTCTATTTGTGGTGGTTCAAACTCCGTTTGAAACACTGTTAGAATAAAGTTCTAATCAGCTTGCACTACAAAGCTGTTGTTACGTCAGTCACTGCGGCCGAATAGTGCGAAATGAGTGTTTTTTTGCGATTCATAAAAATCTATTGATTGAACTAAAAAAAAAAAAACACATAAGACGTGCTTTATAGCTAGTTCAATTAGAATGCAAAGTTTCATGATCTAATTTGAAGTACATTTTGAATATCAGGGGTTTATTGTTCGATTTGGAAGTAACTTTGGATTTTACTTCTATCGAGAAAAAAATATGGAATCGTGTTTTCGTCACACATAGAACTTAGCATTAATCCTCAACTTTACCATATATTTATTTCAAAATTAATGCTGCAGTATTTTAGGCGTAACGGAGGATCATGCTAAGCCATTTGAGGGATATTACAGCCCTTAAGAGGGCCCTTCCCGGCTAGGGTTGCCATACGTCCGGAATTTTCCGGACAAGTCCGGAAATATAGGTCTTTGTCCGGAATGCGGGGGGAATCTTAAACCGTCCGGAATTTCTACAAATAAGTGAAGAGTGAAATAAAAAATGAAAAAACCAAATTATTTATTAATTATTTTTATTCTAAATCAAAGAAAATCAAAATTATTTTTATTCTAAATCTACTACATTACTTCTGATATTTAATGCTCCCAGAAATATTGTTCAACATTTCTGAATCTAAAAAGCAAAAGCACACGGTGCGCGGGTGTATCATGTGCGCGGGCGAACGCAGGCGACAGAGAGGCGCTTCCCCCTCACCCCTTACCATTTCACCGCGCGCGTGTCAAAATTCGAACGATTTGGCAATCGATTTGGTTAGTTTATTTACTTGCACGATGCGTAATGATTTTAATAAAAAAATAACAAGATTGTCCGGAAATTTCATGGAATGTCAGGAATTTTCTCCGGATTTTTGATATTTTGATCTGGGAACCCTATTCCCGGCCCGTCTATCGTCAACGCGAGCATGGTCGAAAAGCTTGTTGTTTCATCCAGGGCCACAGCGGCGGCGGTATTCTTTCAACTCCCCGTCTTACCTAGCCCCGAACCCGCACTACTTGCCCCCCGCGTACCTCATACCGACTAACGCGATAACATTCAACGAAAAATAGTGTTCGAAAATTTCTTGAAACTTGTTCCAGGAAATACGTGTTTTTGAATAAGTCTTGCTCCGTTCCTTAGAATCTCCATTACATGTGCAAGGCTTCTATCAGGATGTTTTCTTTACTTTTACCATTTTTGAGTACATTATGAACCGCCAAAGTTTAGGTAAATTTTGTGAGAAACAGCAACCTTGACCTACCGGTAGCTGTTCGTGTACATGCGAGTTTAAATGTTTGTAATGCACCCACGATACAGGAGAAATTCATAGAGTGGGGCAACATTATTAAAAAAAAAAAAAAAAACAATAAAAAATATCAAGTAACATTCATTTAAAGCTTTAAATTCTCACGTAGTACCTAATGTCTGAGGCAGAATACCTTGCGCCTCCGTAGACCTGAAAGTGGGCAGCAGCGTTTTCTGTTAGTCTTTCATCACTGCGATCTCCAATCCGCCTGCCAAGCGTGGAGATTACGGCAAATTCCTCCCATCATGGGAGAGGCTTATGTCCAGCAGTGGACGTTATGGGCTGTTGTTGTTGTTGTTGTTGTTGTAGTACCTAGAACAGTAATTAAATACTCTTTAATTGTTACAAAGCACTTGTAAATACTGCTTAACATACCCACCATAGCATGTAATTTCATTTCAATGTTAGAACAATCAGCTTGTGATGTTCCCACTGCTGGGACACAGGTCACACAGGCCTCCTTTCTATGAGATGGAATGTGCTATAATCCTCCACGCGGGCCCAGTGCGGGTTGGTAGATGTCATATGTCTTCGAATGTTTGGTTCTAGGACATGCCGGTTTCCTCACGATGATTTCCTTCACCGTTTTGAGAGCAGTGGTGATGAAATAAATTACACAAAGTAATGCGCCTGCCTTTGTTTGAACCACACTTCTCGCAACTCGTCGCGAGGCCGGTATCACTGACATTCAACTGCTCTCAATGGTAAAATAACATCACAATTCACATCTGTTTTTAACAAACAATTGAGCAAAAGTTTACATGATATCATCATCATCATCTGCCTAGCCTTTTCCCAACTATGTTGGGGTCGGCTTCCAGTCTAACCGGATGCAGCTGAATACCAGTATTTTACATGGAGCGACTGCCTATCTGACCTCCACAACCCAGTTAGTACTGGGTGATACGATATCCCTTGGTAAGACTAGTGGTCAGACTTACAGAGGTTTACCTAACAGTACACCGAAGCTTCACCAGTTCTGTTAAGTCCCATGTAATATGGCGCGAGCCTATTGCCACCAGCTTGGCTGGTATTGAGAAAATTCCTAATGAAAGAACCCAATATTACCTTGCTCGTTCCGTGAATCGAACCTAGGAACTCGTACTAGGTAATTACGCTAACGTCCACTAGAACCATCACCGACTACATTCTCTATATATTATTCCGTGCCCATTATCATGTTTTTTCATCTAAAACAATACACGGTATACAGGTGACTTTTTATCAAATTTCCAAAAAAAAATGGGTTTAATAAGTGAACGGCGTAAAAGCAAATGGCATACTTAGTTATTTCGCGAAAACAAAAAAAAAACCGGCCAAGTGCGAGTCGGACTCGCGCACGAAGGGTTCCGTACCATTATCTATACATTAGACAAAACGGCAAAAAAATCACGTTTGTTGTATGGGAGCCCCCCTTAAATATTAATTTTATTCTGTTTTTGTTTTTTTAGTATTTGTTGTTATAGCGGCAACAGAAATACATCATCTGTGAGAATTTCAATTGTCTAGCTGTCATGGTTCATGAGATACAGCCTGATGACAGACAGACGGATAGACGGACAGACAGACGGACAGACAGCGAAGTCTTAGTAATAGGGTTCCGTTTTTACCCTTTTGGTACGGAACCCTAAAAAACAAATACACAAACACACACAACACACACACATCACATCACACACGCAGACACACATATTTCAATTCGATATTCAAATATGTGATATTTGATTTTTGATATTTTCGATTTGAAATTCGATAATTTCATTTTTTTTTTCACAATTTCTCTTTCTTTGTTCTAATATGATAAGTTTAATTGAAATTTATAGAGTTTTTTGATGATGAATCAATTTTTTTCTAAGCTGTGGAAAAATGAAAAAAAAAAACTAGGTATGCCATAAGCTTCTACTCCGTTCACCTAATATTTTTTTTGGAATTTGGAAAGTGATAAAAAAGTCATCCGGTATAACAATTATGTATACAGATATGTAGGATTGAATCAGTAGGGTAATGTCATGGGAAATAATACATAATTCATTATCAAGGAAAACATAAATAATAAGTAGTAAGAGGTTTTATCGCGTATCGTGTTTAAACTAACTGGGTTGTGGAGGTCAGATAAGCTATCGGGAGCGGTCTTGGTTAGACTGGAAGCCGACCTTTTACTTCCTTTCTATAGTCTGCGCCAGATAAGTAAGAATTTAAAGGTCATTACCATTTTATTACTAGAAAAAGTCAAGGATCACGTTAAAGGTCGTTTCGGGACAAGTTTATGTCATTATTTCTGTTTTCGGAATGATGTAGGTATTTGAATAAATGTATGCGTGTTTATGACCTTTAATTCCTACTTGTCTAGCGCAGACTATATTATAGCCCTATCATTCTTATTACTATTCTTATAACTTGAGAAAGTACTGTAGTTACAGTATACTGTAGTACATTATACTAACAATAGTTAAAAATAGATCTCTAGTTGCTTGTATGTCCGGTCATTATCCTGTTTCGTCAATTGTCTAGCTATCTTTACTATCCTGTCCAGTTTATTATAAAAGCAGATTATCGGATGTGACTATTTTTAGACAAATACAACTGCTACCAAGCTCGTTGGACTAGCGGTACTAATAAGGACCTATACTACCTCAAATGGCTTAGCATGATCCTCCGTTACGCCTAAAATACTGCAGCATTAATTTTGAAATAAATATATGGTAAAGTTGAGGATTAATGTTAAGTCCTATATTTGGCGAAAACACGATTCTATAAAATTTTCTCGATAGAAAAAAATCCCAAAGTTACCTCTAAGCTGAACAATAAACCGCTAGCAATCATAAAATACTTCAAATTAGATCATAAAACTTTTTATAGTAACTGAACTAACTATAAAGCAGGTCTTATATTATTTATTTTTTTAGTCCAATCAATAGATTTTTTTAAATCGCAAAAACCACTAATTTCGCACTATTCGGCCGCAGTGACTGACGTAACAACCGCTTTGTAGTGCAAGCTGGTTAGAACTTTATTCGAACAATATTTCAAGCGAAGTTTGAACCACCATAAATAGAGTTGCTAATTTTAGGGTTAGAAGGGCCTTAACGTACTTACTTCCTTACTTGCTCTATCATCCTTTAAAAGTGATAGTCTAGTGGTGTGACCGTCGAACTGACAAGTCATAGGTCTCAAGTTCGAAACCAAGAAACGAATCTCCGATTTTTCGTGCGTATTGTTTAATAATCACTTGCTTCGGTGAAGGATAACATCGCGAGGAAACCAGCATGCCTGAGAGATATTTCTCGACGGCATGTAAAGCCAGGTCAGACACCCACGGCTGGCTTAGAAACTCTGACATCAGGTTTGCTGCTAAACACACTATAAAGAAGATCCTGCAACGTCTGTAACACAGTCCATCCATCGTTACCATATCGTTACTTTGGTCTTACTTTAAATCCCATTTAACTTGTAATAATAATAATCATTTTATTCATAATAATCAATAATTGTAAATAATGTGTAAATAAATCCCATTTAACTTGTAAGAACAAACACATCCTGCAGGCCTATTACGTATCTCTGTTGACAGCTCGAAATGATAGTAACTGGGCTCAGTGTCCATCAAATAACTGTCAAAAGGTTAGTTTCGTATTATGTATGACCAGTCGCGATCAAATATGACGCCATCAGTGCCCATCGTGGCTGATAGTCACCGTAACTCATTTTGACAGACGCTTTCGTATCGATTCTTCTAATATTGCGATTATTTAAGCATAGTGGACATCAAATTGATGACAACTGAGTTTGAAGTGGCTTTCGTGAAAGACGTTGCACCGTACCCGGGCTGTTAGTCACCGTAAAGTGATATCGATACGTAATACCAATATTATGACATTCACGGTTGTCATCAAAGTTCGGTGTACAACCGAAGCTTGATAGTCACTGGAGATCAAAAGATACGTAATAGCCCTACTGGTTAATTTGACATGGGACTTAAAAGATAACTGGCAAAATGTGAGTCCGTTTTGACAGCTGTCAAATCCATAGTAAATTGAAATCTCTATCGGAAATTGAACTTTATTACGTTAATCCTAACTATTATAAATGCAAAAGTAAGTTTGTTTGTTTGTTACCTTTTCACGCCTAAATCACTGAAGCGATTATCCTGAATTTTGCACATACGTCGTCAGGTGTACAGTAACGGACATAGGATACCTTTCATATTGAAAAAAAAAAACCGGCCAAGAGCGTGTCGGGCCACGCTCAGTCTAGGGTTCCGTAGTTTCCCGTCCGTCACAATAAGTGTTCCCACTTATGAGTTTAAAGGTGGGTATCCATTATGTAAAAATGCTTGCATATACGAATATACTACAAACTTAGTCCAGAAATTATTTTGTACAACTTTTTGTCTTTTTTGTACAAAAAGTGTTGTTTCCATCAAGTTCAAAATGATTTTCCTAGAAAGTCCTTATAAAGTTCTACTTTTCAGATTTTTTTCATATTTTCAAAGTGAGAGGGGGGAGACACATTGTTTTTACTTTTTGAGCGATTATTTCCGAAATTATTGACATTATAATGATTTCAGGAAACCCCTATTCATTTTTAAATACCTTTCCAACAATATATCACACGTTAGGGTTGAAATTAAAAAAAAAAAACACTTCCCACTTTACATATAGGGGGGCTACCCTAATAAAACATTTATTTCCAATTTTTATTTTACCACTTTGTCGGCGTGATTGATATACATATTGGTACCAAATTTCAGCTTTCTAGTGCTAAAGGTCACAGAGATTAAGCGAGGACGGACAGACGGACGGACGGACGGACAGACATGGCGAAACTATAAGGGTTCCTAGTTGACCACCGAACCCTAAAAAGGACTGTTCCCGAAGAAAACAATAATAACGTTCTTATGATGATAGATGGCGCCACTTGTTTTTCGAATAATGTTTGAATTATATTATTAAAAGCAGAGTCCAACCCGAATTGATTGTCAAATCGGCATGAAGACAGTATCAAAAAATTGCAAATCTATTTAGTCCGTCAGTTAGAGTATTGGAAAATAATGGACACGTGTTTTTTGTGTTTGTAAATCAATGAATATTGACAAAGATAAAACGCAACAAAACTCAGGAGTCCGCTCATGATCGTGACGTCAGAACGCACTAAAAATTATACCACGGCGTGACGTATTGAGAATTTTAAAAGCGTCGTATTTCGTCAATTTTGTTTTACGTAATAAAAGAAAAATACAGGTCAAATATTTTTTTGATAATCTGACGGACTAATTGGATTTTTTCAGTCGATAAGTCTATTCTAAATTAACGCGAGCAACGCCGCGGGCTGAAGCTAGTTAACTTATAAACCTAACAAACAAAACCCGGTTAGTAAGTTAACTAAAACAGTTGGACTTCGTACCAAGCTACCAGGATACCATAGGTTCATAAGAGGTGTGTGCCACAGTTACTCGGCATACATTTTTTTTCTTTATGTACATTCCTGTTTGAATCGCTAACGTGGATTGTGTGTGATACTTAGAAGTTATCTCCTTGTTATAAATACCGTTTAATGGGGTTATTGTACATTCGCCACAAAGTAAATTCGCCACGAAAAAAAGTATATGTAAACTCGCCACAGCTCTATTTTCATGAAGAAAACTCCGCCATATTGTTTATTTCCGTACAGACAGCAGAATAATCAAACAAACCGGTATAAAGAAAACGGAACCCTCGTATATCAATTTAATAAAATAATACCTTCTTGAATTCATGCCCGCCTAGTACTTTTCGTAAGGTTACTGAAGTGTCCTGATACCGAGTTCAAGGTGATGTGCAATAAAATAATACCTTCTTGAATTCATGCCCGCCTAGTACTTTTCGTAAGGTTACTGAAGTGTCCTGATACCGAGTTCAAGGTGATGTGCAATAAAATAATACCTTCTTGAATTCATGCCCGCCTAGTACTTTTCGTAAGGTTACTGAAGTGTCCTGATACCGAGTTCAAGGTGATGTGCATTAAAATAATACCTTCTTGAATTCATGCCCGCCTAGTGCTTATCGTAAGGTTACTAACTAGGCCCATAACTAGCATCTAGACATCAATGTTGTGATGATTAATATTTTATAGGCAATATTTTTTTTTAATACACTTCCTCGAAAACTGGTCCTTAACGCACTACGATTAGGTACCAGGATACCATAGGTTCATAAGAGGTGTGTGCCACAGTTACTCGGCATACATTTTTTTTCTTTATGTACATTCCTGTTTGAATCGCTAACGTGGATTGTGTGTGATACTTAGAAGTTATCTCCTTGTTATAAATACCGTTTAATGGGGTTATTGTACATTCGCCACAAAGTAAATTCGCCACGAAAAAAAGTATATGTAAACTCGCCACAGCTCTATTTTCATGAAGAAAACTCCGCCATATTGTTTATTTCCGTACAGACAGCAGAATAATCAAACAAACCGGTATAAAGAAAACGGAACCCTCGTATATCAATTTAATAAAATAATACCTTCTTGAATTCATGCCCGCCTAGTACTTTTCGTAAGGTTACTGAAGTGTCCTGATACCGAGTTCAAGGTGATGTGCAATAAAATAATACCTTCTTGAATTCATGCCCGCCTAGTACTTTTCGTAAGGTTACTGAAGTGTCCTGATACCGAGTTCAAGGTGATGTGCAATAAAATAATACCTTCTTGAATTCATGCCCGCCTAGTACTTTTCGTAAGGTTACTGAAGTGTCCTGATACCGAGTTCAAGGTGATGTGCATTAAAATAATACCTTCTTGAATTCATGCCCGCCTAGTGCTTATCGTAAGGTTACTAACTAGGCCCATAACTAGCATCTAGACATCAATGTTGTGATGATTAATATTTTATAGGCAATATTTTTTTTTAATACACTTCCTCGAAAACTGGTCCTTAACGCACTACGATTAGGTACAACATGCAATGTATTTCACACGCGTGCGATTTTTTCCACTTTCCCGCACGTATGCGGGAATGAAAATTGCCACAGATAAGTATATACCACAGATAAATATATACCTTGTCCAAATTGGTTCAATGCATATAGTCTGAGGTGAAGGTTTTTTTTTATTTCGGCAAAGTACTACGCGTCTTTACGGCATAAATACTTTTTGAATATACAAATTGTGTTAATAAATAGAATATCATAGATAAACATGATTATTAAAAACCAATAGTTACTTTTATACACAAATTGACATTTATTTGTGTTCTGAATTCAAAAATATAAAATAAATGATTTTTTTATATTAGGCTGTGTAACGGCTTCATACCGTTGCCTCTCCTTCAACCTGGCGAAACCAAAGCGCGAGAAAAAAAAGAAAATTAAAATCATAATTTCATAGTTCGTGACAAAAATATTTTTCGTTATTTTATTTTATTTCTTCAAAAGTGTATTGAAAAACGTCGTTTGATACACGGGACATTTGTTATTGCAATTCTCGGCTCAAAAACACCCTCGCCTACGGCTCGGGTGTTATAATTCCGCCTCGAATGCAATAACAAACTTTCTCCACTTGTATCAAAATGTACTATTCTACACTAACACTTTTACTACTGATACACTTTACACTTACACTTTTCATACGTGGGACGAGTTGCAGAACGAAAATATTACGTATTTTGGTTTTCATCAACTCGTCCCAAATGGGCCGTAGGCTTGTGGGACGAGTTGATGAACGACTCAATTTATGTTAACAAAATGGTATTTTTCTCCTTTTTTTTTGTATCACAATGTTGTCATATTTAACCAATGATATAGTATTTAACCCAAAAGTTGACTGGTATGGAATGTTTTTCGCTTAAGTACCAGTATTTTACATGAAGTTAAAATAAATCTTAATATATATCAATTACGTGTCACGTTGTTTGTCCGCGATGGACTCCTAAACTACTTAACCGATTTTAATCAAATTTGCACACCGTGTGCAGTTTGATCCAACTTGAAAGATAGAATAAATAGATAGGATAGAATAGAAAAAAATAAAATGTCCACCCGTGCGAAGCCGGGACAGGCAGCTAGTAAATAATAAATTACATACATTTACATCTCTCATAACCCTTCAGAGATAACAGGCGTTATATTACGTTCTGTTCCTTAGCCATAGCAACAAGAGATTGGTGTCGATTCTGTTGTGCACAAACTAAACTTTATTTAGGCTATTGCTATCTTTTTCTTTCTCTCTAATAAAACGAGAAAGAGACGGACGTAATTTAGAGCTGTCAAATTTAATTGGAACTAATATTTCCATACAAATTAAGGGTGCACGTAAAAACATGTCGACTAAAAACACGGTGAAGCTCAAGGCAAATTTTTTATCATCTTTACTATTTTTTATGTACAAAATTATAAACGTTTTCTACCCCGAAGGGAGGAAAACGAGTATTTCAGGTCTTGCCTAGGCTTGACCTTCCGGAGATTACCCTTTTTGTTTCCTTACTTGTGCGCGTGTACATACTTACGAAGTGAGAGCGAGTAAGCTTACACTGGAGTTCCCCTCCCGCGTGCGGGGTGCCGGCGAGGCGCCGCGCGGACCACGCGCGCGCTCCTCTTCAGTACCTAACCGGACTAGGTGAAGTTCCCTGATGTCGGCAAGGGACTTACTCCAGGTCAAGCCTAGGCAAGACCTGAAATACTCGTTTTCCTCCCTTCGGGGTAGAAAACGTTTATATTTCAGTTCTGTGCCGTCGGCTTGACCTTCCGGAGACTTGTTTTGGTATCTGCCGGCACTAGAATAGCGTACTGTGACTACAAAATATAAACTGAAGAAATAAGGTATACAGAAGGAGATAAAGTATAAAAACACCTGCAGAACTTCCTTCAAAATAATTTTAATCTAGAATGATTCTAGTTACTCAGATACATGTTTTAATAACGAAAATAAAAACAAAAAACTTTTCTCACTGTAACAATTAAATAGTTAAAACAAACTTAGCTTAATCATCAGTCTTTATATTCCCCACATAATTTCTTAGACGGAGCAATCAACAACACTTACTTAAATAATAAATGATTAATAGGAACATACAAATCAGTCTTAAATGATTGACAAGAAAACATCTCAAATAGACAAATTAAACAGGAACAAAAGAATCTAACAATATATTATTAGAGTGTAATGATGGCGCTGATACAGATTTATAATAATGTTTGAAAAAATTATTGGCGCCTCGCCAATTACCTCGTTTTAACAAATCATCTAGAGGTAAATTGTTTTCATAATTATAGGAAGCTACCGCCGATCTGATTGATCCTGGAGCCACTTCTAATCCTAAGCTGACAAATATTGGTTTAAGCCATCCAGCAATCACAGATCTGGAAGCCGGTTTTACTTTTCCTCTAGTTGATATGAAAAGGTTTACCAGTCCCGGGCATGCTCTGCGCCTATTGGAAGACAACTCCAGCAATTTGTCTATCCATTTTACAATATCAAATTCACTATCCTGGTGCTTAAGTATCATCCAACCTGATTGTCTATGTTTGTCACGGTCTGTCTTGGAACCAAAGGCTGGCCAGAAAGTTACTGAGTCATCCTTAATGGAGCAGTGCTTATCATCTACTCGTAACAAGGTCAGGTCGTGAATTCTTCTCCCTGAAGCGAGAAGCAGCAATAAAGCACAATATCTTGAGACCTGATAAATACTCCCACTGTCTGGGGGATTACACCTTAGCCAATTAAGCAAATCCTGAATATTCCACACCTGGGGACGCGGTGATAGTTTTTCAGCAGACTTTAGACTGATTGCTCTAAGGATATTCTTTACCACCGGGTGGGAAGTGATGCTGAGCCCATTTTCCGGATTGGCAAATGTAGAAATCACAGACTTTTTGACTAGAATTGTACTATATGCTGCTTTCTTTATTCTGAACAAATAGCCGAAATAGCTTGCTACTTGATGCGGCGAGGGATTATTGGGAACAATGCGCTTGGTCTTGCACCACTTTATCCAATCCTTCCATGCAGAGGCATAAGTCAACCAAGTTGAGGGCCTCCAGGCAGACTTTAACAAGGTAACATCTTCCGATGGAAGGTCTTTAATCAATAAACTCCAGCCTGTACCCTCCAAACCTCCAAAGTCATTGACGTCACTTCCGGTGGTGGGCAATTCGTCGCTAGATCTATTAGGTGAGCCGAAAGATTCTTCAATACCATCGGTGCGGCTGTCGCCTTGGACTTCAGAGCTGTTCGCCAAAAGGCTCGCGTCCATTTGGGAACTACAACTAGGTACGTTCCCTGAGCATGATTCAGGTGCTGAATTACTTTGGGAATTAGTGGTGGTGGAGGAAACACCCAAGCCAGGTCGTATTTCCAACTCCTGCTGAATGCATTTACAAAGTAAGCCTGTAAATCCGTTGCATCTATCGATACATACAGGGGCACCACTCTGGACTGCGACGTCGCAAACAGATCTATTTGTGGCGTTCCCCACCGTCTGAAGACCTTCTGAGTCAGGCTGTCTCTCAGGTGCCAGTCGGTCGCTATTGAATCTCGTGATAGACGATCCGCTATTGTGTTGAATTTTCCGGGAATATAGTAAGGAACAAGCTCGGTGTTGAATTTCTTTGCCAGTAGCAAGATCTTTTTGGTTAACAGACTCAACTTCTGCGATTTTGTCCCACCTTGATGGCGCAGGTATGCAACGACTGTGCGATTGTCTGCTTGAACCATTACCGTTTTGTTCTCGATCCAAGGCTTGAACTTTTTCACCGCTAAGTAGACTACGAAGAGCTCCTTCAGATTGATATGCCATTTTGCTTGGTCCGGACTCCAGTTTCCCGACCAATGAATTTGTTCTATTTGTATGCCCCAACCCGTGTCTGACGCGTCCGTCGTCACGAACACATTGGGATCTTTTTGAAATATTGGGCTCGACTCTGCTAGGTGCTTTTGCCACCAGAGGCACTCCTTTACTGCCAGCTGAGGTAATAATACCAATTTTCTTGGCCTGTGTTCTTCTAGGTTTCGACTGGCTCTCTGGAGCTGTCTGCAGAAAAGTCGACCCAGAGGAACTACTTCTGTTGCGAATTGTAGCTTTCCTAGTAAAGACGTTCCTTGAAACCAATTCCACCGACGGGACTGAAGCACTTTCTTTAACAGAAATGTGATGTCTGTAATTTTGTCTTCGGGAAGACTCTTTAAATTTGCATGTGTATTGAAAATTATTCCCAGGTAATCGATTTCCTTTATTGGCTTTAGGACGGATTTGTTCCAATTTATCTTCCACCCTAGATTCGTAAGAAGGTTTACTGCTATTTTGACCTGTTCCTGAAGAATATTTTGATCTTGGTGGGCAAAAAGAAAATCGTCTAGGTATACCAAAACCCTCATTCCTCTTGATCTCAGAACGTTTGCAATCCAATTTGTAATTCTTGAGAAGGCTAGAGGTGCACTGGATAGTCCCATAGGCAGGCAAGTCATTTGGTATAGAACACCGCGATAACTGAGCGATAGGAACCTCCGATGACTTCTTTTTATTGGGACGTGAAGGTAGGCCTGGGAAAGATCTATTTTGCACATGAAGTCGTCCTTCTGCAGGAACTTTGGTACTTTGGACTGGTTTATTAAACGGAATTTCTTCGGGTTGAGATAAAGATTTAGTCGGCGAAGGTTGAAAATTTGGCGCTTGCTTCCGTTTGTTTTCTCTATTAAGAACATCCTCGATAAGAATCCAGTTTTCTGTGATACCCTCTCGATAATACCTTCCCTCTTCATTTTTCTTATTTCTGAAGACATCTCTTTTGATTCTGGTGTTGCAAATTTCTTTAAGTTTTGGTCTGATAATCGAGACAGGGGAGGTATCTTGACAAACGGTATTCCGTAGCCCTTTATCATCTTTAATATCGGTTCTGGAGCACCGAGACGTTTCCAATGCGGAATAAACAAAGCAAGTTGGCCGCCTTTGAAGACATAGTCAGTAGGAGGACGAGCGTCCCTTTTTTTGAGGATGACGCTTAAATGACGCCTTAGGATTTTCTTTGGAGTCTTTATAGTGCTTGGCCCGAGGCTCTGCCTTAGAGTTGAAGGAAGATTGAGGCTTTTTCCCTTCCGGTCGCCTGGCTTTCTTTTTGAAAACTGTATTGGATTTAGCTTGTTTGTTTTGATCTTGGTTAGCCTGCAGGGGTCTTTTTGACGAAGAACGGAAAACCCGAAATGAACCACCTTGTTTAGCTATGAAATCCTCCAACCGTTCTTCATCGAATAAATGTGTTTCTGATGGTGGAATTTGAGACAGCTTCGCAGCCAGGAAGTCATTGTTAGGTTTAAAAGCCTTTCTCCTGAGATCAATTATTTCCGCCCTGCGGGCACAAGTGTACTGTAGAAGATCGTCGGAAATATTTTTAAAAACAGAATCGGCATTTGTGAAAAGATTCTGGATATCCTCCAAAACAGCCGGATGTTTGGATGCCAGTTCTTTTGCCTGTTCGGCTAATGCTAGTCTTTGTTTTAACAAACCATGGCAAATAGTCCCCAAGGTCGTATCAGCTGTAGTTAGAAGGCTACTACTAAAATTTTTTGGTGCCGTATTTCCCAAACAGTCATTGATCTTGAGTGCATCAAACACAGGAGCCGCACGCAATTTCTTTTGAACTTCCTTATACCTGATCCTATTCCAAGAAGAAGACCCAAGTCTCTGGCAAGCGACGCCTTGTTTTTTAATGCCTTCTGACGGAGCAGGAATTAAAGGGTCCTCTTCTTTGACGTCCGGTGCAAAACTGATGTCTCTGGGTGGATCTGTGTTAGGTAGGACTTTTTTTAGGGCGAACTCCGGGGCTACAAACACACTGGAAGCCTCGTTATCTGAAGCATCCTCTGAATATCTATCAGTATGATCCAAGCTTTCCAGATCTGATTCGTCCAGGTCGACAGACTCGCAACTATCTCGGCCCGATCGGGCTACACTTTCTGAATTGCTAACTGACTGTTGGCTTGTTATATTCAGGTTTTTTAATGACTCGATCTTCATACATAATTGACCAAAAAGATTATCTACTTTTTCCTCTAGTCTTTCGAAGCGACCTCTTTTAGATGGAATTTCTTCTTCCTGTTTTCTTTGATCCTCTTCTATTTCCGAATCCGAACGTAACTGACGGCATACTTCTCTTCTCGTGAGAATCAACGGACGTATCGGTAGAATGGCGCTAAGAAAAATTTCAGCTTGAGCAGCAGATCCTTTTACTTTATTGACAATAGATGGTGGACTTATGATCAGCGCCCTGCATAAGGCCCAATTCAGCATGGAGACTTTCATTTCTCTAAAAGGCTTTTCTGCTACAAATTCTGCGTCAGGCAAAAAAATTTTTACATAACCCAAAGTCGGTAGGGCGAACCGTATCTTATTTAAGACTTGGGGATCTACGTTATCACCAAAAAGTTCTTCCTTAGTTGGATTTAAGGTTTTCCAGTTAATCCAGCCTTCTGGAAGAGACTGACGAGTTAGGTCCTTAATTTTGTCTAAAACGACGTCATCTTCTTCCGTTTCCGCCGATTCGTCCAACAGCTCTCCCATCGATAGGAACGATGCCGGTTCCGCCATCTGCGCCAACGGAGAGCCTTTATTACTAAGAGGTCTAGTAATTATAAGCCAATACATATTATAAGCCGCTATCTACCAGATAAGCAAAAGGTCAGACGCTTAGGCGGTCTTAAAACATCGGGAGCTCTAAATAGTTGCGGTTGGCGTGGAGCCCAGAGACAAAGAGTCGCGACAACTAACCGCAGCCATGTAAGTGAGCCTTAGACGGCTTCGGGGGGGAGCCGTAGACGGCTGCCCCCAGCGAGCCGTAGGAGGCTGCGGCTAACGAGCCGTAGACGGCTGCGGCCGGTGAGCCGAAGACGGCTGCGGCTAGCGAGCCTTAGCGGCTGCAGCTAGCGAGCCTTAGCGGCTGCGGCTAGCGAGCCTTAGAGGCTGCGGCTAGCGAGCCTTAGAGGCTGCGGCTAGCGAGCCTTAGCGGCTGCGACTAGTGAGCCTTCACGGCTGCGACTAGTGAGCCGTCATGGCTGCAACTAGGTAGCTTTTATATTGCCCTAGTGAGCCATTCTGGTTATTCAGCGAGTCACAGCGACCGCTATACCAGACAACAGTTGCGGTCGAGAGACCGGCGAACTGGAATATCAACAACCGAACCTGAGTAGGTCGCGGCTAATAATCTAAAAAGCTAAACAAAATTCACACGTATTTGACAAAACACAAACAAAACAAACAGAAAAATTTTGATTGAGATACCTAGGTATTTAGTTATTTACTGACGAGCTTCCTGGTAGGTAGGTATAAATCAATACCTTGAGTCACCTTGAACCAACGATAACATCGTTTACTGGTTCAAAAGAAAAACAATAAACTAACGTTCTAAGCTCAAAACTCACTCTCACATAGTAATAAAACGGAAAATGACTTACCTACCATTTCCGTGAACGAACCTAAAACACGAAACTAAAACACGATTGTACGTAACACATGCACACAGCTCGGAAGCAATCAGTGTGACCATCTTAAAATTCTCGATACTGCCATAGTTTGGTTTGAAATCTGCCAAATCCTGCCAAAGGCTCGAGTAAAAAATGCCCAAAAATTGCCAAGTTAAAAAAAAACAAAAATAAATACTTTATTTTTACATATTATCATATTTTTATTATTAATTAGGTAAAAAATGTTAATTAAACATTGCAATTACCCTCATGTTCTTCATTTTCTATCTCTTTATACATATTTTTATACATACTATGCTAGTCTAATAGATTTTATCCAACATTTGGACGCAAGTTTGGAACATCATAACATGAATTTTTTGTTACAATTAGGTATTAAATGAAGTTAATCGGCCTTGCTGGCCGCTCTAGTTTGGTGTAATGGCGTGTGGATTCTATTATTTTTAAATGAAGATTGTCTACCCTATCGTTATTAGGGTGGCCATTTTTGACAATTTGAGATGTTAGTATAGATTTATTTTCAACATTGCAATACTGCCAAAAGCTGCCAAGTTCATAAAACGTTAACTAAACATGCCGGAGGCTAAAATAAGAGGCCAATCCTGCCAAAAAGGCAGGAAACTGCCACATATGGTCACACTGGAAGCAATAGCGTACTGAAGAGGAGCGCGCGCGTTGTCCGCGCGGCGCCTCGCCGGCACCCCGCACGCGGGAGGGGAACTCCAGTGTAAGCTTACTCGCTCTCACTTCGTAAGTATGTACACGCGCACAAGTAAGGAAACAAAAAGGGTAATCTCCGGAAGGTCAAGCCGACGGCACAGAACTGAAATAAACTCTTTTTCGAATCCTTTTTGTTTCGAAAGTGTATCTTGTGTACCTACTTAAAAAGTTATTGCAATTTTAAAAATGTGATACGTATTTTTGCAGGCCAGTGTAGTTTGACATCTCTAACTTAGTTCATAGCTATAGCCGTCCTTTTCTCGCACTGCCTTTTAGTAAAAGATAGCAATAACGTAAATTAAGTTTAGTTTGTGCATAACACAAAGCAAACCGCCAAAGCAAAGTAAGCCGTGTGGTATCCGGCAGAGTAGAATAGAACCAACCCATTACAGTCACGGGTGTCGTATAAGGCTCGTAATGTCTGAGGCAGAACACCTTGCGCCTCCGTAGACCAGAGAATGGGCAGCAGCGTTTTCTGTTAGTCTTACATCACTGCGATCTCCAATCCGCCTGCCAAGCGTGGAGATTACGGCTAATTCCCCCCATCATGGGAGAGGCTTATGTCCAGCAGTGGACGTTATGGGCTGTTGTTGTTGTTGTTGTTGTGCACAACAGAATCGACACCATTTTATTTACTATTAGATCAATGTTGCAATAAACATTTAGGTCACAGAACACTCGAGTTAATCCGTTATCAGTTATCAGTAAACTTAAACGCGTTTCACAATGAATGCAGTCGGAGTAAACAGTTTGCTTAGTAGCCACTTGAGTTTGTAACTGCTGACGGTAATATTGTGTAAGATTGACATAACATCACGCATGTAATTCTTAAAGGGTAAGGCAGAGGTGTATAGTACTCTCAGGTGTCGTCAGGTCTGTTTGGTGTGTGTGAAACAGGGTTTAACAGACTCATCACGAAGCCGTCAACCAAGCATTCTGTACATCAAACTAAGTTAGGTGTTAGGAGCAACATCTTCTTTCAACTTATTTAAAGCTAAGCTCAAGCAGTACGTTACAAACAACGCTGAACTATTAATGTAACGATATACGTATAAACACGTCTGTCACACAATAATAAATGTCGACCTACCTACATTAAGAGAACAAAACTGTTAACTACTGGACTACACTTTACTCTAGTTATGAATTTATTCAATAAGTGAACAGTGTATGTTCTTTTAGAATAAAATAAAGAATCTTTAAACCTAAGTAACTTTACGTAAAAATTATTGCTGGGAAACGACTTGTTTGGGGTGATAAATCACGTTTTACGGTAAAACTCAATGTAACGCACTCAAAACATTGTGCTGATGGACGGATTTAATAGGAAACGGGTTATGGAAGTATGTGAAATAATGCAAAACAAAACAAAGCAAAACTGATATTTGAAAAAAAAAAATGTGAAAAAGTTGGAACTTTGACCCCCAATATCTCCGTAACTAGTAGGTTCCCAGGTATGATCCAGAACAAAAAAAAATAAAAAAATAAGTGCCTTTCGGATTTTTTTGTCAATTTTGGTGGGTCATATATTTTCTTAACTTATTGGTTGCTGAAAAGAGGAAAGGACAGGGACGTGTCTACGTTAGACCTTCATTTTATGAAAATAAAAATTGTTGCTTTAGTTAGAGGCATTATTCGGGATTAAAAAGGGGGGATACGAAGGGCCTAACTCGTCATAATTTTTGTGATATAATCGGTCTGCGATAGTGCAAGTTAGTGTTCCATATAGCTCAATGTTACTAGCTAGTCAAAGTCTCCATTGAAAATGTCGTTATTTCTACTTTCATGTTTTTGGGGAAAATCTGGGAAAATACCCTAGAAATGGGGATTTTTTTTTGCACCAGGCAACACCCCTCGACAAAACACACAACCGGTTTATACAACACTATCCAGTCGGGGGATGCCAGCTGTCACATTTATCGTGTCGAAAATTGGGATATTTCGTCATTATTATAAGATGGCCGCCACACTGTCCGCCATCTTGTTTTTCTAAAAAATCACAATTTTTCTAAAATATCAAGGATATAGGCTACCGACCGGTGTACTTGGTGACTGGTGTTGCCAAGTTTTGAGTTTGGAAAAACAAAAGAATTCGCCAGATTCACCAAGTCCCAAAAAAAAAAAAAAAAAAACGAATGTTTTTGGGGGTGGCCAACTGAAACGAACCAAAATGTCATTCGGGGGACCCCAATGTTGCCAGCTAGTCACAATCTCCTTTTGAATGAGGGATTTTCTTTTTAGCTCTTCCCTAGTCGCTGGATAGATGGCGCTAGGAGTTAGTATGATAATGCAAGGAACGGAACTTAAAAAAACTGATTTTAACAAAGCGCGAGAAAACTAGGTTATTTTCGGAAGGTTAAGCAAATGAAAGTGTCAGTCAACGAGAGTATGTGACGTGACACAATGTTTTTTTTTCCAAGCGTTTTGGCTTTGGCACCAAATATCATAGTAAGTTCAACGCCATCTACAGAGTTCTTGGAAACTAAGTTTTTTTTAATACCTCAAAAAGAAAACCTCTCATTTTTCATTTTTTCTACATTTCATGTTTTTGGGGTTATACCTATAAGGAAACTTACATAAATGGTGACATTCCTCCTGTTGCTCTCACAACAATGTACTTACCAACTTTAAAAGTAAACTAATCTTTTTTAATTTTAAAGATAAGAAATACATTTTTCTAACTACTCATATTTATCTTTTAAACACAAATTGTTGTCATTATTGTAAAAGTCGTTAAAATAGTAATTACCCTAATTTACTTATATTTTGTTACAAATTCTCAGAAGTTTTGAGATAAAAGTTTTAATTGTTTTAAGTACTTTTTACCTGATGATTAGGTAATACCAGAGCTATTGCACTCCGTGTGTAGGCATGAGATAATTACCTACCGCTTCGCGCATATTGAATATGCAAGCTTTCTAGGGCCGCCGGCCGTCGCGCTAAAGCCGTGCGTTACTGCGTACGTATGCCGCGTTAATTTTTTTGACCTTGCGTCGCGTACCTACCTACTCGTATTTCGTGTTTGTTAACTGACTGATTTATTGATCATTAATCATTACTAGTGAAAATGACAAGCCGTAAACCATAAATGTCGAAAAAAATTGTCTTTTTTATATAAATTTCACTGCTCCATGTCCATGCTTCCCATCAGAGTTTATTTTAAGGGCTATATATCCCTCAAATGGCTTAGCACGATCCTCCGTTCCGCCTAAAATACTGCAGCATTAATTTTGAAATAAATATATATGGTAAAGTTGAGGATTAATGCTAAGTATGTGTGCTTCTATGTGTGACGAAAACACGATTCCATAAACGTTACTCGATAGAAAAAAAATCCAAAGTTACCTCCAAATCGAACAATAACCCGCGGGTATTCAAAAAGTACTTTAAATTAGATCATGAAACATTGCATACTAACTGAACTAACTAAAGCAGGTCTTACTTTATGTGTTTTATTTTTTTTAAACAATCAATAGATTTTTTGACTCATTTCGCACTATTCGGCCGCAGTGACTGACGTAACAACCGCTTTGTAGTGCAAACTGATTAGAACTTTATTCTAACAGTATTTCAAACGAAGTTTGAACCACCACAAATAGAGTTGCTAATTTTAGGGTTAGAAGGGCCTTAAATTACCTATTTGTTAGATTTCGCATTTATGCTGCTATTAAATTTAATAAGTAATCGTGATTTTAGAGAAGGCAAGATATTATGAGACATTATAATAGAGTAAAATAATTGTTATTATAAAAGTTTTAATTAACATTTATATAATAATACATTAAAATACAAAAATGTTGGTGGTATTTTATTTTGAGTACTTGAGGCAACCCTGCCGACTGACCATTAAGCAGTGAGACGCCGAATAAAATACGCTAACGCGTAGCGTCAAGGCACAATTTAGATCGAGCGGGCCCAGTTTAGGTATTTATAATGTCGGCTTTCTTCAAGATCAAAGGATTGCAACTTCTGTACTGATCTATTCTGTGGTAATACTAAGACGGGTAATGTTTTGACGTAATTAGTAGTAGTGAAGCTCTTCGTAAGGGAGCACTTCCGGAGAAGACTGACGCGTACTTACCTGTACCCATTACCCATACAGGTGAGTTGTTCATCTCTTCGTCAATTTTGCAAGTTCTTTTATTTTTCAACATTATTTTCTAACAAGAATTGATCTTAAGAGCCTATACTACCTACCTCAAATTAGTAACTCTATATTTGGTAGTTCAAACTTCGTTTTAAAGACTGTTAGAATAAAGTTCTAATCAGCTTGCACTAAAGCGGTTGTTAAGTCAGTCACTGCGGCCGAATAGTGCGAAATTAGTGTTTTTTTGCGATTTACAAAAAATCTATTGATTGGACTAAAAATATAAATAATATAAGACCTGCTTTATAGTTAGTTCAGTTAGTATAAAAAGTTTCATGATCTAATTTGAAGTATTTCCGGTTTATTGTTCAGTTTAGAGGTAACTTTGGGATTTTTTCTATCGAGAAAATTTTATGGAATCGTGTTTTCGCCGAATACAGGACTTAACATTAATCCTCAACTTTACCATATATTTATTTCAAAATTAATGCTGCAGTATTTTAGGCGTAACGGAGGATCATGCTAAGCCATTTGACGTAGAATAGGCCCTTAAGATTACGAACGTATTTGTTGTTATTTGTGGCTGTAGCTGTACTATCGAGGACACTCCCACCTGACCACCACTAAGCTAATTTTTGCTTGCACTCACAACATAGAAGCGCTCTCTAGCCCCGCCCGGCTTTGTATAGAAATAATGAATGAAAAGATACCGAATCGGCCGAGCGCACTGACGACGCACGCGAATCGAGAGTTATTGTTATTTTGCGCGCCAAAGTTGACGCTTCCCTAGGCCCAAACTTTAAGGGGGCGTGGCTCGGCGCCTCCGCATGATTTAAGCGAAAAAAAAAATTAAACCGGTCAGGCGAAAAAGAATCCGATAATACATACGATTTTTTAAATCAATACGTTATAGGGAACGTGCAGGAACTATAGGTGGCAGCACTAAACGACAAAAGAGACACTATGCGGACAGTAAAGGAAACTTATGCTGTCACCTGTCACGCAAATCTCTTCAGAAGTATTATTTTTGATTATGATAAAAAGTATAAAACATGGGTTCCGGTCTATCAATAATGTTCGTCAGCGTAACATGAATGTTGACCAATATGAATTTTGTATGTTTCGTTTACTTTCTCTGATGAAAATTGTGGTGCATGAAGAAACGGTGGCATAAACAACTTTCTTATTTTCAACACATGTTTTAATGGAAGGGAATCCTTTAGCAGCGAGAACAGTATCTCCAGGCTATAACAAATCAATCCACAATCATTTGTTTTATGCAATCACTATAACGCCCTCCGTAGCATTTAGATACAAAACTTAGGAAACCACAAGGAGTGCGGCCAACTAAAAACTTTATTGTATACCAATGTTTATAATCTGAGCACATGTGGACTCTTTGTTCAACTGTTGAGGAATATTCGGTGTGAACTTCAGTGCAGTCTAATCCATAATCATTTGTTATAAAAGCAATCACTAGAACGCCCTCCGTAGCATTTAGATACAAAACTTATGAAACCACAAGGAGTGCAGCCAACTAAAAACTTTATTGTATAACCATGTTTATAATCTGAGTACATGTGGAGACTGTTGAGGAATATTCGGTGTGAACTTCAGTGCAGTCTGGAACGCCCTCCGTAGCATTTAGATACAAAACTTATGAAACCACAAGGAGTGCGGCCAACTAAAAACTTTATTGTATACCAATGTTTATAATCTGAGCACATGTGGACTCTTTGTTCAACTGTTGAGGAATATTCGGTGTGAACTTCAGTGCAGTCTAATCCATAATCATTTGTTATAAAAGCAATCACTAGAACGCCCTCCGTAGCATTTAGATACAAAACTTATGAAACCACAAGGAGTGCAGCCAACTAAAAACTTTATTGTATAACCATGTTTATAATCTGAGTACATGTGGACTCTTTGTTTAACTGTTGAGGAATATTCGGTGTGAACTTCAGTGCAGTCTAATATGTGTTCGCTGAAGTTTAAATGGAACGCCAGTACCATTTAATGTTTGCTTGGACGGTTGATTTTGAAGGCAATTGAACTTTTCCACTGCAGAGTGTAACAAAAACAAATTGTGTTCAAATATTTTTTCAATACACTTCCTCGAAAACTGGTCCATAACGCACTACGATTAGGTACAACATGCAGTGTATTTCACACGCGTGCGATTTTCTCCACTTTCCCGCACGTGTGCGGGAATGAAAATTGCCACAGATAACTATACCTATACTAAGTCCAAATTGGTTCAATGCCTATAGTCTGAGGTGAAAGTTTTTTTTTTAATTTCGGCAAAGCACTACGCGTCTTTAGGGCATAAATATTTTTTAAATATTCAAATTGTGTTTATAAATAGAATACCATAGATAAACATGATTATTAAAAACGAATAGTTACTTTTATACACAAATTAACATTTATTTGTGTTCTTAATTCAAAAATATAAAATAAATCTATTTTTTATATTAGGCTGTTTAACGGCTTCATACCTTTGCCTCTCCTTCAAACTGCCGAAACCAAAGCGCGAAAAAAAAGAAAATGAAAATCATAGTTTCATGGTTCGTGACAAAAATATTTTTCGTTATTTTATTTTATTTCTTCAAAAGTGTATTGAAAAACGTCGTTTGATACACGTGGATATTTGTTATTGCAATTCTCGGCTCAAAAACACCCTCGCCTACGGCTCGTGTGTTATAATTCCGCCTCGAATGCAATGACAAACTTTCTCCACTTGTATCAAAATGTACTATTCTTACTGCATTTATCCATTTTTTGCGTTTTTCACTTAAACATGGTATGAGAGTACTATTCTTTGGAAAGTAATAGAATTTTATTATTTTACGCTATTTGATTAATTTTCATTTTTGTGGATATATTGGTACATCCAGAATAGAATAATCATTTTCAATAATAAAATTAATTCTGTTTACTTGTTTTACATGTCAATGTCAAGTATTAATAGAGTACAAGATTCGGATTGGTGACGCCAGTCGGCAGCACCGTCGTTGTGCACGTTCCCTATATAATTCACTATCACTACATATTATAAAACAAAGCCCCCGCCGCGTCTGTCTGTCCCTATGAATGCTTAGATCTTTAAAACTACGCAAAGGATTTTGTTGCGGGTTTTTTAATAGATAGAGTGATTCAAGAGGAAGAATTTAGTAAATAATTTGTCAGCGGGCGAAGCCGCGGGCATCAGCTAGTAAATATATAAATTTAAAGTGTCTTTTTTTAACTGTGTGTGAAAGTACTTTATGCTACTATCGGGGTCTTTTCCGTCTGACCATTTTAAAATTTATTCGCTTAAACATGCGGAGGCGCCGAGCTACGCCCCCTTAAAGTTTGGGCCTATAAGGAAAGCGTCAACTTTGGCGCGCAAAGTAACAATAACTCTCGTTTGGCGTGCGTCGTCAATGCTTTCGGCCGATTCGGTATCTTTTCATTCATTTTTTCTACACAAAGTCAACGGGGCGGGGCTAGAGAGCGTTTTTATGTTGCGAGTGCAAGCAAAAATGAGCTTAGTGGTGGTCAAGCGGGAGTGTCCTCGATAGTACTTATAACTACTTATACTTTAGTTTTTTTCAAATTTTTGCCTTTTATCGGTCTGCCTCTCTTTGTTCCGGCTAATCTCCGAAACAGCTAGACCGATTTTGACGGCACTTTTACTGACAGATAGTTGATGTTATTAGGAGTAACTTCAGGCATAGGCTCCGTGTCATGAGGATTTCTGTGTAAAACCCTTGTAATTGTTTACACAATCCGATTCAAATGAAGTCATTTTTTAGGGTTCCGTAGTCAACTAGGAACCCTTATAGTTTCGCCATGTCTGTCCGTCCGTCTGTCCGTCCTCGCTTAATCTCTGTGACCGTTAGCACTAGAAAGCTGAAATTTGGTACCAATATGTATATCAATCACGCCGACAAAGTGGTAAATTAAAAATTGGAAAAAAATGTTTTATTAGGGTAGCCCCCTATATGTAAAGTGGGAAGTGATTTTTTTTTTTTTTTTTTCAACCCTAACGTGTGATATATTGTTGGAACGGTATTTAAAAATGAATAGGGGTTTCCTAAAATCATTTTTTGATAATGTCAATAATTTCTGAAATAATCGCTCCAAAAGTAAAAAACAATGTGTCCCCCCCCCCTCTAACTTTTGAACCATAAGTTTAGAAAATATGAAAAAAATCTGAAAAGTAGAACTTTATAAGGACTTTCGTGGAAAATCATTTTGAACTTGATGGAAACAACAGTTTTTGTACAAAAAAGACAAAAAGTTGTACAAAATAATTTCTGGACTAAGTTTGTAGTATATTCGTATATGCAAGCATTTTTATATAATGGATACCCACCTTTAAACTCATAAGTGGGAACACTTATTGTGACGGACGGGAAACTACGGAACCCTACACTGAGCGTGGCCCGACATGCTCTTGGCCGGTTTTTTTATCATAATTTCACGCGAACGTAAGTCGTGGCCAGTAGTTCATTTTAAATATGAACTGTATGTTATGTATTAATACATTATTAGATAAGTGTGGCCGTGTTAATGATCTAGCTAAAAATTCATTGACCGCTTGAATGTGACGTATTCTTAATTAGACTTGAACTTCTTGTTTTATAAAGCTGTTTTGGAGTTAATAAATACGGCTAAATTCGAGGCCAAATGTAAAATATATCTCCTTTTTCATCATCATCATCATCATCATCATCATCCTATTATCCTTGTCTCATTCTACAAGAGGTCGCGCAACACGTTTTCTTTTCTTTCGTCAGGACATCATTTACTTATATTTGCTTTCGAGTAATAAATCCTCTATTTTATCTCTTTTGAAAGAGTATGTTATGCTGCAGGTTCTACAGCATTTTATTTCCTAAACTCTTTGTGGTCCTTCGAGCCGGATATGTGCCAGTAACAGGTTGTAGCTGCAGTATCAAATTGTGCTCCACCCTAGGCCTCGTCATTGTTTCACATCAGGCGAGTTGCGGCCAAACGCAAGCTAATTTTGTATAAAAAATACGTTTCTAACTTCATAAACTCCTTCCATACAAACTTTTACCCCGTTAAGAGATTAATTTTGAACTACCTGTTGCCTTGCGTATCACCGTGTTTTTAGTCGACATGTTTTTACGTGCACCCTTCATTTGTATGGAAATATTAGTTCCAACTAAATTTGACAGGTCTAAATTACGTCCTTCTCTTTCCCGTTTTATTAGAGAGAAAAAGATAGCAGTAGCCTAAATTAAGTTTAGTTTGTGCACAACAGAATCGGCACCAGTGCCCTTGGTCTCAGGTCATTACATTTTGAGTGTAAGAATGCTAGCTTTCTTTTAATTGTATTCTACGTATAGATACAATATAGTGACATAGTGTAGAATTACTGTCACGTTTCACCGAGTCCAGTGACCTAGTGTTATGTTACTGGCTGGGTTAAGACTTAAGAGCCTATACTACCTCAAATTAGCAACTCTATATTTGGTAGTTCAAACTTCGTTTCAAATACTGTTAGAATAAAGTTCTAATCAGCTTGCACTACAAAGTGGTTGTTACGTCAGTCACTGCGGGCTGAATAGTGCGAAATTAGTGTTTTTTGCGATTAACAAAAAATCTATTGATTGGACTAAAAAAATAAATAATATAAGACCTGCTTTATAGTTAGTTCAGTTAGTATAAAAAGTTTCATAATCTAATTTGAACTATTTTATGATTGCCAGCGGTTTATTGTTCAGTTTAGAGGTAACTTTGGGATTTTTTTCTATCGAGAAAATTTTATGGAATCATGTTTTCGCCAAATATAGGACTTATTATTAATCCTCAACTTTACCATATATTTATTTCAAAATTAATGCTGCAGTATTTTAGGCGTAACCGAGGATCATGCTAAGCCATTTGAGGTAGTATAGGCCCTTAAGACCGCTAAGCTACATTGTTTGAGTCTATGTTTTGATAACATATCGCATTAATTTCTTATCTACTAGGTGTAAACAACCTCATCACGAAGCCGTCAACCAAGCATTCTGTACATCAAACTAAGTAACTCTACGCAAAAATTATAGCTGGGAAACGACTTTCTTTTTTGGGGTGAAAATAGTATGTACATTGTTCACCGAGAGGAGAAAGTGACCGATTACCGTCGAGGGTGTCGTTTGAAGCCCGAGCCGTAGGCGAGGGCTTTATAACGGGTCCACCCTTTATAGCAGAACTTTTTATGTCATAATATTACTTTGCATAACAGCGGATAGCATAAACTTCATTTCGCAGAAAATCGTTTGGCAGACACTCATTTATCATACATTCAAAACTCATAATTTTGTAAGGCAGAATCATCTTTAGGCATAAATTTCATATGCATAAGAATTAAAAGTAGAACCATCTTAGCGCAGAAAGTTCACAGCCAGAATCATCTTTTGGCATAAATTTTATATCGATAGTCACTAAAAGCAGAACTAACATATCTCAGAAAGTTTACAGTTAGAATCATCTTTTAGCATACATTTCTTATCCATAACAATGGAAAGACTCATCTATCACATCCACATCACAGAAAATTCATTAAAACAGTTGATTGTGAACATGTGGTTTTTATTTTCCTGTAAGCAGGAGGCAAACATGCAAACAAGCATACATCTTGCATGCAGCAAGCATGCAGTATGCTAACAAGCATGCAGTATGCAAACAAGCATGCAGTATGCAAACAAGCATGCAATACATGCACACCAGCATACACCATTCATGCAGCAAGCATGTAGCATGCAAGCAAGCATGCAGCATGCAAGCAAGCATGCAACATGCAGCAGGCATGGTTTCTGTCACGGCTCCGGCGCTGCGGGGCTCTGGCGGTCCCACGCGAGCTTATCGTCGCAGATGTGTTTAACGCTCACCACCGCAGCTTCGGCTTGCTGGCCGGCTTCGCCGGCCAGCCTCAGCAGCGGCGGCGAGTGTTACAACAACCTGCTCCTCAACTCGCGGGCCGCCTCGCCCCTCCGCGCCTACGCGATTTTAAATTACACTCTAGGGGTAGGGCAGACAAGACTACGTAAAGTCGGTTTTGGAGCGATTCGTTTCTGTCACTAACTTTTGTAGCCCATCATATTACTTTATAAGACAATATTTAAATGTTTGGTTAAAAATGCTATTTTATAGAAATGGCAATGATGCCAAATACAATTATTCCAAATGAAATTCTGCCATCTTCGTAATATGCCAAGTGAAATTGTGCGAAATTTGAACATTGCCAAAGGTAATTATGCCAAATAAAATTCTGCCATCTTAAAAGTATGCCATTGTAAATTCGGAAATACAAACATTCGGCCAAACAATAACTATATTAAATAATTTTTATGCCTTAAAAATATTCGTTTAAAGAAGATTATGCCAAGTGTGTTATGCCAAATAAATTTCGGAGTATCAAGATTCTGCCAGATAGAAGGAACCCCTTTATAACACCCGAGATCGGGAATCGCACTTTCTCTCGAGTGATACATACTTAGTGCTTTATACTACACCTACGAAGAACATAAAAAACTCAAACAACACACAAATTGGAAATGGCGCCAATTGCGTCTGCAATTTTCACATGTTCTTTTTTCAAATTGTTTATCCTGCCGCCGCAGGGTCGCACTGCCAGCCCGACACCATCCAACGCACAGCTAGTGGCCAGTGTCATTTTGCGAACTTGGAGATAGAAACTCACTGTAAAAACTTTTTGGCTTTTGATATTTATGTTACCGGCGCATAGTCTTACCCAAAATTAAAAAAGAAAAACCACGTAAGAAATGGATTTTCATACACTTTTCTCTCCCGCTCAGATGCGTTTTCTCCCCGCATATTTGTTCGATATGCAATGACGTACTTTCTACCGTAAATTTGATAAAGTATCAAGGTACTTTCCAAGCAGGTGTAGTATAAATCACGTTTTCTGATACAACGCAATGTAACGCACTCAAAACAGTGTGCTTTGGATGTATTGAATAGTAAGGGAATCGTTGAAGTATTTAAGAGTCCTATTAAATTTTTTACGCAATTTTTTTATTTTTACTTCCTGGATCAAATTATTTCGGTCGGCGTACACGAGTCGATAATAATAGCGTTCTCCGGATGATTGTCGATTGATACTGACGAAAATTAGAAACGAGACTGACATGAGACTTGATGAGACTGAGGAGCGACCTGAATTGACGCAGAATTATAGTAGTTAATTTTATTTATTGTAATTTTGTCTTATTTTATTGACAAACGAAAACTAATGAAACCTGAATAGGTTTCATTAGTTTTCGTTTGTCAATAAATGTAATAATTTTATAAATTAATATGATATAAAACTTCAATCTACAATGAATATTGTAGATTGAAGTTTTATATCATATTAATTTATTTGATAAACATTAGTTTATTTGGAATATAATGGACGCTGAATCAAGACATTTATGGCTTAAATTACGTGGCTATGGCACAGAATATATATTAGTACCTTACGGTACAGAAGTTTCACTCCCGAGTTTAGGTATGATAAACGCAAGCGTGCGGCCACCGCACTAGTCGCAATAGGCTTGCACTCGCTCGACTTGTCGCACACGCAGCGCACGCACCCGCGATACAAAAATAAACTGTTAATAGGTACCGTAAAGTACCTCTGACAGCCCTAGCAGATTGAAGCGAGACGGCAGACAGTTATTGTACTATGAACGCTATGCGCAATGCAAAAGGATGAAATTAGCTTGTTTTCCAGAATAGTAGGTAAATATCTCGGGGTTTTTGCGCCGCTTGTATGGAAGTGAGACAGGCCTGGCTATGGCTTAAATTCTTTACGATTTTTTCTGTGAAAATTCAAGGAATTTAAAGAAATTCTAAAACTCCAATAAACAAGTAAAACATTCAGCTTATTTTTCAGTAATTTTAGCTTTTATAAGAATTGCATGTAACAATGTGAATTTGAGCGTCAAAGTTCCATCGCCGACGGTTTTTCTTGCAAACTGAGTTCGTAAAATATTTATAGTAGGTAAATTACACGAAAAGAAAAATGAAAATGTGTAACTCCAACTTACAAGAAAGAGAATGGCACTATTGTTATTCATAAGCAAATAATTAAAATATCTAACTGATGCTGAAAATTACTGCGTCAAAAATCATGAATTTGCGTAAAAAATGTAATAGGACTCATACAGTAAAAGAATAACATTAAAAACTTTTATTTAAAAAATAAAAATACTTGTGGAAAAGTTGGTTTCACCCCCAATATCTCCGTAACTATAATATATATATATGTATATATTATTATTATTTATTATATTATTAGGGTGGGCCATAAGGGTGTTGGCGGTTTAAATATTCGATTTAAAAAAATCTACGAAACATAACACAAATATATTTGTATTGTTAAAAAGTAGAGGCATAGGAATTTTTAAGACTTAAAAATAATGTTGTCCAAATGGCTTCCCTCGGCTGCTTGGCACTCTTGGAACCGAAGTCGCAAATTTTAGAAAACTCGTTGAAAAGTTGTTCTCGGTATTTTGTTACTTTCCTGAATAATATTCCTCTTCAGCTGCTCTAAATTGGTCGGATTATTCTCGTAAACTACCGATTTGAGGTAGCCCCATAGAAAATAATCGCATGGAGAGAGATCGGGGCTACGTGGGGGCCATTCAATATCCCCCCTTTTCGAGATGAGTTTTCCGGGAAAAACATTTTTCAGCAGCTCTATGGATACCCTAGCCGTATGACATGTGGCCCCATCCTGTTGAAACCACATCCTCGAGGTATTGCCTTGAAGTTCTTGCAAAGCTGGCACCAAAAAGTCTGTTATCATGTTGCAATAATTGTTAGCTCTAACCGTCATCGCTTGCCCTCTTTCGTCCTCAAAAAAGTATGGCCCAATAATACCGGTTGACGTTATCCCAGCCCACACGACAAGCTTAGGGCTGTGAAGTGGACGTTCATGCAAGCGTCGGGGATTAGTCTCGGACCAGAACCGACAATTTTGCTTGTTCACATGGCCATTAAGGTGAAAATTAGCCTCATCACTAAAAATCACGTTGTTGAAATTGTTGAACCGCTCGAGCATCAAATTGACAAAGTTAAGTCGGTTATTGGCATCATTGGGTTTTAATTCTTGGACTATCTGAATCTTATAAGCCTTCAAATGCAGATCACGTTTCAAAATTCGTCGCAAAGTTGTTCTTTTGACGTCCAAAGACTGACTTCTCTTACGTGTTGACTGTTGCGGATTTCGCTGAACTGAAACACGAACACGCTCCACAATGTCGGCTGATCTTGCAGAAACTGGGCGACCACGAGCCGTAATTGGTACTGTTGAGCCGGTTGTTTCAAACATTCTGATCCATTTTCGTAACACATTGGCGCTTGGAACTTCACTTAAATCGCGTAAACCGTGTTCATGCCGATACAAACGTCGTGCAGTAATCACTGATTTATTGTTTTCGTAATACGCTCGGACACAAAATGCACACTGCACTCCCGTGTACGGCTCCATGGCGACTAAATTTCCAGGAAGCGGCGCAGCGAACAACATATCCCCCCGCCACCCCGCGCCGCGCGTTACCGAGAAATTGAAGAATTAAATCGCCAACACTGATATGGCCCACCCGTTATATTATAGAAGGTTCTCCAGTATGGTTTAAAACACAAAAATTATCGCAATGAGACAGGGAGAACAAATGCCATTCAGCTTCGTTACTTTTACACCTATTTGACGACCTAATTGGCGCAGCGGTAGTGAGGCTGCTTACGTTCTTAGGGTCCCGGGTTCGAATCCCGGTCGGAGCAAATGTTTGTATAATGAGCATGGACATTTGTTTCCGAGTCATGGATGTTAATATGTATAATAAGTATGTATTTACAAACAAAAAAGTATCTATGTAGTAAATCAACTATCTGGTGTCCACGACACAAGCCTCGTTGCTTAGTGTGGCACTAGATGGCGCTGTGTGTAATGTCCAGCAATATTTATTTATATTTTATTTACCTATTCAAATTCAAACTCAAAGCATTTATTTCAATTTTATTAGACCATTACGGCACTTTTGAAAATCAAAAATACAAAAAAAAAACACAGCTACAGTCCCAGTCACAAGACATAATAACTTGAGAAAGTACTGTAGTTACAATATACTGTAGTACATGATACTAACAATAGTTAAAAATAGATCTCTAGTTGCCTGTATGTCCGGTCATTATCCTGTTTCGTCCATTGTCTAGCTATCTTTACTATGTCGTCTGTCCAGTTTATTATAAAGGCAGACGATCGGATGTGGCTATATTTAGACAAATACAACCAAGCTTGTCGGAAAGCACGTTAAGCCGTTGGTCACGGCTGTCATTTGTAGATGTTTGACGGTCGTTACAGGTAAACCCCGAAACTGACAGCCAGTCTTACCAAGGGGTATCGTATTACCCAGAACTAACGTGCGATACTCACCAAGTTTTCAATTATTATAAAGCGCAATATATAGGTACAGAACCCTCCTTTAAATGTACATAGCTGTTGCCGAGTCGATAATCTCATATGGATTCATTAGTTTTGGACACACATTTAAAACTTACCTAGACAAAATACATAATTTGCAAACACGTTTGCTGAAACTTGCAGTTCCAAACTATGTTTAAGGTGATTATACATGAGCTAAACCCGAGTTTTATAATGCAAAAAAGCATATGATTCACTGCAATAAACAAAACCAGAAAAATATATGTTATTCTTCAGGATACATGCTAGTATGATAGTGTTTTGTAAACATAATACAACAAATTTTATTAGATAGAAAAATATCACGAACTTGTCTCTAAAAGTTTCTTTTAACGAGTAAAAACCATACTAAAATACATATTGTGATGAAAATAATTCTACAAGCAAAATACTAACATCATAGCACGGTAATATTATAATACAGTACTCCAACTTCATACAAACGGACGAAACGCGAGCTATACCTACGCGCCTCGATCTTGGGGTGCGCTTGGGGCGCAGACAGTCACGGCTGTACCGCAGTGTCGAACGGACGGTGTGTTGTTTTTTTAACAATAACCGCGCGATTTTTTCTCTAAAAATCAGTTAACGAGTAGGAAATATTGTGCTGTTTTTGGTTGTATGAATTCGTCAATAACGCATCCAGACATAAGTTTTTTTAAATTACCTGGAAACTCTGAAAGGTAAGACTATAAAATAATTTTACTTACTAGTAGGGTACATAATGTGTGTCTTTTTAATGGATAAGTATTTCCTTTTAGCTCACGAAAAAAAAGGTGTTTGGATTAATAAATAAAGCGAATAGAGTAACGGAAAGTTATTGAGACGAGTGAAATAGGTAGTTATATGCGGTTCTGAATGAATCATGAATTAAATCTACCAATCAAAAAACAACACGCATTTTTATTGAACACTTCCTATTCAATATACAAAGTATTTCATTTATTTATATAAAAAGGATATTTGCAATCACAAAACTAAATAGAAACAGAAAGTAGGCAAATGTAATTAAAATGCTGGAGACGGGCAGCCCTAACGCATGTTTACGTACCGCGCGGCTGTAGGCATTTATTTCTATCATGCGGCCGAGTTACACTACTGTATCATAATATTACCGTGATCATAGTGTTTTACTTTTTAGTACAACCAATAGATTTTTTGTAAATCGCAAAAAAACACTAATTTCGCACTATTCGGCCGCAGTGACTGACGTAACAACCACTTTGTAGTACAAGCTGATTAGAACTTTATTCTAACAGTATTTCAAACGAAGTTTGAACCAACACAAATACAGTTGCTAATTTAGCTCATGTAATCGCCTTAAAATAAATACAAACACAATTACTCAGGGTTATATAAACACTAGCTGTTGCCCGCGGCTTCGCCCGCGTGCAGTTCGGTAACTGTCCCACTGAATCATACTAAAGGGATAAATAGTGCCCTACATGTTAATCCAGGTTATAAACTATCTATGTGCCATATTTCATAATCATCACAATTTATTATTATCATCACAATCACCATCACTATCACAACCACCTATCACTATCACAACCACCATCACTATCACAACCACCATTATTATCACAATCATTATCACAATCACCATCACTATCAAAACCACCATCATTATCACAATCACTATCACAGTAACCAACATTATCACAATCACCATCACTATCACAACCACCATCATTATCACAATCATTATCACAATCATCATCACAATCACCATCACAATCCCCATCACCATCACTATAACCATCACAATCACCGTCACTATCACAATCACCATCACAATCACAATCACTATCACTATCACAATCACTATCATCATTTTAACAATCATTATCATCGTAATCACAATCTTCATCATCACAATCTCCATCCTCGTCATCACAATCATTATCAGCGTAATCACAATCACCATCACAATCACCATCACTTTCACAATCACAATCACCATCGCCATCACAATCACTATCACAATCACCATCACAATCACTATCACAATCATCATCACAATCACCATCACAATCACCATCACAATCACTATAACAGTCACTATCACTATCACAATCACTATCATCATTATCACAATCACCATCACTGTCACAATCACGATCACCATCGCTATCACCATCACAATCACCGTCACTATCACAATCACTATCACAATCACCATCATCATCACAATAACTATCAAAATCCCTATCCCAATCACCATCATCGTTACCTATCACAATCATTATCATCGTAATCACAATCATTATCATCTTAATCGTAATCATCATCATCACAATCTCCATCCTCGTTATCAAAATCATCATAACAATCATCATGATCATTATCACAATCATTATCGTAATCACAATCATTATCATCGTAATCACAATCATCATCATCACAATCATCATCATCATTATAACAATCATCATCATCGTTATCACAATCATCACAATAAATCAACAATAACCCTGTATAGAAGTTGAATCCGCCATCTTCTGGATCTCAAAATAAAAGCCATTTTCGACATCAGCACCCCTAATAATCTCGGTTTCAACACCCATATTGATTTTTAGACATTATTTTCAACCCCATCGCACCCCAACAGGGAATGATGGTAATTCAATTTCTATAGGTAAGGTAATTCATTCAACTCATTTATCGATAGGAGTACTCCTGTTAAGTTTCGAATAAAGTAGTCTAACTAATCTTATTTCCCCATGTAATCTTAGGGGTTAATTTTGAAAAATCCTTTCTTAATGCACCCCTACACCCCATGAAGAACCTATGTGCCAAATTTGGAATCTCTAGACTCAGTGGTTTGGGCGTGCATTGATTTTTATACTTTGCAACCCCATTTCCCCCTCTTAGGGGTTGAATTCTGAAAAAACCTGAAACCCGTTTTTATTCATTTATTAATAGGAGCACTCCAGTGAAGTTTCGAATAAAATAGTCTAACTAATCTTGTTTCCCCATACAAACTTTGGAGCCCCGTTTAACCCCCTTAGGGGATGAATTTTGAAAAAGCCTTTCTTAGTGCACCTTTAGACTACATAAGGAACCAATGTGCCAAATTTGGAATCTCTAGACTCAGCGGTTTGGGCTGTGCTTTGATTTTTAGACTTTGTCACCCCATTTCCCCCTCTTAGGGGTTGAATTCTGAAAAATCCTGAAACCCGTTTCTACTCATTTATTAATAGGAGCACTCCTGTGAAGTTTCGAATAAAATAGTCTAACTTATCTTGTTTCCCCATACAAACTTTGGAGCCCCGTTTAACCCCTTTAGGGGGTGAATTTTGAAAAATCCTTTCTTAGTGCACCCCTAAACCACATAAGGAACCTACTTGCCAAATTTGGAATCTGTAGAACCAGCGGTTTGGGCTGTGCGTTGATAGATGAGTCAGTCAGTCAGTCAGTCAGTTTCTTCTTTTTAACCGACTTCCAAAAAGGAGGAGGTTCTCAATTCGATGGGTATTTTTTTTTTTTTTTTTTTTTTATGTATGTACACCGATTACGCTGAGATTTATGATGCGATTTACGTGATTCTTTTTTAGTTTGATGCGGAATAGTTGCCGTTTGGTCCCATCAAAATTTAACATAGTTTGGCCCAGTAGTTTTCATTTTATGAACATTTTTGCTTCAGTCGTGTGGTATAATTTCATGTATGTTCACCGATTTCTCCTCCATTTGTGGAGCGATTCTCAAAATTATTTTTTTATTTGAAAGAGTATACTTTTGAGATGGTCGCACTTAAATTTGGTGAAGATCATCAGATCTTCACCAAATTGTACGCCATTGTACGTATATATCTCCGAAGACCAGCTCATGCTGGTCTTCGGAGATATATACGTACAATGGAACTCTTCAAAACTAGACGGTAAATCGGTCGTGATTGTTGCCATCGCTTGGATATTTATTGTTTATACAACATCATGACGTAACATCACGCCTGTATGCTCTGAGGGGTACGCAGATGTGTACAATACACCCAAATTTCGACAGTTTAGATATGTTAAGTTCCATTTATTGGGGATAAGCCTATTACCATGACATGTATTGTTAACAATGTAAAATAAATGCATATAATATATTTGTAGAGGATATTACTTACAACTAAAAATGGAGAAATAAAAAAACTTTTTAACAAAAAAATAAAACCGACTTCTGAAGCTAAAGTTATTTTTCACTTTTTTGTGTTTTGTGATTTTTGAAGTCGGTTTTATTTTTTTGTTAAAAAGTTTTATAGATTTAGATTGCAAAGTATTACCTATTCTAGCGCGCGCTGAGTATTTGTTCCTCTTGGAACATTATGATAACAGTGATATTAAAATTCCAATTAAATATGACGTGAATACACGACAAGCCAAATCAAAGTCACTTCAAGTGCCACGCAAAAATAACTTTTATGGCAGGCGTACCGCTTCTTTCGCAATACCCACTTTACTAAATCAAATACCTGTGAAATCAGAGACTCAATGAATAGTAAAAACATAAAGCGTAAGCTAAAAGAATGTTACATCAAGTCGATTAAGTATAACTTAACTTTTAATAGCGCGTTGATCAAATCTCAGTCCATGGCATGCTAAGACAGACCCCAGAGGTCTAATTGTGTGCTTTGTTTAAGTGTGTTTGAACATGTAATTTATAAAATAAATAATAATAACTGGGTTGTGGAGGTCAAATAGGCAGTCGCTCCATGTAACATACTGGTATTCAGCTGCATCCGGTTAGACTGGAAGCCGACCCCAACATAGTTGGGAAAAGGCTAGGCAGGTGATGATTACATCAATCTTAATCACATATTATACTCTTTGTTTCAGTGTACAATGCAGGTGCTACTGCTTCTCATGTGCGCAGTCGGCAGCGTGTATCTGATCCCGCTGCAGGGCACTGCCACCCCTGCAGGAGAGCGTTGTGGATATGAGGTCAGTATGTATGTAGGTTAGGTACTGGTGTAGCGGACATGACCAAGTCGACAAATAAACCAGCGACACCTATGATGCAAATGAAAAACTAACAGATTATTATAATTTTTATCGTTTTATTTAAAGCCAAGCGGACGTCACGCGGTTTCACCCGCGTATTTCCCGTTCCCGTGGGAGTACGGGGATAAAATATAACCTCAGTAAAGACGTGGCTTTTTAAAGGTGAAAGAATTTTTAAAATCGGTCGAGTAGTTTAGAGTTAAATCATAACAAAAACTCAAATTTTTCTTCTATAAAATATTAGTATAGAAACATCTTCATCATCATCGAAAGACATCCGCTGCTGGACATAGGCCTCCCCTGCGTGTCGCCACATGTCCCGGTCCCGTGCGACTCGCATCCAGCGGATCAGACGTCCACTGCTGGACATAGGCCTCCCCTACGTGTCGCCACATGTCCCGGTCCCGTGCGACTCGCATCCAGCGGATCAGACGTCCACTGCTTGACATAGGCCTCCCCTACGTGTCGCCACATGTCCCGGTCCCGTGCGACTCGCATCCAGCGGATCAGACGTCCACTGCTGGACATAGGCCTCTCCTACGTGTTGCCACATGTCCCGGTCCCGTGCGACTCGCATCCAGCGGATCAGACGTCCACTGCTGGACATAGGGCTCCCCGACGTGTTGCCACATGTTCCAGTCCAGTGCGACTCGCATCCAGCGGATCAGACGTCCACTGCTGGACATAGGCCTCCCCTACGTGTCGCCACATGTCCCGGTCCCGTGCGACTCGCATCCAGCGGATCGGACGTCCACTGCTGGACATAGGCCTCCCCTACGTGCTGCCACATGTTCCAGTCCAGTGCGACTCGCATCCAGCGGATCAGACGTCCACTGCTGGACATAGGCCTCCCCTACGTGTCGCCACATGTCCCGGTCCCGTGCGACTGGCATCCAGCGGATCAGACGTCCACTGCTGGACATAGGCCTCCCCTACGTGTCGCCACATGTCCCGGTCCCGTGCGACTCGCATCCAGCGGATCAGACGTCCACTGCTGGACATAGGCCTCCCCTACGTGTCGCCACATGTCCCGGTCCCGTGCGACTGGCATCCAGCGGATCAGACGTCCACTGCTGGACATAGGCCTCCCCTACGTGTTGCCACATGTCCCGGTCCCGTGCGACTGGCATCCAGCGGATCAGACGTCCACTGCTGGACATAGGCCTCCCCTACGTGTTGCCACATGTCCCGGTTCCGTGCGACTCGCATCCAGCGGATCAGACGTCCACTGCTGGACATAGGCCTCCCCTACGTGTCGCCACATGTCCCGGTCCCGTGCGACTGGCATCCAGCGGATCAGACGTCCACTGCTGGACATAGGCCTCCCCTACGTGTCGCCACATGTCCCGGTCCCGTGCGACTCGCATCCAGCGGATCAGACGTCCACTGCTGGACATAGGCCTCCCCTACGTGTCGCCACATGTCCCTGTCCCGTGCGACTGGCATCCAGCGGATCAGACGTCCACTGCTGGACATAGGCCTCCCCTACGTGTTGCCACATGTCCCGGTCCCGTGCGACTGGCATCCAGCGGATCAGACGTCCACTGCTGGACATAGGCCTCCCCTACGTGTTGCCACATGTCCCGGTCCCGTGCGACTGGCATCCAGCGGATCAGACGTCCACTGCTGGACATAGGCCTCCCCTACGTGTTGCCACATGTCCCGGTCCCGTGCGACTCGCATCCAGCGGATCAGACGTCCACTGCTGGACATAGGCCTCCCCTACGTGTTGCCGCATGTCCCGGTCCCGTGCGACTGGCATCCAGCGGATCAGACGTCCACTGCTGGATATAGGCCTCCCCTACGTGTTGCCACATGTCCCGGTTCCGTGCGACTCGCATCCAGCGGATCAGACGTCCACTGCTGGACATAGGCCTCCCCTACGTGTCGCCACATGTCGCGGTCCCGTGCGACTTGCATCCAGCGGATCAGACGTCCACTGCTTGTTTCTACAAAAACCTTTAAAATAAATTTCTATTGTTGTATTTTCAATATCAGTCACAATAATAATTTTCAAACAAACTACTCTCTGTGAACTATCAACTTTGGGATATAAATACGGTATTATCATGCGAGTGTAAAGTTCAATAAGTTATCGTTGGCAATATTTTAAAGCTTGTAAATAGCACATTATAGTAGTAAATAGGTTTAAACATAGCGTAACATTACGCCTGTATTCTCAAGGGGTAATCCAGGGTAAGCCAGGGGTATTCTTAAGGGGGGGAAATATAATGACCACCAAAAATAACTTGACCACTAACATCTATCACCTAAATTTAGTAAATTGAGCACCAAAGAATGAGGTGGTTGATGACAAACTAGTTTTGCCTAGGCCGACTTGCACACCCCGACACGGATATTATTTTTCATCCCATCTATTCGAAAAGGACGACTTGGTTCGCCTTTAAGTGCACCCAAAGGTGGTGTTTTCTATAAGAAACTTTTAGCGGGCAGTAATGAGTTTTTAATCCTCTTTATAGATGTTCCAAATTCAAAAAGTGCGCCGCAAAGATAATTGCGGCGCACTTTTTGAATTTGGAATATCTTAGTGTTCAGCGCCGAAAGAAATCGAACGCAAATATTGTTTGAATAAAGACTGGCTGGTACGACGGCCCAGTCGCGCCGCCGGCCGCCGCGCTTACTGAATAAAAAAAAGAAATCAAATTAAAAACACGCGAACTACAGACCGCGTTTTCGTCAATTTTCATAAATTGTTAGAAATTCATGGTTTTGTTTTGAAAAATGAGTTCTTCAAGTGACAGTGAATAAAAAACACAATAAAGTGAAAAATAACTTTAGATCTTCAGAAGTCGGTGACCTTTGTTTGATTCATTTAGGTTTTTTTTTGTCACTGACTTCTGAAGCTAAAGTTATTTTTAACGTTTTTGTGTTTTGTGAAGTCGGTTTTATTTTTTGCAAAAAAGTTTTTTTATTTTTCCATTTTTAGTTGTAATATCCTATCCAAATATTAGATATGCATTTATTTTACATGTTGAAATTAGACCACACGACTTAAGTAAAAATGTTCATAAAATGAAAACTACTGGGCCAAACTATGTTACATTTTTATAGGACCAAATGGCAACTATTCCGCTTCAAACTAAAGAATAATCACGTCAATCGGCTCATAAATATCAGCGTAATCGGTGTAAATACATACAAAAACAGTCGAATTACCTCCTCCTTTTTGAAGTCGGTTAAAATTATGAGGCGCCTTTTATTTTCTCATAGTGGGTGATGAAAAGTAGAGTTTATCACTCGGGCGCAAAATATATTTTTGGCTCGGGCGACGTACTTTGAATCCCTCGCTACGTTCAGGATTCTATTGAAGAATCCCTCGCTACGCTCGGGATTCTACTCTAGAATCCCTCACTTCGCTCTGGATTCAAAAAAGCGCCCTCGCCGTAAAAATATTATTTTGCTCCCTTATGATACAATCTACTATTATAAACCATTCAGAAGTAGGAGTGTAGGACCCTTCGACCGGGTCTCCCTCGACTCGGATGCAAGAGCATAACAGTTTAATTTCTGGTGGCCATTAACTAAAAAATACATTTTGAAATAAAATGGGGATTAAATTTGGTGATCATTTACTAATTTTGGCAATCAAAAGTGATTTTTTTGGCGTTACATTTTGCTTAATCTGGTGGTTCGTTAATTGTATGCCATTCTTAAGGGGGCGGGGGGCTCAAGTGCAGATTTTTTTTGAGGAATTATCCGGCCCTTGTCCCATGTTACTTGGGGTCGGCGCAACACGTTTTTACCCGACTACAGCGAAATAAAAAAGAAGCACTCTATGTATGTATGTATGTATGTATTTACGTATGTTCCTCCGTAGCGCCTAAACTATTAATCTGATTTTGATGAATAAGGTGTCAATCGATTCGTTTTATGGCCCGGATGACATAGGCTACATTTTAACCGACTTCTACAATAGGAGGAGTCAATTTTTCCTTGTTAACCCCGAATTTAATTATATATAGTCTCTGCCAGATAAGTAGGAATTAAAGGTACCCCGACAATACATTATGAATCGTTTTTTATTACTAGAAAAAGTCAAGGATCACGATATAGGTCGTTTCGGGACAAATTTATGTCATTATTTCTGTTTTTTTTTTTCCGAAAATTTGTGTATATTGAATGACCTTTAATTCTTACTTATCTGGCGGAGACTATAAAGGGTGTAAAAGACCTCTTAACGAAGCCAAAAGTCATTTTTTTGTTCAACACCATACCTGGGAACATTCTAGTTACGGAGATATTGGGGGTCAAAGTTCCGCAACTTTTTGACAAGTTTTTTTTGTTAAATACAGTTTTTAATGTAATATTTTTACTTTAAACACCTCTACGAGCCCCGTACTATTCAATCCATCCATCAGCACAATGTTTTGAGTGCGTTACATTGAGTTCTACCACAAAACATGATTTTTCACCCCCAAAAAAAGTCGTTTCCCAGCAATAATTTTTGCGTAAAGTTACTTAGTTTGATGTACAGAATGCTTGGTTGACGACTTCGTGATGAGGTCTTTTACACCCTGTAGAGTGTTATTTTTTAGTAGTAGGGTTTTTAGGCCCACTAGATTATCACATTTCTTCGTGCGAAGTTCCACGACTCTAATCGACTTCTTCGGCATTTCCAGAGTTGCCACGCCACTCCCTCTGGCATGCTCAACGTGCATATTGTCCCTCACACGCACGATGACGTCGGCTGGCTGAAGACCGTTGACCAGTATTATTATGGCAGTAAGTATGCTTTGACGACCTGATTGGCGCAGCGGTAGAGAGGCTGCCTTACGTTCTTAGGGTCCCGGGTTCAAATCCCGGTCGGAGCAAATGTTTGTGTGATGAGCATGGACATTTGTTTCCGAGTCATGGATTTTTATATGTATAATAAGTATGTATTTACAAACAAAAAGTATCTATGTAGTATATCAACTATCTGGTGTCCACGACACAAGCCTCGTTGCTTAGTGTGGCACTAGATGGCGCTGTGTGTAATGTCCAGCAATATTTATATTTATATATTTATGCTTCTCTATGTCTTCCTAACATATTATCTTCTTCTTTATTGTGTGGGAAAGAAAGTAGGAATTAAAGGTCAATAACCCGCATAAATCTATTCAAATACATAATTCCGAAAACAGAAATAATGACATAAACTTGTCCCGAAACGACCTTTATCGTGATCCTTGACTTTTTTTTAGTAATAAGAAATGATTCATAATAATGTCGGGGTACCTACGCAGAGAAATTAAGGAAAGAGCAATGACCTTTAATTCCTACTTATCTGGACTCAGGCATGTACCTCTTGTGTGAGACTGCACAAACAGACTCACGATGTCCGCGATTACGCGGAGCCCTAATCAAACAATATTTGTCCTATCGACAAAGGGAAAACAACTATTCAACTATTAGACATAACTTACCCATCACGTTGGAACCGGAGATGTGGCGTAGACCCTGGTCACGTCGTATCTGGGTGGGGTGTAAGTGTAAGTGCTTGTGTTGTGTATGTAAAGTCATGTAGATTCGACGGTAACCTGAGTACGCCCCACAGCGCGTACCGTCGACTCCTTGGTCAAACCTTCTGATCACACACGTGGCACTTTTCACCAATGTCCAACTGAATTTTATCCCGGTTTACTAACCCAATCGGGGATGTACAATAGTCCAGCACTGAATTTAGGAATTTACCGGCGTTCAAATGACACAAAAAAGGCCGGCTACATAACCAACAAATTACTCGCGGTCACGACCCAAAGTGGCGAGATCTCTCAATTTTCACTCAATTATCAACAAAATATCAAACACCGATCAAGATGGTATCGGATTATCATTAACTCAAAGTTTCAATCAATAATTACACGAAACAAGCGTGCATCAAAAACGAACAACGGAAGCGTGATCCCTCCCAACCAAAATTGCACTGACAAGCAAACGTCATCGCACTGACAACTGAAACGTAATCTGTCAAACGTCAAAAAGGTGCGTTCAGAAACTTGGTGGATGAAACACCTCTGATTTTTGGATTCATTTGCGTCTTGTAAAATGATCACTTGCTTCGGTGAAGGAAAACATCGTGAGGAAACCAGCATGCCTGAGAGATATTTCTCGACGGCATGTGAAGCTAAGTGAGAGGCTCATGTACAAATACAAATAATTTATTTTTTTCACAAGTTATGTACTACATCTAGTGGTTGAAGTGACCTTTTAGACAAAAATTGCCTGTGTGCGGTCACTTCGCTCTTCCAAAGCTTAAAGTTACGTGATGTACCAACAATTTTAAATCATAATTTTCTTAAGAAAACATTTCAAAGTGATTTTACAAAAAAGATAAAGTCAAATGTTCAATTTGCATAATTAAGAATAAAAAATTACAAAACAAAAGTAAGTAATTTAGCAACTAATAATACTCGTATTTATACATTTATATAGAACAGTAGTAGTGGTGTGCGTTTTGTAGTAAATGAGATAAGTCAGTGGGATGTATAATATGTGTGATGCTTGAGTGTAAGGTATGTGTGTGAGTGAAGAGTGTATAAGTAAAATTTTCAATTTGCATAATTAAGAATAAAAAATTACAAAACAAAAATAAGTAATTTAGCAACTAATAATACTCGTATTTATACATTTATATAGAACAGTAGTAGTGGTGTGCGTGTTTTGTAGGAAATGAGATAAGTCAGTGGGATGTATAATATGTGTGATGCTTGAGAGTATGTGTGTGAGTGAGTGAGGAGTGTAGTTATGTGTTTTTGTGAGTGGGTGTTCGTGTGTATGACAGAGTTACGATGCATGTTGCAAGAGGGCCTCGGTTTCCTCATAATGTAAGAAGCTTAATCCATTTAGTTATAAGTTTTTTTTGCATTCATAATATGTTTTGTTGTATATTTGTAGTTCTTTATTTAATTTGTTGCACAGGTGGGATGCACGTCTGTCATGTTGCATACTACAAAAACTGGTTACTGGTTGTTGGCATAATAACTCTGACACTAAAGCTAAGTCAGAGGCACATAGGAGGCATAATAACTCTGACACTAAAGCTAAGTCAGAGGCCAATAGGAGGCATAATAACTCTGACACTAAAGCTAAGTCAGAGGCCAATATGAGGCATAATAACTCTGACACTAAAGCTAAGTCAGAGGCCAATATGAGGCATAATAACTCTGACACTAAAGCTAAGTCAGAGGCCAATATGAGGCACAATAACTCTGACACTAAAGCTAAGTCAGAGGCCAATATGAGGCATAATAACTCTGACACTAAAGCTAAGTCAGAGGCCAATATGAGGCATAATAACTCTGACACTAAAGCTAAGTCAGAGGCCAATATGAGGCATAATAACTCTGACACTAAAGCTAAGTCAGAGGCCAATATGAGGCATAATAACTCTGACACTAAAGCTAAGTCAGAGGCCAATATGAGGCATAATAACTCTGACACTAAAGCTAAGTCAGAGGCCAATATGAGGCATAATAACTCTGACACTAAAGCTAAGTCAGAGGCCAATATGAGGCATAATAACTCTGACACTAAAGCTAAGTCAGAGGCCAATATGAGGCATAATAACTCTGACACTAAAGCTAAGTCAGAGGCCAATATGAGGCATAATAACTCTGACACTAAAGCTAAGTCAGAGGCCAATATGAGGCATAATAACTCTGACACTAAAGCTAAGTCAGAGGCCAATAGGAGGCATAATAACTTTGCACTAATCACTCGATAAAGATTAAGTTGAAAGTGAATGTGCCGAATATACTGAGCCTGCAATCGCGCTACACCGAAGTAAACATTACCTCTGCCTGAATTTTCTAAAAGGGTCAGGGAAGTCCTAGGTTCGATTACCAGGTCGGGCAAGGTGTTATTCAGTTTTTCTATCAGGAATTTCTCAGTAGCAGCCACTGAGTCTGGATTTGCGCCCCGTTGATGGCGATAGGCTCGTCCCCTATTAAATAAGACTTATACATAACTGAAATGCGGGTGTACTTCCTAACCTTACTTGCCTACTCTTACTTACATTCATTTGGAAAGAACTTGTTATTAATTTTATTTGATTATTGTGAATGTACCATGGACCATGTCGGTCACATTTTTATTTTTTGTTTGTTTTTTTTCCCACAACTGTCTGGCGGTTTGAGTACTATAAGCGACCTACCCAAATGTCCTTTCTTTGGTATTGTTCGTCGTTTCGTTGAGCTCCTTGAGTTATTAGTCGAGCTACACGATAACTGACAAATGCTTGCACTGACTGGACAGGTACACTCAAATCTGTGTGGTTCTTTTATTCAAAAGACCATCTCAGGCACTAATCTGCATAGTCCTCATGTGAATTGAGCAAGATTATGTCTGGACTTTAAAAGAGACTATGACCTCTGAGTTTGTTTTGGCTGTTTCTTCTCAGAGTAGTCAGGTACGAAACACCGGCCCCATCTAGTTTTAAAAAATGACGTCTACAAGTTGTAAAAACCTACTTGCAAAATAAACATCATTTATCATTTAACCCTACAGGGATACAGGCAGGACAGGCGTGATGTTATGCCTTGGGCTTCCATCTAAAATCCCCATTTGTGATTGAAAAACAGTAAATCAGGGACAATATTTTATTCTTGCCTGCTGTTAATCAACATACCCTCGACCAAGACTCCCAAAATTGAAACAAATACCAATGAAATACTTTACCATTTCCAGGTCGCAACAACATCCAGAAGGCAGGTGTCCAGTACATCTTGGATTCCGTCATCAAAGAACTCTGGGAAGATCCAGAAAGACGGTAAGTCTCAGAAGACCAAATGTTCATAGTTCTTTGTGTCTTAGGCTAGGCGAAGCGTTGATCTTCGCCTCGTGGCAGGAAGCAGCTGGATCCTCAGAAGCCTAACCTTTGCCCAGGGATAGCAGACATGAAGGAGCTCTGTTACTAATCGTAGCTACTTTAAAACGCGCTGGTGTAGGTAAAACCACAGTTTATTTTTACAAACATTCAAAATCGTAAGAAACCAAAAAGTCACAAGTGACCGATCGCTGTCAAGTAATATAAGAATTTGAAGACAATTTAAAATGTTCCAAAAAGGTGATGCCAAAAGGTCGGTTCGTAACATACTCCACAATTTTTATTAAAGTCCAGCCTAGAGCTCCTGGGGCACTAACTTCTTAAGCGGTCTCTTGAGAGGGCCAGCACCTGTTAGTATGTCCGCCACTCTTGCTACTCCGTCTGGGCCTGTGTATATCTTAGTCACTCTACCTCTCGGCCAAGATCCCCTGGGTAACTGTCCATCTGTCACAATAACCAAGTCGCCCTCCTTTATATTTGGGGAT